>CM053581.1:223131631-223201027 GCA_028627135.1 Pseudochirops cupreus
TTGTTATTTAAAAATGAAACTATCTATTGTTTCTATTATTTGTTTTTTGACCCACATATTCTTTATGATTAAATTAGTCACCATTTGTTTGAATACTTTCTTCAAATGCCCTTTATTGATTATAATTTTTATTGCATTGTGTTCAGTGAAGAAGGTATATAACATTTCTACTTTTTTTGCATTTGGTTATAAGGTTTTTATGCCCTACTACACACTCAGTTTTTATAAAGATGCTATTACAACTGAGAAATATATATAATCCTTTTGATTCTTATTGAATCATCACCAGCGAGCTATTGTAGAAACTTTTCTGAAATTCTTTTCAGGGCCTTAAATTCTTCCCTGTTTATCTTTTTGATAGATTGTGTAAATATGAAAGGGGAACACTGAGGTCCCCAATGAGTATAGTCTTTCCATCTATTTTCTCCTGTAATTTGATCTTCTTATTGTTCAGTCATTTTCAGTCATGTCTAATTCTTTGTGATCCCATTTGGGGTTTGCTTAGCAAAGATACTGGAGTGGTTTACTATTTCCTTCTCCAGATCATTTTATATATGAAAAAACTGAGGCAAACAGGGTTCAGTGACTATCAGACAGCTGACAACTCATGAAGATGAGTCTTCCTGACTCCAGACCCAGCACTCTATCCACTGTGCTACCTAGTTAATTTGATTAGCTTTTTGTTTAAGTATTTACTTAGGTGCTATGCCACTTGATGCATGTATATTAAGCATTGAAATTATTTCATTTTCTATGGTACCTCTAAGCATAATGTAGTTTCCCAATTTGTCTATTTTAGAGATAGAAATTTTTACTCTTGCCTTGTCTGATATCTTGATTGCCACACTTAATTCTTTGTGTTCACCTAAAGCATAATAAATTTAATTCCATTTCATCAGTTTAATTTTGTGTAAATCCTTATGTTTCAATTGTGTTTCTTTTAATGTAGTGTTGGATTCTACTTTATAATCCATTCTGCTATCATTCTCAGTTTTGTAGGTGAGTTTATACCATTTATATTCATGATTTTGATTATTAATTGCATATCTACCTTTGTCATATCCATTTATACATTTTTCCTCTCCTTGCTCTTTACCCCACTCTTTACAAAGAACAAAGTGGTTAAACATGAGGAAACATGTTCAACACTAATGATCTATAATGGAAGTAATTTCCTCCTACTCCTAAGCCCCTTTTCTTTTCTTCTAGCTTAGACTCCAATGACTAGTTCTTACATTTTTTTTCTTTTTTCTTTCTCCCTCATAATCCACTCTCTGAAGTTAATGTTTGTTTTGCTTGTGACTGTTCTCTCTCAGATTCCATCTTCCCTCTTAAATTCTTCTTTCCTCCTCCCTGCCCCTGCCTGTTTTCCTTTTGAATTTAATGTATTTCTGTACCAAAATCTTGTGCACACATGAATGTTTGTGTGTATGTGTGTGTATGCTTAACCTTCTTTTGGTTCAGATAAGAGTAAAATCATGAAATTTCCACTGAATAACTTTCATCATCCCTTTTACTGACTCTTAAAATCAACGAAACAATTTAAAAGACCCCACAAAATCTACCCAGGCCCCATATTTGTTCTTCTTAAAACTTTCTAAGACCCTCGAAGAAAATGGGGTTCTGAAAGGATACTTATAGCTTCTCCCACTCAACAGAATGGAAGTCCTTCATTATCTTTTATCCTTTTCTAATGACTCCACTGTGTTCACCTTTCTGAATTTCTTTTGTTTCTTATGTTTGCATTTCTGATCTTTTCATCAGGAATGCTTACAACTCCTTCATTCCTTTAAACAGGGATTGGAAAACTCAGGCTGTGGGCCAAATCCAACTAGCCACCTACCCTTGTAGGGCAGGAGCATCAAGAATGACTTTTACGTCTTTAAATAAAGTTTTGTTCTTAAATGTAAAAACCATTCTTATCTAGTGGTTGGTACAAAAACAGAGAGCAGGTTAGATTTGACCCTTCAGCAGTAGTTTACCTGCCCCCTGCTTTTAATGGTCAATTTTCTCCTCTATAGGATTACATTCGGTTTTGCAGAATACATTATTCTTGGTTATAAGTCTTTATCTTTTGACTTTTGTAATATTGGATTCCTAGCTTTTTTCTCCTTTATTGTAGATGCAGCATAGTGATGTTGACTGTAGTTTGTTCATACTTTAACTATTTCTTTCTGACTACTTATAGCATTTTTTTTCTTTGATCTAGAAGCTTTTTTATCAAGAACTAGATTGTTTTTATATAACTGGCTCTCTTTTCTGCTACCAGAGGTCTCACTCATCAGAGCCATATCTTTCTTTGACTCACTCAACCTGTTCTCCCTGTTGACTTCAGAGTCTTTTATTAAGAGACTGACTCTTGCCCAACTCAGACTCTCACTCCCTTGACTCACTTCTCTAGAGAATGTATTGAAATTTTAAAAGGATCATTGGGCAATTGGTCCTTAAGTGCTAAGGTATTGACAGCTGCACTCTTAATTCTATCAGGCTTGATTGAAGAGTTCTTTCTACCTTCTATATGGGTAAAAAAATACCCAACTCCACCTTCTTATTAGCGGTTAACCTTAACTGCCCTTTCTTGCCGTAATGTAATTACGGGGGCTGGGTAGAAGTCAGTTGATCAGAGATGCCCTCATCAACTACCCCTCCCCACTACTATGCATAAAAATGGAACCCTTCAATTACAGAGTGAGAGAATATAGAGTATACAAAGAGGAGTAATTGCAAAAAACTTGGAAGCAAAATGTGAAGAGCTTTACTAAATAAAGAAGTTTGTATTTCATCCTAAAGGGAAAGGGAAGCCCCTGAAACTTCTTGCAGAGTGAAATGATCAGATCTTTCCTTTAGGAATGTCAATCCTTACCTTTTGCAGCTAGGAAATGGATGCAAAGTCAGAAACTTGAATGTTGATACACTGAAGCTATGGGGAATAGGGGGTTAAGTTCCTACTATCACCAAAAATTGTAATCTTTCCCTGGAAATTGCTGAAAATAGACTTTTCTGCATACAATTTGTTATTAACAAAACACTAATTCTGATAATATACTTTTTTCTAACACAGTAAAACCATGAAATAACCCATAAAATACAATAAACAAAATAAAATTGGTAACATGCAAAACATTTTTTCTTGCTAGCAACTCCCTAGAATTCTGTGATGTTTTGTGCTAACATCTCAAAGAAAACATTGATTTCAAACAATATTCATCTTTTTAACACGTGTAATCTACATACAGCAAAAATTAAAACTCTTAAAACTGAATCTTACCCAATTCTACTGTGTTGGATAGTGGTGTGAGGGCATTGTGCTGTATACTACACTGCTGTAAATCTCTTGGCCTTGGTCACCCTCTGAAAACCAAAGGAGAGGTTGCTGGGACTTAAATAACTGCTATAGAAAGATCTGGGACTGGCTAGGTCTTGACATCACCTTGGAACCCAGAGGACTTGCACTATGCTTTGGGGGCATAACTACAACACAAAACTTGAGTTTTTAAGGCAAACAATGAAAATACGCAACAGATGTTCAGGGTGCCCTTTACAAGACCAGTGAATTGCCTAGCTGTTCCAAAAACTTGCGTCATTACGCCTGTCCTTTTTTTCTCCATTGCACATAGCCATGAATATGCACAATTGCCAAAACAAAAGAGAAAATGTGGTTACTGAAAAAATCACGTGAATGCCTGAAGTTACAAAATTTAAAATGTGTCAGTATTGAGTATTGACTGTAACATCTACTGGAGAAGGGAGAGCCTGGATGCAGGGAAAACAATTAGGAGAGTCTTGAAAAACAATCTAAATTAAAGGTGATAAGAATCTGAGTGTATTTTGGTCCCTCAACACAAGGTAAAGCAAGTAAATTCTTCTCTTTTCAGAAAATTGATATAAATGCACATTCAGTTACCACTTAATTGTTACCATTTGGCTATGTAGGAAGACCAATGTATAATTCAGAGCAAGAGATGAAGGTGTACATAACTTCCTGGGAGAAATGTTGGGAATGTAACTCATCAGAATTCAGTAGATAATACTTTTATTTTGGTATAACACAATCTCTTTGAAGAATTTCTTTGAAGTGACCATCAAATAAGTTCAAGAAGAGAAATTAGCACTTTGTATTGGATACATCAAAAGAGATTGAGTTCTACTAGTACTAAGTTGGTTAACCATTCTTAAGAGTGAGAAGAATGACTTTAAGGCTTAGGGGCTCAGGAGAAAATTCGGAATAGATGAGCTCAAGAGAGCTCCATGGACAGCACAGTGTGTAGAAAGAGAAATCAGAGGTCTTGGATGTCGATTCTGTCAATGTTACTTAGCTATATGTGTAATCCTGAGCAACTCACTTCTTTCTGAGCTCCTACCTATTTTTTCATTTGTGGAATGGGGAGAGTGTGATATTTACATCACCTATCTTACTGTTTTGTTGTGAGTTTTATTATCCTTAATTTGCTAAAAAAAAAACCAACAAACCCAAATCACAAAAACCCCACACACAACCCCCCATAAAAGTGTGAATTATATTTCCAATCTCATTTAAATTTAGAAATTTTTAAAAAAATATTTGAATTTTTGTGAGTTATTAATATAAACTCTTATTTAAAGGCAGACAGCTCAGAAATCATTTTGATAATCCCAGAAAAGGCTCAATGTCAAATCTAACTTCTTTAATCATGTCAGTGTGAATGTATTTCATTTTGTCTTGTCTATTATGGGAAAAGGGAAGGGAATAAGCATTATATAGTGTTTACTATGTGCCAGGTACTGTGCTAAAGGCTTTTTACAGATATTATCTCATTTGATCCTTACAACAACCCTTTGAGGGTAGGTATTATTATTATTATTATCTTCATTTTACAGTTGAGCAAAATGAGGCAAACAGAGGTTAAGTGACTTGCCCAAGGTCACACAACTAGTGAAGTTTCTGAGGTCACATTTCAGCCCAGGTCTTCCTGACTCCAGGACCAGTGCTGTATTCACTTATTCTAGTTAGCTGCCTGATTAAATTTAATCACTTGCAAAATGAGGATTAATTACCTGCAAAACAAAAATAGCTTCTGGGGAAGGGAAACAGAGACTTAATTTGCCTAAATAAATGATCATTTTGATTTTGTACTTCATCATAAGCAATGGAAATTTGCTTTGGGTAAGAAAGAGGAAATAAGGTGCTTTAACTTCAAATCTAATTTCCTAAAGATTTCCACCACATGACTAGGGTGGGGTTTTTTGTTGTTAGTGAGAATTTTTTGTATTATTGCTCCATTAAAACGAATTCACAGTGGCCTTCCTCTTATTTATCTGAAATACATATCCATAGGTACACTACCTCCCTGGGGCATTTGTAAGATTCCATGGCCATTAATACTTTCTTCTTTTTCATTTCTTTCTGGTCTTCTCATCCTTTGTCAGTTAAACAACCACAGTGTCATATCATCATTATTCAATGATGTCCAAGGTCCATGTTTTAGAGAACCAATTAATCTTCCAATTTAACCTTGTCATCTTGCTCAGCAACATTTTTTATATTTCCTTCATTCTTTTACCCATTGTAACTAGAATTTAAATGCTTAGCAGCTGTATTCATATTCAGATAATACATTTCCTTCTACGTGAAGAAATGAGTGTGACTCTATGTACCTAAAATTATTTAAGAATATTAGTGTTATTGAAGAATAACAATATCACCTTGTATATGAATTTAATTTTTTTTTTTGCAAATAAATTAAAAGGACAGAATCACAATCAAAATGAAGTCCTAGAATTTCAGATTTGGAGGGGATCTTAAAAGTCATCCCAGTCCAACCTTCTTATTTTATGGGAGAGGAAACTAAGACACAGAGGATGGGAAGTGACTTATCCAAGGTGACATACTTAGGTGCAGAGATGTGCCTGGAACTTCATCTTAATGTGCCATAGTGCTTTCTTCTTGGAAATTGTTTTTAGGCTACGAGAATGAACTCAGCTTGATCATGTTTACACACTTATACATTTCACATTCTTTGGTTCTAGGTCTTTGGACAAAGGGCTAATTTGAATTTTCCTTGAATTAGACTTAGAGACATCTAGGTGGCATACATAGAGAGAATGCTAGACCTGAGGACAGGAAGATACTAACTTTGTGACCCTGGGCAAGTCACTTAACCTCTAACTGCCTCAGTTTCTTCTAATGTAAATGAAGATCATAATAGCACCTACTTCCCGGGTAGCATGAGCTGGGCAATGTCTGGCTAATAGGAGAAAAAAAAAGAAAAAAAAACTTGTGAAGACATAAAAACAGTGACTTGTGTATAGTTATGGTGACTTGTCAGAGCCCTGTTGTTTTATCATCCACAAAAGACCATAGCTCTCCATAGCATCAAGAAAGCAGCATTTCATGGTGCCCCACAGATGGCCAAGGAGGAACAATCAGTCTGTGTGAAGGGCACTGGACAAGCCTTATATATCCAGACAACAGAACAACAACTAAAGGAATATGCAGAAAGGAAACATATGGCAGAAACCTGTTAAGGCAAATGGGGCATTTCAGCTTCTAGCACCCTTGAATCCACAGACCAACGACACCTTTACATTTCTGAGCCCCGATACTAAGAGTGTCTGATGTTGTTCATCCTTATGTGCCTCACAGAAGTCTGAGCAGCTCAGGTACCAGATGCATGACGATTAAATGCCTTTCCCACCAAAAAAAAAAATCAATAAGATTGCAAGACCAGCTATAAACTGCTTTTCCCCCCACCCCCTTCCATCTTCTTTCTTCTTTCTCTTTCACTCATGTGAGTTCCCTTTTGGGACTGAGCTCATTTTCTTTTGGAGGTGAGGCCTGGTTCAAAAAGTTGTTGAGTGTAATGAAAGAAGGCAGGGTATACACAGTTCTCTGTATGTTCCTTTTAAGACATACTTATGCCTTAAGGGAAGGGCCTTTAGTGTGATTGAGTTAGAAATTAGTTTCCCTGATGTTCAACTGTGGAGGTCACTTTATCCTTCTGTCTTTCTCTGCTGATATGATCTTCAATCATGGTTCTGTCTTCAAGTAACTCTCCTTTCTTCTTTCCCAAACACTTTGGAAAACCCCATGGCACTCTGAGTCCCCCTAGTTGAAATCATATTTTCTCTAATGAAAAACATACGTGCTGCATCTTTGTGTCTTCCTGTGGTGCTGTTAAATGAAAGACATTCTTCAGTCTGCAGAGGAAGGCTCTCTCAACTCTGTGTTCCTGTTTAATGAATTCTAAACAGCGCATTTCACTTACCTGTTCAAAAAGAACCTCTCTTCTCCCCTCCCCATACTCTGGCTCCTTGTCAGATATCCCACTCGTGCTCGCTATTTATTGTCAAACGTGGTGTGAGCTCATGCTTTCTACAGAACTTAAACAACATTTTTTGACTAGGTTTGTTTGTTATAATTGGTTCTGTGAATCCATATACCTATGGACCTGTTTTCTGAATAGATAAGAAGTGACCAGGGCTATGTTCAACATTTGTTGTCATTGAATCGTTTCAGGCGTGTCTGACTCTTCCCGACCCCATTTGAGGTTTTCTTGGCAGTGATTTGTATTTCTTTCTCCAGCTCATTTTACAGATGAGGAAACTCTGGCAGAAACAGGGTTAAGTGACTCGCTGAGGGTTATGCAGCTAGTTCCAGGCCTGGCGCTCCATCCACTGAATCATCTAGCTACCCCATTCAACCTTTATCCATATATAACTGAAATATTCTGAAATTTGGCCCATTGGTATAAACACAGCCACTAATGCTAAAGGAAGCAATAGATTGAGCTTCAGTGCACAATATCATTTAGTTTCATCGAATGTACAGTGTACAGACCTCCTAGGTGTTTCTGACGTATATATGTTGCATGTATCAAAATATAAACTGGTAGGGATATTCATCAGCCATGACAATCTTAAAAGTTGCCATAAGAAACAGTTACCTAAAGAGTAAAGTATATTATATGTACATATTTACATACAATGCACTCACTTATATTGCTATGGAGTAGTTCCTCTGTTTTAGTGAAAGTGAAAAATTATCACCAAAGGGTTCATAGCCTAATTTATTTTTGACTGACCTTACTTTACATTAAGGCCCTCAATCACAACTATACTTATGATTCAGGATAATAATTATGTTTCCATAGCACCTCGAGGCTAATAAAATGCTTTTCATACAACAGTCCTGTGCCAACTCTTTCAAATATTAATATTCACAGTTGACTAAACTCAGACCCAGAGTGATGAAGTGACTTGCCTACTCATACAGCCAGAAATGAAGGGATTCCAATTTGAGAAGGTAAAATATTTTAGGGACCTAAAAAAAACCCCAAACACTCATTGACAAAGTTGTCTGGAATATAAGGTGGTAGAGACAATATGTACATATAGAGATATACACTATATATATATGTATCTATATATATATTTGTATATACATATAACTCATTTAATACACAGCATACATATTTGTAACATACACATAGATGTTACATACATTTACACCCATATATATGTCATGAATGCACAGGACTTTCATACATTTAGCACTTGATCAAATTAAATGATTGTATTTGGCACCTAAACTCACTGCTTCCTTTGGTATTAGTGGGTATCCTGATTTCAGTGCATGTAGACTAAACTTGAATATGCCCCTATCTAGTTTTCACTACTCCAAGATTGCCTCTTAAAGAAATAGGGTAGAAAATGTTCAGCGTCATTCCTTTTTGTGCTGTCATTTTAACCATAGAACCAAAAGTTTAAGCTCATAGTTGGAAGATTTCCAGAGTTTTTATTTTTATTTTTGGTAACAGATTTATGCTGTCTTGCCCATAACATGAGTCAGTATTTTATACTGAAAATGTTAACAGAGTCGAGAAGTCGTATGCTGGACCGCAGTACCACCAGCTGTTTGTTTTATTTTTCCTTGTGGTGTCATTGGACCAGCATTAATTGCATAGCTTTCATCCCACTGACAGTAGGAATGCCGAATTTTTTTGCCATTGTTTTGACACTCACGGGTTTATAGATGTCACATGCATCCTCTAAGGAGTATGGTTTTATTGATCAACAGCTCTGCTGAGACTGTGTGTTGCGTGTTTCTCTAATACAAATGTGGTTAGGATTGCAGGGGATCAGACGGGGAGGTCTTAGTGCGTACACAGAAAACTTATTGCAAGCATTATGTTAGGAGCAGAGACTTGTGAGAACATTTCATCTCCCGGGGTTAGAGCATAGTGAGTATGGCTCCATGATCATTTCCTTATTTTGGTGCTGCTGGACCACAGTGTTGTTTAGTGAGTCTGGAGATTCAGAGACCTTCATGGTTGGTTCATATAGTTCAGGAGGTCTCAAATTCTATTTGGTACACTATTTTAATACTAGTAAGACATAAATGCAGATTAAATTGTAATAATTTATAATGTTGTGTGATAAGATCACCCCTCAGCATTAATGATATAGTGTTATGGTATATAATGTGTGGTTTTGTTTTGTTTTTTAATTAGAAGTTCGAATGGAAGAATTTTGTCTAACGTTTGACCAATGTAGATGGAACTTAAAAGCGTTATTGGAAAATGGAAAATGTTCCTGAAGTACAAAGACACCTATTAAAATGCAAGCACCCATGGGAAGGAAACACTATAAACCAGAATCAGTGAATACTTTATCAGGGTTTAGCTGACAGCCAGCTGAGATCAAGATAGATGCCTATGTTGGGATGCCAGGGGTAGCAGAGCAGGGAGTGAAGAGAAGGCACTGATAGAGGAGGAGAGAGTATATTAAGGACACATTTCCCCAACTTTACAAGTTTGTCATGGAGTAGCCCAGTATTTCGGTATATGACCAAAGAAAGCCTAGGCAGAAGATTTGACTTTGAGATGAGAGAAAAGGGGATGGATCCTGCTGAAATAGTTATACTACTGTGAAGCCCAAGTAATAGAGCTTCCTTATCCTTCCAAATGATCTATCATCATTGATAATTAAGGGAATTCCTGGAGATCCTTTCAGTAAATGAATTATTTTCATTGCTGATATGAATACCAGACTAGATTCTCTGACATGTGGAATTGGTTTTTGTGTGATATGGCTCACTGTAGGTGGAAGTAGGCTTATTGAAGATTAGACTTACTGATACTGGATCATAGAACAGAGAGGATCAGAGCTTGAAGGAATCTTAGAAGTCATCAAATACAACCAGCTCATTTTACAGATGAGGAAACAGAGACCTAAAGAATGGAAGTGACTTAACTAAGGTCATGCAGTGAACAACAGAGGTATTAAATAATGGAAGAGATTAACTGAGGGTTTTCATAAAAATCTGAGTAAAATAATGGCAATATCACACCAGATTTCTACTTTACAAAAGAAAAATGCAGTGTACATGTTTAAAAATTCATTAAATGAGTGACTCTTAAGTAAATAAGTAAGTACTCTCAAAGTATAATTACTGTATTAATATGACTTAACATGGGTCCCACTCAATTCAGTTCAGCAAACACAGTAACAGTGTGGAACCTATAAGACATATTTATGTTCTCCCTGACCCTAGTTATAGCTTCCTTATAAAGAAAACATAGTTTCACAGTATTGGATTTGATCTCTACAGTCTATGGGCTGAGACTAGCTGATATAGAATTAATGCTTAAAGTAGCCTGAAGAAGTGGTTTTGACTGAATAGTTAGTGATTGACACCCTAGTTAGGTTTGCCCCCATTATAATTAAAATACATATATTTTTAAAGTCTTACTTTAATAACTGTCTTCAGATTAGGAATACCTGTTATTCCTCTTGCCAAGACACTGCACTTTTATTATCATTTTAAAAATTTAGAGTGTGGGTTTTGGTATAGACTTATTTTTCCAAGCAATGTTTACTTAGTGTTACTGTAATGTTGGTGGAAGAGTACGAAATACCTGGCATTATGATTGTACATATATAATAATGTACAGAGAATACATATTAGACATAGAGAGCATAAATAGATTCTTCACTTTTGATATATGTGTAATTGTATCTGTAAGTATAACATGAGGCTGGGTTTTTTTTAACATTACCTGATTTTTGCTGGATATCTGGATTATCTGTTGAAGCAACTATTTTGTAGCTCTGAATTTTTTCATAACTACCTAGCTGTTTTATTTTCAAACATTGTAAAGTATCTAAATTAAAGACCTGAATTCAAAATAAGAACCCTTTTGCTAGGGTTGTCATAGGGAATTTTGCATGGCATTTGAGTAACCTTAGGTGACCAGTTTAATTGCATAGTATAGAGCAGTGGTGTTAAACTCAAATAAAAACAGATCCCTGCAGGCCACCTATCAATTTACAAAACCACAAATTAAGATTTATCTCTGTTATACTGTATTTTTCTTTATTTTGTTAAACATTTCCCAATTACATTTTAATCTGGTTCTAGAGGCACTCAGTGCTGGATCCAGATGTGATTTTGAAGAAGAGTGGGGTATAGGACTCTCTCTGAAGAGATAATACATTGCTTACCGATTGAAAATCTATGGTAGAGTGCATTTGGGGTAGGGAGAAGTGGTGATGCTAGGAGAAAACTTGTTCATTCATTCATTTAACCACCAATTTAAAAGCTACTATGTGTAAGGCACTATGCTCGGTAGGTGTAGGGGAGATAGAAAGATAAGTAAAGTGTTGTCCCTGCCCTCAAGGAGCTTAAAACACAAGAGAACACATCCAATCCAACCTTGAAAGGAGGGGACTGAGATGAAAAGCAACTCATCAGAATAGAAGATTCAGAGAGAAACAAAATCTTATCATGTGAAGTTGCTAATTGCACTTTAATAATAATCACGAGGGCAGAAAGGACCTGTGTTTGCATAATGCATGATAGGAATGTTTTGAAGTCAGGTCTTGCTCTGCTGGGCCTTGTTTCCCCTTGCTTGGTTCCCAAGTCTTCCTGCCTTTTTATTGTCTCTCTCTCTCTCTCTCTCTCTCTCTCTCTCTCTCTCTCTCACTCTTTTTTTTATCTGTGACATCTGCTCAGTGCTTGTCCCTCCTGTGATACCGTACTCCTTGCAGCTGCTCAGACCTCCAGCCCCGTGCTGGTGCATGGGGTGCCCTGAGCAGAAGGCCTTTTTGATGTGTGATAAAACAGAACCGAGCCACTGGGGGTATGGTGAGAGAATGCATCAGAATATCAATTAACCTGTTCTGAACAAAGCTGCAGCTCTGGAGTGGAATAGACATTTCACTGAAGTGTCAAGAAGATGGATAATATATTCTAATTAGGAATTGACTGATACCTTAGAATCCAGAGACTCTTGGAAATCAGACCTATAAACCTAACGGTATAGCTTTTATTCCGCATGTGTTTGGTGCCCCATAATGCTAGTGATAGGATTCTCTTTACTGATTTATAACCTCTTGCTTCGCTGGAATTTGCAGGCATTAATCTGTCTGCTCTCTAGCTTCAAGTACTTTTAAACTAGAAAGTGGTGTCCATTTTGAAGCTGGGCAGTGGCATACAATTTCTGTAAAATTAAGAGTAACTTGAAAGAGAAAGATGTTCTCTGAGCTCCACGGCTAGACTCAGAGCTTCCGTCTTGGAGACTCGCCATATTGAAACTGCCTTGATACCAGAGATCTGGTTTATGGCTCCCTTTAGTTCGTTGGAATCCAAGCCAGCTGACTTGGGCAGGCATGGTGATAAAACGTCTCACTTGGCTGGCTAAATAGCCTGCCTCTGCGGTGGAGCTCTGGACTTCTGATACCATCCATACTGCCATTATGTGGACTGGCATTCTCCTTCCTCTGGGAGTCCTGTAGGGAATAATTCATTTCTTGGCACCTGGGTGACCTTATCGTTCATCCTAGCCTGAGAAAGCAGACCTTGGGAATGGCTGACTGCTGGTTTGCTCATTCCTTTTTTTTATTTCATTCCTGCACCTGGAGAATGGTGCATCAGTGAAGCCAGGCTAATTAGGGAGTTGTTCCTCATTTGCTGCATTTTTCCTATGTAATTGGAATGTCCCACTTTCCCCAAAAGAAGTCAGTGAGATATGTTCCCCTGAAATAGTTCTAAAAGCTCTGGACCACATACTGTTATCCGCTGAAAATTTATGGGAGAGATTAAAATGATTGCTCAGTAATGCAATATTAAAAGCAGAGATCTTTTTTTAGGTACTGAGTGAAGATGTTACACCGACCTCCCTCATTCCCCAAAAGTGATTTGAAGCATAATGACAAACACTTGTTCTATTTTTAAAAAAATTCCCCTTTACATATCTCAAAGAAAAGAAAAATGAGTTAAGAATTTGATAAATTTTTAGAAAATTTGGATTCAAATTCAGATCTATAAATGGAAGAGATATCAAATACCATGCCTCTAAAAAAATGAGGTATTCTACTGTACTCCTGTAATCTTGCTTAAATTTGTAGATGTTTATTTTTTCTAAGATCTGCAATCCAACACTTAGCTGGCTATAACAAGGACTTAAGGGAGCAAAAGGCTGTTAACATTTTTTTAACACTGTTGCTTCATTAGCTCCAGAAATGAGGGGTTCAGTAACTCTGAGTTTTGCTGTATAATTTAAGAAAATAATGAAAGCAAGCCTGATTTTTGCCAATGTCCTTTGCTTTTTAAATCTCTTTGGCTTGTTTTTATCTTCACTCAATTGCTGCTGCAACCTAAATATTTTAATATTGGAAAAATTCTCCTCTCCACGTAACACATTGGGAAAGACATTTGTTTTCTGTTAACCCCCACCCTGTTGGTAGGTTAAAGTTGACTTCCTTCTGTAAATCAACTGTTATTCTTTGTGCATGACCTTGACTGTTGCTTCATGCCTATCAATCTACCCTCTGACCTTTGTGGGAGTTCTTATATTTGTGTGGCTCCAACAAATATATATTTAGAGCTTCCAAGTTCTGTTAAGTATCTGGTTTAAAGTGAGATCTCTTGCAAGGAATATCTACAGTAAGCCAAAGTCTGACAGTTCATTCCTAGTTTTCATTTGATAGCATTGTGTCTTACCAATTGCAAAATGGAGAGTTGAAATAATCTGCTTAATTTAGTCCTCAAAATCTGATTCTGTTTGAACCAATTTGACTATGAGATTAAAGCAACATAACATATATGAGTGTGTATAACATAAATATGTGTGCATATATAACACATATAGGAAACATATGTATACATACCCTTATATATACATATGTATACATGCATATATTATGCACAAATATTTAAAAACCACTTGATAGAACTGGAAGAGGGATGTTTGAGACCAGCTTAAGAGAGACAAAGGGGCCTAGAGAAAGCATGTGACTTGCTCCAAGTCACATAGCAAGTTAGTGGCAAATCCAGAATCAAAATTCAGATCTCTTCACTCCTAGGTCAGTAGTTCTTCTACATTACATTGGTCCTTAAAAAAAAAAGTTGTGGATTTTTTGGGGGGGAAGGGAGTTGTAAAAGCAAAGGAAAAAAGGGGGCAACGGGAGTTTCCCAAATCAATTTAGTGAGCTCCTTGATCAATTTGATATACTTATAGGGCATGAGCCTTTGGGGTATCTGATGAGCACCCTCTCCTTGGTAATTGTGGATGTGCTATTGGCACTTTGTTGAGAAGGTAGAACATGAGCTCCTTATTCATCTACAATGACTGAGGCTTCTCCCAAGATGACTAGCTGGATAGGACTCTTGAAAAGATGGACCCTTGCACACCCTTTGACCCAGCAATACCACTTTTAGGGCTGTATCCCAAAGGGATCCTAGAAGTGGGAAAAGGATCTTATATATGTATGTACAAAAATATTTATAGCAGCTCTTTTGGTGGTGGCAAAGAATTGGAAATGAAGAAGATGCCCATCAATTGGGAAATGGCTAAACAAGTTGTGGTATGTGAATGTAATGGAATACTATTGTGCTATAAGAAATGGGGAGCAGAGTAGATAGACCCTTGTCCGCCTGGCTTATATAACGTTGGCTTATGTAAATGAGTGACAGATGATTCTTGGCCCTGTTCCCTCGTGCCTGTTTTCAAAGTAAGGGAGAGATTGGGAGTAAGGGAGAGGAGTTTCTTCTCTTTCTATTTTCTAGGAGCAGGGGCATTATGATTCATGGAGAAGGAACTGTGTAAGGTACCCATTGAGGAGTGTGGGATTCTTCATAATGTGAGTGTTGCAGCAATGGTAACCCAAGTTCAATTCCTTTTAAAGGGAAAAACTCTGATGTACTCCTTTGAGTTCTTTAAGTACCTTATGTTTTTTTTTAATCTATCCTTTGATGGATTCCTGTGACTCCTTTGCATATTTTGTATTTTCTCTGGTATGAAATAAAGTATGTCCTTTACCCATATGCATTGGCTACCTTGAATCCTTGTATGGGAGCCAGTACTTTTATTGATTGGCCAATGATAGATCCCCAAGTAGCTGATAGAGGCTGAATCCGATTACAGTTTACTCTTGCTCAGCCCAAGCCTCACTTGGTCATTGTTTGGCCTCTGATGGCTCAAAGTGAGTGTAAATAGCAATCATTTCTGTTTTGGCCAGAAACCCTGGGGTCTTCCCCTCCCAGATTGATTTTTTTTTCTTAGATAAAAAAGGCCATTCTTTGCCTCATTTCTTACCTAGCCTTAATCACTGAATGGGCATTGCCTCAATTAAACTGAGATGGGGAAAGACCTTAGCTTAAAAAGGCTAAACTCTCCCACTGCATCCAGGGCCATCTCCAGTTGTCCTGATCTTGCCACTGGACCTAAAAGTCTCTGAAGGAGAGAGTGAGGCTGGTGACTTTGCACAGCCCTCCCTCACTTCAATCCAATTCCCTTGGAAGTCACAGCATCACTTTCCTGACATCATGGTCCTCTTAGAGAATGAAGGACTAACATTAGAGCCAGTAATGATCTCTCTTACCCACATTTGTGGAGACCTAAACTTGAGATATTGTTTGGAGATTTCCCTAGAATCAAATCTGGATTTGGGGAAATAAACATAAGAGAATATAACCCTTTGGAAGAGGCCTACAGGATCAGGCCAGTTCATGATCCAATGTGAATCTAGTCATGGGGAGTCTTGGAAGATGAATTACACGTTGACAGTACAGTCATCATGAACTTTGACTGCTAAATGCTATGGATTATCTACCTCCATAACATCCCTTGCATCTCCCTCCTTTTCTCTTCTCTCGTGACTACCACTCTATTTTATTCCCTTGCCTAGGTTATTGAGATTCTTCAATAAGAATTTATTTTTCCTCTCTAATCCCTTGTCCCATACAGTTACCAAAATTCTTACAGCCCAGGTCTGATCAAATCATCCCTCCAAGAATCTTCGGGGGCTTTCTAGTGTTTCTTTGATAAAATGCAAACTCTTTAGCTTGGCCCTTAAAGTTTTTTAGAATTTGAACCCAGCCTTTCCTTTAAAAAAACAACAACAATATTTTATTGTTTCTAAATTACATGTTGACAATTTTTTAACATTCATTAAAAATTTTTTTTGCATTCCAAATTTTCTCCCTCCCTCCTTCACCTTCGCCCTACCCAAGGTAGTAAGCAATTTGATAAAGGTTATACATATGCAATCATGCAAAACATATTTCCGTATTAGTCACGTTGTGAAAGAAGACACAAACCAAAAGAAAAAAACCATGGGGAAAAAAAGAAAAATAGTGAACTTCAATCTGCATTCAAACTCTTATCAGTTCTTTCTCTGGCCGTGGATAGCATTTTTCATCATGAGTCCAGCCTGTCTTTCAAGAGAGTTCTTATTGCTCACTTTCTTCCTCGCCCTTCCCATCCTGCTTGCCTCACTTGCTGTTTCCTGAACTCGCCATCCCGTCTGTTGTCCCTGTGCCCCTGTGTGCGGGCTTGCTCCTCACCACATCTGGACGGTGCCCCCTCCTCACCTCCGCCCCTCAGAACTCCCAGCTTTCTTCAAGGCTCAGCCCACGTCACCGATCGCGGGAAGTCTTTCCTCCTCACCCTGAGTTCTCTCTCTGTCCCCAAATTATTTTGTTCCTAGTTATCTGTTTATTTATGGGCATCCCCTAATGTAAAGCCCTGGAAAACAGAAGTTGTTTTTCTTTTAAGCTGCCTTATATTTTTGTTTATTTTGTAAAACATTTCTTAATTATATTTAAAAGAATTCTGTCTGTGTTTCCGTTTCTGGCACCATCACAGTTATCCTGATCACCCTCCCCAGGAGCCAATTCCACACGATGAAGCATTTCTTAGAGAGGAAAGAGCCACCAGTACTGGGGTTTTTTCATTTCTGTCTTTGTGTCACCTCATGCAGTGTCTTGCAGTCCATAGGTGCTTAATAAATGTTTGTTAAATTAAATTGGATTGAATTGTTCCGTATTAACTGCTGTGTTGTCAGTGGTTTGGGAGCCAGTGGTTATGCTGCTCTGAGCCAACAGAGCTTTCCAACTAGCTGATAGAGGCTGAATCCAACCACAGTTTACTCTTGCTCAGACCAAAACCCAGGTCAGAAACTTGTAGAGCTCAGATCAGGGGGGCATACCACTCTGAGAACCCTGAAAACTTGCAGGTCCCCTAGACTGAGGTATGAGAATAACGTAACACTAAATATCCCAAGAAAGTAGCAACAAGACAGACCTTCCCTCCAGAAGTGCACAGAGACCAGCCCTAACTAATGACAAGACTCTGGAAGAACTGGCAAACAAACCCCAAACTCCCTACCATACTGAGCGATCATGGTGGCAGGGACACTCCAGACACAAATGCAAAAGAGAATGACTCCAAAACATCTACAGGTATTTCAACAGAGAGAAAACACGGCTTAAGCACAAAACTAACTAGAATTCATGGATGAAATGAAATGAGAGTTAAAAAAAGTTTAAAATATTTTTTTTAAATAAATGAAGTGAGACTGAGGGAAAAAACTGGAAAAGAGATGAGAACTAAGGAAGGAAAAAATAAAAATGGAGATTATAAGTTTGGCACAAGAGGAAATTGTAAGTTTGGCACAAGAGGTATAAAAGCTTGTCCAAGCAACAAATTGTTTAAAAATTAAAATGGACTGAGTAGAAGCCAATGACTTCATGAGGCAACAATAAGAAATATTAAAACAAAGTAAAAAAAACTGAAAAAATTAAAGAAATGAAAGCAAACTCACGGGGGAAAGAAATGGATGTGGAAAACAGATTGAGGGGAAAAAAATTTAAGAATTTTGATACTATGAATGCCATGATTTAAAAAAAAAACAACCTAGGCATTCTATTTCAAGAAATCTGAAAAGAAAATTATCCAGAACTCTGAGAACTAGAGGGCAAAAGCAAACTAGAAAGAATCCACTGGTTACCTCCTGAAAGAAACACCAAAGGGAAACATCATAGTTCCATGAACATTATAGCCCAAATCCAGAGCTCCTAGATCAAAGAAAAATTACTGCAAGCAGCCAGGAAAAAAGAAGAATTGAAGTCCTAAGGAGCCACAGTTGGGATCACACTTGATTTAGCAGCCACCACTATAAAGGAATAGAGAACTTGGAGTGTGATATTGCAGAAGGCAAGGGATATGGGCTTGCAACTGAGAATAACTTACCCAGCAAAACTGAATATAATACAACAGTGATTAAAATGGCTCTTTAATGAAAGAGAGGGCTTCCAAGGATCACTAGATGGCTCAGTGGATAGAACACTGTGCTTGGAATCAGGAAGATTCATCTCACTGAGTTCAAATCCAACCTCAGACATTCACTGGCTATGTGACCCTGGGCAAGTCACTTAATCCTGTTTGCCTCAGTTTTCTCATCTTTAAAATGAGCTGGAGAAGGAAATGGCAAACCACTCCAGTGTCTTTGCCAAGAAAACTCCAAATGGAGTCATGAAGAGACAGACAAGACTGAACAACAAAAGATTCCTAATGAAAAGAACAAAGATTTAGAGAGACTTTGAAGTTCAAACTCAAGAGTGAGGAGTAACATTGAAAGGTAAACATGAATGAAGAATGATAAAAGACTAAACAAGGACAAACTACATTCAAATATGGGAAGATAATACATGTGTACCCTATGAGCAAGAGGGAATCCAATTAGGCAAGGCCTGGGAGTGGTTCTATTATGTCTTGATGATTTTAGAGAAGAATGGAAAGAGGGGGGAAGTTGGTGGGGGTGGGGGTAGGGAGGGAGAGGAAAGTTATGGAAAATGATCTCACATAATCAGGTTACGCATACAGACATTTTCTGCAAACAAAGTGGAGGTGGTGGAGGGAAGCAGTTGACATTTGAGTACCACTTTCATCTGAACTGGTCAAAAGATGGAAGAATATGTATGCAAACACACAGTTGGGAACAGAAATATATTTCATTTAACAAAGAAGTAGGGAAAGGGGAGAAGAGAGCAGTAGGAACTAGAAGGTAGATTAGGGGAGAGATTAGTTCTAGGCAAACCTTACTCTAAGGAAGTGCAAAAATACTGATATCTTTTTTTGAAGTGGTAAAAAAAGGGAATTTGAGCAGATGCCCATAAATTGGGTAATAGATGAACCAGTTATGGTATATGGATGTGACAGAATACCGTTGAGTTGAGGTCTTATCAGTGTAATGACGAATCAGGATTCCAGAAGACTAATAATGAAACATGTTAGGTAGAAAGGTGAAAGACTCAGAATGAGACAGTTTTTTTTTAGGACATGGCCAATGTAGAAATTTGTTTTGACTGACTATACATCTGTGTAATGGGTTTTGTTTTTCCTGTATTCTCAATAGGGTTAAGAAGATTAGAGTGAGAAAGCAAGAAGGTTAATGTTGGCTGATTTTAAAAAATAGCAGGTATCAGTTAGTTAGTAGATATCAGTGCTGTAGTATTCAGATGGTCCATTTCTTATTCCTCATTCTTGATGCATGACTGGTCCATATATCTTACATGTTCTCAAAACCAGTGGGTTTTGTTTTAATGATACTTGTGCACAAATCATTGTCGGCAGCACGTTGTAGTCTACGTATACCCATCATGTATTTTTCCATTGCTGTTGAAATACATTTCTGAATAGTGAGAGCAACTTGGCAGGGAGCAGCTTGAAACAGAAAGTAATTTGTGGTGACAGGTTAAAAATCAAATTATTTAACTCCAGAATGAAGATAATCTCATGGAAAATGCCTATAATTCTATTATTAAATGTCCATAGAACACAACTTTTTGCACGTATTTGGTCATCTTTATATGGCCAAAGGAAATCAGAAGGTTGTCAATGATTCCAGGAATATAAAGAGTAGTAATAGCTCAAATTTAGCATTAAGAAGCTACTTGAGAAAGAAAAAGTATTTTTGTAAACTTAGCATGGGGTTAATCAGAGGACCCTTTATCAGTCAAGTTCCATTAACTCAACTGATGAAATTAATTGATGGAATTCGTTGATGAGATCATCAACCTATGGGAACCACTGATAAACCTAGGCTTTAATTTAGGGGAAGAAAAGAACAGGAAAAAGAGAGTAGAAAAGGGAGAAAAGATGGAGAGAGACAAAAGAGAGAATGAGCAAAGAATGAGGGGTATAAGCAGTGGTAGAAGGGGGGATGGAGGTGGGAGGGGGGAGGAATGTCTTGGTGTTCTATAGTGACATCTATGTCTTATGGTTTTGTTCATTCCCATATGACATTTCAGATTCAATTAAGGGTGGAGACTGTCTTCATTTCAAAAACTGCATTTCTTGATTTTTCTTACTAGGGCTGGATTTTGGATGGCATTCCCGAAACTCGAGAACAGGCACTGATGATACAGACTTCTGGAGTCTCTCCCAGGCATGTCAGTAAGTAGTGTTCATTCTCAGCCTCACATGACACCCGTATTCCTCCAATACAGAAACAAAATGGAAAGTCAGTATCTTTAATGTATTTTTCTTTTTCTTTTTTTAATTTCTCTTTCTAGTTGTGCTGAATGCTCCAGACACTGTCCTGATTGAGAGAAATCTTGGCAAACGGATTGATCCTTACAATGGAGGTAATGTTATTATGAGCTTCCTTGAGAGCAGAGACTATCTTTTGCCTCTTTTTGTAGCACGTAGCACAGTGCTTGGCACGTAGTAGGTACTTAATCATTGTTTATTCACTAACTGTCTGAGTTACTGCTGCAGAAGGATAGTTTAAAAGATAGTATGGGGGACACTAATCATACCAAGATGGTAGAACTAGTCTTGTAAGGAAACCATAGCTATGTTATAGTAATCCTTCTTTCCTTTGCCCTAGTTCTGTTCTTAGACTCATAAATCCATAGACTCATAAAATGTGAGACATAAGTCTAATTCAGCACTTTCCCAAACTTATTTGACAATTCAATTAAACAAATATTTATTAAGTACCTACCATATATGGTTTTTGGTACTGGGTATACATAGGCAAAATGAAACAGTCTTTGCCCTCAACTGGCTTACATTCTATTAGGAGAATTTAACATGTGCACAGATAAATATATTACAAAAGCAATTGAGGAGGGACAGAACATGCACAATTGTGGGGATGAGGAAAGGTTTTTAGAGGAAGTGGCAACTGAGTTGATCCCTGAAGGAAAACAGGGATTCTGCAAGGTGAAGATGAGGAAGTGCATTGGGAAATAGCTTGAGTACAGAGTTGGGAGATGGAATATTGAATTTTGAGGAACAACTAGTAGTCCAGATTGGCCTTGGAAAATCTTTGGGTTTGAAACAAATTGACAGAACCCAGAGATACTAATCTGAAGAGTCCTGGAGATATGGACAGTCTTTGGGAATTAGAAACAGTCAGGGAAAATAGAGATTAAGATCAAGGAAATTAAACTTATTTTCATAATAAACATCTTGTGGCATGTAGTATTTTTCATACATACATAATTTACTCTTTGATATTTTAGAGGGTAGCATTTCTAGTACTAATTTTTTTGTCACAGGATATCTATTCACATCTTATGGAACACAATTTAGAACATGCTGATCTAGTCCAACTTCTTTATTTTTAAGAGGAGAAAAGTGGAGACCAGAGAGGTTAAGACCCTTGTCCAAGGTCACTCTAGGAAGGATATGTCCTTAACAACCATATGAAGGGGATGGGAGAGTACTTTCTCTCCTCAACCCAAGTAGTTGCCAAAGACCCCTTTCCCCCAAACCTTTCTGTAAGTTCTCCCTTCTCTCTCTTGCCTCATGGCTAAACATTGACACTGCCCCTTCCCTCATCCATGGACGGGAACTCAGAATCCTCATTTTACTCAGAGGCTTAAACCCTTTTCAACTCTTTCTGATGGTGGTGGGCTAGATCCCTCTAGTTCCTCACGCCCTCACACACACACACACACACACAGTGGTCTTGGCTGTTCACTTTGATGAGCAGAAAGCCACCAATTACAGTGATTCTGGTAAGATGGAAGACCTCCAGACCTTGCCATCTGCCCTTCCACTACATCTTTCAGTCCCCTGGGTCCTATTATCCATCCTGGTGCTGAACCTTTAAAACTTCTGGGACTTTTCATCCACCATGCACTGAACATTTCTATGTACATTGTGTCTCTTCCCCCTACCTCCAATTCTCATTCAAATGTGAAGCATAGCCCCTGGCATATTGTAAACACTTAAATGCTTCATTCATTCATTCATTCATTCAGGATTAGGTCTATCTCAGTACTAGGACCTTATCCATACATCCTCTCCAACATTTTGATTTTATGTTATAGAGCAGAAAGATGAGAACTCAAGACTCTATTATAAGCAGGAAACTCATGGTAACTGCATAAACAACCCATGGCACTTTGGGGAACGTATCAGTGATGTGAGATTGTGACTTCAGGGGTGGTTTTATTTCCGTGGGTTATTGCTGGACAGTTAACTGCATATCTACCTTAGCAAATGGAGCCGGGGAATACATGAAGATGCTGATTGTATTGGAGCGCCTTCCATCTTTTGAGGGAGGGAAACTGCTAGGGACCAAGGGAAATAGCTTTTCCTCTTCCTCTACTTGGAGAGTCAATGTCTGAGAGAGGTGGGGAACAGTGGCATGGATAACCCAAAGTGGTAAATAATTCACAAAATCATTTATATTTGGCTTGGGAATATATTACAACAATTAATTTTGTTTTGTGTCACTTTCTTGATTAAGTTTTGCTTACAATGAAGGTCTCTACTAGTCTTCATTCAGGAGTTGCATTGGTTTCTGGCTATCTTTCAGATAGGGCTGTGTTTTCTTTAGCTGTGATCTGATTGTTCATCCCTTCCAAGTATACTGAGGCAAAAAGAAGTTGAATTCTTGCTCAATCTGATAAAACCAAGAGAAAACCTGGGGATGAACTAAGAACTTGTCCATTCCATCCCATATTTACTGAATGAATAATTGAATGAAAGTTGGATCATAACCAAACAACATAGATGAAAGATTTCTAAGCTTTATATTAGCATAAGTTTAGGTCCAACACAGAAAGTGTGGACAGATGGTATATATGATCCTTATCAGTCAGAGCTTTGGTGATTTGGAGCAATGGTCTTTTGTTCTAATAGACACCTCTGCCCTTTTTTCCCCCAGAGATTTATCACACAACTTTTGACTGGCCCTCTGATCCGGAAGTGCAGAGCCGGCTGAAGGCACCATTAGGCATCTCTGAGGAGGAAACGGCCAAGAGACTAATTGAGTATCACAGGAACATGCCTAGGATTCTCCCTTCTTATCCTAAAATTTTGAAGGTTATCAGTTCTGATCAGCCTTGTGTGGATGTCTTCTACCAGGGTAAATATAAACTCATGGCATCGTTTGAAATATTCCAGAGCTGTTCAAGATGACTATCAAAATATAGTGACATCTTATTAATCCAGTATCTTTATAAGAAGAACTTCTGAGGCTGTTGTGTGTATTATATATCTCAGCTCCTTGAAGGCAGGGACTGTCTTTTGCCTCTTTCTATATCTCTAATGCTTAGCATAATCCCTTGCAAATACTAATTGCTTAATAAATACTGATTGATTGATTGATTGAAGAGAAGACAGCCACACTGATAACAGCAAGAAATGTTGAGCCACCCTATGTAAGATTAGCTCCAAATGGACACGACTTGGATATAGAAGGTCACACTATTAATAAATGGTAAGAATGAAGAAGAAATTTCCTTTCAAATATATGGATAAGGGAAGAATTCACTACCAAATGAGGGACAAAGAGGAAAAATAAACAATTCTGACTATATAAAATGTAAAACTTTTTGCACAAACAAAACTGATTCAGATAAAATTAGGAGAGAAATAAAATATTGGGAAAAAAATCTTTGTAGTAGGTCGCAACTCCAAGATGTATAAGGATCTGATTCAAATGTATAAGAGTAAGTGTAATTTTCCAGTTGATAAATGGTCAAAATGTATGAAAAGGCAGTTTTCAGAGGAAGAAATCCAAGTTATCAACAGTCATATCAAAAAATAATCCACATCATCAATAATTAGAGAGATGCAAATTAAAGCAACTGTGAAGTTTCACCTCACACCCATCAGATTGATAAAGATGACAAAAGAAGTAAATAACAAATGTTGGAGGGGCTTCTGGAAAAGGGCATACTGGGACACTGTTTGTGGTTGTGAATCGATTCAGCCATTTTGGAAAACAATTTGGGACTATGTTCTCTCCTCCTCCCCCACTCCCCCAAACCCTCTTATCCCAAATCATTATTAGGCATATTCCCTAAGGTGAATAAAGAAATAGGAAAGGGACTAACTTGTCCAAAAATACTTATGGCAGCTATTTTTTTAGTGGCAAATTACTGGAAACTATCAGGGTGCCTACCAATTGGGAAACGGTTGAGCAAATATGACAACATGTAACAATACTCTTGTGCCATAAGAACTGATGAAGGGATAGTTTTGGAGATACCTAGAAAGACTTACATAAAGTGATGCAGAGCGAAGGGAACAGAACCAGGAGAACAATTTATACAATAACAATAATGTGAAAAGGAACAAATTTTAAAAACTTAAGACCTCTGATCAATGCAAAAACTAGCTGTAATTCCAGAAACCCAGCGATAATGTGTACCACCCACTTCCTAGCCAGAAGATGCAAATGATGCTTACATTTTTGGACACGACCCATGTGGGAATTTATTTTGCTTGAATTATGCATATTGTTACATAAGTTTCATTTTTCCTCCTTCTCCCCCCCAATTGTTTACTGACAAAAAAGTTTTAAAAAGAAATGATAGTGAGGGAATAGACTAGAAAAAAGTATAAAAAGTAGACTTATCCTCTCAAAAAGTTTGAGGTAATTTAATTGGGGCACAAGGAGCTTTGTATACTTCAATAGGCACCTGACCACATCACTGTGGCTCCTATATGGTTCAATAATTGCTGTCATTAATGATTTTCCTGAGGCATAAAGAAAAAGGGAAATTATGTTCAGCAATCCTGTTTATTCAAAAAAGAATGTAATGTGTTTTAGAAATATTTCCATCTCAAAGAATTAGCATTTTAAAATATCTGTCATATTCTACCTCCTCCCCTCCCCCAAAAGGCTCAACTTTCAGTTATCTGGAAAATTCAGCAGTTTCCTAAAGGTGCTTGATGCCTGAGGAGTGTCTATCTGTAATCTGTCAACACAGGCAGAGCAATGAGGCAAACTGAGACAGTTATCTGGATAAATCTCTTGAGGAAAAGGAGATTTAAGTTTTGAGGGATTGAGTTATCCAGGTCAGACACCTATAGCCATCACCCTCGATCCTGTTGTCCAGTAGACAGAGTCTTCTTAGCCATCCTCAGGGCATTTAATTGAAGAAGAGCTACTGTATGAAGGTGTGTGATGAGTAAACTGGCTTTGCTTTGATGAGTTTTCTGAAACTTGATTTTACCTGATATCTGAGGTCCAATCTTATATTTTGAAATTGAAGAAAAAAAAGCAACAACCAGCAGCTGAAAGTCCAGAGGATACCACACTTTAAAAAATCCCAGTCTTGTGATTACTTATAATTTTCTAGTTATTTTGCATCTCAAAAGGATCTTTAATAACAAATACTGTGCTTCTAAGATAAACAGCCGAGAAGTTTATATTATGCCACGATTCTGAATTTATACATTAATTACTTCCAAATTACTTAATTAAATTTAAAAGTTCATATGATTGTTCATAAAGAATTCATGCTTGGAATTGTAAATAAAAATGTGAGTGTCTGAATATTAATTATTATTAATTAATAATGTAGAGAGATAAATTGAAAATTGGAATAAAAAAATCTCTAGTTTGTTTTTCCCCCTCCTCTCTGCAGTGTGTCAACCAGCCAGATATTTTTAAAAGAATAATTAGATGTTGAGACTGTCTAGGGGATCATTATTTCTAATTAACTTAGTTATTTACTGTAAATTAAGCACCATTTGTAAGCAGGCTACTTTGCCTGTAGTGTGTATGCTTTTAGACATTTTGGGCTGTGAAAAGGATTGAGGCTAAAGAATCTTACTTGGCAAGCTTTCTCTGACTTTTCCTTGTTTGGGGAGTGGATGCAGGCAACATGTTAACAGTGAGAGGAGTATTAGTTATATCCCCATCTCTGACATTTACTAGCGATGTGACCTTGGTGGAGGTGGGCAATAATTTACAGAATGTCTCTGGGCCTCAGTTTGCCCATCAATAAGATGACTGAGGTGAACTTAAGGCTCTGAGATGCCTTCCAACTCTGCCATTCTATGATCTAAGGTTTTCCAGCCAGCTCTTACGCTTCATGTTCTCACATTCTATGGACTAGGTTATTCTATTCTAACATTCCTTATTCTCAGAACTGTTCCAGATTCATTGTTCTGTGTTTTAACAATCTTTAGTCTAAACAAAAGTCTCTTCCAGTTCTAATATTTTATGTTCTAACATTCTTTCCTCTGTGGTGACTTTGAACTTTAATGTTCTGAGATCTAGGTTTCAGTCTGAATCCCCATCTGGGTTCTATAGATCCATGAAGACTGTTGACTATGAAATTCCCACAATTTCAACACTAGATAATAGTTCCTCCCGTTTTGAAGTGTCTCATTTCCTGAAATCAGGGGCATCTGCATCTCCTTCTTATGTTCCTTCATCAGGGAAAATCCAGAAACTCCATTTAGAAGGATCATGGAAATAAGAAGGTATTCTGGGACCAAAGGCTTACATACAAACTTGCAATCTAATTGTCTTCACAATTGCAAATTCCCTGCAAAGCCAGAGTCCCTGTTCCCTCAGAAGGCCTGGTTAAGGGGAAGGGGATCTGGTTTCCACAGGGGGGGCCTGCAACCTTGTAAAATGCCTGCTGTTAGATCTCCAAAGTGTCTGCCTTTTCATTGGACTGATGAGCCTGTCTCACTTCCCCACGCTTTCTTCCCCTCAGGTTTCAGGTGGTCTCACTTGTTTTCTCTCATGACTCCCTGGCCCCTGAAGCACACTGCTGTGATAGTCACCTCATTTCCAGGAGTATCTCACCTCCGTGTTTTCATTTCTCTTTGTTCATCAAATGCCAGGCGCACCCTAGACAGTCCTTGGGAGAGAACTAAGCCCCACCGTCTCCCTGACCCATTTGATCATTGTCTCTTTGGGGACCTGAAACCAAGTTTGTGTCATTGGAGTGCAGCTGCACGGATTATTCTTCACAAATCCTGCCGTCCTTCAGAAGTTCCCAGGAGAGAGGCCCTTGGACTAATAAATTTATTAGAACCCTCCATCTAATACCAGGCATCATCAGTAGAAATCAAAAGCCGATTCTGACAAGGGAGAACAGAATCAGTCTGGGGGCTTCATGCCACCCCTCTTTTTCATGCAAATAATAATAATAGGAATAAAGCATGAAGAAGTCCACAATCCTGTTTGATTTTTGAGAAATCACAGTGCGATGCCATTCATGTACAGCCTGCATACCAATAACAAGTATTTTGAACTTGTGGGAAAGAATGGAAGCCACCGTATTTTATAGAGATTGCTGGGCAGTGCTCAGGTGCTTCTGTGGCTTCTATTGAAATTAATTGCTCCCCTCCTTGCCCCTCTGCCTTTCCTATGTCTTTCCACGGAGGGCAGAGTCCCTGAAATATAATTACTTTCCCCTGCTGCTCTGGTGGCTACTCAACAGAGACACAGAGTTTCCATGGTGTTGTAAAAGAAGGGAACAATTGTTCCCATTGAGAAAGGCAAAGCAAAAGTGTGGTAAGATGATTTTCTTTTTATTTGGAACCTTAAATTTATTATCCCTCCATCCTTTCTTTTTAGCTCTTACCTATGTCCAAAGCCAACATCGGTCAAATGCTCCTTTTACTCCAAAGATTTTGCTTTGTGGACCCACAGGCAGTGGGAAAAGTCTACAGGCAGCTCTCCTTGCTCAGAAATATGGTATTATCAATGGTAAGTTTCCAGTAAATATGTTCTATCTCCTTTCCAACTTTTTTTTTTGGGAGGGGGCCAGGAAATCATTTGTCTTTTCTCTTTCCTGCCCGAATGCTCACAAAATTTTTCAGTGAGTCCATCACTGCAGAATAATTTTTCTCCCTGAAAAATATTGCTATAAAAAATTAACCAAATAAAACTATATATCCAAGTCCAAACCAGTTAAAACATTTTTCTGGTCGTCATTTTTATGCCTGTTAGAGTGGTAGTTTTTCAGAGATGTCCTCCTGCTTTGACTTCTCCATTGAAACCATGGACCTTGCATAATGCGGGCTCTCTCCTTATTTATTTATTTTCTGGTATCATGTAACAACCCCAGCCCAGGGTGGTGTTTACAGGCCAACAATTTTTGAACTGGATGGAGACTTTTTCTTGTATACCATTTCAATAAATATTTCACCAGGAGGAGAGAAAATATTGAAATGAGCTCTCCCGGCCTTTCACAGGGTGGTCCCAGGTGGCATTAGATGCCAGCATGTGTTAAAAGCATAAAGGATTTGAAAGTCAGAGGAAATAGCACCAGACAGGGCAGTATAGATGGTGAGAGTTAAAGACCCTGCCTCAAACTCTTTGCAACCCTGGAGCAACCTCCATTTTATTTTTAAAGATAAAATATAGCTGCACAACCTGTGTCCCCCACCCCACTTTGAACTCTTGGAAGTTTCTAGTGGATCTTCCCCTTGAAAAAGGCATTTAAAAACTCAGTTTCTTTCACTTTGTGCACCAAAGTTACTCAGAATAACCAGGGTTAGTGTCTCTGTGTTTACCTGTATAAAATGAATGGTTGCTCAGTTATCCATCGTATCTGATCAGCTGGGATACATATTCTGGCCGAAATTTTTACTTTTCCTTCCCACGGTATTAGGTTCTTTATTTTTGTAAGCCAAATTTGTCTAGATAGTACGTCCTCTTTAATTTTGCTTATATAATCAGCCTTGTAAGTCTTTTGATAACTAGCATCTTAGCTGCAATTAATAGAGTGCGTTGGCATTTTGTCACAAACGAAAAGCAACCACAGATTCATCCTTGGTTTAAAGATGCTTTTGTTGTTTGTATGTATTATTTTGTCTGCACACGTGCAGTTATCATGGCAAAGACATTAACTAAAGAATTCGTATCTGATAAACAAAGCACAAACAAACTGTACTAGATTTTTTTAAAATGAGTTAATGAAATGTTAGTTTATCCTTAAGTCATTATCACTGTGCTCTTTCTCTTCAGCTCTAACCTATTCATGAAATGTTAGTTTATCCTTAAGTCGTTATCACTGTGCTCTTTCTCTTCAGCTCTAACCTATTCATGAAATGTTAGTTTATCCTTAAGTAATTATCACTGTGCTCTATTTTTATCTGTGCAATATATTTCTTTCAGTAATGCTTTTATTCGAATTCTTTGCCCATAAACTAATTGCACAGAAATGAACTTAACTGGTGAGATTTTTTTCTAAGAAAGAAACTAAAAATGACCATCATAATTTTTCTTTTTCATGTTGTCATTTCTTGATTATATATTAGAATGGAAATCTTTTTGTTCTCTTGGACAATTGAGGATTTGCATCTATAATTTTATAAGCTACAGAGCTGTCCTTGATCAATTTAAGACAACATGAGTAAGCTCAGTTCAGCCAGCTAAGATTTGGGCAGGTAGCTAACACATTTACAGAATTTCTATGCTGAGATACAGGTTGCTATAACAAGTTAAAAGGATTTTCTCTGGGTCTTAAGTGGCAAAAGCTTTGTCTTTTGTGCCATCCCCTTGCTTTGTCTCCATACACACATAAACTACCAAACCACACTTTTCACCATCTCCTTAAAAGCTAAGAAAATCAATAAGACCAAACTCTTCTAGTCAGTCTAGACGCATTGAGGGACTACTGTCTATAGAACCTCATATGAGGCTCCAGAAGTGGGTAGATGGAGAAGATACAGCTTGAAAGTCTTCTTTAGACACTGCTTCTAACATTTGAACATTTTTTATGCAGTTAATGTTTATTACTGTATGAATTGTTGCTTTGGGGCCATTTCAGTCATGTCTGATTTCTTCATGACCCCATTTGGGCTTTTCTTGGCAAAGATACTGGAGTGTTTTGCCATTTCCTTCTCCAGACTGTTTTACAGATGAGGAAACTGAGATAAACAGGGTAAGTGACTTGCCTAGGGTTACACAAATGCATAGACTTTTATAGCTAGAAGGGACCTTACAGATCATCTTTTCCAAGTGTCCCACTTGAAAGACAGGAAGCTGAGTCTACGAAGCTTGCCCAACTTCATGCGTATCACACAGCCTTCTTTCATGAAGTCTTGCAGCCAATAATTATAACAGCAACAATAACAAAGTCATCTGACCTCTCTTTTCTTCATTACAAATCCCATTTTATTTTTTCCCTCCAAACTTCTAGAATCTTTGTAATGAAATATGACACCCAAGCATCCTTTTCATTACTATTGCAATAAGTTAATTGGAATGCAATTGGTTTGGCCAGAATCGTTATCATTACATAGAAAGGATGAACAAGACAATGGCTAACTAATTTCGCTGGTAAAGAAGTCCTCAGTTTTTGCATGTCATTTCTTTAGTACTATCTGCTTCAGGCTCAGGTTGAAAAAGGAATGATTGGCAAAATTAAGAAGGTTTGACTTACGCATATAGCAACTAATGTGAAAATTGAGTCATATGACTTAATAACCAAATGACCTTTGTTATTAAGAGTAAGCACTGTTTCTAAAGATGGTTTCACACCTTTAAATGTTAACAATGTAGACATGACCACATCAGCCATATTTTGAAAATTACTCACCAGGGACCGCCCTGACCTAGAAGTGATTTGCCGACGGAAAGGATCATCCCCATAACCAGCCATCGATACACCTGGCTCTTGTGCACCTAACAGTTCCTATGCAATAGCATTATTAACACAAGTGTATTTGGAACCCATCATTCAGAATTGTGCTTACTCATTTCTTGGATATTGTTCGTTCCCACTAAGTCAGGGAGTATCAGATTTTGCTCTGTAATTCTGAGTTTAAACTAGACCCTTCTGGATTTCCTGTTTTGGTGACATATCTTATTAGTGTCTTTTCTCTTGTCTTCCATTTTTAATACGCTCTTCCCCAAATGCATTCCTTTTCATTCCGCAGCCTTTGCTGCTCAGTGTCTGTATGGTATTTGTTTTCGCTTGGCCATACTCACATATGAGAAAAACCCTTTTATTTTTTTCTGCCCACAGTGACCTTTTTCTACAACGCAGCTTTGGGGCTTATTTTTCTCTTCCTCCCATCTTATTTAAAATTTAACCTATGTCTTCCTGTTTCTCTCTCCCCTCAGTCTGCTGTGGGCACCTGCTGAAAGAAGCAGTTGCAAGCAATATGAATGTTGGAGAAAACATCCAGCCGTTTTTTGAAAAGGAAATGCCAGGTGGGTCATATTACCCACTAACCACCAAAGGGTTACAAGTTCTGATGAGAAATAAACCAGGGTGGGAAATCTCTGACACTCTGGGGGTTCACAAAGGGGAATGATAGCGAGATGAGTTAAAGATGGACTATTTCATAAGCAGAGATTCATTTACTTTACTCATGAGTAACTTCTGTATGTTTGATCCCCAAGTGAGGCAAGTCTATAGATACTGATCTGCTTTGCAGTAACATTGATTGTTCTTAACTTATGTCATTCAGAATTTAGAACCAGAAAAGAACTTAAAGATTATCTGGGCCAACCCCTCCTCCTTTTACTCATGGGGAAATGGAGATTCAAAGAATGGCAGAAAATTACCCAAAATTGAGTGAGTTAGTAGTAGCAGAGTTGGGCCTAAACCCTAGGACTCCTAATTCCTAGTCCAATGATCTTTCTTCTACAACACACTTAGTTTGTGGTGGTGAAAGGGAGTTATCTCCCTATTTCAAACAGATTTTTGAAAGTCTTTTTCCTTTATGAACTTGAAATTTGATTTTTGACTATTTGTTTTAGGTAGATTAGATATTCACTTGCCTAAAGTTATGGAGAGTAAAATGATCACTCAAAGTCACCTCCACAACTATGATATTTAGTGTAACAGAACCAGTGATCCATGGAGCTAGATGCCCTTTCCAACTAAGGGACTCTAGCTTGGGACTCATACAGACCAGGGTCAGTCCTGGGGGTGGTGGTGGGGAACTATAACTCCTCCCCCAGAAGACAGGGAAGGGTCTTCTCAAATTCTCTGACTTGTTATGCCCCCTCATCCTAGAATAGAACTCTGGAGGACAACATTTTCAGCAAAGCTTAGATCTGGTTCATATCCCAAGAGGGATTTACAGGTTCTCTTCTAATAAGATACTCATGGACAAAGTAGATCGATCAGGTATAGGGCAGCTATTTAATTCCTCCATCACAAAAGAAATACTTAAATACAAAAAACTCATAACCGTGTGCTGACAAATCCTTAAAGCGTCATATAAATACTTAAGACAGGATCAGGTATTTCACTTTCACCTCAGTTCTGAACTGTCTAAAGCTGTCTAAACAGTTTTTAAAATGTCTTTATCTTTTGACAAGCCAAGGCATGGCTTTGCCTCATTCTCCTCTCAGTAGACATCTTTTTCTCCAAGAAGCATTGTAGTAACTACAAGGAACACTTTCCACAGGGCAGCTGGTACCCACTGCAGAACCCAGGATTTCCAAAACTCCCAAAGGAGCCATTGGGTTAAAAAATCTCTCTTTTAATATCACTGTTTGGTCACTTGTGCTCAAGAAAAAACACACACACAGCAGAAGAGGCTGCTAAAGCCTTGAGATCCAGTCTCAGGTTCACATAAACACGTCCATGCTCTCTAGATGCTGAAAGGATAAGATGAAATCCTTTTCCTTCCTCTGAGGAAGCCCAAGGGATAACTGTCAGAGACCCAAACTACACATTCAGGAGAGAGGAGGAAGAAACTGAAGAATTGTCTCTCCCTCTGAAGTCTGCTGAATGAACAGCTCTTAGTGTTCAAAGTCCTGTCCTTTTTTATGGAGCCCCTTTCCTTATCCCCCCATCATGGTGGACAGGAGAAAGGAGGCACGTGGAGACCAACATGGAGGCCTCTGGTTTTACATGCCTTGTATCAAGGAGTCCATTAGAGACATGTGGTGCCAGGCATGCTCCCTGAAAGGTATGACCCCTGTTAACTTTAGATTAAGAACTACTAGAGAGTTTATGTGTTTTCTCTATTATGAAAAATGGAAGTAAAGTTTCTGATAACTATGAAGTGAGAAGAACTAAAGCTTTGTGAGGGACTATAGTATTTATTTTTTGTGGCAAGAAATCTGTAGAAGAGAATCTGCCAATATCTGGGTCTAAGATTTTATTCCAATTTTTCTATTCTTGTAGTTTGGGTAATGAAAACTAATTGTATTATGATTCAGTAGCTTGAATGATCAAGGTGTAAATTGTATGAAGGAAGACTTGGGGCTTAGTGTAAAGAAAGCTTTTAAAAATTAGGTTGTCTAAAAGTGGAATGAACTCTCTGAGGAAGTTCCCATCTTAAAGAGGCAGTTAAGTGATACAGTGGATATAGTGTTGGACTTAAAAGGCAGAAGGACCTGAGTTCTAATCCTACCTCAGATTATAGCTGTGTGACCTTGGACAAGTCACTTAACCACCCTCTGCCTCAGTTTCCTCATCTGTAAAATGAGGATATTAGAACATTTGCCTTCCAGGGTTGTTGGGAGGACAAAATGAGCTATCTGTAAAGCACTTTATAAACCTCAAGGTGTTACATAGAAACATTATTATTATTATCACTATTATTATTAAACTGAAGCAAAATCTGGATGACCCCTTCCCCAGGATATTGTAGAGAGATGCTTTCTGTGCATTTTTTAAAATATAAGCTTAGATTAATGATAGATTTTTGCTGAAAGGAAAAGTATTGCAGGAAGATAAAAGTCCTTATGAAAAATAACTTGTAAGTCTCAACCTAGTAGTTTTTTTGATGAGCTTTCTCTTTCTCTCTCTTTTGTTTTTTGTTTTTTGCCAGGTAAGAGTAACAAATATTGCAAATTTCTGAAAATGGGATGGATGCCCTTTTTGTTCTTTCACTTCTCAAAAAAAGATCTCTAAGAACACATATATTTCTGCTCATTTGTGTTTTGGCCCAAAGAAACTTTTGGGTTAAAAAAAGCCCCAAGAGCCCTTCTTTACTAGAGATTCCCAGGATTAGTTTCGCAGAGAGAAAACAGGACTTTCTGAAATTAATGATGTACTTTTTGAGATAACAACAGAGAGGTGGACAAGGCAGGATGTTTTCTCAAGCCACCCTGGACATGAAAGTGGTTTAGGGAACACTTTCCAAATCACCCATGGAACCAAACAAATAGTATGAATTCTTGTCTTTCCTCTCATCTTGACTTTCTTTCCCAGGGACGGTCACTCATAGGATATTCTCTTGGAGTAACCTTGAAGCATCAGCCCAGATAGACACTGTTTTCCTTTCCATGATTTATTTGACTGTTCAATGCAGTCCTAGTAATATTTCCTAAGCCCCTCCCTGTTACATTTCATATCTCTTGTCTTATGTTGCCTTCCTGATTCTGGTGGTTTATCTAGCCAAGATGTTCATTGCTGAATCTAGGCTTCCATGTTTGGTTGTCTTTCTTAGTTTTATTCCAAGGTACAGACTGATTTCTCATTCCTTTAGGAGCAAGATTGAAAACTACCAAGTGACATGGAGGAAGCTTAACTTTTATATATGATAATAAAATATCTATAAGTAACTCCAGCAAACTGGCCCTGAAGGTTGAGGCTACACCTTGCCCCTGCAAGGATACCTTCATACAGTTGCCAAAAGGCATTAGAATGTATAGGTGTCATGATGTCACTCCGGCATTCAAAAATCACCCATTAGTGGCTCTCCATTGCCTAGAGGACAAAATACCAATTCCTTAGGCTGGCATTTAAGGCCTTTGCCAACCTACCTTTTGAGATCATTTCACTCTGTTCTTCTTTGCACAGTATACCTCAGATAAACTGAATGATTCCAGACAAACTAGATATCCGTGTATCTCACACCTATTCAGGGGGAAGTGCTACAGCAACCAGTATGTAAAAGACAGTGTCAGGCTAAATATGAGAACCTTAGAGCGGAGGTAAACATTTAAGTCTTACTTAAATGAGGCAGCTAAGCAGTTCAATAGAGCAATGGGCCAGGAAGACTTGAGTTCAAGCTGGGTCTCAGATGCTAAGTAGTCATGTGATTATGGACAAGTCACTTAACCGTTGTCTGCCTCAGTTTCCTCAACTGTACAATTGGGATCATAATAGCACCAACTCTCAGGGTTGTTAAGAGGATCAAATGAGACAGTATTATTAAAATGTTTAAGACAGGATCTGGCACATGGTAGGCATTTAACAAAAGCTCTTTCTCTTCTACCTTCCAAACCTGAATGTTACTTGATTTGTAGATTTGTACAGCCCTGAATAGCAAATCATTTCACATATGTATATTTCATAGTCCATCTCATAGTCCTAAGAAATGAGATAAATTAGCAGCCACAGACTTGTGTAGTTCTCAGACCCTTAGAATGTCAGTGAGGCCAGTTGAGGGATGATTGAGATATGAAAGACGTCAACATCCATATGTAAGCTGCTGCCATTATGAGCCTTGAAAAACCTTTGGTCTCATGGGGGTTTTAATAATCAGTCTTAATGATGTGAATGATTGACTTTCCCCCCTCCCCTCTTAAGTAAATGGGTCATTTTAAATTTAAAAAAAATCTTTGATTTGACCTAGAAAAGGACACTGCAAGGTGGTTGCCATTAGCAGGCAAACTATAGGGAGAAAAATGGTGTCTGGGCTGCCTAGGGCTGGTGTTGAGTCTGAGAGATGATCTTATAAGTTACTACCTCTGGAAGGAGGAGCCAGGATAGTAGTATGAACCAAAAGTTGGTTCCATGGGATTACTTGGAGACAGCTCCCTAAACTACATTCATTGCCATAGTGAATTAAGAAAGCATCACACATCCCTCCCTGACACTATTGCGAAAATACACCACTTAATTTTAGTGGGCATCATGAACCTCTTTGTAGAAATTCTGACAACTCGACTTCTGTTCTATGTCACCAATTCATTTGCCAGTTACTCCCTTCCTATAGATTAGTCTTGGTGAAATGATTTGTTTTAAAGTAGAATAAACATGGACTGCTTTGGTTTGAGGAAGCAAGGGAGAGCATTTGGACTTAGTATCATGTGAACTTGGAGGCAGTCGGGTGGGGCCTAATGTTTTTGAGTGTAGAGTCAAGTAAACCTGATTTCAAATCCTGCTTTAAACATTTATAGCTATGTGATCCATTCAACTACTCTCCTCTTCAGTTTCCTCATCTATAATGAGATAACACATGTAAAGTACTTTGCAACACCAAAGTCCTATATAAATGCTAGTCACCATCATCATCACCACCATCATCATCATCATCACTAGGTTTAAATTCTAGCTCTGCCAAACTCTGTGACCTTTAGTCAGTTTTATTATTATTATTTATTAATATATATTATTTTCTAAGGTTCAGTTTCTTTATCTTTAAAATGGAGAGGAGGAGGATCTCTGCCAGCCCAGACATTCTGTGATGCCTGAACTTTCTCCAAAGCAAATCCAGAGTAGTTCTTTCAAATTTAGCTTCCTTTGGATAATATTTTTTAATGAAACACAAGGAAAGTTGACTACCATTTTCCATAAATGTTAGTAGCAATCAGGTAATCTCAGACCTTGTGTTCTATGCTAAAAATATGCCCCCCAAGCTTGTTGTTTATTTAGACTGTACATCTCTACAAAATTAAAGATACCAAAACTACAGCTATCGTATTTCAGTAACAGTTGCAATAAATTCTGTCATATCACTAATCCTCCTCTCAAAGGAATAACAAAGAATGAGTTTACATTAGTAAATACTATCATGGTCTCATTAGTGGCCCTCACAAAGGCCTTGAGAAAATTAAAGAGGTTTGTGTGCTGAGAAGTGAGGGAGAGGGAAAAAATACCAGTTTGGCATGAAACTTTTCTGTGACCATTTAAGTGAGGAAGCAAGTTGAAAACAATCCTCAATAGAACTTAGTTTTGAAGAGAAGGTCAGCCTGAAAACTGCTGACCTATTTAACCAACTACAACATTACTAATATAGAGTACTTGCTGTAGACAACCCGGGTTGCACCCAAGTTGACTGATTCATTCGTTATTCCATAATGTTCAATTTATTCATTTATTAAATTTATTAAATGTACATTTATTAAGTATCCACCATGCACAGAGTACTCTGTTAGCTTATGGGAAAAATAGAAAAATTAAGTCATTCTAATGGACTATGCTATATATAACCATTTCAAGTTTCCTTGACATTTTGTGGATCCTAGTATCAGAATGTTAGAGTTGGAAACCATGTTAAAATATAGATTTAGGGGGAACAAGGTGGCTTAGTGAATAAAGCACCGGTGCTGGAGTCAGGACGACCTGAGTTCAAATGTGACCCTAGACACTTGACACTTAACTAGTTGTATGGCCTTGGGCAAGTCACTTAACCCCAATTGCCTTGCCTTCCACCCTCCAAAAAAAGAATATAGGCTGTTAGAAGGGTCCTTAGACACCATCTGGTTCAACTCTCTCATCTTGCAGAGGAGAAACTGAAGCCTCAGGTGGGGCAGGTCAAAGAGTAGATTTCCCTCCCTGTATGGGTCATTTTCCCCTTTTTTCTTAAATGACATCACTGAAGGTCATCTCACATTAGGTGATGAGAGGTCACCCAAGTCTTCTCTCCTAAAAGCTCAGCGTCGTGGCCCATATGAATTTTCTTTAGCTGCCACCATGGGATGAAGGGGCTCTGGGGCAAGCCTCAAGGCAATCCCTTTATATCATGGATTTTTAAACTCTCAAATCCCGACCCTGCCTTTGTTTAGAGGCTGCCCGACCTTTGTTTTAAATTACTAGTGTGCTTTCAAATCTAGAACTGATGGTAGAAATGAGAACTGAGAGCAGTAACTTAGAAGTCTTCTTTTCCTTCAGCACTCCATGCAGGTGCTCCTTCCTCTGCAAAGCCTCCCTGATCTTCTCCCCTGTTGTAGTTCTTTCTTCTTCCTCATTTTCCTTGTGCTGTTTTTACTTATGCCCAAGTTGTATCTGCTAATAGAGAGTTCATCATTAGAGGACAGGGTCTGTTTGAATTTTGTCTTTGTGCCTTGCTCATAGCAGGTGCTTGTGTGGTGCAGTGGGTTCAAATCCTGACTTCTATGATTACTCCCTGTGTCACCTTAGAAAAGTCACTTAACCTACCTGGACTTTAGTTTTCTCACTGGTAAAATGGGTGTGTTGGATTAGATGGCCCCTAAAGTTCCATCCAACTCTAGCTCTATGAATTCCCCTGGACTCACCCATTTGATCTCATTCCGTTCTAAGGCTGAGTTCTCCTCCTGGTCCTACGAATAAAGTCTCTTTTCCTCCCACTGACAATGGACATTGGTCTGATAACATAAGGCCTTCTCCTACCTCCTACTATATATGTTTATGTTTAAATTTTTGTTCACTACTACCAGAGCCTGTTTTGATATATCTACTCTCTAGTTTCTTTCTAGATTACTCTGTCAAAGAGTCTGGGAATTTTAAGAGACCTGGATTCTAAGCCTAGTTTGGCCTTCAATTAGCTATGTGAACTTGATTAAATTATTTGACCTGTCTCAGATTGCTTCTTTATCTGTGAAATGAGTGGAGTCCAAGATCAAACCCCTAGCAGTGTATGTGTGTATTTCTTAATCTTTTCTATGTGTCATAGAAAGGTTGTGTCTAGGTGGCTCAGTGGATAAGAGCTCTAGAGCTGGAGTCTGGAAAACCTGAGTTCAGATTCAGCCTCAGATTCTAGCTGTGACCCTGGACCAGTCACTTAACCTCTGTTTGCCTTAATCCACTGGAAAAGGTAACGTCAGACCACTTCAGTATTTTTTCCAAGAAAACCCCATGGACAGTATGGTCCATGAGGTCACAAAGAGTCAGCCATGACTGAACAACAAGGATCCTTCTCAGAATGATATTTTTAAATTAGTAAAATAAAATACACAGTTACAAAAGAAACCAATCATCTTGAAATATGGTTATCATAGTATTTAAAAAAACAAATAGATTCACAGTCCTTAGTTTAAAAACCTCTGATTTAGGGGATTGCTAAGGTCTCTTTGGCTTTTAATATTCTATGCTGTATTTTACAACATCCTGTGGTCTGTGCTCTAACATTGTCTAATCGAGCTTCTCTTCTAGCTTGATGACTTGCTAACTTGCTCTTCTTTCTGACTTCATTTTTTCCTCCAACAGCAATGTTCACCTGTTCTCCCATGTTTAAAACCTTGAGTTATCTTTGACTGTTCCATCTCTCTTTATCATCACAAACAATTCATCACCTGGTCTTGTAGACCAGAGGTGTCAAAAATGTGGCCCAAGGGCTGCATGCATTCTGAACCAGATTAAAATATAATTGGAAAACATGTAACAAAATAAAAATACACTAAAATACAGATAATGTCACATTTTAAAGCAAAGTCAGTGTGAGGCCTACAAGGATCCTTATGTAAGATTTAGTGGCCCCCATTTCTATTTGACTTTGCTATCACTATTGCACATCATACCTCTCTGAAACACGTCTCACATCCAATCCTCCTCTCTTTCCACTGCCACCACCCTAGTACAGGCCCTCATTAACCCTCATGTGGACCATCATGGGGCCTTACAGGTCTTTCTGCCTCCACTGTCTTCCCCCTTCAAATCTATGCTTCATACTGCTGCTGAGATAACCTCTTTTACTTATAGATCTCTCCACTTCACTCCTCTGCTCAAAAACCTGTAATAGCTCCTTGTTGCTCACTGTGGAAAGTGCAAAGTCCTTTGTGCAGCATTCAAGGTTAAGGGTTTCCACAATGTGTAACCTTTCCAATCTTATCTTATAGCCTGACCTTCCAAATATTCTACCCTAATCCTGTACTGCCACGGTTCTCAACCTGTGGGTTGCGACCCCTTTGGGGGTCAAACGACCCTTTCACAGGGGTCGCCTAAGGCCATCGGAAAACACATGTTTCCGATGGTCTTAGGAACCGAGACACTGCTCCTCCATCTGTCTCCAGGTGGGTCTGCCCACATGCAGATATGCCCACATACGAGTATTAAAGGGTTGCGGCATTAGGAAGGTTGAGAATCACTGCTGGACTGGGTCACTTTCTGTTCCCAGACATTCCTTGTTGTTCTTGGGCCTCTGCCTTTTGCTCATGCTGTTTTCTAGGCCTAGAATTGTCTTTTATATTCTTCTTCAACTGTCGAGCTCCTAACCATTCTTTAAAACCCAAATGAAGTGCTACTTTTCTCCATAGAGTCTTCTCTGATTGTTCCTTTTGGCAACAGCCTTCCCCCTTAGACTTTCTTTTGCGTTCCTGAGTGCAAAAATTATTTTGCATTATTGTATATTATAGTTATTTGTTTATCGTATCTTATCTCCCTTATTGACTAGTAAGCATAAGGATAGAGATTGTACATTATCTGAACTTTTATAACAGTACAGTGCTGTGAACAAGATAAATACAGTACTTAAGATTTGTTGAGTGAATGAGGGATGCTATTATATTCTGTGTTCTAAGAAGTATATTTTCTAAGGTCTCATCTAGCTCTGGTGTCATAGGATTATAAGATTTAAGTGAATAAGTTCTTGGGAGCTCATCTCTGAAGACAAAGTCTCGATTTTGGTATATGTATTGTGTATATGTATAGATAATACTGGTATATGTATATATGATTGGGTATATGTATATATAGATATAAAACCATCACCACTGTCACCACAATCATGATCTTTTCCCCCACTGAATAAAACTAGTTGTCACATCATTCTCCTCAAAAGGATTTGTTACTTTTCCCCTTATTTTGGTTTCATGGTATTATAACCCTTTTCTGACCTCTCTAGCCTTGCTTACATTTTTTTCATCTTTATAGGTACTGCCAACATCTCCCAGCTTAGTACCAATTACAAAATTAATTACTGTACCACTTACCCACGTCTTCACATTTATTTGGCAAGAAGACTCTAAGATCCTGCCTCAACCTTATCTTAAATCTTCTGTTATGGGACCTTGGCTCCAGCAGCATGGATGAAGTGTTTGAAGGATGGTTGGATTGTTTTTTTTTTCCCTTTTGCTGAGTATATGTGTCCTAGACTTTGAAATATATAGGTCTGACCTCCTAAACTCATTCTGACTATAGCTGCAGATTGAATGGCAAATTTATTCCCCAAGGGTTTAAGCACATGCTCTTTATGCAGACAATCCCCATTAAAGTGGATAGGTGTTTGGTCTGCATATGAAGAATGGTATTAAGTCTTAAATCATGCAATTTTCATTGCTGTACATCTCTGTCACTTGTACAGTAGTAGAGTGCAGAGTTAATACCAACTCCAGGTGTTCAGTAGAATTAAGTACTCAGTTGTTTATGTGTCACTTAAAATTAGGCTCTTGGCATTGATAGGTTTCTAGCAAGTCTGGACTATTGACATCACAAGTCGGTATTTTCCCATCCTTGGAAGTGGAGATAACATCCTAGTCATCCAGTCCTACTCATCTCTGCTCAAGCCTTTGCTCTGGCTGTCATCTCTGAGTTGGTTTTAGGGTGCTGTGTTCCTAACTCTAACTTTTCCTAGGGAAGAGTGAGGGTTCTTGAATCATAAAATTATTTTTCTGTATTTGTACTGAGTGTAAAAGTTGATGTAGTCCACCAGGTCACACTGTGGTCACCACACCATAAAGAAATCCACTGCCCCCTGATACACATCTAGGTTACAGTTAGGGTGTTTCACCCATAAATTGTGATCCAGACCCTGGTAGGAGGTAGGAGCCTCACCTTCAGATTTCTGAGTCCAGTTAGCTGCACCTCATCCTCTCTTTAGTTCAAAAAGGTTTCCTTCCATTGAGCCACTGGTAATTGTTTTCTCTTCCTCACTTTGCTTGGCTATCGCTGGAGAATGGCTGCCCAGGGAAGATATTAAAAACAGCCAAAGGCATATCTTGTCCTTCTTGGTTGAAGTCTTTGCTTTGAGTGTGTGAGATGTTTGTCTTTATTAATGAGAGGCATACTCTTGAACTTGTTGGAATAGTAAGGTCAGGAGAATGCAGAAATGATTATTCATCTAGCCAGGAATTTCTGAGTTAGGCTCTCACTTTTCATAGACTATCTATTTCTCTAAGAACTGACCGGAGACAACATCAATATGTTCATACCCTTGCAAAACGGGTTTGTTGGGTTTTGTTTATTTGTTTGGTTTTAGTTTTTGCCAGGCTGCAACAAGTCTTTAATCCAAACCTCCTCACATCGCCCCGATATTCACGCTTCACCCCTACCCTCATCCAAAGCAGGGCAATCACAAAAATCTCTGAATTCCTCAGAGAATATTGTAGAGACATACTTATTTTTGGTTGGGAAAACAGCTATTTAGTTGCTATAATGGCTCTTCTCATTAAAATGCAGATACTGATGCACATAGAGTATAGATGGAAAAAATAAATCAACAGATCATGTTATGTCGTTATGTGGCTGTTTGAAAGCCCTGGGAGGTGAGCTAGAATAGATATTGTCCCTCCCCCTCTATTTATTAGGTATTTCCATCTAGAGAGGTCCCTAATGATGTGGCACACCCACGAAAGGGGGAATGTGGTGAAGGGAGAAGGCAAATGGATATCCTAATTTCCACCAGTGCTAGAACTAGCTATTGTGCTGCCAGTACAGCCATCAGAAAACCAAACGAGCATTTTAACTTCGAACGATTATAAAGGTTTTCAAATTTGACTTCCCAAAGACCAACCCCCAGGACGATAATAATTATCGCTTTGCCAAAGCCTTCATTTCTGAGGGCGAATTAATATTCTCATCACTAAATGCGCACTAAAGGTTCGACAATAGGCCAGCTTTTCTCTTTTGTTAAAAACTTGCAAAGAGTTGCTGAGTTGAAAGGCAAAGTAAATCTTTCTATCTGAGGAGGTAAAGCTGAATGTTATTTCTTGTTTTTAACGGCGCTGTATTGGCGAGCTGCAAGCTGTCTTAACACGGGAGAGAGACCCGTAGGGACCTCTGTGCGATTTCAGCAAGTCTTTGCATGCAGTGTGTTTGTACTAGCTGAAGATAGCGCATGACTCTCTAAATAATTTACAAGTTGATTAATAGACTCACATGGGTATAATTAGAAGAGGGAGAGACAGTGGATACAGTAACCGGTACAGTGCTTGGGGGAACAGGAGACTTTATTTTTTTAAAGAAACTTTCTAGGGTGCTGGGCGTTTGAAGATAAGTTGGGAAGAGCTCAGTGCCTCTTCTCTTTTGAAGTGGAAATAGGACAGTTTGAATCCGTCGAGTTTAATTTTTCACAAGCTTTAGGGGCCCCGCAGTGCAACTCCCTTTTTATTATTGAGAAAATTCTACATTTTTCTTTCATTTTTCCACGCACACACACACACACACACACACACACACAGGCAGTCCAAACAGTAAGTAATAAACAGATTAATTTGCTCTTTTATTAAATGTATATTTTATTCACCTCCCCAACACGTGCAGATATACATCCTCTGGCCCACCCCTGGACAGAACCCCCAATGTAAAGTTTCCTGTAGGTGTATTAACATACACCCCTTTAATTTATGCATTTTAAAGAAACTCTCACCTCTGTTTGACAATGCTTTTGAAGTAGCTTCTTTTTTCAAGTCAAACTTTTGACTTTTCCACTGGGATTGCTACAAAGATTTCTTTATGGAAAATAAGTAGGAGTCTTTTTTTTTTTCAGTTGAAGAAAATCTGTGGCCAGGGTAGTCAAAAGTAGCAATATGTTTTAAATGCTGAAATTTCTGTTAACGAACCAAAGGTTAAAGTCCTTGTTTCATCAATAGTTTATTTGGCAGCATGGTCCTTTCTGCATTCTTTTAACTGGTATGTTTCTATTGTTGCTTTATGTTTTCAAATTATGATTTACTAGGTATAGTCATCAAAAGATCACAGTTGGTTGGGGGAAACTGAGGCAATGATTGAAGTTGTCTTGTTCATGAAACAACCAGTCATACTTTTGGTCCTATGAAATGAATAATCCTTGAGTATGTAGTTTTCTCCTTGTTTTAAATGGAGATGCCCCAGAAAGTCTTCCTTCTTTCTCCATGGCCACAGTGGCTATGGAGAAAGAATAACATTCCAATCTATTCAGCTATGAAATTGGTCTTGACAGGCAGTAGCCTACAGAGGACCAAACACTGTCTTCTCCAGTCTGAAAATCCCATGGTAGAGTACAAAGATATGACACCAGGTCCTTCCTTGAGATGCCCTCTAGATCTCTTTTCAGAATTCTCATTCCTGGTTTGTTTAAAACTCCCCTGGCTTCTGACACTGTCCCAGGCAGGTGAAACTCAAATGGGTTTCTCTTCTAAAAATGGATTTGCATCTGTGGAACCAGTCAAGAATACAAAAGTGATAGTGAGATCTTGTTGAATGGAAGATGACACTGAAGATTTTATGTAGGAAACTCACTGCAAACACATAAGATTAGTAAATATACATGTATTATGATGACCCAAACTTGTGGACGGGCGTATTAGAAGGTAGAGGACAATATTAAGTAGTTAGTACCAAAAGCTTTTATACAGCATTAAAGCTACAAAAGAAGGGAAGAATGGGTAAATTATTGATGTTTCTTTAAACATTTGGTGTTTGTTATTGTGACCAATGCAATCTATAATATCCAAAATTTCAAGTCTGAATTATCTAGGCTGGATATTTATATAGCCTAACTTTAGTATCACTAGTATCAGAGTACAGTAAATGGGAACTAGGGGCAGCTACATGGTCCAGTGGATAGAGCACTGGGCTTGGAATCAGGAAGACTCTCTTCATGAGTTCAAATCTGGCCTTAGACACTTATTAGCTTTGTGACCATGGGCAAGTCACTTAACCAACCATTTGCCTTGGTTTCCTCATCTATAAAATGAGCTGGAGAAGGAAATGGCAAACCACTCTAGCATCTTTACCAAGAAAACCCCAAACAGGGTCATGAAGAGTCAGATATACTGAAATGACCCAACAACAAAAAATAAGAACTATTAGCCTCCCCAGCATTAAAAGGGAAAAGGAGAATTTGCCATTTATTATCTGACCTGACATCTCCAGGAGCAAGGAAACTATTGTGGTTCATGGTTATGAGGATGGAGATGGTGGATATGGAAAAAGGAGAACCATAAGGAGTAGGGATTGGACCTCTTATTTCATTAATATAAAGAACTCCCACATGAGCAAACTCTACCTACACTGGTACCAGCCTTTGTTGTTTTAGAGAGCTGCCTAGAGCTCTGAGAGGTTAAGTGACTTGCCCGGGGTCACACAGCTAACATGTATCAGAGGTAGAACTTGAACCCAGGTCTTTTGACTTTGGGGACCACTCTCTGTCCACTAATCCAATTCCTTCCCTCTACTTTCACTTCCAATCTGAAGTCTTGGCAGTATGCAATGTCTTACTCCATCCACAAAAGCTATTGGGTAGGAATTCAGGTGAACCAACCTTTCCTCTAAACCACGCCCTTGAGTATGCTTATAGAGACCCCTTTCAGCTCTAAATCTACAAGCCCGTGATCTTCCCAGTCGCAGACTAACATAAAGATACTTGCAGCTTGAAGAATGTCTGGAGGATGGAAGGAGACATTGAAGCTAGGTAACTGGCCTCAGCATTTCCTTGAGGGAATATATGGATTCCTCCATCTATGTATACGAACTTAAGGCCTTTTTACTTGCTGGTATTAATGTCATTAATGTTGGTATTAATTAATAACTCTTGGTATTACCTCTTTCCCACTCTTTCCTCTTCCATCTGATCTCAGGTGCCTTGTTTCTATAGCTCCCTCCTTCAAACACCCCCAAATCAAAGGGAAGTCGGCTTGCATGCTTTGCCTTTATTTAGGATCCGTTTACAAGTCGTTCATTTCACATCACTGTGGGAGCACCCATATGAATGTGTTAGTCTCAAAAAGCTTCTTTTAAATGGCAACCAGAAGGAAAACCAAAGCTGGAGGCCTTCTTCATTCAGGGTGCAGTCCTGGTTAGAACTTGAGGTTTTTTTCCCACTTAACCTTGTAGAGATGTTAGTTGGGCAATGACTTGATGTATCCCCATAGCCCTTTCCCCACTTGCAGTGAGTGATATTTGAATTTATGCCTCTGGAGAAGCTGAAACCATTTTTTAAAATTTGGCACTGTACTTTTCCAGTAGACATGAAACTTACATAGCTGAAATACTTTTTAGAATTTTACATTTAGGACTACATCAAATAAAAAATTCGGTTCATCTTGCTTATGTCTGACCTGTGTTCCTCCTAAGTTACTCTGTGTACTGGAGATTAAATCAGGTTTCATTTAATTATGTTAAAATGAAATGAAAAAACCCAAACTTCTGTTTTGCAAGGCCTTCAGCAGTTCAATGATCTCATTGAAAGCATCATTCTCATCCCACAGCATTCGTAGGCCAATGTTCCTAAATCAGAAAGAACCTCATTTATGTTGACAAAATGCAAAACAGAAAAACAGCAACCACAAAGACATCAATTATTCAGTCCAAATGGAAAAAAAAAGTCCCTGGCAGAGATCCCAGGACCTTGTCTGCTATGCTAGGAAGGGGTCTTGACTCTAGGACTAGATTTCCCTGGCTTTCCGTAAGCCTTTTGCCTTGGCGGAGTTAGCAAAGAGGAGAGGCGTGAGATTTCTTAAGTTTGGGGTTTTGGAAGGATTGGCCCTTCTTTATCAAAAGCAGCTTCAGAAAGTCATTAAATGTGTTTTTAATTGGTTCGAGGGCAATATAGTTCTATAAATGGGAAAAAATATATACCCGAGAAATTTTCATCTTGATTCTCTTTTCCATAGAGAAAGATTTTTAAGATTGTTTGATTTTTGCTAAACTGTTAAGCAGTATGAGTTTCTGTTACATATGGCCTGAGTTTATCAGAAAGTCAGATTAGTTTCTTTGGAGAATTTTAGGGTGTAACTAAGGCAGAAAGAACATAGAAGGTAAAGAATGCCCTCTATTATTCTCCTGGCCCTCCTAGACAATTCTATGTGAAGCCATTCTCTGTGCGTTTCTGAGTAGGCTATTGGGGGTGTGCAGGATATACCTTTGACCAGCAGGTGGCAGTAAATAATAAACAAACAGTGTAAAGACCAGGCAATGGCAGAACTGCTGAACCCCCTTGCCTGCTTCTTAGAGCTATAGGTGCTTGGAAAGACAGTCATGATTTCCAATTACATCCGGCAATTACATCCGGGAAGAAGGCAGGCATGCACTGCCAACTGCCAGGAGCTGATGCCATACTATGCACTCTCATAGTCTTTAAGAAATAAGGATGGATTAGGGTTCCTTGAATTTCTTTGAGGGTAATAGCAGGTGTCACCTAAAAGGGACCGACCTCATATCTCTGAGCAAAACCTGGGTGCTTTCTAGAGCCCCCTTTTCTCACTTTTAAGAAGCACCCGTTGGTTTGGGGTATAAAAAGAAGACCCTGCCACTAGCATCTTTGATCTCCTCCAATCTCATCCCTTCTCAAAAGAGCTTACTAAGAATGGTAACCTGCCCAACTAGCTGCCTGAAGAAGACAGTATTCCCCAATTCAGGGTTATCAGTGAGGTATTGGGGGACACTCAGATTATATCGATTAGACCTTTTAAGAAAAATACTTTTATTTTTTAATACTATGATCACTTCTCAGGAATTATTCTCTGCCCCCCTCCAAGCAACAACACCGACAGAACCCACCCTTGTAACAACTGAACACAATGAAACAAAGAGAAAGAGACTCATTGCCTGTGTCCGAAAATTGGTGCATTATTCCGCCCCTAAAATCCAGCGCTGCTTTGCTTCACACCATCAGTCCTCCAGAATCACTCTTGGTCGCTGCGCTGATCAGAGTCCTGGACTTTTTCTTGACATTATCATGCTCCTTGTATTTTTTGCTTGGCTCGCACTTCCAAAGTTTTTCTGAATTCTTCCTGTGTATCATTTCTTACATGACAACACTCCACACGTTCACTTACAAGTTTGTTCATCTATTACCCAGCCGATGATCACCTCTATGTTAACCTGAAAGTTTGGTTAAAGCAGACAAACAGGCTAGTTGACATGTAAATCCATATTGTTTATTTCCTTAAAGCTAGAATGAAGCTAGCGAGCTTGTGTGTACAAGGAGCCAAAACCAAAGTTCTGACTGCCTGATACAGGATTGACAAAGTCTTTATATGCTTCAGGATAATCCCAGGATGTTTGTGTCCCTCAGATTTATGGTCCCCATATGTTTTCTATCCATACCATGAGAAGTTTCTTACTTGTAAATACAAGACAATTGACAAAGTAGTGGCAGTCGGATTTTGCAATCTCAGGATGTCTCTGTCCCCCCTCCCTCCCATGGAGGATGCCCTCAAGAGAAGAGAAATTCCATTATTCTGAATTTCCAGGCCTCCTGTCACAAACAGGGAGAATATCCATTGTTGACCTTATCTGGTCTTTCAGGTTACAGACACAGGAAAGGGCATTTTTAAAGCAAAGCAGAGCAAGCTGATCGATTAGTTCAGGCTTTGGCTGTCTTTGAGGTCCAAAAATGATATTTAATGATTATCATCTAGTTCTTTGCTCCTACAACCAAGTGCTGCCATAATGTTCTTGTATATAGACTCTCCCCCTAGTTTTTAGCCTCTTTGCTGTAAATGACTAACAGTGGTATATTGATTGTTTCATCTCCTCGTCATTGGGTTTGTGGGTAGGGGAGGAACACGTTTAAGTATTTGAGGGGCTGTCACATGGAGTGAAGCATTAGACTCTTTCTGTCGGGTCCCAGAGGGCAGAACCAAGAGCAATGGATGGACATTGTGCAGAGGTCGGTTTAGCAGAATGGTGTGCCCTGGGAGTTGGTGGGTTCACCTTCCTTGGAGGTCCTCAAGCAGAAGTTGGCTGACCACTTGTTGGCTTTGTTACAATGGTGCATGGTTAGACTATATGGCCCCTGAGATCCTTTACAACTCTCAAATTCTGTGATTCCTGCCTTACTTTAACCAACACCTATATCTTTAGCTTTATAAAAATGAAATTGAGGCAGCCTTTATGGGGACAAGAAGCCTCAAAAATGAAACTGTAAAAGAGGGATTATGGCAGAGGGAGGTATGGTTTTATCAGAATTGTTGGATGGGAGCAGCCAGGGGGGTCATGGGCTAATTGTTTGTTGAACTGAATTAATCTAAATTCATATAGGTTATAACAGCAAATGACTATTTTCTTGAGTCACTGCCCAGCCAGAGGGAAAGTTGGGGGTGGGTGAGGAGTTGGAAGGGAGAGGAGAAGGTAGTGTCCAGGAAGAGAAACAGGGTCATTTTGCCCAGATTCCTACACGTTGGGCATGTCACTTTCCCCTTTCTGTAACATTCCTTCAGGTCTCAGGTCCCTTTCAGCTCGAATGTCTAATTATTCTGCATCTAGAGAACACTCCTTTGTAAGTAAGTGGGAACAGGGGGGAGGGCTAGTTACAGACAGTACAATGGATGGCAGCAGGGTGAAATGTGAAGCCCACAGGTTGGGACTGTGGAAACCTTTGCCACTTTTGGAAGAACACTCCCCCTCTCTGGGCATCAGGATCTTTATATGTAAAATTAGATGAGATGGTTTCTAAGATGATCCCATTCTCCCATTCTGTGATTTTCACATAGAGGCAGAGCCTTTTCACAATCCATCAGGTGTGGCATGTAGGGACCATCCTAACCCGTGACCCTTTTTCCTCATTAGGCTTCTAGCTGATCGTGCCTGATTTGGGGGGAACTCAGTCTTTAGGCATAGACCTATTCTAGGCTGGATGGCATGCCTTTAGGACTCATTTACCTCTTTGATGATAAACTACATTCAGCCCCTATTTAAATCAGTAACCAAGTCCATTAAGGAAGAAGTGAATTAAAGTTTTAACTACTTTGGCAACGTTGTGAAGATTCAGGTTTTTCATGGAAGATCTTGAGCAAGCAAGTGAAGTTATCCAATGTGGCCTCCTAAAATAATAGGACATTCACATCTTGCACTTTGTTAAATTTAGGGTTGACAGGACATTCCAGGGAGGTAGCCCTTAGCAGCAGCTAGTACTCAGGGTAAGATGTTAACTGTCAAGCACTGAAATCAAGCCTTAGGCATCTGAATTAATGGTGAAAGACTTTAGACCCAAGCTGAAAAATCTCTATCTGAGGGGAGGATAAAGGCTAAATGGGCAGTATTATCAAGGGGACTTTAAACTTTTGGCAGAGCACAACAGCAGAGATCCTTCCCGAAAAGTGCATTTGTGCTGAACTGGCCAGCCAGATAGGGCAAGGTGGAAGAAATGAGTCGATAGCCTTCATAGGGAAAAAAAAAAAAGAGTTTTAAAAAGAGAGAAACTGAAAGAGAATAAAAGCACACTAACTGGAGATAGGAGAGGAGATGGATTTTTTGGTCAGTTTAGCTAAATGCATGGTCTTCTCAAGGGCTGTATCCTGGGATCTCGCCTGTTTCAGGGAATCTTTCTAGAAAGTGAGAAGAAAAGCTCATTTGGCAAGAATTTTTCCTGCCTCAGATGAGGCAGTTCAAGTCAGTGCACCCAGAATCATCTATAATTTGCTTTAGCCTCTAGCAATATCTCCCACCCCTCTTCACCTCAACCCAGATAAGTGCCACAGAAGTGCTCTATGGGAGAGCTCCCTAATGTTGTGTGAGAAAAATGTTAAACAGGAATCACTTTGACTTTGCTTTTGTAATTCACCCAGCTCATCAGTTCATGCCACAATCTTTGGAGATCTTTAAGAATAGAATAATAATCCACCTGTCAAGAGTTCTTTGGTGATGCACAGGGTTGGAGGATCTCTGCCCAAGAGTCTTAGCAAATACGCACATTTGCTTTGGTGTCAGAGTCATACACACTATATAGTTCAACCTACAACTGAACAATGAATAGACACAGATAAGGGAAGTATATATGTTGGGGGATGAGGTTAAGAAGAACAGAGTCATTTCTGCTCAGGTAAACTAGCTATATAACACCATTCTATCTATCGCATCATTCAGTCATTTCAGTTGTGTCCGACTCTTTGTGACCCCTTTTGGGGTTTTCTTGGCAAAGATACTGGAGTAGTTTGCTGTTTCCTTCTCCAGCAATTTTACAGATGAGGAAACTGAGGCAAACAGGGTTAAGTGACTTGCCCAGGGTCACACAACTGGTATGTGTCTGAGGCTAGATTTGAATTCAGGAAGATGTCTTCCTGACTTGAGGTCCAACACTCTCTCCATCGTGCCACCTAGCTGCCTTCTTCTATTTATAGGGAAGGGCTTGTATGGACTGCCTAGAATGCCCCCTCCAAAGCCTGAGATTTAATAACCAGATTTGCCACCTAGTGCATATGATTTTGACATTTTACTTGATCTCAATAACCTACATTTTCATAGTGGTTTCAGGTTTACAAAACATTTTCATCACAACAACCCAGTGAGATACATTAGAGAGTACAAGTCGATTGATATAAATTGATATATACTTCAATGGATCTATGATTTCATCAAGGGGGCGCTCCCTCCAAGGTATAGGTCACAACCCACGCATATGTTTTTCATCCCGTGGGGTTCTTGTTTACGTTCTTTTCCAAACCCTGTACCATGGCTTCTTCCAACGTCCTGGGGACTTTCTTCGAGGTCTCTTCACAAGACAGAGAAACAATCTCAGTACTTAGGCTGCTGGCTTGTCATCCTGTACTCTCGCTCTGTCTACCACCGTCATCCTAGCCCACCTTCTTTTCCAGCCTTCTCAGTGCTGAACTCTTTTACACCAGCCCTTGAATGCCATGGATAATATGTTGCAAGCTCTTTGCCTTCATAATGTGTCTAGTCATATGGCAGTCTTTGGATGACCTGCAGTTTTAATTCTCCATAGACTGTGCTATTAATGGGCATTCCATCACCATATTTATTTGAGATCTGAGGCACGATATGATAGCACACAAACACAGCCATGGCCCATTAGTGTCAATTTCTTTCATTCTATGGACATGAAGATTAAGGAGATTGGGAAAGGTGTGTTGATAGCATTAAATCCCTCCTTCCATTGAGATACCGCATATTTGCTATGTAGCACCTGCTAACCCTGCTGTGTCCTATGTCTAGAATATTTTACCTTAATTTTCTAGCCATCTTTTAAAGCTCAATTCACATGCTTCCTCTTCATGAGGTTGTGCCTGCCACCCCCCAATCAGTGCAGCCTTCGCCCTCAGATGGCAGAGTGCTTGGTTTTGTGCCACAGTGTGTTGTGCTTCTCAAGTATCATTGCATACCATACTAAGCATATAAGGAAGGGAAAGGAAAAAGCACTGAGTGGTTGTGTCGTGCCAGGCACTACAAATGTGGTTGTATTTAATAAGAATATTGATAATTAACATTTATATAGCACTTCCTATGTGCCAGGCTCTGGACTAAGTACTTAACAATTATTATCTCATTTGATCCTCACAAAAACCCTCGGGAGGTAGGTACTGTTATTATTGTCTCCATTTTACAGATGTGAAAACTGAGGCAGACAACAGTAAAATGACTTACCCAGGGTCACATAGCTAGTAAGTGTCTGAGGCCAGGTTTGAATTCAGATCTTCCTGACTCCAGAACTCTATTTACTGCGTCACCCAGGAATCTCCAACTGTAAGTGACTTATCCCTTCTACAGGACTGTGAACTCCATGAGGTCAGAGACAGTATCTTACCTAAGCCTTGTATTCTCCCCATGTGCCTAGTGCAGGAGGTACTTTTAAAATGCTTGTTGATTGATTGATGGAATGAGTGGATCCAGAAAGTTGGCATAAGCTAGGATGTCTATGTGAAAGAGGCATTAGTGAGGGACAGCCTTGTGTAGGGCAAAAAACAAGTGACTGAGCAACAAGAGATGATTGGTTCTAGTGCCAGCTCTTCCACAACTACTATGTGCTTCTAGGAAAATCAATTCTTTTTTTTTTTCTGTTCTCATCTGTGTAAAGTGAGGATTGGGCCATGCATGTGTTCTCTTAAGGGCCCTAATGTCCTAACATAACTTTTTTCATTGCTTTATTATTTTTACTCTCACAATATTTTATTGTGTTGTTGCTTGAAGAATACTTCTTAGTGATCTGGCCCACAACATATGGAGACCTGAAAAGCATTTTGAACTTCATTCATAGTTTTCAAAAAAGTTGACCCAAGCAGGTGTTGCATTCTTCCAACTCCCAGGAGACTTTGGTTTGAGTCTCTTGCCTGGCCAGTCATTTGCAGAGTAAGCTTGGATAAGTCACAGTTTCCCTAGTTGTAAGATAAATGGATAGAACTAGATGGTCTCTAAAGGCATTTTTGGTTCTACTATTTTATGTCATTCTAAATTCTTGAATATTAACAAAATAGTATGGAGCACTTGGAGAATTCCAAGGATCTGGGCTTGGAAGACCAGAAAAAAAGGGTGATTGTATTTGAGATCATGAATTTGTGACATGTCAACTTGTCCTTTAAAATTATTGCCCTGCTTCTCTGTACCCCTTCTTCCTTCTATTCTCTTCTGTGTATTTTTAGATGTTTCATTGATGTTCTTTGCTTTTCTTTTTTATGGGAGGATAATTACTCTCCCCCTCATCCCAAATAAAAAGCTTCTCTCTTAACAAATAAGTATAGTTAATCAAAACAAATTTGTGCTGTGATATTATGTGTGAAAATGTGTGTCTTATTCTGTACTATTAGTTGAATTATCAAAATTTGATTTCTTTCTTAAAAATTCAATTCTTTTTAAAAAACATTTTATGTATACCTTTCCCAAACCCCTCCCACACGCCATAGAACAATTTTTGGGGGGGAAAGAGGGAAGGCAAGGTAATTAAGGTTGAGTGACTTGCCAAAGGTCACAAAGCTAGTAAGTGTCTGAGACCAGATTGGAACTCAGGTCCTCCTGACTCCAGGGCAGGTGCCCTATTCACTGTGCCATCTACCTGTCCCTACATGATTTTTAAAACTGAAAAATAAGACCCTCATTCTGAATGTGCATACTATAGTAAAACCAATTCCCATATTGGCCATGTACAAAGTATATGTGTCTCATTCTACATTTTAAAGTTCATCACCTTTCTGGCAGGAGGTGGATGGCCTGTTTCATCTTTAGTCCTCTGAATTTGTACTGATTTAGCCTTGCTTTGATTAGAGTTTCCAAAGGTGTTTTTATCTCTGTTGTTTTCATTATAAAAATTTTCCCCCTAATTCTGCTTCTTTCACTCGGATTCAGTTCATAGAAATCTTCTTAGTTTTTTCTGAAACTGTTCATTTAAACATTTCTCATGGCACATTATTATTCTATTATATCCATATATCATAATTTGTGTTGTGATTTATGGATAGGTAGGAAACCTTTAGGTTTCCTGCTTTTGACTGTTATGAAAAGAAATACTGTAATTTTTTTTTAACATATTGGTCTTTTTCCTCTTTGATCTCTGGAGTACAGGACTAGGAGTTATATAGTTGGGTCAAAGGAAAAGTACAGTTTGGTAACTTTTGAAAACAGAGCTCCAAATTATTTTCCAGAATTGCTTGACTAATTTCACACTAATTCACCCACAGTGCATCAATGTGCCTGCTTTCCCATAGCCCCTCCAACATGTGTCATTTTCCTCTTTTGTCTGATGGGTTTGAAATGGAAGGTTTGAGTTTTAAACTGAAAGTTGTAGAGGGAATGGTAGTTCAAGATGGGTTGAACCTGATGATTTCTCAGGTCCCCCTGCCAGCTAAGATATATGGATTCTAGGATTCTGTGGTTCTATGATTCCATTCTAAGACAACAAATGAGGAGAGTTTAAAAAGGAAGGAAGGAAGGAAGGAAGGAAAGAAGGAAGGAAGGAAGGAAGGAAAGGAGGGAGAATTACATTTAATATAGTTCTTCCTTAGGAAAGACAGTTGTCATCATATATTTGGAAAAGCATTTTCACCTATATTTGAGATCATCTTTAAGATCCATTCTTAACCTTTTTTTTATAATAGTTATAAAAATGTCAGAGCTAGTACCATGGAGACTCTTGAATACAACATCTCATTTTAAATATGAGGTAGGAAATAGAGACAAGACTGGATAGTTAGTTACTTGCAGGGTGTTAAAACTAAATTCAGTTTTTAATAAGCGTTTGGTAAATGCCATCTGAAAACTTGACTTAGTACTAGAGATAAAAAAATAATAATGAAAGTTCTTGTGTTCATGGAGCTTATATTCTACTCAGGGAAACAAGATGTCCACAGACATTTCAATTAAAAAGAAAAACCATACAAAGTATTGGACCTGATTGGCAGGTCCTCTTTCAACTACAATATCATGCTACTTTCCTTTCACAATCTTCTTGGAACATTGTGAGTTCTGAGTTGTTGTTCTGTTTTTGTTTGTTTGTTTGTTTTTTGGAGGGGGAAGGCAAGTCAGTTGGGGTTAAGCAACTTGCCCAAGGTCACGCAACTAGTAAATGTCAAGTGTCTGGATTTGAACTCAGATCCTCCTGACTTAAGGGCTGGTGTTCTATTCACTGCATCACCTAGCTACCCCTAGAATTCTGACTTTCTGAATGAAAGTCATAAAAAAAAAACCTGTTAGTAATTAGAATTCAATATTTGTGGGTTAGCACTAGGTTTAGACTCTTAGAGAATTTATATGTAAACTCCTTGAGTGCTGGGCTGGGACTTTGGTTTTTCCCTTTGTATCCAAAGCACCAGTACATTGCCTAGTACATAGAACTCAACTGAATTTAACTGTGGACCCAGTTCTTTCTAGCCTTTAAGGAACCTCCATTATGATGATGTCTATATTTAAATCAAGCAGCTGGTGACTCAATGGATAGAACACTGGGCCAGAAATCAGGAAGACTCATCTTCTTGAGTTCAAATCTGGCCTCAGACACTATTTGCCTATTTGCCTCAGTTTCCTCATCTGTAAAATGAGCTGGAGAAGGAAATGGCAAACCACTCCAGTATCTTTGCCAAAAAAAACCCCAAATGGGGTCAGGAAGAGTCAGACATGACTGAAAAATGACTGAACAACAACATATTTAAATCAGTACTACAAAGGAAGTATGTTGCTTCTTAAAACAAAGAGACCTCTCAGTACAATTAGGGTCATGTCAAATTTGCTGTCTCAGTGTTTCTTACACACATCCCTTTTTTTCTATTCCTATTGTCGCTTTTATATTTCGATCTCCTAACAGGCCTCCCTGCCTCCAATCTAGCCCTCTCTCAGTCATTCTACATATAGGTGACAGCTTAATCTTTCTAGTGCATAGCTCTGATTCCATTATTCCCATGTTTATAAACCTTTGGTGGTTCCCCATTGATTACTGGATTAGAGTTAGACACTTCTACCTCATTTTACAGTGGAAGAAACTAGGGTCTGGACAAGGGAGGAGTCCTAGTATATAGCAGATCTGGATCTTAAATTCAAGTCATCTATCCAAATACAGGGAGGGCTCTTTCTGCTACCTGTCTCCTGAAAAAAAAAAATACAGACTCCTTAGCCTGACATTCAAGAACCTCCATGATTTGGCACCAACCTACCTTTTCACCTTTATCTCAGACTAATTCTGTTTCTGGAAAATAAATTATTCACTGTTTTACAAATATTTCCCAAACCTTTCCAATTCTGTACCTTTCTTTAGTGTTCCCTATACTTATAACGTCTTTTTCCCAGCTCCACCTATTGAAATAATAGCCAGCATTCAGGCCCAGCTCAAAGTATGTGAGCACCTTTTTTTTTTTTGGCTGATGCCTTTTGTTTTTATATCACATGCCTTTCCAAATATATCCTTTCCTCCTCTCCCCTATCCATCAAACCTTCCTTTATAACAGAAATTTAAAAGAAACCACAATTCAGCAAGCATCAAGCATGTCCTAAAGTATGAGCAACATTTTCCACCCATAGTTCCCCAGTCTACAAGAAAGGGAGGGAGGTGAGAGGTGCTCTTCCCCAGCCCTTCTCCGGTCAAAGCTTGGTCATTCTCATCACAAAACATTTCAGTTTTGTTTTTATTGCTCTTTCTGTCTACGTTGTTGTAAGTCCTTGATAAGCACTTACTGCTGAGTCCCTTTTATCTGTAGGGTTTATTAGGAAAGCTATGCATCTCTAAAGAAGGTGTGAAGCAGTCAGTTATAATAACTATATAGGAAACTATCTTCTCTTGAGAACTAATTTCACAGCAAACAATGGTAATATTTACCAATCATCTCTGAAAAATGAGTGCAAATTGCAGGGAATGCAGTGCAAATTGCTGGAACTCAGAACATCACCCACATAGGGTATTTAATGAGTCTGGGGGAGAAGGCATAAATTTCAGGAAAATGTCAGTTGTGTCAATGTAAATAAGAGGTTTCAGTGTAATATTTCATTTTCTATATACATTTCCTGTAGTCTTCAGTTATCCTTGAACATTGAATCTTGAGAAATAGTTGGTTCTAAATATGAATCAGAAAAGAATGTGAGGTGACAACTAGAGAAAAGTAAATTCTAGGAGATCATAGATTGACAAATAACGCTTAAGAGAATTGTGGAAACTGAGGTCGGTCATCCTGTGTGATGTGTCCCTTTAGAGAAAACCTACAGTTGCTGGACAGTGCAACCTGACACACCTGAGACTGGGGCCAACTTGTTGGTAAATAATTTTATGCCAATTCAGGGGATTGATCCCCTACCTAGCTGAAAAACAGAAAGCTTGCTGACACAGTCTCATTTGTGGGTTTGCTGCAAAACTCCCTTGTGCTTCTCTGAATACCATTGAATATGTTGGGAGGCCTTGCATAGTATGACTTCATGGAGCTCCAATGGGAGGATGAATAAAGCTCACGCTCAATGTTCCTAGTGTTCTGTGAGTCATTTCCCCAACCCACCCTCACTCTTTTTCTTGCTTCTCCTGCATCCTCACCTGGGTTTACATCTGGCTACTTGTGTGTTTCAGTATGCTGAGATTCTGGTTTTAGTCATATGCATTTGGATTGAATGCTTGCGTTTCTGATTATGAAAACAATTGCCAACTCTTGATACCAATTCATCCTGCTTCTATAAATGCTTAGAATTATTAGAGACTTATTAATAGTGTGAAAATATAGTGTGGCATAAAGAAAAAAAAGCACTGGACTTTTAGAGGATTTGGCTTCACATGTCATCTCTGCTACTTATTACCTATGTGACCCCTGGCAAATTATTTGGCTCTCTCTCTCTCTCTCTTCTCTCTCTCTGTCTCCCTGTCTCTCTCTCTCTCTCTGCACTCCCTCCCTGTCTTTCTCTCTCTCTCTGTCTCTCTCTGTCTCTCTGTCTCTCTGTCTCTCTGTCTCTCTCTCTCTCTCTCTCTGTCTCTCTCTCTCCACTCCCTGTCTCTCCCTCCCTCTCTCTCTCTCTTCTCTCTCTCTGTCTCCCTGTCTCTCTCTCTCTCCCTCCTCTCTCTCTGTCTCTGTCAGTTTCTTAGTCAGTAAAATGGGGATAATAATAACAACACCTACTTCATAGGGTTGTTTTGAGCACTGGATGACTTGATATATGTAAAGTGCTTCATAAGCCTGTAAGGATCTTAGCTACTATTGTTGTTACTTCACCTCTCAGCTTGAGCGTCTTCGTCTGCAGCTTGAGAGGCAGCGCGTTGTGGCGGTCAGAGGGCTAATCTCTGGGTTAGGAAGATGTGGCTTCAGGTCCTGTCTGTGAGACATACTGGCTATGAGACTGGCTTCGCCTAAGTGAAGGTAAATCGTCGATAAGGGGAAATAGTACTTCAGGCTTTAGGCATGTGGCGCTGTGCCACACAGTATAGCCTTTGCCTGTGCGTTAGGGAGGACGCTGTCGCCACCCCTGGCTTTTCTGTGATTAAAAGTGCGGCAGGCGCTTGCGCAGTTTTGCGCCGTGCGTCACGACGCTATACTAGACATTATTGCTTTGAATTTTATTTTTTATTTTCAGTTGCAAACTTTCTCCCTCTTCCACGTTTTGAGAAGACAACAAATAAGACACCCACAATACATAAGAAGTCATGTAAAACATTTCCGTATTATTCACGTCCCCCCCAAAAGCAAGAAAAACAAAGGGGAAAAATATGCTTCAGTCTTTATCAGTTCTCTACGTGGAAGTTGTAAGAGGGGATATTATGGTATCTTGTTTTGCTCCCACAAAAATTATTGAGAGACAATCACTAGCTGTGGGGGAGCTCCCTTATCTTAATTTTACTAAGACAATGAGCATCCTGGCCCCAGAGGAAACTAGAAAGGCGGGGGCATGCCAAACAGCTGGGTTCCTACAGGTCACAGGTACCCTCACTCTCATGCCTACATAATCTGCATAAAGAGGGAATATAGGGAAATAAAATGAGGAATTTGAACTCACCCTAACTCTTAACAAGAAAGACAGTACTGTGTAGCCTCACTCCTCCTTCTGTATCAGTGTGGGTGTTTCTAGTGAGCACCACACCATGAGCTTTCTCATGGGAAGCATAATAAATGCCTTCCTCTGCCCACTCTGTTTCTGAGTTCTTTCAGTGAGAATGGGTTTGTCCTGTTAAGGGGCATATCATGTGGATCTTCCTAAGGGCACCCAGGGAAGCAGTGGACAGTGGAAGCTTGTCCAAGGCGAACTCCCTAACCATGCCTGGGAAGTCCTGTGGTCCCCACAAATGTGCTTGTCACAAAGTGAATAGCATTTTACATCTTACATCTTTACATTTTACATTTGGAGCTGTGGTAGATGATTATATTGATCAGTCGCTAAGTCTTTCACAGTTACTTGTCTTTATACTTTTACTGTTACTATGTAGATTGTTCTCCTGATTTTGCTCACTTCACTTTCCATCAGTTCATATAAATCTTCCCTAGTCTTTCTGAAATCATCCCCTTCATCATTTCTTATGGTACAATAGTATTCAATTTGTATACCACAACTTGTTTAGCCATTTCCCAATTGATGGGCATCCCTTCAGTTTCTAATTCTTTGCCAACACAAAAAGATCTGCTATAAATATTTTTGTATGTAGGTCCATTTTCTTTAATCTCCCTGAGGTATAGATCTACATACTGGAAATGATTGTAAGTCTTTTAAAAATGGAAGACATATATTCCTACCTCAAAGGAGGTGTATAAACAAACCAAACACATTGGAGGGAACTTGAAAACCATACAAAGCAAAATAGATAGTTGAAAATGCCAAGAATTAACCAATAGATCTAAATACGAATCTAAACTTGAAGTACCCTGACAGAAAAACAAAGCAGCATAAAATATGAACTCTACCCTCAGAGACCTTACAGTTTAATTGAGTAGACAAGTTATATTCACATAAAAGCCAATCCCCCTTTCATGGGAGACTGCTATATATAGAGCCCTGTGCTATTCACCTAGGAGAATATGAAACTGATTAGACATGATCGTTGTAATTTCACAGCATTTGATTTTGATTGTTTTGTTGTGCTTGTTTTTTTCCCCACTTAAATTGTTGTAGTCACTGTGTATATTGCTTTCTTGATTCTGCTTACTTTATTTTGCATCAATTCAAGTAAGTCTTCCTTTGTTTTTCTACCAAGAGAGATTTCATAAATTCTAATTTTTACTTTTGTCCAAAGCAAGGTTTTGTGTTTTTCCTTTTCAGTTCCTGATCATATTATCATGAGAGTCCTGATAAACCGTCTCAGTAAACAGGATTGTACTTCTTATGGATGGGTGCTTCATGGTTTCCCCCGAGACTTAGACCAAGCAACTCTCTTGGATACTGCAGGATTCATGCCCAACAGGTATGCCTTTGGTTGTAGCAAAAATCTTTGAAGCTTGGTAAGTGAGTGTCTTTATTAGTTGACTTCCCTGCAGTTTGGATCACAGCATTTTGATCTAAAAATTGGCCAAGTTAAAACCTTGTCATTCAGATGAGGAAGCTTAAAGTCCAGAGGAAATGACCAGCTCAGAGACAGATTGTGAGTGATGGAGCCAGGCTTTAAACTCATGCCGTCTAATTCTAAAACTAGAGCTAATTATACTTTCCAATGCCCACTGGAGAACTGTTATAGAACATTTTCATCTACTTCACATTGATAAGTTTTCAATGTTTTCTTGTGTGTTGAGTTCTGCTCCTTCTGCTCCTTCTCTGGAAAGATACTGAGATGGATCTTTTAGCTCTTACTTCTTCCTGTAGTACAGAGCACTGGACTTAAGACTTTGGAAGATCTAGATGTGAAACCTAATTCTTCCACTTGCCACATGTGTGACCTTGGGTGAATCACTAAACCTTTCTGAGACTTAGTCTACTCATGTATAAAATAGATGAAATAACCTCTGCCTATCTTACAGAATTATTGTGAGAATCCAATAAAATATGTGAAAATTCTATGGAAAATTATAAAACACTACCCAAGTATAAAAATGTGTTTAGTACTTGAATTCACTGGAAAAGATCTTAAAGATTGTCTAGGGGGCGCTTAGGTGACACAGTGAATAGAGCATTGGCCCTGGAGTCAGGAGGACCTGAGTTCAAATCCAGCCTCTTACACTTAACACTTACTAGCCATGTGACCTTGGGCAAGTCACTTAACCCCAATTGCCCTGCCCTCCCCTTTTCAAAAAGAAAAAAAAAGATTATCTAGTCTAGCCCCTTCATTTTACAGATAAAGGAAACTGAAGCACAGAGAGATTAAATAATTTCTAGGAGCACAAGTTTCAACACCCTCACCACCCTATCCCCACACCCATAATTTAGTAGACAATTTAGTGAGTTTCTATGGCCAAAAAATCCTCACTTAGTTAGACTGGTCCTTGAATGATACATTACCTAGAAAGGCCCACACTCAAAGCTTTCTTCTCTTGTAAGATGTATGAACTGCTATAGCTTGTGCTCTGCTGGCATAGCCTGGGAAATACCAAGGTCACTTCCATCCTATGATATGAGGTAAGTATTAGAGTAAGACTTTAGGGGAGCCATGTTAATAATAACAACAAGAATGATAATAATAATATTCAGGAGAATTCAACCAATAAGGTATATTAGAACTGGACCATTATCACAGAATGAACTTGTATGTTGCTCATAATCACCTACATATAATAAGGATCTGAAAAAAACCCTTGAGAACAAGATTTTAAAATATTCGAAATATCAATTATAATTATAATATCAATTATGAAGCCCTTTTGCAAAACTTAAAGTGCTAAATAAATTATAAATTATGTCAGAAACCTCTCAGAAGAGATCAAAATCCTATGGGAACATAATGAGGTGAATATCATTACTCTTGTCTGTTTGGAATGCTTTCAGTGAGCCTACAGAGGATGAATTTACATTTTAATCATTTTAATCAACCCCAGAAAGCTATCATTTTATCCACCTGTTCAGTGATCTGCAGAACATCACATATAAAAGAATAATAGCAGGATATCAACTTGTCTCTGTACCATTTGTATATGAAGTCCATGGAACTAGATGAGAAAAAACAGACAACAACAATAATAAAGGCAATGATGGGTAGCTTTAATTATTTTTTTCTTTCACATCCTTAAGTTTGGCTCTCACGACTCTTTTGTGCTTAATCCCACAGCTTTGACCATATCTCTTCTAAGTGTGTTTGATCAGTGAATAAATTAGTGAATGCATTTGTTATATACATTGTTAATCAATGTGCATTTAGTGATTTTAATTCAGTCTTGCAGGTAAATTCTTAAAATTACTGGCTTACAAAAGTGGATCAGCCTATCTTTTCCCTTAATTTGCTAACCTCTAAATTCATCACAGTCATCCTTCTTGATTACTGGTCCACCAGAAGTGGTTACTCACTCACTTTGGGCACATAGAGTCATAGAATTACGGATTGTTAGGGCTGGAAGAGGTCCTGAAGAGGCCCTCCTTTCACAAATGGGAAAAAATGAAATACTTGCCTGAGCTTACATAGCTGGCTTGTGTTAGGGACCTTACATCTTACAACATCACTTTAAATTTTTTTTCCCTAATATCAGCCTCCACCCACTGAATTCCTTTTTCTATTCAAAAATATTGATTAAGCATTCCTTTGGATGCGGTACTAAATGAATTAAATAAGAAAGATCCTTGCCCTCTAGGATTATATGACTGAACAGGCAGCGTTATCACAGAGAAGATCACAATGGAGACTGAAGGAATAGGGAATAAATGTAATTTTAGATAGCTTCTAGCTATTTTCCTTTTATCTTCCAATATCAGTATGATATATTCCTTTCTCTTATTTGAAAAACTTCCAAGTTAACTACCTTATCCTGGTATTGTAGTAGCCAGGACTAAATTGCAGCTGCTGTCTCATTAGAACTCTGTAGTCCCTGTCTACTTCATGGTTCTTAAAGTAATTCTCAAGTACACTATATTCAAACAATATTCTCATTTCTAAAATGGGAAAATTCTGCCTAAGGTTAACTGACTTTTCCAAGATTCTGCGCTCAGGAGTGGAGAGCCCAGAATAGAACACCAAGGTATCATTACTATTAATATTACAATATGCTATTACAATTCAATATAAGTGTTTTTTAAAAATATTTTCCTAAGCATTTTCAGATGCAGCAATTCATTTGATCTTCAAAGCAGCAATCAGGGCAATTGTTGGAGTAGGATTCAACTTACTCTGCTTTGTGACATTTCTTGTATTGTTATTCAACTTTCTGCACATGTCTTGTCTTCTCAACTAAACTGTATGATTCTTGAGGGCTGGGCCAATATGTCATACTTTTTTGGATCTCCCATAGTGCCGTGTTTTTGCTGTTCTGGCTCTCTCTTCCCAATAACAATGTCCCCATTCTCATTCTGGAGCACTTTGCCATAGATTACAGTAATTCATGTCAAATATCCTATTGTTCTTACCTACTTATAATTTAAACTTTGCTGGCTCTCCCCCACATTAGTCCTCAGTCTTCTCTGGTTTCCATAATAACTCCGAAGCAATGTCATTTTCTGGGCTTTTCTTCACTCTTAAAATTGGCCCTCTTATTAACCTTTAAAATGAGTTGTGAAATTCTGGGGGTGTGATTTCAGTGAGACCACAATACCTTTTTTGTTCTGCTTCTATGTTGAACGGGTAATCTCATCATGGCCAGACTATACCTCATTGTAAGTACATGAAATGTTTGGAGATGAAAGATGCTTTGGATGAACTCAAGATAATCATACCTGTAGAAGAAGCAAATGAATCAATGTGGACTAGAGGAGATGTGTCTTTTACCAAGTTTCTAAACCCCAGGTCAAAATGTATTTGCTGAGCCTTATATACCATGCTAACATCAAAGAATCAGATCTGCGATCTGCAGTGGATAGAGTATTTATTTTTAAATGAACGAGAAAGCACTTCACAAATATGACTTTGATTTAATTAAGGCTTGCAAAGAGCACACTCGCCCAGGTAGTAAGGACTGGTGCCCAGAGAATTAGTAAGGAATAGCAACTTAATTTATTTGACCTCAGAGCAGAAGAAAGACAGATACATTTTAAAATATTCACTTACAAGTTTGATTAATTCCTATGTTTTGTGTTTAATCACTCTTCTACATTTGCCTCCCATTGCTCAGAGGGTACTTTCTCTTCCTTTTCTTTTCTCCTTCCTTCTCCTCTCTCTGCCCCACCCAAACATATGCTTTAAATTAAACATTTCCTGATTAATCCTGCAGACAATTTTTTGCCATAAAACCTTGAAGTCCAGTTATAGACTGAGAAGAAGAGAAATTCGAAAATCAAACCACCCACCCTGGGAAAGCACATTAGGGCTATAATTCTGGTTGAGGTGTGATGCCAATTATAAAACACTCTAGCTGTGGTGTTGCTGTTTTTGACACCAGGAGGAAATCTTGACAGAATTATAGCCTAGAAATCAATCTGGGAATAGGATACAGAAATCTATAACTCAGATATGAAAACAATCTACAAAGGCTCATTTTTAGGAGAGTTCGGTTGATGAAATTAGATTAAAATAAATTTACATATATATCAAGTTTATTATTAAAATATACTCACACTAGTAAACAGAGTTATTGGTGAAAGGGTAAGATACTCTGTGTATTGGATTCCAAAGCAGACCTCTTTGGCTTATCAGAAAACAGAGTTATTGTCTACTTGTCACAGTATAAATCTCTTTCTTAGAGCTAATAAATGGATAGTGTTCAAATGCTATGTTTTGTCTGACTCCCACTGCATAAACCCAGTGCACATAATACTAAATTATATACCATTGAGCAGTATCAATCTCTTGATTCCAACATCATACAGTGAAGGGAACAAACCAAGTAATTGATGGCAGAAGAGAAGGGGGGAAAAGTTATTTGAGAACAAACAATATGGGCTATAAAGTTTGTTAAAACACAATAATAATGATATAAAAAAATCCACTGCTTCATCCAAAATTCTGCCCTCTGCCTAACAGGAAAATAATTCATTTCATGCTGCAAATTTGAAGCATGGTATTTTTCCTTTAGAATTAATATTTACCATAAAGAGAGAATAGAATTCAGATTGATATCAGTAAGTTTGCCGTGAACCAGACAAAAATGTTGTCTTGCCTCCTTCGCGTCTGTGGTATGAGGAGGCAAACTTGTTTTAAAAATCCTCCTCCTTGCTGAAGTTGCTAGGTCGCTGGATGTGGTCTTAATTATGTTGAATTATGGAAGCCTTTAAGGTGAATGAGAAGCCAAATCTCTCTGATAGTCTCTGAGTGATGGTGGCACAGGGTGGAGACATTTAAAAAAAAAAAGGACCATTAAAACCTCTCATGTCAGGAGGTTGCAAGAATTGGGTGATTAAATTGGCTCTGGTTTACTTATGTCAAGGTTTAATGGAGACTTTCATCGGCAGCAGGTACAGAATCCTGTTTGTTTTGGTTCAGCAGGCATGGCTGCAAAGTACCTGGGTGAAAAATAGAAAGGAGTCATGCAGTACAAGATATATGTAAAATGCTAGATGAGTTTATGACAGCCAAATACAGCAGAGTGCTACCAGACATTTTATAATTGTTGTTTTCCTGAAAATGGCTCTTTCCCCCCACTTTCTTTGCGTGTGTGTGTTGGGGTGGGGGGAGGGTTTAAATAAATCCCTCAAGGATGATCATTTGGACTAGCTAATTTGTGTTCCAAGCACCCTGGTGCAAAATGGAAATTGCCCTGTGGAAGAGGCTAAGACAGAGTTGGTTGTGCCCTAAAAGGACATCCCAAGTAAGACAGACGTGCAGCTCCACACCCACATTTGCTGGGGAACTTTATCTTCGTTGTCACTGGGAAAACTGTGACAGATCTCTTGTCATTAGGTTTGCCTCCTAGACTGTGCCAGGGTTATTTCAGTCCTCGCTAAACAAAAAGACAGTTATCACAAACAGCCTTCTGGAGAGCAGAACTGGTGTCTACAGGGAAGGGCTGCCTCCAAGGGAGAGACGGTGTTGACAGCAAGTCAAACACTGGCAAATTCCAACCATCTAAAACATCCTGAGTATTGTCGCCCCACCTATAGACCCATGGAGTGGAGAATCTCTCACCAAAGTGGGCTGTGCCCTGGTTCTGGGCCTCTTGACAGATAAGCAAGTCTGAAGGCCTTTTAGGTATCCAGGGATACATTACCCAAATGAGCTTTCATTCAAAGCCTTGTATAAGCAGCAATGAATGGCTTCTGAAATATTGGGTAAATACTCAGAGTCATATGATAATAAGGTATAGAGCTAGGAGGGGCCATAAAGAACATGTAGTCTACCCTATTCCCTATTTAAAAATAAAACATAAAAATAATCACTACAAAAAATGCAAATAATAAACCAAATGAAGAATGATCTGACATGAAACCGTTAGTATTTGACAGGGTAGAACTAAATAAATTACTCAACTACAAACCAGTTTTTTTAAATGTTTTTTTCCTGTGGCCCTTTCCAGGGCCATCTGAAAATCCACTATTTTAAGTTTTCTTCTCTTTCTTTCCTTAAAAAAAAAAAAAGTAGAATTGCAATCAGTGTGTATACAGTTCTCATTCTGATGGGATCACTTTCCACCACCTCATATATGTCTTTCTATATTTCCTTGTACTTTCCATATTGATCTTTTTTATGGTACCATAATATTCTGTTAAACTCATATACCATAATTTATTCAGCCATTCTCCAATTGTTGGATATATAGTTTCCATTTTTTTTTGCTATTAGAAATATAACAGCTGTGAATATGTTTGTATAGATAGGTTCCTTTTCCCTTATCATAATATTTTAGAATAAAATCCTAGCAATGGAATCACTGGGTTAAGAACTGATCAGTTTTCTGATTCTTATTGTCAACCTTATTGCTTTCCAAAGTGTTTCCACCAGCCTACACTTTCACTAACAATCTGCCAACCAACCAACAGGCATTTATGAAGTACTTACTATATTCCAGGCACTGTGCTTAGGTGCTGAGAATACAGAGACGAAAATGAGACAGTCCTGACTCTCAAGGAGCTTATCTGGGGACAACAACATGCATGCTCCCGTTATTATATACAAAAGGAATTCAAGGTAATTTGAGGGGGCAGGAGGCTCCAGTAGCCAGAGAGTTGACAAAAGGGTTCCTATGGAAAGTGGTGTTTGAGTTGAGTACTGTAGGTGGAAGCTGCTGATTCTAACAGGTAGAGGTGAGGAGGGAGAGCATTCCAGATATGGAGGGCACCTGGGCACAGGCGTGAAGATGGGAGATGGAGGATGGTACAGAAGGAATAATAAGAAAACCAGTTTGGCTGGATTGGAGGAAGGGGGAATAATGGATAACAAGGCTACAAAAGTAGATTAGAGTCATATTGTAAAGGGTTTTTGATGTCCAACAGAGCAGGTTTATATTTAGTAAGATGATAATTATGTATGATATTATATAAATATTTAGGTAATCATATACAACCTATTAGTTGTAATAATCACGTATGGAACACAATGATGCATGATGATAATAATGTCAGATAGTAAAAGTGGTGGTTGTTGAGTAGGGTAATGGGATGGTTAGACCCGGGCTTTAGGCATATCACTTTGGCAGTTGTGCAGAAGATAGATTAGAGTGGGGAGAGCCTTGAGGCAGGGATGCCCATCAGGAAGCTACTGTGAGATGGTGAGGGCCAGGATGATAGCTGTGTGAGCAGAAAAAAGGAAATAGATGGGAGCGATGTGGTGGGGATAGAAACAGCAAAATTTGGCAACTGATTGGATATGTGGGGTGAAGAGGGAATGAGGAGTTGAGGATGACGCCAAGGCATGACTGGAAGTTTGTCAGTGCCCTTGATGGAAAAAGGGAAATTCAGAAGAGGAAGAGGAAAAGGAACTAGCTTGTGTTTGAGGAATATTGGGACTGCGATGCCCATAGGCCACCCACCTTGAAAGGTCCAGTATCCATTTGGTGATATGGGACTGCTGTTCACTTACGTATTACAGGATATGCTTCTCTGCATGCTGACATTAGATTTTTATTATTCTTTGCTGTTTTTCTTTTAGCCAATGTAATAGGTACAAGATGACACACTGAGATTGTTTTGATTCCGTTCATCTGATTTTAAGGGATTGGCACATTATTTTTTCATGCCAGTTCCCTTTTTTTATAGATTAGGAAGATTCAAGACGAGATCCTATGAATACAAATCCATTGTGGCCATGAAATCCACCGCTTGATTTCATTCATCAGCCATTTCTTAAGCACTTCCTATGTACAGACCACCATGCTATGTTAGAGAAGAAGTATAAATATGAACAAATCCCACTCTCATAGAATTTACAGTTTAGTAGGGGAATAACATTTTGAAAAAATAGATGAACATAATGTACGATGTTACATTATAAGAGAAATGCAAAACAAAGCTCTATGTGAAGTCCAAGGGGGAAGGTCATTACCAGCCACAATGACATTTGAATTAGTCTTGAAAGGATGAATAGGGATCCAACAAATGAATGGTGAGATATAGGCATAGGGAAATGAGTAAACAACGCTACAGAATGGGAGAATGAAGGGCATGTTTTGGAGACAGAGGCAGATCAGCTCAGCCAGTCCTTTGTGGAGCTGCCTATCTTTAGAGAGAGAGAGAGAGAGAGAGAGAGAGAGAGAGAGAGGGAG
>CM053581.1:223201527-223276873 GCA_028627135.1 Pseudochirops cupreus
CCGAGCTGACTTTAGTGGGAAGTATCTTTGTGTGCGTTTTGGAGTTCTAGGATTGGTTTAGAGTCCTATTTTATGGGTATTTTGGGGTGGCTATGTGAGAGCTGCGATATGTTGCTGCTGCTACGCCACCATCTTGGCTCCGCCCCCGCCTTCTTTTTTTCTATGAGTTTCCATGCCTACGAGTGCCTTGCAGTCATATCTTTTTATGTCCCTTTAAAGTACACTGATGTGTTTTCAACAGACTGGGTATGTGGCATCCCATAGAGCTCTACTTTGGGTTGGATGGTGAGGTGGCATCTGACCAAGCCACTGGATCCATACCTATTCATTTCATATGCCCATTGAGTAGTGTTCATCTCCTTGGATCTTAAGGAAAAGAAACTTTTTGACACATCAAATTAGACCCATCCGAGGCTGAAAATGGCCATATACTTTCTGTGGCATAATTTACCACAACAAATCAATTGCTCTCAATTAAGAAAGGAGATGTTGGAAATGTTTGGTGTCATCTAGCAGGGTTTTTATATGTACTATGCAAATGATACTTCAAGTAGATAGGAGAAGGGAGTATCTGTGGCAAACTGAGAAATCTGACCTCTGAGAATGCATATCTATTTATTTTGGAACAACAGTCAGTTTTTAAAATATGTATTTTCACCTTTTGCCATCTTTCCTGCTTGTGGAGCCTTTGCAGAAGAAGCTAGTTTTTTCTAATGTGATTTCAGAGGCTGCAAATGAAGATGGCTGTGACAGGCAAGTAGCGGCTAGGTCAGCAGGCCTGGCATCAAACAGTCAGCTGGAGCCCCCGGCTACAAATCTCAGAGCTTAGAGCCCATGATGGTGATGTGAGGGCTAGAAATATGTGCCTCATGAAGTCGTAGCATTTTAATCTTGTAGTAAAGAAGAACTAGAAAGGAAAAAGGAAATCTCTTCTATGATTTTCCTGTCTCGGGACTGTTGACATTTTACCACTTACTTCTAATGTTTGTGTAAGAAAAAGTCTGGTGAATATTATTCTGAGCAAATGTGGAAGGTCAGCTTTACTCTCCCTGGGTTAAAACTTAGTTTATGAAAGTCTGTTACTAGGTTTGTTGTCTGTCGTTGAGAGCACAATAGCAATTACTTCTGAAGCAAAGACAGCAAAAAATGTACATTACCTTTGAACCTCTTGGCTACAGCCTCCAGGATCTTACAGAGTAGAAAAATACAGTGAATTCCATGGAGAGTTCAGGGTATCTGCAGATTTCCCCTTGCCATTCAAGATCATCTCATCTGTGTTGAGGATCTGGAAAGAAACATCTTGCTGTGGGAAAGAAACCTCAGGGAGAGCTAATGAGAATCGTGGTTTCAGCCAGTCTGACTCTCTGTGACCCCATTTAGGGTTTTCTTGGCAGAAATACTGCAGCGGTTTGCCATTTCCTTCTCCAGTTCATTTTACAGATGAAGAAACTGAGGCAAACAGGGTTAAGTGACTTTCCTAGGGTCACACAGCTAGTAAGTGTCTGAAGTTAGATTTGAACTTAGGAAAATGAGTCTTGACTCCAGACCTGATACTTTATCCATTTCGCTACCTAGCTGTTTGAGGGTTGGTAAGAATAAGAACTCTTAAGTGATGCTACCTGTAGAAGGCAGGCCACTTTCACCTGAGAGAAAGGATCAGGCAGTTTAATTTTTATGAAGACACCCATGGATATACAGGAGTTTGCTTTGCAAGTTTCAGTTCAGTATTTTCTTGTAAAACCAATTTTCCAGTTAAAGACTAAAGATAGGAAATAGCGTCATCATCTTGGCTGTTAGTGCATGCAGAGAATGCCTCTAATTTCCATGGTATTGTGCTCTTAAGAATTCTGTGAGAGGCAGCTAGGTGGCGCAATGAATAGAGCCACCCCTGGAGTCAAGGGGTCCTGAGTTCAAATGCAACCTGACACTTGCCGCTTACTAGCTGTGTGACTTTGGGCAAGTCATTTAACCCCAATTGCCCTGCCTTCCCCCCTCCAAAAAAAAGAATTCTATGAGTAACTGGGTGTGCCACACTCTACTTATGAGATCTTAATCCAGTTCTCTTGGTCCTGAAAGCACTGATCTGAGAGAGCTCCACCGGGCATTTAGCCTATCCTCCTATCTTCAGGCAGATTGTCAAGGATAGAAACATTTCCTCATTAAGAAGAAAAAAGATTCTCTTCTTGCCTGAGGTTGATTTTTCATTAGCCATTTTTTTTGTGGTCATTGCTAATGATAAAATGAGAGAATATTTGTGAAGTGCTCAGCAGAGAGCCTGGCACATAGCAGACGTGACACGCAGTAGATGCTTCCATTCTAATCCCTTATTGATTTGGGGTATTAGTGATGCATGAATAGTCACCAGTAGAAGTGAGGCTAAGTGAATTTAATACTTTTCTTGTACAATGAAATGTAAATGCAGTTGCTATATTGGGCAACTCTTAAGTAGAAGAAACACTTGTATTAAGCTTAGTTTATTGTCATCTTTCTTGTTTGCATGTAAAGAGTTCATAGTTTTCTTTGAAGTATAGTGCATCTGATCTCATAGTTTGTATGCTAAAGGTCCAAGGTTTGTTTTTGTTTGTTTGTTTCTGTGTAAATTTTGCAAGAAAATGAGTATGCTCCCCCTTTTCCTTTCACCCATACCCATAACAGTGGCTTCTTCCAAGAATGTCTAAGGATAAGCATTAATATTTGAACTGGATGGGCTGTTCACCCTGAGAAAAACCACTTCCTCTCAAGGTCACTGACCTCAGCCTAATTGTCTAACTGACATATGTCTAACTGACCTCAGCCTAATTCTGGTAAGAAACCTGCCCATCACAGGTTCCCCTCCATGTATCCGACACCTGTATCTAAATCTGTTGAGTCTTGAATGTGTTCTGAGGCCAAATTGCCCAAGAGACCAATCATGACTTTGGAAAAGACTGTGTGTGAGTGCAGCTCCATGTACCCAGGCCACTTGGCATTCCTAAATTTATGAGGTAGCTCAAAAAAGTGGGCATCAGAAGCAGAACTTTTTTTTGTATGTAAGCAAGAACAAGCCAGGCTCAAAGAGCATTGCCACTGAAGATTCATGCTGCAACCCTCACAAAGTCTACCAAATGGTCATCACAATAGCACCTACCTTCCAGGGTTGTTGTGAAGATTAAATGAAATAACATTTGTAAAATGCTCTGCAAATCTCAAAGGGCTTTGTAAACGTTTGCTACTTTTGTTAGCATTATGTTGTTGCGTTGAGTGCTACAGAGGACCAGGCACTCTACAAGTCTAAAATCGTGTGCCCCTCAACTAGTACCACCTGAAGGAGTCCTAGGAGATTTCATGTTTCCTACACTCACTATCCATCCAAGATCCAGGCAACTGTAGCATGTCTTTCTTTTTTTCCTTATTTAAAATTTTTATTTTCAGTTCCAGATTCTTTCCCTGCCTCTAACCCTCCTCCACCCATTGAAAAGACAAGAAATAGGATACACTTTAAATATATGAAGTCATGTAAAGCATATATCCACATTAGCCATATTGTGAAAAAATAGCAAGAAAAATAAGGGAAAAAAACTTTAATCTGCTTTCAGAGACTATTAGTTCTCAATCTGGAGATGGACAACATTTCTTATCCTGATTCCTTTGGAAGTGGCATGGATTGCTGTATTGATCAATATAGTATTTCTAATTCCTTGCCACCCCAAAAAAGAGCTGCTATAAATATTTTGTACATGTAGGTCCTTTTCCCTTGTCTTTGATCTCTTTGGGGCATAGACCTAGTAGCATTATTGCTAGGTCAAAGGCTATGCACAGTATCTTTCAGCAAAAATAAAATAAAATTAACAAAATGCACTGAAATATTTGTGGGTTGTATATTAGATCTTGCTGCCCCCTTTTGTGGCACAGAAGTACCATTTGCCACATGACTATTCATTTAGAGAGCATTTTCTAGGGGCAGCTATGCGGCACAGGGGCAGCTAGGTGCTGCAGTGAATAGAGCACTGACCCTGGAGTCAGTAGGACCTAAGTTCAAGTGTGGTCTCAAACACTTGACAACACTTACTAGCTACGCGACCTTGGGCAAGTCACTTGATGTGAGTTGCCTTGCCTTCCCACTCCAAAAAAAAATTAAAATTAAAATTAAAAAAAATAGAGAGCATTCACTGCTGAGTTTCAAGGAATGGATGGAAGAGCCTGATCATAAAACCCTTGAAATAAGCTCTTCAAACCTAGGACAGAATTTTCCATGACTTGTTCCAGTGTCTTACAACTATTCAGAAAGTTTTCCCTTCTTTCCTTCAGGGTTCAGAATACTGATTCTTATAGTCTTTTTTTTTTCCTGTTTTTGCTTTTTGGAGGGGGGAATTCAGGGCAATTGGGGTTAAGTGACTTGCCCAAGGTCACATGGCTAGTTTTTTGTGTTAAGTGTCTGAGGCCAGATTTGAACCCAGGTACTCCTGACTCCAGGGCTGGTGCTCTATTCACTGTACCACCTAGCCACGCCTGATTCTTATAATCTTATACGCCTTTATAATCTTAAGCAGAGCAATAGGTTGTATACAGCAGTAAAAGTTAAAGACAAACCAATAAGAAATGAGAGAAAATCAACACTTGGTCCCTGGACTTGCTGAATCAGTAAATTCAGAGACTTCTTTATTCCTTGGGTAGAGAATGACAGACTAACCTTTAGCAGTGCCAGAGCACAGAATAGTTGGCATTTGATTCAAACCCTGATGAATAGATGTCACCACTTTTAGCAAGCCTGATGCCAGACCATTAACTTAAACTCATTTCCTGGAAAAAGGCAAAAGGACTAAGACACAGAGATGACTTGGAGAAATCATATTTGTTTTTCTTTACCCATAGGAGTCTTGGGGAGACTTCAGACTGTACTTCAATTTTCCATTTTCCTTAGAGGCATAAATAAAGCACTGAACTGCTGAACCTTGCTTTGTGCTTTAAAAGCTTGGAGTTTTGCCAGATGCAGGTTGCAGATGTTTAAAATCTTGAAGAGCCTTTTCTTAAATATCACTGACACTGTGAAAACTTCCTCCTCATACCCTTTCAGAAATATCACTTCAGTCTTACTTTTCCTGGGGCAGCCATTACAGTTTTGGACAGCTCTCCTAGTTAGCGAATTAAGTCAAAATGTTCCCCTTTGTAACTTACTGCTCTTATTTCTATCCTCTGAGACAAGGTGGAACAAATCCAGTCCTTTTTTTTTTTTTTGCTTGAAAGCCCTATGGATATTTGAAGGCTGCTATCATGTCCTCCCCTCCCCTTAAGTATTTTTCAGTTAATCATGTGTTACCTAGGAGAATCATTTCTTCAGAAATTACATTGAGTCTAGAAGGCCCCCCCCCTTTTTTTGTTTGTACTTTAGTCATTTTGGTCATGTCTGACACTCTGTGACCCCATTTGGGGTTTTCTTAGCAAAGATATTGGAGTGGTTTGCCATTTCCTTCTCTAGCTCATTTTACATATTAGGGAACTGAGGTAAACAGGGTTAAGTGACTTGCCTGGGGTCATCACATAGCTAGTAAGTGTCTGAGGCTAGATTTTAACCTGGGAAGATGAGTCTTCCTGCTTCCAAGCCCAGTACTCTATCCACTGAGCAACCCAGCTGCCTCTTACAATCCTTTCAAACTCCATGTATATTATTAGCCTCGGAAGGGACAATTGCTTGAGGGGCTATCCCTCTCAAATCTCTTTAGAAACAGAGCATCTGGCAGCTTCAGGAAAGGAGACATAAGGCAGAGAAGTCTGGAGTTAAAGAATATTGGAGTATGTCCAGGAAGGTAGTTCCAAGGTTTTTCGGACAAGCATACGGGGATCTGTTGGTCGTAAGTTAGGGTCACCGAAGATGATTTCTGCCCACATCACAGTTGTGCGTAAGCTGTGTTACTTAATGCAGATTTCAACACAGCATTAAAAAAAGTATACTGATGCCCAGTACATTATAGTACATACATTTTAAAAATGTATATTAACGTCTCAGCAGGGAGCTAAAGAAGTGTTTGATTTTTTTTGAGGAAGAGCTTTAAATGTTATATCAAAAGTAACCCAATCCAATTCTGTTCTTTTTTCTATATCCAGGATTTTAGTCAAGTAAAACTTCAGATCCCGGAACCTTTAAAAAAGCATTTTTGGGGTTGTTGTTTGTTTTATTTCCAAGTCATTGAATCCCTGTCTTTATTGTTCATGTTAGGAAATTGTAGGCATTGGTTAAAGTGAAAAAGACATAACTTGTTTCATGAAGTAAATGGAATCATGTTCTCACAGGACCTAAAATCACTTGTGGTTTTTTTTATTTAAAATTTTTCTTTTCACTTCCCAATTCTCTCCCTTTATCCTCTCCCCCCACATTGGGAAGGCAAGAAATACTGTACTCATAATATGAAGCCATGCAAAACATTTCCACGTCAGCCACGTCACAAAAAACAAAAACCAAGAAAAAATAAAATATGCTTCAATCTACATTCAGAGTCTGAGCAGTTCCTTCTCTGGAGGATAGTATCATGAGTCCTTTGGAATTGTCATAGATCATTATATTGATCAGAATAATAGCTAAGTCTTCCACAGCTGATCTTCGTTACAATGTTGCTGTTACTGTGAACCATGTTCTCCTGGTTCTGCTTACTTTTGCATCAATTCATACAAGTCTCCCCAGGTTTTCCTGAAACCATTCCCTTCATCATTTCTTTCTTTCTTTTGCCCCAGGGTCATACAGCTAGTGAGTGCCAAATAAGTGTCTGAAGTAGAATTTGAACTCAGGTCCTCCTGACTCCAGGGCCGATGCTCTATATCCACCATGCCACGTAGCTGTCCCTTCATCATTTCTTACAGCACGAAAGTATTCAACCACAATCATATGCCACAACACATTTGGTCATTCCCCAACTGATAAGCATCTCCTCAATTTCTATTTCTTTACCATCACAAAAAAAAGAGCTGCTATTAATATTTTTGTACATGTAAGGTTTTTTTTTCCTTTTAAAAAAATCTCCTTGGGATACAGACCTAGTAGTAGTATTTCTGGGTCAAAGAGTATGCACAGTTTTATAGTCCTTTGGGCACAGTCACAAATTGCTTTCTAGAATGGCTGGATCAGTTCACAATTCCACCAACATTGCATTAATGTCCCAACTTTTCCATATCCCCCCCAACATTTGTCATCTTCCTTTTATGTCAGATTAGCCAATCTGATAGATGTGAGGTGGTACCTCAGAGGTGTTTTAATGAATATTTCTCTAATCAAATGATTCAGAACATTTTTATTTGACTATAGATAGCTTTAATTTCTGTTTCTGAAAACTGCCTGTTCATATGCATTTATCAATTGCAGAATGACTCACATTCTTATAAATTTAACTCAGTTCTCTATATATCTGAGAAATGAGACCTTTATCAGAGATACTTGCTGTAATATTATTTCCCAGTTTTCTGTCTTCCTTATAATCTTGGCTGCATTGGTTTTATTCATGCAAAGCCTTTTTAATTTAATATAATAAAAATTATCCATTTTTACCTCTCATAATGCTCTCTGTCTTTTATTTGGTCATAAATTCTTCCTTTAGCCCTAGATCTGACAGGTAAAATATCCCATACTCCCTTAATTTGCTTTTGATATCATCCTTTATGTCTGAATCATGTAGCCATTTTGCCCTTATCTTGGTATACAGTGTGAGATGTTGGTGTGTGCCTCATTTCTGTCAGGTTTATTTTTCAATACCATAAGGTTTTTCATTATTTCAAAAGACAAGTCAGAATTCTCATGTTCGTAGTTAATATGATTTTCCCTTTACTCACTGTCTTTGAGGCAGTGTAGTACAGTGAATGGAGCATTGGACTTAAGAGTTAGAAGACTTAAGGGGCAGGTAGGTGGCACGATGAGTAGAATGCCCACCCTGGAGTCAGGAGGACCTGAGTTCAAATTCAGCCTCAGACACTTGACACCTACTAGCTATGTGACCTTGGGCAAGTCACTTAACCCCAATTGCCTTGCCTTCTCCCCTCCAAAAAAAAAAAAAGACTTAAATTAGTCCTGACTCTTTGTTTTGCTATTCATGATCAAGTTGCCTTTCTTCTTGGAGCCTCCAGTTTCCTCATCTGTAAAGTGGGTATGATCCCTAGACCAAAAGGTTCTTGCCAGGAAAAGCTCCATAAACTGCGAAACTCTCTAAAAGTTCTTATTGTTATGCTCATGACCCTTGTGCACGGTGCCAAGATTTCTTCCTTTTTATTTCCTTCCCTTCTTCCTAGTTTGCCTTGAGTTCTGGTTGTTATTTTACCTTGTCAATGTTTTGTCTATATTTGCTTTGACCAGATGCCCCTCTTTGCATGCAGCCTTGGGACTTGTCCCCTCTCTCCTATCAACAATAATTAGCCTTGTAAGACTAATGGAAGAAATCGTGTCTAATTACCCTGTTGAAGGCCCAATTATGCTATTAACATTCGTGGACTCTAAGCTAATGATGAGGAGAGCCTCTCATTTGCATAGCATTAAGTTAATTGAGCTGGAAGCTTCGGGGCAGATAGGGGTGGTGATAGCAGGATCCTGTTACCGCATGGATAATAATGACCAGAGTAGGGCGATTCACCTGACAGCTTTATTAATTAACAGCTATCTGATTACTTAGCAGGAATGGCAAGTGACAGTCGGTCAGAATGGCCTGGATTTTTTTTTTAATGAGTGATGTGAGAACAGTACTAATTTTCTTGATAATTTATGGCCATGTCAGAACTGATGATCACAATGATCACCTTGAAATCCTATATTTTGCAAAAGCCTCTTCCCTTCCTTTCAAATTTAACTTGAGAGTTTCCATGCCATAGATATGTATATTTGTATATATCCATTAAAAAAAATTTACCCATTGTGTCCAGATCAGGATGTAAGCGTGTTGACTCAGCTTTCCTATTGTTGACTATTACATTTGAATTTTAGAGCTGCAAGGGACCTTAGGATTCGTCCATTTGATTCCCTTCCCCTATTACAGATGAGAAAACTGAGGCCTGGAAAAGTTCAATGACTTGCCCAAAGTCACTCAGCTAGCTTGTCAGAGAGCTAGAACAAGGACCTAGGTCTGCTGACTCCAAGTCCAGAGTAGTTTCCAGTATGCCAGCCTTGCACAAAGGGCAGGTTCTGGTTTTATCCAATGCATTTATAAAGCAAGGACCTGCATGGGGGGGCAGTCCATTCCAGATGCCCGTACCAAGTGCACCCAGCCTTGTTACTCCTTTCCCTTCTTGTGTTAATAGAGTATCCCCGCCAAAGCATCCACAACATTTACACATCTTTTGACAAGGATTAAACCCTGCTGCCTTCCTAGCATTCTCCTTTATAGAACTTCAAAGGAATTTTGAGAAATGCTCTTGGTGTTAACCATTTTTGTTCATCCCCTTCCTCTGACTCTGTATTGTCTGAATATCTTTGATCCCACTTAGGACATTGACTTTAGGGGAGAAATAAATAGGGAGAATTTTCTGTCCCTCTGAGGCAAGGGTATGCTGGCATCATTCCAACAACCAGTTCTTGGGGTGAAGGGGAGGAAGGAAGAAGTGTATGCATGGTCCTCTTTCAAGTTTTCAACATCTCCATCAGTTTCTTAAGTTTGGCCAATCAACAGAATAGTAGTACATCAAGCCCTGATTTGCATTTGCTGATTTCTGGAGATGTGAATGCTTATATTGAGCTGAGGTTTCCTGCTGCGCTTTGGGACTTGCCCCTTACTGTAGAGAAAAGACCTTTAACCAACATTGAGTAAGCACCTACCATGTGTAGAATTCTTGCTGGGTACAGAGGAAGATAATGAAGATTAGATGAAACTCAGTCCCTGCTGCCCTTGTGGAGCTAGTAAGGGAATGACAGAAATACATACAGCTGTGGGGGACATGATCCAATAAGTGCATTAAGAAGGGAGGGAGGCCATTACTGACTGGGGGAGATCAGGAAGGGCTTCAGCAAGGAACTGAGATTCAAAGACCAGATAAGCATTCTAAAAATGAAGAGGAAAGGAGACGTTTCAGGCATGAAGGTTTGAATGAGAAAAGGTCCAGAAGTGGGGTAGTACAGGAGAATGTTCAGAGAGACGACAAGGGGCCTGAAGAAGAATTCATTTTGACTAAAACATTGAGTGTGTGGAGGAGAGTAATATGAAATCGTTCTAGAAAGGTTAGGGTGTCAGATTTTTACTGAGGATATTGAATGTCAGGCAAAAAAAAATCTAGACTTCACTTGAGAGGGAGCCCATTAAGGGTTTTTGAACAGAGAAGTGATGTAAGCAATATTATTTTGGCATTGGTATGGATGATGGAAAGTGGGGAGGGAATGGAAGCGGGGAGATTTGTTAATATGTGAGTTGTTGAGTTTTTTTTAAAAAGTAATAATCATCCCCATTGGTTTATAAAGGCTCTGGACCAGGAAGGCGGCCTTGGGAATGGAGGGGGTCGGGGAGGGAAATGAATACAACAGATGTGACAGAGAGAATCAATTTTTTGTTGTTCAGTCATTTTTCAGTCATGTCCAACTCTTTATGATTTTGGGATTTTCTTAGTAAAGATATTGACTGGAGTGGCTTTTCATTTCCTTCCCCACCTCATTTTACAGATGAAGAAACTGAGGCAAACAGGGTTAAATGACTTGCCCAGGGTCACAACAGCTAGTAAGCCAGAACCAATAGGAGCTGCTAACTGATTATTGGGTGTGACTGGTATGGAAGAGGGAAAGTCACAAACTGGTATGGAAGAGGGAAAGTCACAAACTGGTATGGAAGAGGGTGTCACAAACAGAAATAAAGTGACTCCAAAATAAAATGTGAGGACTTTTCATGTTGCTAATTTGGGCTCTTTGAGCATTTCACAGTAGTATTCTCTAACAGTAACGGGGAGTCTAGAGTCTCTGCCCAGTCACAGCTCTGTCTGGGTGACCTTAGGCAAATTGCTTTGCCTGTCTCATAGCTTCCTTGTCAGTAACATTAGTGGGGGTTAGCCAGATAATGTCTGAGGTTCCTCCCAGCTCTGACTTCAGTGTTATCTTCATGTCTTAAATGACCTCTTCCCTTCTTTGATTTAAAAAATGAAACAAAACAAAACTATACCTTTGATTCCATTGTTATAGGGAAGTCCCAGTGAGGAGACTTGTGCCAAGTCGCATAACAACTATTCTACAACTTACAAATTTAGAAAATTGTACAGATGCATTGAGAGGTTATAGGCTTGCTCAGGATTGGTCACAAAGACAATAGGTGTCAAAGGCCAGAACTTGAACCCAAAGCTTCCTGAGTGGTTAGAGGTAGATCCTCTATCCAAACACCATAATGTGCCTCTTTTGATTTTAAACACTTGGTATAAGGTGGAACCCACAAATTAACTGCAAGTGCTACCCATTTATTTTCTTGGACTCCCAGTCAATTTTCCCCTTTCGATTGACATTTATAACTCTTGTATTCTCCTGTCCCGTTAGCTAGATGACTGTGGGAAAGTCATGTTTCCTTTCTGGGCCTCAGTTTCCTATCTATAAAATGAGAGAGATGGACTAATTTCTTTAATAAACATTTTTCTTTGTTCTTGATATATGTTGTGCATTTTTTAAACATCTGAATTTACAGAATATCCCTAGCATCCTTTCTCTTCCTCCTTCTAGAGAGCCCTTCCATATAACAAATGCCACATTTTAAAGAAAAAAGAGGAAGAAGAGACAAAAATGTTTCTAAACAAATCAATACATCCACAAAAGTCTGAAAATATATGCAAGGCACCACAACTGTGGACCTCTCATCTCTGCAAAGGAGGGTGGAGTGGGGTGTTTTCTCATATTACTTCTTTAGGCACTAATTTCTAAGGTACCTTTCAACTCTACTATTCTGTGATTCTATGAGAGCTAGCTCTGTGGGTAGAAATGTGTTCCTTACAAAATGGGATGAAAGCCCTTTGTGTTCATCTGATGAGAAAGAAAATAATATTGCTTCTTTCTATACTATCTTTCTCATTTTGACCCTTCCAGAGATACTGAAATACAAATGTCTTTTTAACACATTAGTATTGGTCTTCTCATTTGCCTCAGAATATCTTAAAATATCTCCTAGAACTCTAGGTTCTATTGATGGGGCCAGTGGATTGTGCTAAAGAATGGTGAATCTTATATGGTTTGGCATGGTCATGGAATGAACCCACTTCACCAATGGCAGAACTTGAACACTGAGAAATATGCTCTTCAGATGCGGGGCTATACAAAACTTAACCGTAGGATACACGTTTTGTAGAAGGAATGATTATGCCACTTAAACATATCTTTACATATATTGGGGTGATGCAGTGGCTCTTGATTAACTTGTATTTGGAATTCATTGTGAGAATAGTATACAATGTTTTAGTGTTCTGAGTAGCTGAGTAAAATTGGAAAATAAAAAATGCTCAGTGGTAAGGAAACAAGTCATACTCATATCAACCATCTTCTTCAGGAAACGTAAAAGAAAGAAGTTGAAAGTCATTTAGTTTTCCTGTGGTTACAGTACTCCCTTCTCTTAGGGGGAAATTTGGGACTGACCTGCTATTGTGATAGCATTAAGATCGATAGGAAAAGAAATAACTTGCTCCAGCTCCAAAAGAAAACACACTTTGCACACACTATCTCATTTGACTCTCACCACTCTCCAGTAGACCACACTATTTTCTTTAGGACACTGGTCTCAACTCAAACAGAAATGGAGTCACTAAGCTGTGTATTGACTTAGTTTTAAAATGTATTGTTGTCTATGTCTTATAGTATTTTTGTTTATTTTGTTAAATATTTCTCAATTGCATTTTAATCTGGAGTGTGGGCTTTGTCTTGTGTACTTCTGCTCTAGAACAATGGAGCTTGGTTTGGGGAAATTATGTAGAAAGCCATTCTATTAACAAAAACAAAGCAGTTGAGGTGCACCACCTAAAGATGGTTCTGGCAACCTAGAAGAAGCAAAAATATCTTCAGAGTGAAACCATTTCTCCTGATAAGGCTGGCTAATTCCCATGATGACAGGTCATCAGGGAAAGTCTCCAGACTAAGGACCGCTGCTGTGGCCTTGAATAAGTCCCTTGACCTCTTTGGGTCAATTTTTCCATCTGTAAAATGAAGGCATTGAATTAGATTACTTTTAAGTCTCCTTCCAGCTCTGATATTCTATATTCTGTTATGTGATACTTTAATTTTCTCAGGTCCCTCCTAGCTCTAATGCCCCTTCCAAGCTCCAATGCCCTATGTTTTATGTTCAAATTTTTCACTCCTAGCTCTAATATTCTATGAGCCTCAACTCCACAGCCACCAAGCAAAGCCCTGGTGGCTCTCTGGGGGGTTGGGGGGTGGGGTAGTTAACCCTGAACACCAGATAGAAAAAAGTATCTTAGTTATGATCCTAGACTCTCTTGTACATTTAAAAGTTGTGATCTTCTGACTCCTACAGTCAAATAGATTCTCAATTATCTAATCATCAGATTCTCTCTTTCCTCTGAATTGAATATAGGGGACTGGAAACTGGCCTCTTAGTTAACACAGGATGTCAGTGTTCTGGTATCTTTTCCCCCTCTTCTCTTGCTATTGAGAAACCTTTCCTGAATCTTTGGCTATAGATTCCATTAAAAGGTTTCTTTATAATCACACAGTCTCTCTGACAATTCAGTGGAATCCATGAACTCCCTCCTCATTACTAGTTAACAGTGGTGACCACTAAGCCCCTGGCCAGAAATATCAGTGGCTTTGGATGTTCTGTCCAGACTGGTTCTCTTATAACCTGTCTGGAGACCATTGCAGCTGCTATAAAATGCAGACAAACAGAGTGCCAAACTGGATTTTGATGGATCAGAAATTATGCATTTAATTCACAGTTGGTATAGAGTGCTCATAAAATCTTGATCATGATAGAGAGGCTAATAAACATTTGAGAACATAAATATTTCGGTAGGAAATGACTTTGTGAAACATTTAGTTGTTGAGTAATAAGAAGAACAGAGAAAATCAGATGAGCAGAAATCTCTAGGTAGTCATCTGATGAGTTATATACGTTGTGATGATAATGGTATTGAGAGAGCCATTTTATGAGCATACTGACTTTAATTTGGTTCACACAGACTTTTCCTTGTGACATTAATAACTTCATTGCATAAAACCAAATGCTCATAACTTGCCAAAGACTCAACCATTTGACCTTCAGAGTTCCTTTCAAAACCATAGTATGATTGCACAGCATGGTTCTAGACCAGTATAGACTGGACTACTAGGAGTAAGGTGTTGGTCAGTCAATTGATAGCATTTATCAGACACCTAATTGGGCATTGTCCTCAAGTCATTGCACCTACTGGGGCTAATTTCGTGGGTCCACTAAGTGGGGGCGCATTTTTTCAGAGAAGCTGTCAGGCAGTTGGAAAATACAGAGTTAGAAATTGGAGATCAAGGGAGTACCCTCTTTTGGTCCTTTGAATCTCCTAGAATTATGGGATTATTTTAGGAAAGTAGTAGTCTTTTTATCACCCACTTATCCCTCTGGTTTGAACCCACAAAGATAGATTGAGTCGGGTGTAAGACAATGAAAGATTATTTCATTGGGTAAGAAAATGTACTGTGTTATCTCTGTCTCATGAACAATGACTTTTTTGTGGTCTAGAGACCTTTGTAGAGAATATGGGAGGAGAATTCCTCTGTCCATGCCCTAGCAGGTGAATGTGTATGTATGTGTGCATGCAGGCATGTGTGTGTACATACAAACGTATATTCATATACACCTTTATATGTTTTATATGTATACACACATAAAATACTATATATACACATCTAATATAGTATTCATATGTATTTTATAAGACTTTGTATATAGAATATATTTTATATGGATGACAAGGGAGCTGATGTTCTTTCTTTCCAGTGAGAACAGAACAATGGAAAGAAGCGTAAAATGAACCCAAAGAAATTCAGATTAGACATAAAGAAAAAGTTAGTGCCTAAAAAGGTTGGAAGGTGCTGCGGATAATTACCACAGGAGCTGGTGGAATGGCTCTTCTGTCTTGGAAATCTTTAAGGATAAGAGACAGCTTGCCCTCCGGGATGATTAGAATGTACTTTGACCTAAGAAATTAGGTGATTTCCAGGGGTCCTTTTTGATTCCCTGAATCCTATTCTGTCACTGGTCTAGCAAACGATGTGTAGCTCTCAATATTCCAGCTGAATACATTTCTTTAAAACCTATGCGGGCCAGTGGGAAGGGGATTAGGAAGCGTTTGGTTAGCAAACTACCTGGCAAGTATGCGAGCCTGTGCCAAAGGCAGACCTGCAGCAGTCTCTCCTGGGGTGATTCTCACTGTTCCTGGTAGAGCATTGCCTAAGACCTCAGACTGGCTCCCGCAAGGAGCTGTAGGCCAAGGGAACAATTCATGAGATGCCAGAGACATGATGCTGCTCTAGGTCCTTAACACATGGAAAATATGAAAAACCCTTTAAATATTTTAGATGACCGAGTTGTAAAATCCAAATATTCTGGCGCTACAGTGAATGCTCCTGTCAGCTGAAAAGGGAAAAGAGATGATAAAAATATCAGCTGGGAATAGCTAATCAGGTTAGAGGTGATGTTTTGGCTGTAAGGCCTTTTTTTATGGGTTGGAGAAAAATAGAATCAGATTGGAAAATGTCGGTCCACTGCATTTGACAGATGCAGTAGTGGGGTGTGTGTGTGTGTGTGTGTGTGCGTGTGTGTGTGTGTGTGTGTGTGTGTGTGTGTGTGTGTGTGTGTTGGTCTGCATTTTGTTAAATTTTGTCTTTGTGCAACAGCATCAGGAATAAACCAGCAGTCACAGGAAATGCAGTTAGCAAGAGTAATGGGAGTTGAAAGTTTGACCTTTTGTGATGGAAATTTGATACAAAAAAAAGACTCTTTTGATAAACTCCCCATCCAATCAGATAGAGAAGATGTCTTAATCCTGTTTCCTCATTTGCATGCTGACTGATCTCATTTGAAAACTCAATCATTCAGAAATATTGGTAAGTCAACAAAAAATGTTACAAGCTGGGCTCCGTTTCATCTTAAAGGTCTCCTAGATGTCACCTTGTGGTTTTCACTCCAGTAAGCTGATCTCTTCTTCATGGGTCCCTGTTTGTATTGGCAGTCCTGCTCCAACATATTGAAATGCAAATAGCCATTTCCATACTGAACCGAAATACATCTTTGTGATTGAATATATCCAAGGTGCTTCAAAAGCATCAAAGAAGGTAATTCGTGCTGTGCTTCTGATTCTCTGACATTGCCATATTCTGATGTCTCCTGTCAGCTGTTACCAACAGAGATTTCAATGTGAATTTACCCATCTTCTCTTTTCTTTATTCTACACAGTTTTTTGCTGTGCTGAATGGATTCTTCAAGGCCATGAACTAACCCCTATTGCAGCTTATTTAGCTCTTCTGCTGAGGCCCAGGAGTTCTTCTCTGAAGGTACAGGGCTGGCCTCAAGGAAAGAAAAAGTGGCAATGCTTATCTAGGCCTTCCAAAAATCTCCTTTCCCCAGGGGAATCTGGATTGGTTTGGTCTTCCCTATGGTGTTTCTGGTGGTTCCGCCACTGTCATGTCTTAGAGTATTGTGGTACACATATGTGATTGAGAAGCCACACCAGTCCGCTTTGGTCAACCTACATTAGGTAGGCTCAACACTTTTTTAAGTGCTCACACGATAACCTAAAACAAACATCATTTGGCCTTCGAATAGGTTCCATTTTGTATCTAGAGCTGCCCTAGAGAAATGGGTGTATGAATTTGTGGACTTGCTGGTGCATACTGATACTGACTGTTGTGAGCCTGACACATGCAAATAGGTCCAACCATCCAAAGTGGTATATACAGTGAAGGTGTGATGAGAAGGAACTAGTCAAAAAGTCCTCCAGCTTTGATAGCACTGAAAGAGTCACAGTTTGATTTCAAATAACAGCCCTTGGAGGCGCTTGTCACTTTCAAGCTCTGGACTAAAGAGTTTTAAATTGGGAGCCTGACTGTCCAGGTGAAAGTTTAGAAAAGGCTTATCTACAAATTCAGGTTTTCGATCCTAGGCACTATCCGCTTAAGAAATTTAACCCAAGTAAAGCCTTGATAAACAGTTTAGCCTTGAGTATTTTTTTTCCAGCACATTAGTTGAGTTTTCATTCAATACATCTGGGCCACTGAATTAGTCTCAGGTTGGAGGATCCAAAAAGTTAGTGTCTTTTATCCTTATGATCGGTTTAATCTGAAGATAAAGAATCCAATCTAAGTCTCAGTTTGTACTCATTGCCATTAGTAACTCACCCCAGACACTAAAGTTTTAGCTGTGCTAAATCTTAGAAAGGAAGAGGTTGTGTAGTGGAACCCAGAAGCTGTTTATGAAGCTGGTATCAGGGATAAGTCTAACAACCTGCCTTGTAGGCTGGCTACATTATAACAGGCCTTTGTTTTACAGAGTTGTGTTTTGGAGAGGCATGCTTTCATTTGTAACCAATCTGAATCTGTTACAGTAAGCCTTATAATAGAAGAGATGTATTTAGAAAGTTGGGGCTAGAGATGATTTCATCTGTGGAATGAAAACTTAGTAATGACTTTTGATATTTTATTAATGCATTTTGCTTTTTATACCACCACCACTTCCAAGTAATCTCCATAGCATCTGCCCTCATCACAACAAATCCAGTTGAGCAAATTGTTAGTAATTTTTCAAAGTGCAGGAGACAAGGGAGGTATAGCTTTGACTGATGGTGCTGCTCATTAGCATATGAGAGAGATGGAAGTTGAGAGGATGAAAAGGGTGGGCAGATGATTGGGCTGATGAGAAGATGAACAGGAATAGAAGATAGATTGAGAACAGAAGGTAGGCTGGGGAAGGAGAAGTTAGGGGGATGAAGATAAAGGAGATAGACAATACAGGAGGAAGGAGAGAGGAGCTAAACAGCACATAAATACTGTTGACAGCCCTGCCCTTTTGAAAATCTGCATCAGATATAGGTATGATTTCTTTTTTGTATATCACACAATTAAATAAAATTCCAGGTAAATTAGAAGACTAGGTTATACACCCTTAGCATCATCCCATTTTTAAAAGTATCTCTTAAAAGTCACAACTCATCATTAATAGGACTGTCCTTAAAATTCCTGTCTTCAAAAAGTCACCTTGAGCAAAAGAACTGATATGTAGAGTGTACCCCAAAGGGAAATGCTGCTGGAACAATCTGAGTGACTTAAAAGTGAGGTTTTTCCAGATTCTCCATTACATAAGAAAATCAAATATCAGATCATTAATATTGTTTACTAAATATGTATATGTATATGCACATGCATGCACACACATTTCACTCATTCACCTGCCTGGTAACTACAGCTGTAGTAGCAACCTAAATGTCTGCACCTTGATTTTTTGAGAATGTTCTTCATCCGCAACAGGGTAGGGGGCAGAAGGCAAGGGAGGAGAAAAAGCTCTCTACATGCCTTACCACAAACCAGAAAGATCACAACATTTCTTCTGTGGTGCTTGCTTATGTGGTTAGTCAGAAATTGGTCTTTTCAGACATACTTGAGCACATATTGAAATCTCCACCAATGGGGACAACTTTGAATGAATGAATGAATGAGACTTTAAGCACAAAGGGCAGTTATTTTCTGCTTATATACATATATACATACATACACATCTATATCTATCTATCTATCTATCTATCTATCTATCTATCTATCTATCTATCTCTCTACCTATCTATCTATCTATCTATACCACACACAAAATTACACATATAGTATGATTAAGAACTAGTGAAGGTTAATATCTGAAATGAAAAAGAATAATTAACCAGTTCCTGAATCAAGACTTTGTTCATGGTTTATTTACTTTTTTTGAAAAGGTTAATCGCTTATCAAACCTTTTAAAGTTACAACTTGATAAGAAAATTTTCACTGAATTTGGGTGCCTTTTGTGAATTACAAGTTGCAAAAATCAGACAGTTGCAGAAATTTCAACACAGGATTCCACCTCTACCCCACCCCCACCCCTCTCTAGGGTACTAATTAGTGTAATAAAAACGAAACACCATGAATACTTGGACGTGGATTTAGAGTTGAAAATAGATGTATACATAGATTTTTTTTTTTGGTAGTTTGGGTATCAGGTCAGGTTTAGAACTCATCCATGATTCTCATACAATGTTTTAGCAACACGTTCTGAGGCTTTCAACTTTTATCGGCTTTTAGTTTCATTCTCATTTTATTTGGATGAATCATTTGTTAGTAGAGGTGTTGAATTGCTTGGAATCATCCTCACTCATTCATAGAACCCACGGTGACGCTGCACATTATGAGACCACGAGTTAGGAATTAGTGTTAGGAATGCATCTCTTTGGACAGTTTCTCTGAGGGCAGTGAGACATCTATCATGTCCTTAATTACTTTGTACACTATTATAGGGTAAATTGCTTATTTTAGAATGTATATTTTTTAGGGGACTTTTGGTATTAGGGTAGTAGCAGAGGATGCTATAAATTCAACTATAATCCCATGCTTAATACAATTGGTCTGGAAGGGTAGAGCTTGCTTATAGCCAGTCTAGTTTAAAGAACCATTACCTTCTCTGACCCAGATAAGAAGACTTAGAGGAAAGAAATTGGGCTTGGGGGCAGGGGAAGGAAGGTATAGGAAGAGTACAAGCAAGATACAGGGCATGGGAAAAAAGAAATGTCCCTACCATCCCATTTGTTCATATTCTCTCAAAATATCACCAAAAAATACAGTACTTGACATAAATGCTAATTCTCGCAAAACAGACTACTATGTAGTATGTTCTTACACCATTAGACCAACCAAAGTGTATTAAAAATGAGTTTAACTCTCACAGTTCAATCTATTTGTTACAACCATAATGTAGGTCTAAATTCAGTTATCCCCAAGCCAAAGATATAGATATGGGATTCCTCAACTTTTGCTCATTGTCAATGAAACCTCTTTCATGGAATCTGCCCCCCACCCTCAATTCAGAGACTGCTTTGCTAATACACTTGTGGTGAAGATGATATTATTTCCATATAGTTCTGTTCAAGTTGATGACCAACTAAGTGGTTGTAACTACATATATCCCTTACCATGTAGGAGGGATTTCTTCCAGGCTTGACTGATTTCTAATTCAGCAGTATTACATTACAAAAAAAAGAACAAGAAAAAAGTTCAAGGTCTCACCACTTTTACATAACATTCATACATCATTGTAGATTTAAATCTAGAAGGGATCTTAGAGGTCATCTATCTAGCCCATTCATTTTACTGAAGAAAAATAAATGCAGTTTTAAGAGAAGCAGCTCAGCTTCCTTGCTCAGATGAGGTGGGATCTGTAGCATCTTCCAGAAGATTTAGCCTTGTGTGTGTGTATATATGAGGAGGAAAACACATCCCACCTGCACCCGGGGAACTGATGATGGTGACCACACTTATTTTCTTAGCTGGAACTATGTCTTGATTTTTTCTTATTGAAGAGCATAACCATTTGAAAGAAAGATGCCAGTAGCCCAGATGATCAGAGTTAACTGTGTCATTGAAATTAATAGTTTATCGATGCTGGGGTCTGTCAGTCTAGGATGTGCTGGGGGAAAAAACCCAACACAGCCTGCTGTTGAGTTCCCTGTTCCTTGCAGAATAAACTGAAATTGTTGGTATAAAGAGCGAACGTAATGTGGCAGCTCTCTAAATTAGACATCCCACGTTCTCCCAGCTGGGAAATCAGCTGCCTTCATCTCTTATGTACTTCAGCATATGGAGTCATGTAAGTAAAAGCATTATATATTTTCCCTGAGAACCAGGATAATTCAGCTCTCTCTCAGGGCAATTCTTTGTCCTCTCAGCTCTTTCCTTCCCTGTAGCAAACCAAGGGAATTGATGATAATAGTATGTGTCCTTGTCATGTATAAGTTTTAAATGGATGTGATTTGTGAAGCACCAGATGACCCAACTTTACAGATGGGCAAATCGAGGCAAGCAAGGGAGGAAAAGGGGCATTTTCTTGGTGGGAGGAAAAGACAGTTGGCATTAGTTGTCTGGTGTTGCTGGAAACTGAGCCTACAAGCCTAAGGAAGTCATGGGCTGAGGTCAATTAAGGAAACTTGCCAGCCTCCTCGGACCACTGCACAGCAGCTATCCACCCTCCTCTCTCACCACATCATGCGGTCACTTGACTAATATTTTCATTGTTAAGAAGTCTGCATAGGGAATTAGTGGCCTAAAGTTGTAAAAACAAAAGAGGATCGAATGCTCAACCTTCTAATCATGTAATTGCAGAGTGACATTTAAGGCGGCGAGCTCAGGTTAGGTCCTCCCTCCCTCTTCCTTCCCTCCCTTCCTCCTTTCTCCCATCCCCCGCGCCCCCTTCCTCCCGGGTGCCCCAGCCGGCCTGCCTTGGTGGCATGGTACTTTAACTACACTGAAGTTTGGCTGGGCTTCTACATATTACAGCAGCGACACGAAAGCAAACAATTGAAGTATTTGAGAACAATGAAATATGCATGGCTATCTGTGACAGCCCTATAAAGTAGAGCAATTAGCCGCGTAATCCGAGAGAGCCCGCCCGGCCGATCGGCAGCCTACGGTTCCCTATTAGTTAAATGCATTTTGTACGTCCTCATCCCATCAAATCAACTAACACTTCCTTTAATTGGTTCATGAATTATACAGCTCTGTGGCATTATAATTTAATCGCCTGTAAACATTCATAGGGCCCCACAGTAAAGCGTATAGCTCTCATTAATTCGTTAATTTCAGCAGATGGAAGGGGAGATCGGATGAACGGTGGCAGTACAGAGCGCCTTGGGCAATGGAAGAAGGAAAAAAAAGGTGGGGGGCCGTTTAGGTTTTTTAAGGGCTGTCAGAAACTCAATCTGTGAGCTGTCAGCAGCTTGGACCCATTTCCCCCCCTTCTCTCCCTTCTCCTCCCCTCCCCTCCCCTTCCACTCCACCTACTGCTGAAAGTGACTGGCGGATTCATATAGAGGCTTGTCAACCCGTCTTTAAACATCAAGCCAGCGGGTAAACCGAGCCCAATGTAAATTAATTCTTGTCTTACGGCCCCCCTTTCTCTGTCCCCATGAATATTTCATGGCTGGCAGCATAAATATTAATTCTAATAGCTCTGCACAGTGGTTATTATTTCTGTTTTATGACAAATATTCATAAAATATTCAGGACCCTTTTTTAGAACATTTACACACTTGATTGTGAAATTTTCCAGCTTCCTGGGGACACTGTAAACATATTGGGGTTCTCTTGATGGGCTTTCCCCCTTAATTAATACCACTATATATTAATATTTAATTGGGTTTAGGTTTTTCCAGAAGTATACCCTATTAGATTGGAGGGCTGAAGGGCATTTTTTTTCCTTGGGTCTTTTAAAATGGGAAATTTCTGCTATTATGAAACTCTTTTCCTTTGACACTTGGGTGATCCAACAAATGATAACCTGCTTGCTTTTTTAAAAATTTAAAAACAATATATATCTTTATGTGTCATTTTGGCTGTTACTTTATAACCATTTGCTCCTCACTGCATCTCCTCAGTATAATGAAATTCTTCAGAGGACCCTGCTTCAATATTTGCTTCCAGGATTTAACATAATTTTGGAGTAATTAAAGTGTTGGTTTAATAAATGAAGGTGCTGCGGCTGCTATAGACTGATTCCTCAGCAAAGTAGCGGTAAAGGTAGAAAGGATTCTGTGGAATACAACTTATTCACCTTTAACCTTGGGATTCTGAAGTATGTATGACTCATCCCAAGAAAGCAAATTAAGAAACAAACCCTGGCATTAAAGGAATGCAGGCCATTTCTAACAAGATGGAGGACTTGGAACAGGTTGGAACCTTGGCTGAGAGAGATAGATTCTTCTACTGTGGGATGGATGAGACATTGCCAGAAGTGAATAATCCAAGCAGAAATGCTCTGATGCCACTCTTCACCCCTCCCCCAGCCTCCCATGTTCACAACAGCATTGGGAGTGTGGTATACAGCAGGATTGAATCTGGGAGGAAAGAAGAAGCAAAGAATAAAAAAATTAAGCCTAAAATGGACCTGAGGGGAGACACTCATATGTGAAAATTCTAGCCTATTAGTTGGGGAGGGTAGATAATTGAAGTGTGAGAACCCTGGATATTAGTGAGAGTATGGGGTGAAAAGAATGGTGGTTGCCAAGGGTTGGTGAAATGGTAGAATGTACTTATGTAACACTTATACTATGGATAATTGTTTATGCTGCATTCGTAGCATATAAAAATACATAGCTTTGGGGGAAAAATTTCTGAATTGATTCATACATACATACATACATTTGCTTTACCCATTTCCAGGTGACTAATCTGAGGACACTCTGGTTTATCATTTGTTTTTGAAAGCATTCCTGCCACATTCTCAAAATTAAGCCCCCAGGTCCTTGAAGTCCTGATCCTGGTCAGCTTCGCTGTAAATTACTGTAGCTGACCCTACTGAGCCTTAGAGCAAAGGGGCCCCCCCCAACAGGACATCTGCCCAGTGTCCTGTGTGGGATCTTTTTTGTATGGTGTTTTTTCAAAAGAGAAAGATGGTCCTGACTCCAGCAGACTCTGACCTTGGATTTCAGTTGCATTTTAGCCCCACCAAACTAATGTTTAAACCACGAATTTAAGGCTGTTAGCTTAGGCTGGGCAATAGAATTACATGCATTTCTCTGTGCAAACAGGCATTTTATACTTGCTGGATTGGAAACACAGTCTCTGGGAGCTGGAGGGCCCTTGGAAATCATGTAGCACAGCTCCCCTCATCTTAAAGATAGGAAAAGAGAGCTTAGGAGGGGGGTGAATTGGCCCTCACCTTGACTATTGACTTGCTTTAATTTAATTTCAGCTTTTAAAAGGTGAAATAAACAACAGGGGGGGGGGACAATTTTTAAAAATTGAATCTGATTTTTACTAGCAAGGTAGAATGGTGGCTGGGGTTTGACAGAGGAGAGGAAAACTGGGCAGACATGCTCCCTAGACTTGGGGAAAACAGATTTCAGAGAGTTCAGAGGGAGGATAGATAGAATCCCATGGACTAAAATCCAACAAGGTAAGTCAGCCCAGAAAGATGTAGGAAACTTTTAAGAAGGAAATTCTGAAGACCTAAATAGTACTTAGTACAGTATCTGGCACCTAGTAGGTGCTTAATAAATATGTATTGATTAACTGAATGATTGATTTGAAGAGGGAAACAGTACCAGTGAGGAAAAAGCATTTTCCAAAGAGACTGATGTTGGTGCACAGGGAACTTATCAGGCACCTTAGATTTTTAAAAAGACATCTGCACAGAAGATGAAATCAGGGACAGGCAACAGCATAACTACGAATATGGCAAGGTCTCATAAAAATACCATCAGAAGTGTTAAAGCTCAGGATGAGCTGAAGCTGGCAAGGGAAGCTGAGGACAACAAAGGTGCTCCTTTAGAAATACTGGGAGAAAAGGGAGGTCAAAGAAGGGATGGTCAGGATGGATGAAATGATGGTAACTGACAACAGAAAGAAGGCTAAGTGGCTTAGTTCTTTGGTGAGGATGACAGACTTTAGTCTGGAAATGACTGAAGCCAAAAGGGCTAGCAGGAAGTGCATTCCCAGGATCAGCAAGGAGATGGTGAGAGACCACCTGCTTGGTTGCTTAATGAATGCAACCCTTGTGAACCTTGGGTACTGAAAGAACAGGAAGATGTGATTACTAAACCACTATTATTAAACATCATGGAAAATAGGAGAGGTACCTGAGGGCTGGAGAAGGGTAAATTTCCTAACTTTCAAAAAAAGGGAAGAGAACAGTCTGCAAACTGTAAGTCAACATGCTTGGCCTTGATTCCTGGAGAAAATTCTAGAATGGAACATGAAAAGGATGGTGAGTGATTACAAATAATCAAAATAGTCCATCAGGAACAGGTCATGCAAAGCTAGCCTTATTTCCCTTATTGACAAGGTTACTCAAACCACAAGGTCAGAAGAATGCTATTAGTTAGAGCTTCCCCCAGTTTCATCAAAGTATTTGATAAAGCATGGGGAAATTTAGATTACATGTTAATACAATTAGATATGAAACTGTTGAATGACAACTCGAATAGTCATTAGTTGTTTGATGTCAACTCAGCAAGAGGTCTCCAGCGGAGTGTCCTAGGGATCTGTGCTTGACCCTGTTCCTCTGTAACATATTTATCAGAGACGTGGACAAAGGCAGAGAGGGAATGCTTATCAAATTTCTAGATCATACCAAGCTAGAAGGATAGCTAACACATTACATCTTGACAGGCTAGATCATTGGGCTGAATCTAATAAAATATGAAATCCTATAGGTATAAACGTGAAGTCTTACACATGATTTCAACTGAGATAAATGGTAGACATAATTGGATGGCAGTTTGGGGGTTTTATTAGACTGGAATTTCGATATGAGTCAGTGTGAAGTGATAATAATAACTAGCATTTAAATAGTGCTTTGAGGTTTATAAAGTGCTTTACAAATATCTCATGTTATCCTTACAACTACCTGGGGAAGTAGGTGCCATTGTCCCCCCTGTTTTCTAGATGAGGAAACTGAGGTGGAGATTAAATGATTGCCCAGTTACTAAGTGTCTGAGTCTGGATTTAAACTCAGGCCTTCCCGACTCCAGGTCTGGTGCCCTGTCCATTGTACCACCTAGCTGTATATGACTGGCTGCCCAAAAGCTATTTCAGTATTGGACTGCATTAACAAGGGAACAACTTTCAGGAATAAGGAGGTACACATGTCCTCTGCTCTGGTCAGATCATATCTGGAGTTTTGTGTTCATTTCTGGGATTCACAGCTTGAAAAGGACATTGCTAAACTGAAGAATGTCCAGAGAAAGCCAATAAGGATGATGAAGGACTTGAGTGCATGTCATATAAGGTTAGGCTGAAGGAATTGGAGATGTGCAGCCTCCAGAAGAGGTAGGGTAGAGGGAGGGTAGCTGTCTTCAAGCGCTTGGAAGATTGTCACATGTAAGAGGAAAACAAGTCTGTTTGACTCCAGAGGGCAGATCCATCATCAATAAATGGAAACTGCAAAGGGGCATATTTAAACACCATATCAAGAAAACCTTCCTAATATTTCTTGTTGTTCAGTTGTTTTTCAGTTGTGCTCAACTCTTCATGATCCCAGTTTGAGTTTTCTTGGCAAAGATAATAGAATGCTGTGCCATTTCCTTCTCCAGCTCACTTTGTAGATGAGGAAACTAAGACCAATAGGATTAAGTGACTTTCGTAGGGTCACACAGCTAGGAAGTATCTGAGGCTAGATCTGAACCCAGTAACCCTGACTCCAGGCAGGAATTCTATCCATTTCACCACTTAGCTCTCCCCTCCTAATATTTAGAGCTATCCAGAAGTGGGATGGTATACCTCTAGAGGCAGTAGGCCTGTTCCCCTCCCCACCCCCATTGGAGAGGCTGAGTGCCCACTTGCTAGATCTGTTTTAATGGGAATTCTTTTAAGGTATTATGGGTTGGACTAGATGACTGCTCTGGTCCCTTCCAACTCTGGAATTCTGTGAAATAGGTTCTTTAGTGGTCTCTCGTTTCACCTCTCTCTGATTCATCCTTCACATACCTTTTGGAATCATCTTCCTAATGTACACATTGCCAATTGTTCAAATCCTTCAGCAGCTCACAGTTCTCCATGGGATAAAACACGATCTCCTTAGCCTGCCATTTGAAGGCTCTCTGTAATCTGGCTCCAGTGCACCTTTCCCACCTTCACTCACACTGCTCTCCTCCCTGTATTGAGTGTTAAAGCCAAACTGGACCATCAGCTGTTTCTTGAATCTCATCCTGCCCTCTCTTGAATCCATGCAGTCCGTCCCTGGAAAGTACTCCCTCATCTCTGCCTTTGAACATCCCTCTCTCCTTTAAGGCCCAGTTCACCTTCTACAGCTTTGTAAATGAAACTGTCCCTCATCCCCTCAGCTGAAAGTGTTTTTGTCTTCAAGGGTTTTTTTTTAGGTTATTTCATCTAAATCTTTCCTTTGCATCTATCACGTTTTCCTTTGAATCCTACTTGCTTGTGTGTGGACATCTGGGCAATGGTCTTGGGAACTAAAAATAGGCATGGCCAAGCTCTAGGATTCAAATCAATGGCTCTTGGATACCAACTCTTTTATTTATTTGGTTACTTGGGTATTTGCTTTTGCTTTTGAATAAGTAATTTATTATTAACACCCTTGTTCTTTTATATAAGAGACTGTCTTCAGAATAAAAAAAAGGATAAAGGACAGGGACAAAAAGATTAAAAAAAAAAGAAATTAAACCGTTCCCCTCAAAGAGCTTATATTTTACAGGAGGGAAAGGGGTTCCCCATATATACCAATAAGTACAAGAAAAATTGAGATGGGAAAGACTCATGGAGGAGGTGGTATCTTAGTTTTACCTCAAAGAAAACAAGGATTCTGAGAGGCAGAGGAGAGGAAAGAATGTCCCTGCTGTCCCTACTTCCTTTATCTCCTCCCCATCCAGGGCTTTCCTTAGCAGCCTGGCAGTCATTGACTAAATAAATACCTTTGTTGGAAGAATAGCTTGGATCATGAAAATGATTGTTGTCATCCCAGTTCTGCAAAGGTGGAAGTTCAGACAGAACTTCATCCTCCCTCCCCACGTGGGACTCTTTATGGGACTAGTGAAGGGATGTGTGGCCTTTAGGGGGAATGGAACGCATTGTCCACACCCTCTCCCAAAATAAATCCCCCTTTTCCAAGCTTCAGTATTTATTTTTAGGGCTCCACCATCTTCCTAGTTGCCCAAGTTTGTCACCATGAAGTCAGTATTGACTCTTCTTTTTCCTTCACTCCTCATATTCAATCAGTTGCCAGATCTTGCCTATTCTATCTTCCAACATTGCTCACATGTCACCCTCTTCTCCATTCTCATAGCCACCATCCAGAAGCCTATTGCAATAGCCCCCAAATTGTTCTTTTTTTCTCCCTAATATATTTACCACATCAAAATTATTTTGTCAAAAATTATATATTTGTCAAAATAATTTTCTTAAAATATAGGTCTTACTGTGACACTCCTCATTCTAAAACGCTCAGTGGCTCCTCACTGCCTACTTTTCCAGCCTTATTTGACACTACTTCCTTGTACAAATCCTGTTTTACAGACAAAGCCTTCCAGCTGTATTCTGTGTGTCCTGCCTTTGGGCATTTGTACAAGCTGTTTCTCATTTCTAGAATATACTCTCACTTCTCCTCTGTCTCTCAGAATACTTGTTTTCTTCAAGGCAAAATTAAGATACCACCTCCTCCATGGAGTCTTCCCTGATCATATAAATTCTTTCCCACTTCAATTTTTCTTGTACCATACTTATTGGTATTTTGGGGGAAGCATTTTTCCTCTAGTAGAATGTAAGCTCTTTGAGGTCAGGAAGAGCTTAATTTTTTTCAGTCTTTTTATCCCCAGGCTTAACTCAGAGTTGTGTACGTGTAGTACAGTAATATCTTACATGAAGATTAAGTTGAAACATCAAAAAGGCAAAAATCTCATGTAGGCCAAATTACCCTTGAGAATTCCTTCAGTTATCCATAAATTACAGTAGAATAGGGCATCTAGGTGGCCCAGTGGATACAGTGCTGGGCCTGAAGTCAGGAAGATTCATCTTCCTGAGTTCACATCTGGCCTCAGACACTTAGTAGCAGTATGAGTCACTTAACCCTATTTGCCTCAGTTTCCTTATCTGTAAAATGAGCCTGGAGAAGGAAATGGCAAACCACTCCAGTGTCTTTGCCAAGAAAACTCCAAATGGGGTCACTGATAATCAGATATGACTGAACAACAACAGTAGAATATCTTTAAATACTTGTAACTGGAGAGAGGCTAAGGTCTCTTTTCAAAGAGCAGATGGATCTGAGACGGTTGCTGTAGAAATAATCAAATGTCCATTTTATTTTTTATTTCCATCACTCCCATTGATCACACCCATCTGATATTGATTAGAAGAGAAGTGAGAGCCAGGATTTGTACTATCAGTGAGGCTTCACAAATTGCTTCTTAGTGAACAGGTTGCATTTACATAGGTTGAGCAATAAAGTTCTCTGTGGGTGCTCCCCCTGAGTTTATAACACATCATTTGTGCTCTGGGATGGGAAGCCCCCACTCCCACTTAGAATCAATTCTGTCCCCAGCAGCACTAGTAATGGGCACGAAGAAAACTGCTTGCCTCAAGCACAATCTCAGCCTTCTATTTCCAAAGGGTTTGGCTATTTCTAAGCTATGAATAAGTCTTTATAGAGTTCTGGCTTTCCTCTTCTTTCTTTGTGACATACATGTCTTAAGATTTTCCATTGGTCACACGATCAGGGACCATGTATCTCCTGGTAATCTGGTTTCCAATAGAATTCCTTTAAATTGGGATATTTATTTGGCCAAACCTTCCTTCTGGCAATGTTTCCACCAAAAAGATCCCTCTACAGCAGTGATTCTTAACCTTCCTAATGCCGTGACCCTTTCACACAGTTCCTCATGTTGTGGTGACCCCCAACCATCAAATTATTTTCGCTGCTACTTCATAACTGGAATTTTGCTACTGCTATGAATCGTAATGTAAATATCTGATATGCAGGATGTATTTAAATCGAACATAACCCACAGGTTGAGAACCGCTGCTCTGTAGGAATAAAACATCAGAGGTACTAACTAGTGAGGAATATGCAAGAGATAAAAATAAAATAAAATAAAAGGAATGAAACTCAATATCCAAGTGACCTGTTCCATTTTACTTTTAAGTGAATAAGAATTTTTTTTAAAAGTGTTCATATATTTAATTCATTTCTTGAACATTTGGGGCTTGTATACCTTAGGGGTTAACACTGTTTGAACTGAAATATTTTTAGCAGGTGGGGTATTATTTCCTATTGATTGTAACGTATTTTTCTATGTTATTGCTAATATGATGATAATAATAGGACCAAAGTGAGCAGAGTGTAATTATAGTAACCAGGTCTGGTCTCCGAGATGATATGGGAAAACTGACCTCTCTCCAATATAATTGTGAAATAATGTATATATTGTAGTATTAGTATTATGTAGTATTTTCTCAATTCCCCCCTTCTGAATAAGAATTTTAATAGGGAAACAAACTGTTGGAGAACTCTAGTGCCTGAATAAATTTTCTCTTCATTCTCATTGATTACACCAAAAAATAGAATCCTTCTGAAGTTACAAGGAAAGGAGTGCATTTAGTGTGAAACTTGATTACACTCATCAAAAGTAACCAACATGAAATCTGGTCTTTACAAAATAAAAGATCATCTGAACAGTTATTTGACATACAAGATGTAGAAACTTGGTATTCCAGAGTTTAATAATGAGAGGCAGCCTATCAGTGATAATAAAAACAGTTCTTGCATTTTCCTCCCTCATTGTGTTTGTACCATATATCCATCCTGATATTTCTTACAGTGCACACTTTCTCAGAATAAGGGTCCCCTCATTTGTAAGTGCACATGGCAAGTCCTTTATTGCTCCTCCTTCCTTGTAGCTGCTCAGGTGATTGAGTGACCTGCTCCAGGAGGCTCCAAAGGGCTTGGCACTCACTTTGTATTTGAACCTTCATTACCTTTTTGTACCTACCATGACCGTGACCATCTGGAATGGGTTAGAAAGCTTTCCTATGCGCCTGATCAATGTAAGAGGAGATTTAGCTCCTTGGTACTTTCATTCCCCATCCCTCTGCCATTTCTTCTTTAAACACATATTTTTTTCCTCTTTGAGAAAAGTTTTCAGAACTTTTTGGCTTCCCACAATTTGCATTTCAGATGTTGTCTGGGTGAGTGTTTTGATGGTGCTGATCAGGATTATTCCTTTTTTTCCCCGGTGGTAGCAGATGCAATAGAAACTTGAGGATGATTCTAAAATGGCTACAGATTATGCAGGAATTTGATCCCTGGGTCATTCTTCTTAAACCAGATTGATGTGTTTTGTAGGGTGTATTGTAAACTGCCAGTAGTGCTTGCTAATTTAGTAGTTAATGACAGTCATAGAGAGTGTTTTTCTTGCCCCTGGAGAGATTTTAGACACAGCTGGGGTAGATTTGCCACTATCAATTATGCACAGTTCTAAACAAGAAATGGCTAGCCGGGAGCTTCTCTGTCTAAGGAGTGGAGAGAGTGGGAATAGTGTATCTGGTACCTGAGTGTAGGAAGTAAGACACATGGGGCATTTAAAAAAAGAAGTGTGAGATGTATGGCCTTCTGGTTTTAAAGTTACTGGGCCATCTGGGAATGGGAAAGTCTGCATTCCATGGGCTAACATTCTCTAGACCCCAAGTGGGACAGACATCCAATTCTTTCTACACTTTCTTACATCCCCTGAATTCCTTCTCTTAAGACCCTCACTTTGGGAAACCAATAACTCAATGCCAGTCCTTGTCCATGGCACCTATACAGTTCTCCCCTAGAACCTTAGATCTGGAATGGACCTCTACAGGTAATTAAATCCATCCCCCTGCCTCTCTGTACCTAAGTGATCTGTGATGCTAGATTTTTAAAAATAAATTTTATTGATATGTTTTGTTTTTACATCATCTACATTTTCCAATGTACCCCATTCCATCCCCTTCCAAGAAAGTTGGATCCAATATCATGGAATGAAAAATGAGTGGACAAGCTCAGCAAAACCAACCAATGTATCCAAATAATCTGAGGTTATGTGCAATGCTTCACACCCATAATCTTCCACCTCTTCAAAGACATGGGCTCAGGTACTCTATCATTTCTCCTCTTTGGAGGCCAGGCTTAAGTCATTCTGATTTCACAACATTCAGTTTCAGTTGTTTTAATGTTGTTGGTCTTTCCTTTTACATTGCTGTGGTCATCATGGATATCATTTTCCTGATACTGTTTACTTTGTTTTAGTTCCTATAAGTCTTCCTGTACTTTCCTCTACATATGGCAGTTATTTCTTATAGCACAGTGATAGTCCATTATATATCACACATGTTTAGCCATTCCCATCAATGAACATCTACTTTAATTCTGGCTCTTTGATGTTATAAAAAAGTATTGCTAGAGCCAGAGTGATTTATACTAGGACACCATTGTAAAAATGAACAATTTTCAATGACTTAAGATCAAAGCAACCATCAATTGTGTTTCTAGAGGGTCAATGACAAAGAATGTGAATCACCTTCTGCTAGAGAGGTGATGCAGTAAATATGCAGAATGAGACACATTTTTTGGAAATGACCAATATGGAAATTTGGTCTTACCTGACTATGGATTTTTTTTTTTTTACAAGCGTTTTGTTTGTCTTTTTTCTTTTGATGGGAGGGGATATGGAGAGAGAAAAAAAAAATTAAGGTGCTACTATAAATATGATGTCATCCTTCTTATCATTGAATTCTTTGGGGCGTATATATACCTGTTAATGGGATCTCTGGGTGGGAGGACATGGCCATTTTAATGATTCTCTTCTCAAAATTCCCAATTATTTTCTGGAATGGTTGTACAACTCACAGCTCCACCAACAATGCATTAACGCATCCATCTTCCCACAACCCTTTCAACCTTGGTTATTATCATCTTTGGTCACCTTAGTTATTTTGCTGGATGGGAAAGTGAAAGCTGAGAGTTGTTTGGATTTTCATTTTCTCTGATTATTAATGATGTGTAGTGATGTTTCATACGATCATTAATAGTTTGCAATTGTTTCACAAACCCTTCCTGTACTCCGGCTGCATGTCTACTGGGGACTAGGTTTTGGTCTTACGTAATTCTGTTATCCATATACTTGGGTATCAAATCTTGGATTGTGTTGATCCCACTGTGTTTTAAGTCTGACAAGGGGCAAAGAATATTGATCATAAGATCATAGACATAGAGTTGGAAGAAACCTCAGTGACTCCCTGATGCAAGTCCCTCATTTTATACAGGAGGGAACTGAGGCCCAGGGAGTTGTCAGCATCAGAGAGAGGATTTGAATCCAGGTCCTCTGACCCTGAAGATGGGACTTCTTTCATTTATACCATACTTTTTCACTCTATTTCTGCTCTGGCCAGAAATTCTGAGGATCTTCCTCTCCCAGGTTTTTTTTTTGACAGATAAAGGAGGCCATTCTCTGCCTCATTTCTTACTTAGCTTCGATCACTGAATGAGTGTTGCCTCAGTCAAACTGACACCTGGGAAAGACCCTAGCTTCAAAAGGCTAAGTCTGCCACTGTATCCAGGGCCATCTCCAATTGTCCTGATCTATTATTTAATCTTGCCACTAGACCCAGATGATTCTGGAGGAGAGAGTGAGGCTGGTGACTTTGTACAGCCTTCTCTCCCTTAAGTCCAATTCACTCACACATCATGGCATCACCTCCCTGATATCATGGTCCTCTTTGAGAAGGAAGGACAAACAACAACTTTTTCACTCATGTTACTTTGAAGTACTTGAATTAAATTATACTTTAGACTTTACCAGATGTTACAATTGTCCCAGAAGAAATATGACTGATCTCTTTGTCACTCAGTAGATTAGAAGTGGTAGCAGAAAAATAACTCTGGCTTGAAGTTAGAAAACCTGAATTTGAGTCACATCTTTGAAGACTTAGTCAGCAAGCATTTATTAGGTACTTACCTTGAGCTAGGCACTATGCTAAGTGCTGGGGATACAAAGAAAGACAAAAATCCTTTGACCTCAAAGAGCTTTGGGGGAGCAAATATGAAAATAACTAGACATACACAGAGCATATATACAGTCTATAGATATCTGTGTACTGTATAGACAGTACACATACATACATAAATGCACACCTGTGTGTATACATATACACCATATAGAGTATATCTAAAGATTAGATGGAAGATAATCTCAGAGGGGAAGGCATTAATGTCTGGGAGTAAAAGGAAGGATCTCCTGCAGAAAATGGAATTTTAAGTCCTGAAGGAAGCCAAGAAAAGTGAGAGGTGGAAGTGAGGTGAAAAAGTAATGCAGGCATGATGGAAAACCAATGCAAAGGCATGGAGAGGGGAGATGAAGTGTCACTTGGGAAGAATGGTCAATCAGGTAATCGTGGTACAAGGAGTGGAAAGTAGGACAATGTGGTTGGATGATAAAATAAAGGAGGTGTGAAGTTCGGAAGAGGGCAACAAAGAAGACTGGAAAGACAGGAAGGGACCAGGTTCTGAGGAGCTTTAAATACCAAACAGAAGACTTTATATGGGGTTATCCCCAAATTTGTAGTGCAGTTTTAGTCAATGATAGCTTAAAGTTGCACCAAGACTTTTGGGACACCTTATATTTGATGCTGATGGCAATAGGGATTTACTGAACTGTAATAACTGGTGGGAGGGGAAGGGAGTCGACATGGTCAGACCTTCACTTTAAGAAAATCAGTTTGGCAGCTGAGAAGAGGATATGACCTTGAACCTGATATGACCTATGACCTGAGCCTCGGTTTCCTTATCTGGAAAATAGGGATAATAGGATATTGGACTACATCTCACAAGGCTGTTGTCAGGTTTAAAGGACATAATGTATAGGAAAGTGCTTTGTAAACTATAAAGTGGTACAATTTTTTATTGTTGTTAAGGAGAATTAATCTTACAGCAGATAACCTGATTTTAAAAGGCTGAAGGAATGGAACTTAATTTTAAAAATCCCCACCTCGTTAGCTCTTTCACATGGCTGGTAACCCTTCACTAATAATCTGTGCCTTCTTCACTGCCTTTCCACATTTCTCCTTCCACCCCACCCCCCAAATAATGACTGCTGGATACTGTGAGATCTCTGTTGTTAGAGTGAGACTTTGTCCTGGCAGTTGGGTAGAAAATGGTACCTTCTACTTTGTTGCACCTTTGTAATCTTCAGAAGTTGATAGTGTAAGAAGAAAAGAAAATTATCAGTAACTCCGTATATAATATAACCTATCTGTTTCCCTGGCTCTTTACTCTATGCATAGTGAAGCTCTCAGCCTTTAAACAGGCTCTTCTAGATGCTCCTCTGGTGCAGCCTTCCTTCGTTCCTTCCTTCTTTCCTTTCTTCCTTCCTTCTTTCTCTACTTTCTTTTTTTTCTTTCCATCAGAAGCTCCTTTTCCTTTCTGTCCAACTCTCTTATTCAGCAGCATCCATTGTCCCCACACCCTCCTTCCCCGTGTCAGAAGACAATACTGACTGCAATCCGGCTAGAGTTATAAAGAATGAGTGTGCTGGCAATTTCAGCTTCTGAATCTAGCCCTGTGCCATAGAGGCCAAGGTAAAACTGAAAACAAAGGAAGGAGTATTGCCATTAAGTAGTACTCTAAATCTCTCTCCCTCTCTCTCTCCCTCTCCCTCTTTCTCTCTCTCTCTCTCTCTCTCTCTCTCTCTCTCTCTCTCACATGCGCGCGCGCGCGCGCACACACACACACACACACACACACACACACACACACGTGCCAGAATTGTGAAGGAATCAGTCTAGTAAAGGTTGCTTTCAGGAAACATTTTTACATTTTTTTGGTGGAGTGAGAAATCACGGTTTAAGTATCCTGTTAACACAGTTCTAGAATAGGAAGGGGTCTTTGCTTAGTATTTCCATCCATGTCTACAAAGCTGTTGAGAAACCCTGGGGGCATTCCCTTCCCAGTTTGATATTTTCTTTTTGGACTAGGTTAAAGAGGTCATTCTTTGCCTCATTTTTTTTTAACCTAGCCTTAATTACTGAATGGGCTTTGCCTCAGTCAAACTGAGACCTGTTAAAGACCTTAGCTTTAAAAGACCAAGGTCTCCCACTGCATCTGGGGCCATCTCCAGTCATCCTGATGTGTATCTGGCCACTGGACTCAGCTCCAGAAGAGAAAGTGAAGCTGGTGACTTTGCACAGCCCTCCCTTACTTAAATCAGATTTACTTGCATGTCATAGCATTACCTCCTTGAAGTCATGGTCCTCCCTGAGGATGAGATTCAAAGGATAGCGACAACATAGCTGTTACTTGTGTAAATAGTTCCTGTGTTTCTGTTAATGTACCTATTTGTGTATTTTTAATTATATCAGATTTTGATCAGATCATTAGCTCCCTAATGCCAAATAACGTATTTCCTTCACACCATCAAGTCATGCCCTTTATAATCGTTTACAGTATCAGATGTCCTTCAGCCTTGGTACCTGACCTCATCACTCACCGCTCTCTTATTAGAAAGTGAGGCTATGAACTCCAAACCTCCATTTAAAGAGAGAGCTCAACTCAGACATCTCCTCATTTCTCACTACTTTGAGACTTCTCCATGCCTCATCATTGGATACCTTCTCTTCCTGTTCTCCCTCTGCTTTTCATCTTTCTCTTGTGTTTTGTCTCCCCTACCCTTTAGATTGTAAGCTCCTTGGGGGCAGGCACTGTCTTTCTTTTTTTTTTACAGATGAAGATGAGAAGGATTAATTGACGTGTCTAGGATTATAAAGTTAATGAATTAGCTAAGACATTTGGGAGCAAAGAGAGGAAGGAGGGAGAATGAGAGAGTGGGAACTGGGGGGAAGAATATGAAGATCTTGGTGACATCAAGTTCAGTACTCTTGCCACTGTATCTTCTAGTGTTTTTTCCTTTAGATATGACCTTCAGCAAGTCACTTTTATCTCATGCTAGGCCTCTACTTCCCAATCTGTGAAATGAGTTTAGAGTAATAGCTGCTGAAGTCCCTGTTCAAATTCTGGCTCCAAGAATAGGTAGCATTTCCCTTTTTTCAATCTACCCCTTACCCAAACCCAATCTCCACTTCACAAACAGGTTCCCTTGGATCCAATATGGCCCACTTCAAAGGCGATTGCTTTCCTTAGTTTTCCTACTGCTTTCCTGCTTTCTTACTGTGAAGGGGGAAATAAGAAAGGAATGCTTCACATCTAAGCAGAGAAGGCTGGTGCCTCCCCCATCTTACACAGACACCTTCCTTTAATGGTGACATGAGCCTGGATAATCAGAGCCAGCTCATGTAAGAACAGAGCGACTCTCCAACAAGGCTTTCCAAGTGCGGCTTTTCAAGTACCAATTTTGTGTCCTTGTACTTCAAATCCCGCCATCCTCCCAGAGCCCAATTGCTAGAATGACGACAAGCGGTCTTGATATGCTGGGTTAAAACTCTTTCAATGGTGTTTTGTTTGTTTGTGAAATGGCATCAATTATCATGGGTTTCCAAGCCAGATTCCTTTCTACTAGCATATTCATCTGGAGAGGCTTCGTCAGGCGTTAGCTGTTCTGACAGTCACATTTTGGTACAACTGGTAGGCCACACAAATAAAGGCGGGGGACAACATGTTCAGAGTGTAAGGGATGAAAGAATGTTGAGACAACTCAGCTTCCCCTGTCTTTGGAATTTCCCCAATCTGGAATGTTTTATTTGGAGGCTGTTACTTTGCAGCACGTTGTGAATGGAAATCATTATCTGTGAACATTTGAAAAGAGATATCTGATTTTCATAACTTTCAGGCCTGCAAAGGATGCCTGGTAAACTGCTATATGCACATGGAGGGAAGGCTCAGGCTTTTCATCAGATGAGATCCCACCCGACACTAGAAAAACAGCTCTCTGGTGACTCTGCAAAGGCAAATGTCAGTGAATTACTTGCTGAGGTGTGAGAGGAGGAGGCAGGTAGGGAAGGAGGGAAAGAGTAAGAGAGAAAGGCAGGAGGGAAAGGGAAAGGAGATAGAGGGAAGAGGAGAGAGGAGAGAAGAAGAAACTTTTCTTGAAAGAAGAAATTACATTTCATTTGAAAACTTATGGACCATATTTTTAAAAATTGACTTCAAACATTTGCTAGAAGAAGTAGTATTGCTTTTAATGAATTTTGAGAAGTGACTGTAGAGTGATGGAAAAAGTAAGGCAGGAGGCTTGGACCCTGCAGAGGCCCTGTTTGAGCTTCATCTACAAAACAAGGAGATAGGACTAGATTCAGGTCTTTAAGGTCCTTTCCAGCCCTGATATTTCATGATTCTACACCATCACTGACATTTATAAAGATTTTCTCCTTTTTTGGTTTCTGTGTAAGGAGAATGCCATGTTCTCATGAATCCACTAACTTGCTAATGATGGGCCTGTTCTTCCTTCACAGAGTGTTTTTTCTAAATGTGCCATATGATTCTGTCATTGAACGGTTAACTCTAAGAAGAACAGATCCAGTAACAGGAGAAAGGTCAGTCTCTGTCTCTCTCTGCCTCTCTCTGTCTCTGTCTCTCTGTCTCTGTCTCTGTCTCTCTCTCTCCCTCCCCCCCTCTCTTTTCCCTTTTACCCCCCTATATTAATCTGAAGTCTAAAGAAAGGAAAACAGGTTTGACTTGATGAATTCTCGGTCAAATGATCCTAGTGAAAGTCCTGTTGAATGTTGATGGCTGATTTAAACAAGGAAATTCACCAGAGCTAGGTGAATTGCAATTGGAACTAGCAATTGGAACTGCCTGAATTTTATTGACCTTCTTTAGTTGAAGCTAAATTGGGACACAGAGAAGGTAATCAGCCTGCCTAAAATCACACAGTGAATCACTGATAGCTCTAGTGCTACACATGGCCATACATACTATTCTAGGGGGCAATATTTTCCCCCTGTTTTCCTCATTATTGTGAAATGAAAATACTGGAATGAAGTTAAGAACTGGGAAAAATGCTGCTCTCCATTTGGACTTTATTCTTCTAATTACAGATTAGTAACATCTGTAGCTGTATGGAGGAAACTCCTTTTCTGGAGGAAAGAGCATAGCTTTGAACTTTTCTTTCCATGCTTATTAGGAGCTACAGGCTGAATTGTCTCCTGCCTTCTCATGTCATAGGGTCCCCCGTATGATTTTCGTTTTTAAGATGACTCATATCCCTACAACAAAGTATTAAATTGTCTGCCTTCTCTGATAGCCAAAGACACATCTCCTTGTTTAGGAAGGAAAGGACTAGAGGACTGGTCCTGTAGTCGACTTTATAGGAAGCAGCCTGGCATCCTCTTCCTCTTTGGTAACGAATGCTTTAGCTCCAATCAGAAGGCAGATAGACCACCTGCAGAGACTAGTCCCATCAGCAGCTTACTTTATCCATCTGGATCCAAATCACCTTATAGAAATCCAGATCCAATCTCAGACACCTCCCCCTCCCTGAGCTCCTCAGCCTACTGTGTTCTCTCTCTCCTGTTTTCTACAGCATTGTACAAGTTATCGCTTGTATTGTCACTTATCTTTTTCATGTTCATGTCCTGTTTCCTCACCTCGATGATCATAAGCTCCTTGAGGGCAGGAGGCAATGTCTTATTAGTCCTTGTAACTACAGAGCCTAGCAGCAGCTTCGCATGTAGTAATGCAGTAAATGTTTGGTGCTGAAGATGAGGATGGTGTGGGGTTCTCTAGAAGCCCATACACAGCTTTGAGTTCAGTATGCATTGTGAATGTGGACCAAATCTCCCAATGTCCTTTGAAATAATGATTTCTCTACTTTCTTGTCCCATATGCTCTTTGTAGATATCACCTCATGTACAAGCCCCCTCCAACCATGGAGATCCAGGAACGTCTCATGCAGCACCCAGAAGACACAGAGGAGAAAGTGAAGCTCAAGATAGATTCATTCTACAGAAATTCTTCTTTGCTGGAAGAATATTTTGAGGATGTCATTTATGTCAATGGGGATCAAGACCCTTATACTGTCTTTGAGTACATAGAGAGTGGGATCATTATGCCTTTGCCCACTAAAGTCCCATTATAAGCAGAAAATCCATTGGGTTTTATTTTGATGTAGTGATATCCCATGAGGATATGTATTCATTTCCCTGAGTATTTTAGAGCCATGTCAAAGTAAATAAATTGTGCATATTATCACTCCTTTGGAGAATAAAATGACTGGAAATGGCCTTGTCTAGGGGACCTGAGAACAAATGGAAGGGGAAGACAAGTGTATGGGATGTCTCAATTTTTCTAAGAACTTAGTGGCCAGAAGGAAATCTTACTCTGAGACTTAGTAAGTGGAAGGAAAGCCCATAGGCTGAGTGCCTGGCAGGTGCTAACAGTAATGCCTTGATTTTGATAGGGTTTTAACCCTTTCAGAGAACTTTCATGCCCACTATCTATCATATTAAATGCTGATAGACCTATGATTTCATCGATATTGACCTGTAATATTCTCTCTCTCAAAGAAAGCCAGCCCTTCGTCCCTTAATATAGAGTCTTCATCAGTTACAAAATGTAACATCCTGTGACTAACCTGGCGAGGAACTGCTCTAAATTGAACTAGATTGGTCTTTGTATCAAAGTCCATGGTCAGGCCCATTCTTCAGACTTTTCTAACTTAGTGGGTCCTACCAGATGCTGTACTTCACCTCAGAACCTTTGGGAACCCAGGATAACCTCCCTTCTCTGATGAAATGCCACAAGAGCACTTGGCAGGCTGCACAATCTAGTGGGAAAAGCCCAGATTTGTAATCACAGGACCTAGATTCAAATCCACACTGTCATTTAGCATCTTTGTTACTTTAGGCAAGTCATTTAGCCTCAGTTTCCTTATCCAGGTGATCTCTAAGGTCAATTAAGGCTATTTGATCTTATCAAATTATAGCTTCTATCAAATGAGATAATATGAGTAAAGTACTATATATTTTTATTATTATTTAATTCCTTCCCACAACAGTTTTATGAGGTAGGTAGGATTGCTATTAGTATCCTGATTTGACAGATAAGAAAACTGAGGTTATAGAGGAAGGGAAGTGACTTGCCCAAGGTGATATAATTAGTGACTGGTTTCAGATTGTTATCCAGTCACATCCAGACACAATAATGTCTCTATCTAAAACTAGACTAGAGAGGGTATGGGTCCTTTATTCTGGCTCCTGAACAATCCATAGTTCTAGATGAGATGGTCAAGGAGTTTCTGGGCCTATAACTGAAGTTTCAGGTCCTGGAGTCCCTTACCCATTTAGATGTGCAGAGCCTTTCCAAAGGGGACCTAAGGCCCCAGATGGGCCTTGGAGCCTCAGAAGTGCAGCATTCTCAGGCCCCTGAAAGATCACAAGATCACACACACCTCTCTTCTCCCCTCCCACCCCAGCACTTCTCCAGTCCAGTTCTACCTACCTCCTACCTCACAGCATAGTTTTGAAAGCCATAGGTTCATAGATCCAAAGTTGGAAGGGAAAGTGGTTTATAAACTTGAAGGAATTATAAGAATGTAAGTTACTATGTTTATTACTATGAGGTGCAGTAGATAGAATACTGGGCTTAAGGGAATTAAGGAGACTCATCTTCTTGAGTTCAAACCTGATCTCAGGCACTTAGTAACTGTGAGACCCTGGGAAAGTCACATAACCCTGTTTTGCCTCAGTTTCCTCCTCTGTAAAATGAGCTGGAAAAGGAAATGACAAACCACTCCAGTATCTTTGCCAAGAAAACCCAATGGGGTCAGGAAGTGTCAGCCACGACTGAAAATAATTCAACAACACAACAAACTATTTTGTTTATTACTATTGGTATAGAAGATACAAGCTTCCTGATGTATTACTAGCATGCTCTCCTTGTTTATATAAGTCTCAGTGCCAGGTTTCTAGGCCCATATGAGACAGAAACACCCCAGATTCTACTTTCCCCACAAAAACCTCTTGCTTTCCTCATTAGGAAGGCACATCCCACACAGGCCTGTGGATTTCCTTACCATTTTTCATGATGTGGTCATGGGCCTGCTCTCAGGAGTGCCCACCTTGTCTTGTGTTCTCAGCTTCAAGTGACCCTGCCTGCCCCTACAATGCCCCTTCTGTTACTTCACACAGGCCTCTTTCTGACCCTACTCGGAATTGTCTTCTTCTCACAGATGCAGCCCAGTGAAGCTCTGTACAAACCAATTTAGCATGGAGAGTTCTGTCCACAGAACCCTCATTCAGTCAGAGAGTGGGGCCCCAGCTACACCCCATCTCCAGTGTGAGTGTGTGGATTTTCTAATTTGTGGATTACTCACCTAATGTTTAAACTCAGGCTGATGGTCTCCCTCCCCACAGTGTACTCAAAATATTTGGAAAGAGCTGATCATCATTAGGGACATAAGTTTCTTGTGGGTAGGGACCACTTTGTTTTTTCTTTATATCCCTAGCAATTAGCACAGTGCCTGTTAAAGAGCTCAGTGAGCATTTATTGATTGACTGAAATAAATCTTTAGCCAAAAAATCATGATACACCCCAAAATAGAATGTTAATAGCTTTTTAAAGATTATACATTGTTTATATTAATTATTTTATGTTGTTCCAAATTATCTGTGCCACAATTCCTTTTATGTAGATAATCAAGAATACAGGAGGATGAAGAATTTATTAAATGCCTACTATGTGCCCTGGCACTGTGCTAAACAAATGTTTGGTGTTCACAGCTCTGTGAAGTAGTGCTAAATGCTTTACAAATGTTTGCTCCTCATAATTTTGTGAGGTAGGCACTATTATTATTCCCATTTAACATTTGAGTAAACTGAGAGGTGAGTTAAGGTAACACAGCAAGTATCTGAGATTGGATTCAAAATCAGATCTTCTTGACCTGAGAGCCTGGGGGTCTATTCACTGAGCCACCTACCTGCCTCTATTTGCTATATTTGATTATATGGAAACTTACCTTCCCTATCTATCAGTAAAGTCTTTTATTGTCTGGATGTCCTTGGGAGACCTGAACATTCCAGAAGCCTACCTTTTTGGTGATGAACTTGTCAGGCAAGGGCCAAAAACAGGTTCATAGGGAGGAATGATGGCTAAAGGGCTGAGAATCACATAATGTCAGGGCTGGAAGGGCATTAGAAGTCATCTAATTGAACTCCCCTAATTTCACAGAGAAAGCAGGAAGAACAACTTGTTCATGATCACATAGCTAGTCAGTGATAGAGCTGTTTTGAACTGAGGAATACTAGACAAAGTCTGGTGCTCTCTCCACCATTCCCTACCTGCACAGGGGCTCACACATTACTTACTAGACAGGTGTATCTCTTTAACGAAGTTAGCTATAAATGTCTTCTCTCAACAAACCCCAGCCTCCCAATCCCACCCCACAAGTCCCCTTCCTTCTCTGTTCTTTTCATCTGCATGCAGCCTTGATATTAGTTCTGCTTCGTTGGTTCCATAGAAACTGGGGAAAGAGAGCGAAAGTCTGGCTCATTGAGATGCATTTGGCATGGCTGTGTATGGAATCTCAGGTCAATGGTCATCCCCCACGGGTTTGTCGGGGGCCTGGAGTGCAGATCGTCAGGGTTAGCAGAACATGCTAATACTCATGTAGAATGCTCCCTCAGAAACAACTAAAACAATTGACATTCATTTAATTACTGCAAACGAATCAGCCCCTCACAGCACTTTGCATAGTAAAGCTGCCTAATACCAACTAGCTCCTGAGATGGAAGAAAGAATTAGGTTCTTATAATTGGAATCCCTCTGCTTCCAACCCAATTTGGAAGCCTTACTGGATTTTATTTAGCATCCATTTCTGGGCAAAGTGCTGGGAAAGTGACCATCTCTTTACAGATGAAAGGGAACTGGAGACCTAGGGAACTTACTAGTTTGGAGACACAGTCATGATCAAAAGTCTAAAATTTGGCTAAATTGGCCAAATTCTAGATTAGTTGGCTATGGTTAAAATTCACCACAAGAGGTTTGATTAGCAGTAAATTTTATTATTAAATAATAAACATTCAACCTCCCTTTAGTTCAGGCCATTATTACCTCTCACTTGAACAACCCCAAATGATCTCTTTTTAAATTTCTCTCTTCAATCATTTTTATAGCTACTGTAGCAATTTTTCTAAAGTAAAGGTCTGACCATGTTACTGTCCTACTAAATAAGGAGGACATCTCCAGTTGTCCTGATCTACATCTTGCCACTGGACCCAGATGGCTCCAGAGGATAGGTGAGACTGGGGACTCTTTATAGCCCTTCCTCACTTAAATCCAATTCACTTGCAAGTCATCTTCCTGATGTCATGGTTCTCTTCAAGATTGAAGGACAAACAACAATCTGTGAGTAGTAGTAGCTGTCCCACTGGGGACCCAAATGGCCAGCTCTAATTGGGCAACCCAATTCTTCCTTCCTCTCTCTCCTCTTCCCTCCTTCCCTTCCTTTCTTCCTTCTTTCTCTCCCTCTGTCTGCATAGGGAATCATCCCTTATCTTCAGGTGCTATGCCCAAAGGAACATGAATTTTGATGCCTGAAACCTTGCAAGATTTTTAGGGGTTTAAGAGCTAGATTTTTCTTTTTTAAGGACATGCCTTAAAATGAAATCACTCTGGCTCTCATTGATTGGCCATTTGGTGGTTGTTGTGTTTGTCCTTCATTTTTGAAAAGGACCATGGCATCAGGGAAATGATGACATGACTTGTAGTTGACTTTGAGTGAGGGAGGACTGTGCAAGGTCACCAGTCTCACTCTTTCCTCCAGAGCTATCTGGGTCCAAGTGGCAAGATGACTGGAGATGACCCAGGATGCATTGGGAGATCCTGGCCCTTTTAGGCTAAAGCCTTTTCAAGTACTTATTTAGGGTGAGGTAAGAATAGGCCTCTTTAAGAATGAGTCAAGGGATGGTCCCTTTAATTAGCAAAAAGAAATGAAAAAAAAAATCAAACTGGGAGGGGAAGACCCTCAGGGTTGCTGTTCCAAAGGGAAACAGTCACCACTGACATTTACTCCAAGCCAGGAGGGCCCAAAATACAGCCATTAAGTGGAGCTTGGGCAGAGATCTATTGTGGTCAAATCTATGAGCTTGAGTGAACTGGGTTTAAGGTTTTGTGAAAGAAGAAGGAAAAAGGAATGAAAGGAAGGAAGGAAGGAAGGAAGGAATATAGCCAGTAAACCCCAAGTTAAGTGGGGTATTAAGTAGCTTCTGGCCATCAAAATTTATCTTCCTTTGGAGAGGACAGGGAGAGTTGGCCAACAATAGGTCCTAGCCCAAGATTCACTTGGTCATTGCTTGGGCTCTGATTTCTCAGAGTGAGTGTAAATAGTAATTATTTCTGTTTTGGCCAGAAACCCTGAGGGTCTCCCCCTCCCAGATTGATCTTGTGGGTTTTTGGTTACTGTTGCTTTTTATTTTGACTAGGTAAAAGAGGCCATTCTTTGCCTCATTTCTTGCCTAGTTTTAATCACTGTATGGGCATTGCCTCAATCAAACTGAGATCTGGGAAAGACCTTAGCTTTAAAAGGCCAAGGCCTCCCACTGCATCCAGGACCATCTCCAATCATCCTGAGCTATATCTTGCCACTGGACCCAGATGGCTCTGGAGCAGAGAGTGAGGCTGATGACTTTGCACTGCCCTCCATCACTTAAATCCAATTCACTTGCAAGCTCTGGCATCACCTTTTTGATGTCACGGTCAAGTACAATGTCCTGATGTCTAGTACAGGATGGGGGTTGAGGGGAATATGGCTTAATTACAGCTCCTACAAAAATGTTTTGGGATTTTAGTGGTCTGCAGATATAATATGAATCAGAAGTTTGACATGGCAGCCAAAAGAGTTAATATAATCATAGGCTGTATTAATAGATAATGTCTAGAATGAAAGAAATAAAACCTGTCATATTCTGCCATGGTCAGAATATGTGTGGTACCTTTTCTTTATTTCTGAGTGACACATTATAGGGCAGAGAATTGATAAGATGGATTGTTGAAAGGAGGGTGATAGGATAGTAAAGAGACTGGAGACCATGTTGTAGAAGAATTGGTTGATAGAGAGGCAGAGGCATTAGGTTTGGATTCAGACCTTAGATGAGTCATTTAACATCCTTGGGCCTCAGTTTCCTTATCTGTAAAACAGGGGTGTGGGACTAGCTGCTCTCTGAGATGTCTTCCAGCTTTAAATTTATGAACTAGCAATGTTGAGTCTAAAAAGAGAAGACTGGAGGTAGGGTGGAATAATCTTCAAGTATTTTAAGAGATATCCAGAAGAATGATTGGGATTCACTCTGTTTGATCCCCCTAAGGGTAAAATTGTAATAATGGACAAAATTTAGAGGGGGCAGATTGGGGCTTGATAAAAGGAAAAACTTAATCAAGAACTACGTTTTTTTCCTGCTCACCTTTTTATTTTATTTTTTTATCAACTTAATAGCATTTTATTTTTTCCCAATTACATGTAAAGATAGTTTTCAACATTCACTTTTATAAAATTTTAAGCTCCTAATTCTTTTCTCCCTTCCTTCCCTCCTCTTCCCAGACAGCAAGTAATCTGATATAGGCTATATATGTATAATCATATTAAACATATTTCCACAGTAGTCATATTGTGAAAGAAGAATAAGAACAAAAAAAAAACCACAAGAAAGAAAAAACAAAAAAAGAGAAAATAGTATGTTTCAATCTGCATTCAGGCTCAATAGTTCTTCTTCTGGATGTGGATACTGTTTTTCAGCATGAGTCCTTTAGAATTGTCTTAGATCATTGTATTGCTGAGAATAACTAAGTCTGTCAAAGTCGGTCATTGAACAATGTGGTCTTTACTGTGTATGATGTTCTCCTGGTTCTGCTCATTTCACTCAGCGTCAGTTCATTTCAGTCTTTCCAGGTTTTTCTGAAGTCTACCTGTTCATCATTTCTTATAGCACATCAGTATTCCATTACATTCATATACCACAACTCATTCAGCCATTCCCCAATTCCCTCAATTTCCAATTCTTTGCCAGCACAAAAAGAGCTGCTATGAATATTTTTGTACATGTGGGTCCTTTCCCTTTTTTATAATCTCTTTGGGATACAGACCTGGTAGTGCTGAATCAAAGGATACGCACAGTTTTATAGCCCTTTGGGCACAGTTAGAAATTGGAGAAGCTAAGTCTGTGACAGTTGATCATCATCATGACAACACTGCTGTTATTATGTATAATGACTTCCCAGTTCTTCTCATTTCATTTTGTAGCAGTTCATACAGGTCTTGCCATGTTTTGTTTTTTTTCTGAAACCATCCCATTCATTTTCTTTTTCTTTTTTGGAGGGGGGTTAAGTGACTTGCCCAAGGTCACAGGGCTAGTAAGTGTTAAGTGTCTGAGGCCAGATTTGAACTCAGGTCCTCCGGACTCCAGGGCCAGTGCTCTATGTGCCATCTAGCCGACCCCCACTCATTTTCTTATAGCACAACACTACCCCAACACAATCATACGCCACTCCCCAGCTGAGGAGTATTATCTGGATTTCCAAATTTTTTGCCAACACAAAAAGAGCTGCTATTTTGTACATACAGATCCTTTCCCTTTTTCTTTGATGTCTTTAGGGTACAAAATTAGTGGTGGCATTTCTGGGTCAAGGGTATGCACAATTTTATAGAGCTTTTAGCATAGTTCCAAATGAAATGACAAGTCTTAACAGAGTGATCACAGAGTCTGAATAAAAAGTTTTAGGAGCTTTTATTAGCCAGCTGGCAGCTGTCCTTCTCGGACCAATCTGAAGGAATCAGCAGCTAGCTCAGGGATGCAGAATCATTTATACAGTACATTTCATTGTTTGGAGGTGCAAGTAAGTTGCTGAGGCAAAGGGGGTTGTGATTACAGGGCATGATGACCGAGTAAGAAGAAGAATGAAGACTAGGCAAGGGGTTGTAATAATAACCAAATGTTATTACATTTGGTTAAAAGGCACCCTAGACAATGACATTATATCAAAAAGGGGAGGGGGTAAATTTCTCTGATAAGGAAGACTTCATTTCTCAAATATGTAGGGTACTGAGTCAAAAAAAAATAAGAGCAACTAGGCAAGGTTGTAATAACATCTGTAGGTAGGGGGTTGTAGGGTAAGCAGAGAGGGGCACAAGGCATGATGACAAATTACTCTAGGCCAGTTTCTTGACTCCTATCTTAAGTCCATGAAGTTTCTACTTAACTAGTTCCTGGCCACTTCATTCCTCCTTTTGTTTTTTTGGAAAGAATTCCTGGCCACTTATGGGTGCATAGTGCCTACGCAGGACCATTAGTGTAACAGACTGGACTTGCCATTTCACAAATTGTTCTGCAGAATGATTGGACCAGTTCACAACCCTACCAACAGTTTATTAGTCTATCTATTTTCCCTATTCTTCTCCAGCATTTATCATTTCTGATAGGTGTGAGGAGATACCTGAATTGTTTTAATTTGCATTTTTCTATTCAATAGTGATTTAGATAATTTTTCACATGACTTTGGATTGTTTTAATTTCTTCTTCTAAAAACTGCCTGTTCATATCTTTTGACCATTTATCAATTGGATAATGGCTCTTATTTTTTTTTTGACTCAGTACCCTACGTATTTGAGAAATGAAGTCTTCCTTATCAGAGAAATTTGCCCCCTCCCCTTTTTGATATAATGTCATTGTCTAGGGTGCCTTTTAACCAAATGTAGTTTCCCTGATTATCTCTTTAAATTAAGTCTATTTTTGCTTTTGCTTTGTCTGAGATCATGACTGCAACCCCTGCCTTTTTTACTTCAGCTCAAGCATTAGATTCTGCTTCAGCCCTTTAACTTTGGGTGCATGTCTTTCTGTTTCAAGTGTGTCTCTTTTAAACAATAAGGATTCTAGGTTCTACTTCATTCTGCTATCCACTTCTATTTTATGGGTAAGCTCATCCTATTCACATTGTTGTGATTATTATGTGTTTCCCTCTATATTTTCTTGCGTTTATCCTTCTTATTCTCTTTTTATCCTGTCCCTCCTCATCTATTTTGCTTCCCTAACCATTACTCTCCCTTTTATAATCCCCTTCCCCATAAATCTCTTATTCTCATCCCCTCCTATTTTCCTATTGGTTAAGACAGATATCTATACTCAACTGAGTGTGTATATATATATTCTTTCCTCTTTGAACTAATTCCAATGAAAGTGAGGTTCAAGTATTACCCACCCCCCATTTTCTCCTCCACTATTAAAGTTCTTCCTTGTGTGCCTTTTATGTGAGAAAAATTTCCCCATTCTACCTCTTCCTTCCTCTTCTCCCAATGCATCCCTTTTTCTTGCCTTTTTTTTTTTAAAGAGATCATTCCAATATAATTGACTAACACCTGTGCTTTCTGTCTATGTAGACTCCTTCTAACTATCCTGATAATGATAAAATTCTTAGGAGTTACCATGCATCATCTTCCATATAGAAATGTAAACTGTTTAACTTACTCAGTTTATATGATTACTCTTTCATGTTTAGCTTTTTATACTTCTCTTGAGTCTTGTTTGAATGTTAAATTTTCTATTCCATTTTGTTCTTTTCATCAGGAATGCTTGAAAGTCCTCTATTTCATTAAGTATTCATTCGCCCCCCTGAAGGATTATACTTAGTTTTGCTGGGCAGGTTATTCTTGGTCATAATCCTAGCTCCTTTGCCTTCCAGAATATCATATTTTAAGTCCTCTGATCTTTCGGTGTAGAAGCTGCTAAATTTTAAGTGAATCCTGACTATGGTTCCACGATATTTTAATTGCTGCTTGTAGTATTTTCTCCGTGACATAGGAGTTCTGGAATTTAGCTATAATATTCCTGGGAGTTTTCATTTTAGGATCTCTTTCAGGAGGTGACTGGTGGATTTTTTTCAATTTCAATTGAACCCCTAGAACTTCTGGTTCTAGATATCAGGGAAATTTTCCTCGGTAATTTCTCAAAATATGATGTGTAGACTCTTTTTTTTTTTATCATGACTTTCAGGTGTACCAATAATTCTTAAATTAGATAATTTAAGAGATCTCCAGGCCAGTTGTTTTTCTGGTGAGATATTTCAAATTTTCTTCTGTTTGTTCATTCTTTTGATTTTTATTGTTTCTTGATGTCTCATGGAGTTATTAGCTTTCACTTGCCCAATTCTAGTTTTAAGAAATTATTTTGCTGAGTGATTTTTTTGTACCTCTTTTTCCATTTGGCTAATTCTGTTGTTTTTTTTTTTAACAAAATTCTTTTCTTTGTTCCTCTCAAACTGCCATCAAGTCAGTTGTGTTTTTTTTAATGTGTTATTTTCTTCAGTATTTTTGTGCCTCTTCTTATCAAGCTATTCTCTTTTCATAATTTTCTTGCATTGCTCTCATTTCTTTTACCATTTTTTCCTCTATTACTCTTATCTATTTCTTTAATCTTCCAGGAATTCTTGTTTGTTTTGGTTCAATTAGTAGTTTTGTATGCTAAAATGTAGCTTTGTTTTTACCTGTTTTCATATTATTGTCTTCTTCTGAGTATGTCTTGGTCTTTCCAGCCACCATAGTAGCTTTCTATAGTTAAATTATTTTTGATTGTTTGTTCATTTTTCCAGTCTACTTCTTCACTCTGAACTTTATTTTAAAGTTGGATTCTGCTCACCTTGGGGTGGGGAGGCATTATCCCAAGATTTAAGCTTTTTCATTTTGCTAGTTTCAGAACTAGTTTTGGAGATCTTCACATTTTCAGTTCTTCCAAGATATGATCTAAGGAGAGGTATGGTCACTGCCTTCCTGGTTTGCACTCTGGTCTTTACCATGCTACCCTGCAGTCACAAGTGCTAGTGCTCTTCTTAGCCCTGGAACTGTAACTAGATCCCTTGTTCTCCTGTAGCCACAAATCCTAGTGCTCCTCTCCACCTTGGAACTGGGACCAGGGACCCTGCTCCATTGTGACTGACCACCAATGCTCTTCTCTGCCCTAGAATTGCAACCTAGAACTGTATATGGGCAATAGAGTTGCCAATCAGTGCCAGCTGCAGCCAGTGCTAGCAAAGGGGTCCTTGTAATCTGTTTCTGACCAGTCATTGAACCCCCTTACTGTCTCTGGGCTGAGAACTCCTGAAGCTATAGCTTCTATGGCTGCTGTCACAGTTACCTGTGAGGCCCACCACTAGTACTGCTGAACCACATTGGGCCCACTCTCATGCTAGTTTTACAGACCTCTCCTGAGGATCCCTAAGTTGTCTCAGGCTGGAAATATGTCTCACTGACCTTTTGTTGGCATTCCTGCTCTAAAATTTGATTTGAGGAGTTATTTTAAAATTGTTTGGAGAGCAATGTTGAGAGAGTTCAACTGGGTGGTTGCTTCTAATCTTCCATTCAGTTATCTCTTTTAAATTCCTGAAACATAAAATTTCAACTGCAATTTGTGGCATTTTTTCCCATCCTAATACATAGACCCCCTGAAATTTATGCAATCAGTGGATCCCTAGTTGAGAACTCTTAACCCAGAGGACACACACAGATCATTAGGCAACATGGTGAATGAGAAGGAATGTTGGGGTTGGAATTAGACCTCAGTTTGAATCTCAGATTTGACACTGTGTGATCATGGTCAAATCTTTTAATCTTACTGAACCTCATCTTACGTATGACCTGCCTCACAAGGCAGTTGTGATAAAAGCACTATAGATGTGAATTATTATAGTGTACTTTGAGAGTCACTGCTACCCAGAATATTAAGCCTCCATTTTAGCAGGTTAAATAATCTTAACTATAAACTGGTTAAATGTAGTTTATGGTTACTGAGGCAAATCAGGATGTTTTGTAATCTATGCCCTAACATTTTGAAATAAACATCAGTCTTCCCAACAGAATCTCCTGTGATACCACTCTATAAGTTAGTCATAGGCTGCACGGTCCACAGTCAACATCTGGTGAGGCATTTCTCAATTTCAGGTAAAAGGAGTAGTGGCCAAAATGCATGTATGGCCTGACCCACATTATTATCCTTTCTTCCTATATACTTAGGACTTCTGCTTGTTTTAAGCAGAAAAAAAGGGGAGAAACTGTTACCTACCACTTTCTCCTCTAGTCCTCTTAAGTGCAAGGTAGCATCTCATTAACCAATGTGATAGTGGGATGAGTTGGGCTAGGACAGTTGGCAGGTATGTTCTCTCCTTTTAACTACTTAAAAGAGATACTCAAAGTTAAATGTTTCTTTTTTCTTTCTTTTAAAAAACTGTCTAATTTAATAGTGATTAACCATAGTAGGGGGTCCAATCTGATGAAATTTCGGGAAAGTAACAGGTCCCACTGAGCCCCATGCCAGCTCCATGCAGGGTTGGAGATGTTTACCCAAGATTTATAAATTTACCTGGCATTATTTTAAGTTTATGTAAAAAATATTTAAGTATATACATATGTGTATGCATATATATAATATATATTATATACACATATATACATACATATTTCACTTTAGTTCGTATTTGAAATTTTTAGCCTACTTTTTACCAAACGGTGTGCATTTCCCATTTTCATTTAAATAAACATGTAGATACCCAACTTTGTGAAAACAGGTTAGTATCAATGTACTCTTTATGTACTCTACATACCGCTATCCTACATGAACATTCAGTGCAAAAGTTATTTTGATTTGAAGTTTATAGACAGAAGAATTTCTATTCCTTTAAGTTCCTTGTTTATTTTGACAATAATTATGTTTTGTGTCCAGAGCTTTATTAACAATACTACTTTGCTCTCCTAAAAAGCTCTCTAAGTGGAGGGGCAGAACTAAACCAACCTCACCATATTTCCCTCTTCTGCTTTCTTCTACCTTTATTTATGAGAGAATAGGAGAGGAGAGAGACAGAGACAGAGACAGAGAGACAGAAAGAGACACAGAGAGAAAGAGACAGAGAATGAATGAGAATGAATCAGGGAAAGAAGCAAATTAGATTCAGGAGCTGGAAAAGGTTCAGAGTGCTAGCTGTTCTACTGTGACAAACCATGCTGTCCTTTCCTTACGAAATGATGAATTCAGAGGCAAAGATTCCTGTCTTGATAAAGATGAATAATTGGTAGAATGATGTGGTGACTCTTGGGTGAAACTGGCTGAAATAAAATGGTTTGCACACATCTGCAGGACCTGATGATGGTAACAGGCAGTTTCTATGTATGTTAAGGCAAGCAAATTATTTGCAGAAATTCTAGGAAAGATTCTGCCTTCTCCATGGCCTATGGTGCTTCTCTGTAAACATGTAGGCATGTTCTACATTGTCCTTACAAATATTACAAAGTACTCCTTAAAAAAAGGTCCATAGGTAGTTTTTCTGAGTGCCACTTTATCACCATAGAAATGGTGTCAGCATCTCTAGTGCTTGTGGCAGGATTTAAATGTTACCTATTCTCTTTAATTCCTCCTAAATTTCTGGGGTAGATCCAGGACATTGATGAACTTAAATTGGGACTAAGGAAGTTGATGGGGGTCCCGTCTCTCATATATCTACATCTTTCCACTTTATCTCCCTTTTCTGTCTCCTTATCTTTTCCCCTGCCCATGTTTGAGGTCTGGCAATGACACACGCATGATTATTGGGAATGAGGGCTAAATAGTCTAAAAGCATTACCCCAAGGCACAGGAATCCCATAAAATACAGACATACAAAATACAAAGAATTTGGTTATTTATTTATTTTGAATAAAAAAGAGGGCAGGATAACAATACTACTGGCTCTGTATACAAAACACAACATGAGATATTGCATCACGTTTACAAAACTGCCATTATGTACAGCACCAAATATTCACAGCAACTTTGACTCCAATACCAGAATCATATAGGAAATGGAAGTGAATCCAAGATGGAAAAATGAGCAAATCGAATGGCCATACAATCAGCCTGGCAAAGAAATGCCTGAAGATTTTAGGCACAAGAAATGAAAGTTCTGTTATCCTTTGCTTGCGTTGTAAGGAACAGCTTTAAGTTCTAGTTCTCTAGTGGGGCCTGCTGCTTAAGGAAAACAACAAAAATGGTGCCTTATTCCCTCCACAATCTTCCTGACTCCAAACATTTCCCAAGAGAACTCCACTGTAAGTATTAAATAGCCTATGGACACTAATGTGTCAAGGTACTTTTCCAGGAATATGGTCAAATGTCATCGTGGCTGTAAATCACAAATGTCTGGCTCAGCCATTTGAAATGTGAGGCTCTTTAGTCCTCTTTCAATCATTAATTGTAGTGTTGAAAGCAGTGAAAAAGGGGAATTATGCTTCACCTTGAAGGTGACAAAGACTCATTAATTCATTCATTCAACATATTTAATGAATGCCTACTACCTGCAAGGCACTTTGTTAAGTGCTCAGGGGATTAAAAAAAAATGAATGATGTTCCCTGACCTCGAGGAGTTTAGAATCTAGTAATCCACACTTTTTACATATACACATACAATTAAAAGACTTGGAGTAGCTCTAAGTCTTTTTTTCTGAACAAAGGATATTCCCAACATTAGGTTGCCACCTAATGATACTGTTGTTAATAAAAGATTATGCTTTTTTAACAATAATAATGTCTAGGAAGTGTCACCCTCCCCACCCTTCTCCCTAAGTCTTATTATTCAGAAAAATAATATTTATTTAAACTCAACTCTAAGGATGTAAGAACATTTTCTTTCCATACCACTAAGATTTCTGATGAACCTTCCATTTGTTTGAAAATTAGTGTAAAAATATTCCTAGATACTTTGTACAACTCAAAGCTGAGCACATGGTTGAAGATTAGTACAGGTGCTAAGTTAAAGGAAAAATCCATTATCTATATCTCTCTCTCTCTCTATATATACAGTCTCGCTTTTTCTGAACTGTCACATATCTTCAAGGATTTTGGTATTTGCCTTTCTTGCATCTGAAAGAACGTTTGTGTCAAACACACAAGTGCAACAATTCTCAGAACATTCTTCATGATTCCAAATAAGGTTTATGAGATCATTGGATTTCAAGCTCAAAGAGACCTTAGAGGCCATCCTGCCCAACCCCCTCATTTCACAGAAGAGAAAACAGATTTATAGAGGGGAAATGGCTTCTTCTGTGTTACCCAGTCAGTAGAAGAGTTGGGATTTGAGCCCAGGTCTTCTAATGTCAAATCTAGACTCTTTCCAGGGCCTCTAAATTTAATGACCAAAGACATTTTGGGGCTGCCTACTTTTAGCCAGCACTCTTTATAAGCACCTTATTATACATTAATACGAAAAACATTCACCAGTCCAAATACACACACACACACACACACACACACACACACCCCACACACACACCCATGTCTGTCTACTATAAGATGGGTAGAATGGTAAGGTGAGAAACTGCAGAACTTCAACTCTGCTTACTGGCTGACAAGAGCTAAATTCTGGAACTTTTTTACTTTTAAGAAGTTTGTAGTGATAGGATTCCAACACAGCTAAATGAGTTATTTTGTATCTTAAAAATCAACATAAGATTCAAACCAATCTCAAAATTGAATTCTCAAACCAATTAGTTATTGCTTTACAGCTGACAAACTTGATACTAGGCCTTAACTCTAAGCCACCACTCCCTTATTTCAGTTGTTTGAAGCTGGCCAATTGCTTCCTTTTCTTTAAAATGAAGATGCCGCTGAAATCAAATGATCTCTAAGGCTCCTCTCCGTTCTAACTTTTTGAGTCTTCTAGCACTAAAATTATGTGATTAAATAATACCTTATGTCTCTGTAACACTTCATAATTTTCAAGTCCTTAACATAATTTATTGTTTGGACCTTTATTTTCAAAACAAACTTGGGAGGTGGATAGACAAGAACATTCCCCATTTACAAAGAAACTGGGGCACAGAAAATTCAAGTAGGTTTATAAGGCAACTAACTGATGGACCTTTCATTTCTCCCAGCTCTACCCAAATAAACCTATGAACTCTCAGCCCCCAGGAGGTTCCCACAAAAATCTGAAACTGAACGCTCATACTTGCTATTTTTTTAGACTGTCAGAAAATCAAATGGAAGTCTCTTTCCTGAGAGGCAAGGACTGTACCAATGAATCATCAATGTCAGGAGGCCTTCCTCTGGATTAAAATGCCAAAGTATCCCTGAATATTTGAAGAAAACCCAAGATTAAAAAAAACTGAATTTAAAACAGAAAGCAAGCAATAGTACTCATATTATAAAAGGATTAACCACAGGATTCCTTTACATATCTAGTTCCCCTATAGTACTTAAAACTGTATTTATAAAAATTAAATTGACACAAAACTTCCCGAGAACATATTATTTAAGGCATAGTCAAATGGAAAGAGGGTTGGACTAGAAGTCAAGAATACCTGGTTTTGAATCCCACCTCAGGAGCTCTGTGTGACCCTGGACAAGTCACTTAATTGCTGATCCTCAGTTTCCTCTTCTATAAAGTGGGGATAATAATAGCACTTATGTCACAGGGCTATTGTGAGAATCAAATGAGATGATGAATTTAAAGTGCTTTGCAAACCTAGAAGCACCATATAAATAATAGTTATTATTATTTAAGAAGAGATAAAGATGGCTGTCAGAGGGACATAAGGGGCCTAAAGTGCTGACTTTGTATTTGTTCCCCATAAAAGAGCTAATAATATTCCTGAGAATCTTTAGTCTTCCCCAGAACAGAGACACTTTAGTTTCCCAGAACTAACAGAGTTAGTTTCCCAGAACAGAGACTCTAACATATGCAGCAGAACTCTAAACTCTACCTTAAAGTCTAGCTTCACATACTTTTCATAACTCACAAATTATTGGGGGAGGGAGGGAAGGAGGTAAGTGGATGGAAACTGCAATGTAATTAGCCTTGAAGCAATTCACATTGATTTAAAAAATACTGTTTAGCTTGATGACCAGCCAATTCTGCCCCCATGAAAGTTTGGACTATATGGATTTTCTAAATGTGAGACTATTATCTAATAGTGAATGAATTCATTTAATTTCTGTTAGATCATTTATAGCTAGTCCAGTAATCTCTTAGGAGATATGATGAGATTCTTGAGATAGTCATCAAGGCTCACCAGTACCTACTAGGAAAGCAAGGCACTAAGAGAAATACATGCTGATTTCAGGATGTCATGCAATGACTTATAGGTACCAGTGCCTTTAAAAAATTCAAAGCAGGCCAGTTGTAAAAAGCCATTTTAATTGGTTATCTGTATAGTCCAGGCTCCATGGGGGTGAGGGATGGAACAGATTTCTTTTGGAGGCAGGAGGGCCACTACAAGGTTAGTTTCAGGATGTGAGCAAAGTTAAGGCTGTTGACATGGAAAATATTTCTTTAAAACTTTTTAGTTTTACTGTCATGAAGTAATGGAGAAGAAAAAGCCAGTATTTCCTACTTGGAAGTAAGACCCAGTTACATAATTTATCAAGTACTCTGACAAGGAGATTACTTTTAAGGGCTTCATGGGAAGGGACTTTAGAAGTTATCTAATCCAATCCCTTAATTTTACAGATGAAGAAACTGAGGCCCAGGGAGGTAAAATGACCTGCCAGACATCCCATGGGCAAGCCCTCAAAAGCCCCTGCTCCCAAGTCCAGGGCACTTGTTTCAGAGCCCAATTTAACCCTAATACTTGACTTCTAATTGAAGGTGAGCTAACTTTGGAAAACATCTTCCTTGCCGACTCAGCTGGTGTCCTCCTATCTTTCCCAAGGTGTCCTGTCCTATAATCTTTTTGGCCTTAGATATGGCCTCCTTCAGTTTCCTGTTCTTTTGATTCATCACTCCAATTTTGTTTATCCTGTCTTTGGCTATTCTGATCAACTTTTTCCCTATACCCTACACTTCAAATGAATCCTCTAGAATCCTTTAATCTCTCTCATGTGTACCCTTTCATTCTAACAAAGGCACCTTCATTCTTTACAACTCTGCCCCAGGTGTCACTGCCCATCTAGCCCAATTGAAGGAATTCCATCCCGGTTACCTATCCCTGCACAAAATCTTCATTTAAGGATTTATAATAAACAGCTGCATATTTACATTTTTACTATCTTTAGCTTCTTCTCCTTTGTCATAATAGGAGAGGTTCAACCTAAATCCATAATGGCTCTTTGAAGGATAGTGCTTTAGTACACTGGCTACAGGAAGCAACAAACTTGCTGCATAGGCAGCTACTGATAGGGTATGATTTGTACCCAAACCAGGAAGAGCCCCCACCCCAGTCTGGCCCTGATGCCTGCAATTAGCCTGAAATTTTATTCTTTTTAGTGCAAGCATTGTTCCCTAGCTAAAACAGAAATACTCCAAGAACGGGTGACACATCAAACCATGTTTCAGAGTAAAATAGAGAATATTTAAGTTATTAATAATGAATTTCCCTCCCCCCAGAAATCTTACTATTGAATTACAGTTTTTAAAAGAGGGGGGAGCTTTTATCATGTGATTTGGTTTTTGAAATTATCCTTTTGTCATATTAAGAAACCCCTCAAAATGGTTTAGTTAGCTTTATGAATTTGTGTTACACTGACCTCAAAACATAAAAATTAAGGAATTCTTTGGGAGAAAAGAGAAAGGGGCAGGGGGAATCAGCAGCAGGCAAGATGGACATGGCCCTTTGGGAAAGCAATCGATGCCACTAGTTCATCCAGGGAGGAATTAATCATCAATTCAACAGATAGTACAACTGCTACAATCTGAGCAGATGTTCTACAAATCCGTCATTTCAGTTTAGGTCTCTTAACAAGCACTAGTAAGTGTCACCCTCCCTATAGTCTTATCTGAGGCTATTACAGTTAGAAGAGAATACAATTTAATATTTAATCCTTATCCTTTTACATTGTTTTAACCTAATTAACCTGTTAAGTTTGCTAATACATCCAACCCACATGCTACAACATTAACATTCTGATAAACTACTTAGGGGGAGAGGAAGAAAATGTCACATTCAACCACTAGCATCGTCAATGGTTCTAATAACTTCTGACAATGAAAAATAATTGGTACTTTTGGCAGATATAATACTAGGTAGAGCTTGCTTGAAGTCTGAGTGGTGGACACATGAGGATTTCAGAATGAATATCAAGCATAACAAGCTATCAATTACTTATCTAGGATAATAGGGACAAATTAACCCCAGGCAGAGAAAATGTGATACATACGTGGATATCAGACTCCCAAAATGCAACAGTGTTTCAACTGAAAAGTCTAGCTTCGTGTCATCTTTGCTAGCACACTTTAAATGCAATGCGTCAGTTATCACCTCCAGTACCCTCTTCAGTGCTGAAACACAGTTATTATACAGTCATATTTGAGCCAGATAGAACAGGTTTGTTTTATTGAACTAAGACTCTGTAAACTTCTCACATTCTCTGTAAACAATCTGACATACATGATCAATATTCCAGGTCAATAGTTGGGTTCACCTAGACATTCATTTTCAAAGGTTTCACTGATTCAAGAATTTGAAAGTAACCCCCCAAATGGGGCAGCAATGCCAGTTTGTCCCTTAGTGATACTGTGGGAGTAAGCTGACCCTCAGAAGAGAACATATGTAATAGCACGGGATCATTATGACACTAAGTGAGGGTGAACTATTGACTCAAACCTTTCTCTTTCCTTCCCACAATTCAAAATTCCCTTGGGACAGGCTTCCCAGATGAGGCAAGATTCTCATTAGATAAGGCTCCACTGAAGGAGAATTAAACGCTATGATCTTGTCACATATATTGGTCGCTTTGTTTGAGGTACCTCCAACCTGGAAAATAGCTTCCTAAAATGATACACAAATGGGACCCTCTTTCAATTGGTTTCTTGTACTCAAAAAAACATGGTTCATTAAATACAACAATAAGAGACATTTTAAATAAAAATTAAATATCAAAATTTTAAATGGCACTTGATAATACGTAAGAACTGGCTACTTACTAATAAACCAGTTTGCCCCAAACAAACAAGACTTGAGGATTTCTGGCCATTGTTCGTCTTAATTCCTTTATTTAACATGATTCTTACAGTGGCCAAGTGAAAAAAAAAATACTGTAGGCACTTCAGCCACATGATTTTTACTCAAAGTTTGTATTTTTTTAAGAACTTTGTGGCTTCCTAATTCTCTCTCCTGTGAATCACCACAACGTTTGGGATTCTGAAGCCTTGATAAAAAGCATTATTCTTAGGATTGCTCCCAAAGTGACACAGACAAGGAGAAGAAGAGTTCAGTGAGCAAGAGATCAAGGCCAGGAATTAAAATCTAGTTTGCTGGGCAGAAGGATATCATGGGATCTTTTTGCCTCTGGATATATGCCTTGGATGCTCAAGTACTCTGCTCTCTGACTCAAATTAGTCAAGATGGATACAGAGCATTAGTCTGTAGTGCTTTATAGCTAAAAACAATATTGTAGAACTAAATCTAATTACCAGAATTAGACAGTCTACCACGGATCAAACTGGAGGAAGAAAAAATGGGATTTACAATGGAAACAGGTAACAATATTGCCAACAGCATCTGACTGAAGAAATAATGTTTACTGTTCCCGCCCATCTTTCCCACCTCAAGATAAATTATGGACTAAGTCCAGAGCCAATGATTCAATTCACATATCCAAGCCTATTACAATTCCAGAATGCCTATTTCTTGCTTTAACAAGGGCAAGTATTATTTTATTACCCTGGTTTATGATAAAAGTATATAGAAATTTTGCATCTGGTATGTTATCTGGCTCTGTTCAATTAGACTGAACACACATTTGGCATCAGTGCAACCCAGACAAGGATTCCCCTTTCTTAGCTGCCTTGCCTTTCTCAGGAATTCTCTATGATCATCTTTATTATACTCCTCCCTTGGATTATAAAAGTTTGCTTAGAAATACACACAATTAAAACTACTAAAAATAATGTTAATACAATAGTGGTATTCTTTCAAAAGAAAACAAAGAGCCTAGAATATAAGCAATTAAATAAATTTACTTCAAAACCAAAGAGGGATGAAAGAGGGAATCCTGAATACTTGGAATCCTGAAATATTTTTAAGAGGTGGTTAATGTGATCAGATTATATGGAAGGAATAGCTAATTGAAAAACGTTATATATGAGTATTAACCAACAACAGTCCCATCCAACTGATCCTCATTTGGCACAGCAAAACCAATTTTAGTCTTTTAGTCTCAATACAGTATTACCATAAAAGGCAAAGGATGATGTTTGTTCATTTGGAGAGAAACCAATAACTAAAATGCTTATTTCTGTTTCCTCTGAAGGGCTACAGCAGGCATGCAGGCCACTTGCTAAGAAAAAACAAAACTGTATACAGTTTACGATAGTTCGACATTTGATGGTATGCTGGGTGCTAGGATTTGTGAAAAGCCAGCTATTAGAAGATGGAAGCTCTCTCCAGATCTAGGAGATTATTCCAGTCAAAGAATAAAAGGGGCCAGTTTGACTTGGCCTAAAAGAGGTGCTTTCCCAAGCTGGTCAGAAGAAGCCATCTGGTTTCCAGTAATGTTAGGAGATGGTTATTGTCCAGGATGTTTTCTATCAAAAGACACATGCCAAATAAGAGTGCCCATTAGGTAAGAGGGGCTTGCAGTCACCTCAAAGATGCTTCAGCAAATCCTCGTTATCTAGAAATATAAAAAAAGATGCATGTCCACCTCTCGAGGCAATAGAGACCTGAGCCTCTAAGATAGGAGTCTCCAATATCCTATTTATAAGAATAAGGATAGCATCTCTCCTCTTATATAGGCAAAGTTTACTCCTGTGCTTTTTTTTTCCCTTTCAGCAAAGGAAGTTTTTTTTTTAATAACAAAACAATTGCCTTCTCCATCTTTCCATGACTGTCATTTAGAAAACAGGGGAGTCGCAGAATGGGCAAGGGCCTTGTAATAACCTCTTTATCCAGTCAGGATCTGTGAAAAGGAAAACAAGAGGTATCAAACATGGATTTTATAAATCACAATAGAGAGCAGAGTACAGGGGAAATAAAGAAATGGAGAAACAAAGAAAGGAAGTTAGAAACTAATCATTTATATGACCTTAGAAAAGTCACTTCCCTTCTTAAATCTCTTTTTTTCTTTTTTGGAGGGAGGAGGGCAGGGCAATTGGGATTAAATGACTTGCCTAAGGTCACACGGCTAGTAAGTGTTAAGTGTCTGAGGTCATATTTGAATTCAGGTCCTCCTGACTCCAGGGCTGGTGCTCTATTCACTGCCCCACCTAGCTGCCCCTTGTTCTTGAATCTTTTAACTCATCATAATACATTCTTCCCAACTGGCAAGATTTTACACTTATTTTTATAAATGGTTCTGAATAAATTAAACTAGTAATTTTTTTGTTCGGTTCATCTATCTCCATAAAGACGTGCAAAAATGCTATGAATTTTTCACTGTTGTCAATGTTAAAAAAAATACTCAGCAAAACAACAGTCCTAACTTTCTTAAATAAACACTTTAGATCAGTTCAACTCAAAGCAGAGAAGGAGGTTATGATGAGCTGTGTTTCTACTTTTGCTAAAGGAGACCCCAGAAGTTGGGTATAATGGTAGACATCTGCTGTTGCTTAAAAAAGACTATTAACAAAGTCAAATGTCTGATATCAACCTGGGCTAGTTAAAAAGTCCTCTGTTCTGTGGTCACAACAATACCATTGTTGAGTTGTTTCAGTCATGTGCAACTCTTTGTGACCCCCATTTGGAATTTTCTTGGCAAAGATACTAGAATGGTTTGTCATTTCCTTTTCTAGCTCATTTTAAATATGAGGAACTAAGACAAACAGGTTTAAGTGACTTGCCCAGGGTCACATGGTTAGCAAGTATCTGAGGCTGGATTTGAAGTCATGAAGATGAGTCTTCTTGATTCCAAGCCCAGTGTTCTATTCATTGTGCCAACTAACTACCCTTTATATACCCAAACTAGTAAACCATTTAATGAATATGTATTAAAGCCAGGCCCGTACAACCTACAATCCATCAAAGGATTTTGGGCAGCCCACCCAAAATCCTTTGCAGGCCATAGGTTTTGCAGGCCTGTGTTAAAGGGAACCACCAATTAGTCAAAAAAGTATGGATCTATTGCATATCACTCCATTTATCAAGAAAAATCCCAAATACATACACAACTTAGACATAAATAATGGTATCCCCAGCAATTTAGAAGAGTAAAGAGAAAACTACCTTTTAGATCTATGGATAAGAGAAGAGTTTAGGCCTAAGTAAGCAAAAGAAGGTCACTGAATATAAAAGACCACATGGAACAGGAACCATGGAAGCTGACAGCCTGCCTCTAGTCAAGATGAAAAGACCACTCCTTGGGTATTTAATGCAAACTAAGAAGATCATGATTTACTAGGGGTAGAGAAATTTGACTTTTACAATTCGATGACTGAGTTAAGGACTTACTAATTAAGGATAATTGGAAATTAATCGACAATTAAGAAGGAAGTTTTTTTGATTGAAGAGATTAAGACAATGTGACCTAGGGGTGGAAAACTTTTGACCTCTGTACTTTGTGTCAATTAAGGAGGCTTGCCTCCTTAAGAATGATTGAGTTACTAAATGAATGTACTTTGTTTAAAACTATGTGACCACTTTGGTGAAAACTATGTGGCCACTTTAGTGAAAAGTTGTTATGCTATAACATTGTAAATGCTGTACTTTGGTTTCTGTGAATGTTTTGCCATAATTTGTTACTGAATAAATAGAGAGTTCACTATACTGTGTAATAAGAACCTTGAAAGTTATTCATAGCAGCAGTCTGCTGAAAGGCTGCTCTTGCTTGGCTTTACACCCATCTATGAGAATTATGCCCTTTTCCATGCCATCCTTCATTTAGAATTGGCTGGCCATGACCTGACAGATTACCTCATGAGATACTGACAGAAAGAAGGCACGGCTTCACTACCATAGCTGAAAGAGAAAATATTCATGACATCAAGAAGTTGTGCTGTGCTGCCCTAGACTTTGAGCAGGAGATGGCTACTGCTACTTCATTCTCTTCCCTGGAGAAGAGGTAAGCATTTCCTAATGGCCAGGTGATCACCACTAGCAATGGGAGATTCAGGTGTCCAGAGGCCCTCTTTCAGCCATCCTTCATGGAGATGGAATCCTGTCCCATTGATGAGAACATTTTCAATTCTATCATGAAGTATGATGGTAATATCCAAAAGGATCCACATGCCAAGACATGTAGCAGTATCTGGTGATTCTACTACATACCCTGGTTTTCCTGACAAAATACAGAAAGAAAGCACAACCCTGGTGCCTAGCACAATGAAATTGAGGATCATTGCTTCCCCTGAATGGAAGTATTTAATCTAAATTGGTGGCTCTATTTAGGTTTCTCTCTGTACCTTCTAGCAGATGTGGATCAGCAAGCAGGGCTATAATGAATAGAGTCTATCCACACTGTCTATCACAAATACTCCCAAATGGACTGCTAGCAGATCCAAAGCATTTGTTGAATGACTATTTACAAAGTATACAATTGCCTTGGCAAATATACACCTCACGTTAGCCTCATGAAACTGGAATGAGCCTTCTTTGAAAAGAAACTGATCCTTGGGGAAGTTTGTATATGATATTAGACAAATATGGTCACTTTTTAGATTGTTGAAGCATCACTGACTTGCCCTCATATTCAAGTTAATAGTTGTTTCCTTGGTGTACATTTTTTGCTTACCTTATACATATCTTTGATCTAAACCCTGATACAGGTCACTTCATTTCAAGAAGTAAGACTGAGTTAACTCTTATAGAGAATTGACCTGATAATATGGCAATGTAGTATCTGGCTGATTGACACTCAACAGCTGTACTGTTTAGTTCTATAAAGAATCAGGTCTGTACAGGGTATCTAAAGGTCAGATTTCCAGCATCTAAAAGAACTGACTTGCAGAATTTCCATCATAAGGCTGGCAAGAGTTTATTACATGTGTCATTAAATTATATCTTGCCACCATACTAACAGGTACACATACTGAAACCAAGCCTTAGGAGCCATTTCTTTTTATTTGCCCCCAACACACTGTTTTCCCCCAGTGTCATGGGGTTAAGTTACTCAACCTTGAGTTGCAAAAAAATCTGCATTCACAACCTGTAAATCTGTGCATCTAGTTAATTTATGTAAGATTTTTGTGGTTGCCTTAATGTTTTCACATGACAGGAGAATATTAAAATTTGTAAGTCATTTTAATAGTTGAGAATTGTGATGCCCAACATTTAATTATGTAAGGAAAAATAAAAGTGCTATAAATAAACTAAGATATATATATATATACATCATATATATATATATATATATATATATATATATATATATATATATATATATATATATATATATATATATATAAGGAACTGATTTAAATTTATGAGACTAAGAGTTATTTTCCAATTGGTAAATGGTCAAAGAATAGGCAATTTTCAAAGGAAGAAATCCAAGTTATCAACCACGTAAAAAGTGTTCCAAATCACTAACAATGGAAGAAATACAAATCAAGGCAGCTCTGAAGTCCTACTTCACAGCCATCAGATCGGCAAAGAAAACAAAAAAAGGAGGAGGAAAACATGAAATATTGGAGGGACTATGGAAAAACAGGTACCCTGGCATACTGTTGCTGAAGCTATGAATCGATCCAGTGATTTGGGAAAGCAATTTAGAACATGCCCCCAAAGTTACAAATCTATGCAAACCCCAAACAGGCCTAAACCCCAAAGAAATCAAGGCAAGAGGAAAAGGAGTCACATACACGTTAAAAAAAAATCTCCAACAGCTCTTTTGGTAGTAGCCAAAAATAGAAACTAAGGGGTATCTACCTATTGGGCAGTGGCTACACACATGAAGGCATATGAACATAGCAGAACATTACTGCACCACAGAGAATTATGAAAAGGGTCTTTTCAGAGGAAACTAGGAAGACCTCCATGAAGGGTTGCAGAGTGAAGTGAGTGGATTAGGAGAACAATTTATACAAGGACAATATTAATACAGAGAAAAACGATTCTGAAAGATAGAATTCTAATCAATGAATTGATAAACTAGGAGTTTTGAGGAACAATCACCTCCTAAAAGAGGAGTGATGGTCTTAAAATGCAAATGAAACAAATTTTTCTACATCACCAATATGGGAACTTATTTTCTCAGACTATACATATTTTTCATAAGAGTCTTAAATTTTTTTAATTGCTCTAATGGGAGAGGAGATAATGTTTGTAAAAATATTTTTCAAAATATATATTTAAAAAACCCTAGAAGCTCTATCTTAAAATACTGTATTCTCTTCCCACATAAATGGGGGCAACTAGACATAATGGGACATAGTAAATTATATCAAGGAGCAGAAGGAAAAAAAAGGAGTAGGGATAGATCAGCACAAATTCTTAACTGCTGGAAAAACAATTCAAAATAACTATCCTACTGAAGAGTGGTAGTATCATCTTTATGTCCAAGGAACAGTATTATTAAGAATCTCATCTGAACTTTTCTTATTTAATCAATGAAATACAATGGTTTGCACACACAAATCAAGTCCTAACCCTGTCATATTTTAGAGTGAGTTCATTGTCTACAGACAGAGCATAACTCACCATAGAAAACCACATAGCCACTTGATTCACATAGTAAATATAATATATATACTTAGACACGGCATTCTCCAATTACCATTTTCTAATCAGAGCTGTGGCTAAACAATAACATTGTAAAGAGCAGAATATTACTTCTGCTTTCAGTCTCTGCCTGCATAATAGGAAAATGATTCTGAGCCTGACCTGAGTTGTTACACTGATGACTGGGCATTCTGCCAGCATTCTTAATCCCATACTTCCAAGCCAGGGAAGACACACACTCACCTTCTGGAGTTGGATGTCGTGCAATGCTGTCATGAAGCAAACACCTTCTGTATATCAAACTCTGGCAGGACTGGTAGGTTAAAAAGCACCTGAAAGAAGATATTGTACTGTCAGGAGAAAAAGTTTGTTAGATTCAAACCAATAAACTCTGAGAGCAGTATGGTATTTGGTTGGAGGTTCACCATGGGCAGCTAATTATTTTGAAAACATATGAACCAAAGTGAAAGAACAAAAATAATCACAAGCTCAAGGTGGCACCTAGACGTCAATACTAGTAAAAACCACACTTGTTGTGACCCCATATGATTGGCATATATCAAGGAAAAGGTTTATGTATAGGGGATTAGATTAATGTGGCAAAGGCTTACGGAGGGTTATGCTCAGGCAACAGCAGTCAAAAGAAATGGTACTGATGAGAGGTAATTACGGATAGAGAGGATCTTTCTTAACTGCAGTTCCAATTTCTCTGTTAATTCAAAGGTATCATTGCCTAGTCTGGAAAGAATTCAAAATCTGCTTTATAGATGGATGGACCATGAAATTCTTTGTCTTATGTCAGAAAATTTATAGAGCATACAAGATGCATGTTCTAGACACTGCTGAGTTTGTGATTTTTATTAGCCAAAATCTCTGTCTGAAGAAGGCTACAAGCTAGTTGTAGGGAGAGGGAGGAAGAAAGAAGAGAAGGAGAGGTGGAAAATGCAATATAGATAAATTTAAATGACAAAGACTACATAAAAGATATAACATAGATACAAAAGATCCATTGATTCTAAGTGAGGAAAGATGGGATGCAGTGGGATGGTGCAGTACAATAGGTCATTCCAGATCACTCAGAATATATTTCTTGGAAAATAAGGAGGAAACTATTCCAATATCGAATAAAGGATTAGAGGGAGAAGAATTAACAGTAAAACACCACAAGTGTCCAGTACAGTATTCAGAAATTACATTTTGTCATAAACTTTATCAGAAAAAACAACTGTCCTTGTTAAAGAGCCAATCTGCTCAAAATGTGAAATTCACAAAAAGTTTAATTTTCCATAATGAGCCATTTAGAGCAAGTCAATTACAAACAAAAATAACCCTAACCAAATGAATAAGAAAACTACATAATGAGTTTGAAAATTTTAATTTAAGCTGTTCCTTCCTTAACCTGTAGAAGAAAAAGTGTCAATAGCAGATCCTACCAAAATTATAGCCACTCCCCCACATAAACTTATGAACAACAAACACCTTTAGTGGGTAACATTTGAGCATATCAGGGGCAGTTGTTTGCTCTAGTCTATAAGGGGAACAATCACTCAATCAATAAGCAACTACTATGTGCCAGGAAGTGTGCTATGCATGCACTTAGCACAAAAACAGAGCTGATTTAAAAACACTTACCGAAGCCAAATGTGCCCATTGGAGCAAACTGCCTGCTTACGATCTGTGAACGGCAAAATTTCTTTACACAAGCTGCAGTGTTCAGGGAAAGTTTGTTTGTTCATCTTCTTTGAGATGTGCCCAATGAGTACCTAAGAAGACAGAGTAGAAGCAATGGTTAGAGGTGAATGTAGCATTATTGAAAGGGGGATTCCTCAGAAGGAAAAATCCCATTAAAATAAAGAAAAAGTAACTTAAAACCCAATGGGAGTAAAGAGGTGGACAGACTAATAATTATCTTATTGGCTATCCAATAGCCTGAGAAGGAAGAAGTTGCACCATTGACTGCACTTAAGTAAACTGATAGAAATATTGAATGAAATAGAAGTCATTCATGGCAGTGTATTAATAACATAGACTGAGTTCACCAAGGCTAAAACAGTCCCTTAAAAGCAAATACATACTATCACCCTCGGTTTCAAATATTTTTGAAATGAGGACCTGAAGCTTTTATTACAGGTTGTGAAAAATGCAATGTGATCATTAAATTGTTTGAAGCTGTACAAGGAAAATTATCCCTTCTATGTGCAAAATGTCATTGCTAGAAAGTATAGCTCAGAGCATCATTTCCTATGCAAAATTAGCTAAATGCTTATTTCTAAGAGGCTAGAAAAATCCAGATGATGTCAGTCTTGGTAAACAACAATCAGGAGTTTAAAAAATTCAACTTTACCTTGCAATAATTTATCAGAACACAGAAGTAAGAGCTGACATATTGGGTCAGATCAATAGTCCTTATAGCTTAGGGTTGGTTAAAAAAAAGGTCCCAAGGGATAAGCTGAAGGACCAACTTGTTCTCCCTGATATCAACTGTAAAGGCCATATATACCCTAGTTTTTCTTTATCATCAAATATGAACAAATGTTTTTTAATCCATCTGTATGTGTATGTGTGTACACACACACACATTTTTTTTTACCTCTACTCCCTATTCCTGTAATGAGTTCCGTAAGTTTATTATTCACTGTGTGAAGTAGAACTTTCATTTGTTCTAAACCTACCTCACAGAGTTGGAAAGGGTATCCCTTGTCTTATTGTTTAGAGACTTGATTAAAAGGTCTGGCTTCACTTTTATCCATATGCTGTTCATAATGTTACAAATTTCAATTATATTTCCTCTCAGTGTAAAGAATCCCCTTTCTTCTAGTACAGTCCCCACCCATCCTTCCCATCACTTTCCAGTCTTCTTGAGGTACAGCAACCAGAAATGCACCAAATTCCACTAGAGTTTTAATATAAAAAGCAGTTTAAAGTTTAGAAAACAGGATTCAGAACTGGAAAGAGACTCAGAGTTCAACCTCCTCATGTAATGAATAAGGCACCTGGGATTAAGAGAGATAAAGTGACTTGCCCAGGGTTACAGGACTTCTGTTTTGTTTTCAAATATCCTTATTGGTGACATGCAGTGTTTTGTTGGCTCTTTTTAGCAGCAGTAACAGACCAAAATAATCAGGAATACTTACGATGATTTCCAAGTCATTTACACATATAGTTTGAATTTTAAAAAAAACCACTAAAAACCCTTGCACAGATTAAACTCTATGAACTACAGAAAGATGCATGTTTAGCAGACACTTTTCCCTTTTGTAAAGGCTTTGTGATGGCTGTCCAACTCATGCAAAAAAAAACAACAACAAATTTCTCAAAATCTTGGCAAGCAACAATATGACTTTGAACATGGCAGTATATATGTATATCTATATGTATATAGATATACATACACACTGCATATGTATATGTATATATACATATACTGCCAACAGCTTTCTAAAAGTGCTTTTACATGTGTCATCTCATTTAATTCATGTAACATCCCTGTAATGCAGGTACAACAGGTGCCAGCACCTCCATTTTAGAGAGGAGAAGGTTGAGATTAATGGAGGTTAATAGTGAAGAGATGACAAAAAGTAATTTAACTGGCAACGTGAGGTCTCTTATCTCTTAGTCCAGAGCTATACCACATTAATATTAACATAATGCCAGCACACCAAATTTCAGCCAAATAAATTAGTCAATATAAAAAAATACCTTAAATTGGGGCAGCTAGGTGGCACAATGAATACAACACCAGCCCTGGAGTCAGGAGGACCTGGGTTCAAATCCAGCCTCAGACACTTAACACTTACTAGCCGTGTGACTTTGGGCAAGTCACTTAACCCCAATTGCCCTCCAAAAAAAAAAGCAAAAAAAACCACCTTAAATTCTAGGGAGGAAAAGTACTTTATTATGGTTTAGTTGTTGTTGTTGAGTTGTGTCTTAATTTATGGTGACCCCTTTCTGGGGGTTTTCCTGGTAGAGATATTAGAGTAGTTTGCCATTTCCTCCTCCAGCTCATTTTACAGGTGAGAAAACTGAGGCAAATAGGAAATAGGGTTAAGTGATTTGCCCAAGGTCACACAATTATTACACATCTGAGGCCAGATTTGAATTCAGAAAACTGAGTCTTCCTGACTCCAGGCCCAGCACTCTATTCACTGCACCACCTAGCTGCCGTCTAAGCAACAACAATAACAAAACAACGTGAGCACGTGAAAACATCTACAACACTTCACATTTTAATCTAGTGGTGACTAAAGTAATTGTGGGGGTTCTATAAAATTACTGCACTGAATACTATACAGTAAAGACATGGTAAAATTAAATATTTAAAACAGTCTTTAAAAAGTACTTAAATAAGACTAGCGAGTGTTTCAATGAACATTCTGAATTGTACCTGTCAAGAGATTATACAGCCTTTTGGATAAAAGCAGCAACAAGTAATCTATGACTATACTATACATACAGATTTATGGTTTAACATGAGGGGTAATAATATTTGAACTTTATACCCCCAATTTATACTGGAGAAAGACTTTAAACAATGACAGCAAATTAAACAATGGCAGAAAGCAGCAGACAATGGGGGCTTTGAATTTGTCTACATCAGTTTTCTCATCTGTAAAATGGGGATAATTATAACACCAACCTCCCCAGGGTTGTTGTGGGGATAAAAATGGGATATTTTTAAAGTGCTCTGCAGACTTTAAATGCCATATAAATTCTAGTTATTATTATTATCATTTTAAAAAAATAATACAGGTAACATTTCCTATATATTTTGCATGTCCCTGCTCACTAGATTAGGAAAAGTTCTATTCCTGAATCTATTAAGAAGAAAAAAAGCACCAACATACAGCAACTAACATTTGGAGGAGAAAAAGGAAAGAAAGACAGGTGTGCAAAAATCTCTTTCATTCTCTTTGTCAGGACCACCCCATAATACATATCCGCTAAATGCAGCTTCCTTGTACCCATTTATCTAGAAAGCCTTACACTGACACCAGGTTTCTTCTTCCAAGAATCTATCTTGTATTCACCCAAAGTCTCATGCAATAATTTTTCTCCCACAAAGTTAGCAGCTTAAAAGACTATTTTGTGAAATACTAAAGCAAAGAGCATGCTTTACGAATCCCATTATGGCTATGTCTTTCTTGTGGAAGGAAATGCAGACCTCTGACACAGTGTCACCGCTGTCATCAGTTATCACCTACCCGTGCTGTTCTGTCATCATAGCCTTCATCAGACATTAAAAAGTCACAGAGGCCTCTGGTGGGGATGCTAGTGTTCTCTGTGATCCATGTATGTAGGTATACTTCCCCCAATACCCTCTTCATGTGCTCCCTAGTTAAGTGCATTTCTACAGCTTCAATTCTTCCTTGGATCTCAAGGAGCTTTTCTTCCATTGGCTCACGACCTGCATCTCCAGACTGAATGGGTGAGTTGTCAGCTAGATCTTCAGCATCTCTTTCTTTGTTTTTCTCATGACCACTTGGCTTGCTCATTTGTTTGAAAGAAGTTCCTTCTTCCTGTTGTTCCTCCTCAGTATGGCCCAGCCCAAGAGAGTCAGTAATTAAGACTTTGCTGTCTTCATGGGTGGGCTTCCATAAGACCTCTGAGGGGGTTTTCTGCATTGACTGGTATAAAATACGCAAAAGGAAAAGTTTAAAACGCCAAAAGTAAGTAGACCCAGAACCTTCAATTTTTTTGTCCAAGGCTTCTTGTAAAAACTGAGGGATATGTTTATCTTTCAAAATTTTCCAGCGTACCAGGTCTAATAAGTCTACCTGCTTAAAGAGGTTTTGAACCGAAGACTCTAAAAGTTGAGCTGCTGCCTCTTCAAATGTTTTGAGAGTGACAAATTGAACCTGGTAGTTTTTATTAACAGGGTGGAGACCGTTGACCATGCCTTCAGTTGTAATGACTGCCAGGTAAGCACCACAAGGGCTTACTGCTATCCCATGAGTCCTCACTGAGCCAAATACTTCTGATAGTTTAATCAGCTGGTGCTCAAACTTTAATGCAACGTCTGTAAAAATGGGAATCAGTTGCCTCACCTTTCCATCACTTGAGCATGTGTATACTGTACCATTTTGTTTGTCTGCAGTCATGGAAACAATTGGTAGTGTATGAAGTCCTGTGACATGGGAATTATGGACATTCAGACCAGCTTTGGATATCAGAAGAAGACACCAAAACACATAGGATCCCCTAGCAGCCACCACTAAGCTACAACTACATTTCTGATAAGGATGATAAAGAGGAATACATTTAATGCTGTGCACTGGCAACTGGTCCATTTCTTTCCATAGAATAACAGGTTGCCTTAATGTGAAGTAGCCCTTAACTGCTTTGAGGTTAACAGGAAGAATTTTAACAGGCCCAAAAGCGCTCCCTACAATGAGCCCACTCATCTTTCGGTTGTTATGCTCATACTCCCACCAAAACAAAACGCTAGGAGAGGTAATCCCTGATTCAATGGTATTGCATGAAGAGATGGATTCCTTCCCAATAAATGGGAGCTGAAACTGCCACACTGCAATGTTTCCATTTTCAAAAAGGACTGCCAGGAGAACACTGCCGACATCACGGCACTCATTATTGTGTTTGACCTGCTGGGTGGTACAAATGCCTGACCATTCCATCCGTACAGGCGTCTGCATGCTGTGTCTCCTCTGAAACTCAGCAAAGTCCCCGAGGTCTCCTTCAGGGGCTTCGTTTTTGGTGAGCTTATAGCTGGTCTCATAAAGGCGCTCTCCATAGATCTCAGTTAGATCCACCAGCTGTACCCACTGCAGTCTGTTGAGGTTAGCCTGGATGGTCAATCGATTGTCCATGGTCAATGCTGACAATAGGCATCTCCCATTAGCATCACAGCCCATTGGGGACCAGCTGGTGTACTTGAATCCTCTCATTGGTGGCAAAGATTTTCCTTCAGGATTGAATACCCTATCTAGCATGAAGCTCTGACTGACTGTGGGGTCCTTAGAGGTGGCAAATTTCTCCTTACATTCAGCAACCTCCTTTTTTGAACCAACCTGGAGGAAAAAAAGAAATTTTTAAAAACTGGATAACACTATCTCAAATTAATGCAAATAAATATACTGTATCATTTAGTATGCATCAAGTGATTCATATTAAGATTAGAGATAAATAAATACCTTCAATATTGCTTCTACTTTTTTATGGCAAACTGGGCACTCAAAAGAAAATGGTACTCGGAAAAATTCTGACATAACTAAAAAACAACTGAAAATCTAAGAGAATATAAAACACACTATTCCCCTCCTAACATAGAGATATGGGGACAGATCATTGTATGTAATGTCAAATGAAGTCAATGAATTAGATGGTTTTGTTTAATTGTCATTCTTTGTCTTATCTTTTAGGTTCAATCTCCTGTTGAGGAGACGAGAGGGGCATTTATGAAAATGCACACATTTATATATATATACACATATAAGAATAGTGTACTGACATTCTCCAAGGGTCAACTAAAATTACTTACTCCAGGTTAGCTATTAAGTTTTTTAAGTGAACAGTAAGTATTATTAACAACTTGGCCTCCCCCTTTATCTTGAAGAGGAAAAACCACATGGTCAGCTGGTCCTTAGTGCCATGAAATAATAGGTATCAAATACCAACACGGCATTCAGCTAGGCCGAACACAAAACACTAAGTGTATTAAAAGGCATGTTTCTTTGATATAGTTAAGTGTCAGATGTTTCACATTCCTTTGGGGAACAAAAACCTTCCTAGAGCATACCTGACCTCAGGGGGCGGTAGCAGAATGAGTACTTTTTAATGACAAGTGTTGTTTGTAGTTAAATGTTGCCCCTAAGTTTCTTATTGGAAACTCCGCTCATAAATTACTCTCACAGCTGATGTCAATGGTTTCATTCAATTATTTTTTTCCCATGGTCCTCTTACAGATGACCTCTAACTTGAGTTAACTAGTATTCAGCATCCCCCAGACACATCCTATGCATTCTTGTTCCCCAAATGTGGAAGATCTCCCTCACTCACTCTCTCTGACTAGCCAATTCCTAGGCACCCTGGAGGCTCAGTTCAAATCTCATGTCTCTGTACAAGACCTTCTCTGACCATTCTAACTCTGAATCAACTCTACATCTTCTGAACTGACAATTCTTACTGTCTGTATCATTCACTTCATACTTAACATACTCTGCCCTATGACAAGGAACTCTCTGATGGACTCAGATCTGTTAAAAAAAAATGGAAAGAGAGTACAGAACAAGTTAGAGTATAGTGGAAAGTGCTCTGGGTTTGCAGTCAGCTGGGATCTGAATCCAAGTTCTGTCACTAACTTCCTTGGTTGCCCCCCAACAAGTTACTTAACCTCTTCATCCACTAGTTTCCTCAATTATAAAATGAGGGAAAAGATCTGAGGTTCCATATAACTCTAAATCCTATAATCCTCTGGATACAAAAGAGTGGCACAAACCTGCTAAAATTAATGTCAGGAAGGCTAGAGGAGGCCAAAATGAGTTGAGGTTTGTAGAAAATGGTAAGGACAACATCTGAACAATATCTATATCTGAAGCGAGAAAAAGAACAAGAGTTAAGGGGCAGGTCCACTGCTCATTATGAGAGAGCAGTCAACATAACAGAAACACTCAAGCCCCAATTGTGCTTCCATCTTTTTCATCAAGGAAAATTCTTTAATTGTGTTATGGTCAAGAAATAGTTAAGAAATATTTTCTGAAGTTAGTGGTCAGCCTAGTGAAACTCCATGGTATACAGCCAAGTGAAACTTTATGATAATTAGCCAAGTGAAACTCTATGAACCTGGGAAGCCTCCCTAGAGTGATTTATCTTTACCTGGGAGGCCGGCCTAGGGTAATCCATCTTTTCCTTGCTCAGTCATCATGCCCTGTGCCCCTACATTTACCTTGCAGACTCCCTCTGCTCACTCCCTCCGCTTTCCTTAGTAACCGCTTGTTTGTATCTATATGACAACCTGCTTAGTAACAAACTGTGTTAGTTAGACATGTAAACCTAATGAAATGTATAAAAGGTTCCTCCCCTGAGTTCTGGGCTGCTCCCCCTTTAATTGGCATGGAGTAGCCCCAGCTGGTAAATTAAAGCTCCTTAAAACTTTTAATTTGGACTCTGTGGTCACTTTGTTAAGACTCGTCAAGTCATGTCATTTCATTTGGAGGCCCCAGCGAGATGGCCTTTGGCCATCTCCAGTGACCACCTTTCCATCTGCAAG
>CM053581.1:223277373-223306573 GCA_028627135.1 Pseudochirops cupreus
GGAGGAATGTTATGGTCAAGAAATAGTTAAGAAATATTTTCTGAAGTTAGTGGTCAGCCTAGTGAAACTCCATGGTATACAGCCAAGTGAAACTTTATGATAATTAGCCAAGTGAAACTCTATGAACCTGGGAAGCCTCCCTAGAGTGATTTATCTTTACTTGGGAGGCCGGCCTAGGGTAATCCATCTTTTCCTTGCTCAGTCGTCTTGCCCTATGCCCCTATGTTTACGTTGCAGACCCCCTCCGCTCACCCCCTCTGTTTTCCTTAGTAACCGCTTGTTTGTATCTACATGACAACCTGCTTAGTAACAAACTGTGTTAGTTAGACATGTAAACCTAATGAAATGTATAAAAGGTTCCTCACCCCTGAGTTCTGGGCTGCTCCCCCTTTAATTGGCATGGAGTAGCCCTAGCTGGTAAATTAAAGCTCCTTAAAACTTTTAATTTGGACTCTGTGGTCACTTTGTTAAGACTCGTCAAGTCATGTCATTTCAATTGAAAAGGGTAGAACAAACATAGTTTCCATGAAATTAAAGCCCCAAGTATATGAGAAGATTAAGTACCCAACAACTTTAAATCAATTAACATCTTCAGTCACAGAAAATTTATAATCTGGAGTACTGAATGAAAATATGAGTGTAATAACAGAACCACTGTGCACAAGCTTTGATAAGTGAGAGAACAGGAAAGGCTCTAGGAGATGGGGAATATTTTAAGAAATATCCCCAATTTTCAAAAAAGGGGAGGAAAGAAGGATTCTAGACATTCTAACTTGTGTAAGCTCCAGGCTGTTCCTTGCTGAAATTGTAAAATAGTGAATTAAACAAATGGATTTTAAGCACTTAGAAATGTGTGCAGCGATCATGGAAAATAAACATTGACAAATGAACCTATTTTCCTTCATTGATAGAATTATTGTACCGGCAGAACAGAAGAGTGTTGTCATTGTAGCATGTTTTGACTTCAACAAATCTAATGAATTCAGACTTTAAATTTTCTGTACAAAAGATGGAAAGAATAGTACAGAACAAGGATGGTGTAACGGAAAGAGTGCTGGACTTGGAGTCACAGAACTTTGGTTTGACTCTCAGTTTTATTACTTACTTCCTATCTGGGTGACCTTTAGTGATGAGCTTGTGACAAATCTCTCACAATATCCTTGTTAAATAGATGTCAAATGAAAGTACAATTAAGTGTAATTGTTGCTGGTTGAACAACCCTCCCCACTGAGTGTTGCTTACTGGATCAATAGCACTGTGGAAGCAGATTTTTAGTGCTGAGTCACAGGGCTCTCTATACCTGGCCCTGTCCTGTTCAACATTCTTCTGAATTACTTTGATGAACATATACAAGATACACTTGTCAAACTTACTGGTGATATGGAAGGAATAGCTAATTCATTGGATGACAGAATAAAGACTTAAAATTATCTCCACAGGCTGAAAAAGTAAGCTGAAACAGACATGATGAAATTTAGGAGGGATAAATGTGAAGACAAACTAACAGACAGGCCAACAAGACTTTATTAAGCATTTGTTATGTCAGGCACTGTGCCTACTTTACTAGGGATACAAAGAAAGGTAAAAACAGTTCCTGTTCTCAAGAAACTCAAAATTTAATGCAAACAAATAGGCTAAAAACAAGATATCTACAGGATAAATTAAAGAAAACCTCAGAGGGAAGAAACTAGAAAGAAGGGGTACTGAAAAAGGCTTCTTGTAGGTGATCTGAGACTCAAAAGAAGCCAAGGAACCCAGGAAGTGGAGAAAAGAAAAGAAGAACATTCCAAGTATGTGGGCAGAGTCAATACAAATGAACTGAGTGCATTTTAAATGTGATCTAAGAATGTTGTTCTTAGAGTGAGTTAGGAAGCTGGTGTCCACTGGGTCAGAGACTATATAGAGAGGATGAAAATGAATGGAGGCTAGAAAGGTAGGAAGAAGCCAGATTATGAAGGACCCTAAAAGTCAAACAGAGACAACAAGGCAACAAGCATTTATTTATCCAACCAAAGGATTTTATATATATATATATATATTTGATTATAAAAGCAATAGAGCCACTAGATTTTAATGAGTGTAGAACTGACACAGTCAGGTTTGTACTTTAGAAAGACCACTTTGGTGGAGTAAGGCAGAAATTCACCTGACCTCTCCCAAATTTACCTCCAAATAGCTATAAAATAATGCCTGAAAATGAATTTGGGAGCAGTGTAACCAACAAAAGGACAGGGTGAAACAATTTTCCAGCCCGAGACAACTTAGAAGGTCGGCAGGAAAGGTTTGTCTCACTTAGGTAAAAGGTGAGTACAGTCCAGTGCAGTCAGAGTCCAGATAAGTCAGCAACAGGCTGTCCCCCAGCAAGTCAGCAGCAAGACCCTGGGCCCTTATGTAGGTCAGGGCAGCAGGCTACAGCAATGCCCCATTCCCCTGGCACAGCAGGCCAGTGGAGAGGTTCAGTACAGCAAGAAACTTGGGACAGTGCCCTCTTCACCCCAGGAGCAAAGTCCAACTTTAACATAAAATTAAAAGACACAAAAGAGGCTGATAAAATGAGCAAAAGCAACAACAACAAAAGAACTTGATTACAGAAGTTCCTGTGGTGACAGAGAAGATCAAAACACAAATTCAGAAGAGGACAACAATGTCAAAACACTTAATGTGAAGGCGCAAAGAAAAATGTGAACTGGTCTCAGGCCTCAAACAAACTCCTAGAAGGGCTCAAAAAGGAGAGGGTAAGATAAAATAAAAGAGAAAGAAGGAAAAACTGGGAAAAGAAATAAGAGTGATACAAGGGAACCATGAAAAAAGAGTCAATAGCGTGGTAAAGGAAGCACAAGAAAATGGAAAAAAGATGTAATTTTTATTCACTGAAGAAAACAACTCCTTATAAAATTAGAATTGGCAAAACTGGAAAAGGAGGTACAAAAGCTCATTGAAGAAAATAATTCCTTAACAATTTGAATCAGGCAAGTAGATGGTTTTTTGTTTTTTGCTTTTTGGAGAGCAGTTGGGGTTAAGTGACTTGCCCAAGGTCACACAGCTAGTTTTTGTGTTAAGTGTCTGAGGGCGGATTTGAACTCAGGTCCTCCTGCCTCCAGGGCTGGTGCTCTATTCACTATGCTACCTAGCTGCCCCAGGCAAGTAGATGTTAATGATTCCATGACACATCAAGAAAAAATCAAAATAATGAAAAAATAGAAGAAAATATAAAATCTCTCATTGGAAAAACAACCGACTTGGAAAACAGATCCAGGAGAGAAATAATTTAAGAATTACTGGACTACCTGAAAGCTATGTTAAAAAAAAAAAAGAGCCTAGACATCATATTTCAAGAAATCATCAAGGAAAACTTCCCTGATATCTTAGATGGAGAGGGTAAAACAGAAACTGATAAAATCCACTGATCATCTCCTGAAAAAGATCCCAAAATGAAGACTCCCAGGAATATTATAGCCAAATTCCAGAGCTCTCATGTCAAGGAGAAAATACTGCAAGTAGCCAGAAGGAAACAATTCAAAAATCATAGAGCCACAGTCAGGATTACACAGAATTTAGCAGCTTCTCCATTAAAGGACTGGAGGGCTTGGAATATGATACTGAAGAAGGCAAAAGGACTAGGATTATAACCAAGAATCACTTACCCAGTGGAACTGAATATAATCCTTCAGGAGAAATAATGGAAAGATCACTTTGGCAACTGACTAGAAGATGGATTAAGGGAGAGACTTAAGGCAAGGAAACCAATGAGAAGAGTACTGCAGTAATCCAGGTATGAGGTGATAAGAGCCTATCAGGGTAGTGGCAGTGTCAAAGGATAAAAGGGGGAGGTATGGAAAAGAGATGTTGTGAAGGTGGAATCGACAGAGCTTGGCAAAGGATTAAATATGGTAGGTGAGAGCAAGAATTTGAAGATGACACCAAGGTTGTGAGCTTGAATGAATGGGATGATAGTGGTACTTTAACCAGTAATAGGGAAATTAGTAGGGGGTGTGGTTTGAGGGGAAAAATTAGTTCAGTTTTGGAAATGTTGAGGTTAACACGTCTACAGGACATCTAGCACAAAACGTCCAGTAGGCAGTTGGAGATGCAAGGTTGGAGGTCAGGAGAGAAGTTAGGGCTGGATAAATATATCTGAAAACGATCAGGATAGAGATGATAGTTGAATCTAATTGGAGCTGATGAAATCACCAAACAAAACAGTACAGAGTAAGAAGAGAAGATGGTCCAGAAGATGGCCAGGACAGATCCTTGGGAGAAACTAATAGTTAGTGGTGTGACTAGGATGAAAATGGAGTAAAAGGAAACTGAGAAGGAGTAATCAGATTGGTAGGAAAAGTAAGAGAGCATGTCATGAAAACCCAAAAAGAAGAACGTATCAAAAAGAACAGGGTGAAGAAAGGTCAAGAGGAATGAAGACTGAAAAAAGGCCATTAGCTTTGTTGATTTAAGAAGAGAATGGGAGGAAAGGAAGTACAGGCACTAATTGTAGGAATCCTTCTCAAGGAGTTTAAGCACAAAAGGGAAGAAAGATACAGAGAAATAGCTAGATCAAGTGACGATTTTTTTTTTATGTATGGGGGAGACACAGTCATGTTTGTAGGCAACAGAGAAGTAGCCTACGTTGTAGTATATCAGTAACCTTGAGATATCAGAAATACAAACTAAGGTCTCCTGCATCTTAAGTAGACTGTCCTTGAGGAATTTATTAAAAAGTACAGACAGAAGTCACATGCAACAAGAACGACTGGAGAGACAACAATATGCATTGGTGAAAGGAGTACCTATATCACGAAATCACTAATCTACCCAAGCATCAAACATAAAATCTACATTTCCAGTTAAAAAACAGTAACTGCACAAGAATGAGGGATATAGCCAAATACAGTTCACGTGAAAAAGTCTTGGAAGTTTCTATTGATCATAAGCTTGATGAGCCAATGGTAGGGACAGAACTATTTTAAAAGCTGATGAATTTTTTTGGTATGTTAATAAAGATAGTGTTCAGATCAAAGTAAGTAATAGTTTTACTGTACCTATACTTATCAGACTACATCTGGATAATGTCTTCAGTTCTGAGTATCACATTTTAAGTAGAACACTGACACACTGGAATGGGTCCAAAGGAGGGGCACCAAGATGGTTAGAGGTCTGAAAACTAAGTCACCTGAGCAACAGTTGAAGGAACTAAAGGAACTAAAAAATGTTCAATTTAGACAAGAGAACACTTAAGGCAGATGAGATAGGTGTCTTGAAAAATCTGAAAGACCATTATCATGTAAGAGTAATTATACTTACTTTGTGTGGTTTCTGAGGACAAAAGTAAGAAACAACTGCTGGAAATTAGCAGGAGGAATATCTTGGTTCAATATAGGACAAATTTACTAACATTTATTGCTACTCATTAATAGAGTATACTATTTTACAAAGTAGCGAGGCTCCTTGTCACTGGAAGCATTCAAGTATTAGATAAGTTTAGTGATACAATTTTTCTTCCAAAGCTAACATGTATTTATTGTTTTAATATCTACAAAACACTTCAGATATATCACCTCCTTTGATCATTACATTTATCCCTATTTTATAGATGAGGAAACTGAGGCTCAGGAATCCACAATCTGGCTCCCACCTATCTTATTTCACATTACTTTCCTTAATTTTACATTCTAGCCAAACTGAATAGTTTACAACTGAAATCTGCCTCTCTACAACCTCCACGTACTAACTAGTACTGTCCTTTGGGGCCAAGCATAAGGCTAATGCACAAGCTGGTCCTTTAAATACTTGAAGATAGTTATGGTGTTTTCTCTTCTCTAGGCTAAACATCCTCAGCCCCTCAGCCCGCATTATCTGAAAACCCTTTACTAGGTTGCCTACTCCTCTGGATGTTGTCCACTTATCAATGTCTTTCCTAAAACAGGACACTTAATACCACAGATATGGTCAGATGGGGAATAAAGTATAGGTATATACTTATTACCTTTGGTTGCTATATCATACTACCAATTCATACTGAGTTTGAAGTTCTCTATACTGTAGAGATCTTTTTTAGATTGACTTCTTGCTAGCTACACATCCCCTATTTCTATCTGTAAAGTTAACTCTTTGAACACAAATGGAATATAATAAGGATAAATATAAAATCTTTAGTTTTGGTCCAGTATTTTAGACTACTGAGAAGTACTGAGATCCTATCGTCAAACATGTTAGCTTCTCATCCCAGTTTTGTGGCATTTGCTAATTTTATAAGTATGCCAGCTATGATTAAAAATTTAAATGGCATGGAGCCAAGCACAGAATCTATTATTCCATTAGAGACCTTCTTAGAAGCTAATCTAGTCATCTGTGATTATTCTTTGGTCCATCTCTCACTTGATCTGGTTTTCTCATATGTAAAATGGGAATAATACCTTTCCTTCCTTATAGTTATAAATGAGCTAATATATGCAAAGTACTTTGCAAACATTAAAGTGCTATCTATGAGTCATTATTGTGTGCTCAATAAGTGTTTATGGAATGGAGGTGATTGGTGCTCCTTGTCACAATGTCAGCAAGTTTTAGAAGTGAGATTCAAACCCAACTTTCACTGGATTACAAGTACTTCTCAGGAGCTAATAAAATCATCTCATTTTCATCCTCATCTACCTTCCTCAGCCAAAAAATCAGTAACACATCTGTAAAACAACACTTACACACACAAAGGGAGCTGCCTTTTTAAAGTTTCCCCACTCCCTGAAGCTGGGAGGTATGGTGGATAGAGTACCAAGCCTGGAGACAGGAAGACTCATCTTCAGAGTTCAAGTCTGGCCACTGATACTTACTAGCTGTATGACCCTGGGAAAGTCACTTAATCCTGTTTGCCTCAGTTTTCCTCATCTGTAAAATGAGCTGGAAAGGGACACGGCAAACCACTCCTGCATCTTTGCCAAGAGAACTCCAAATGGATAGTCAATAATTTGATAATGTTGACAATCATGTCTCGTGATATCTGTTTTATGAATCAGATTTTCTTAAAGAAGGAAATATAACTGTGAAATAAAAATAGTACTGGCCTAGAAGCCTGGAAACCCAGATTCTCTCCCAGACTTTGGAGCTAACTGGTTGTTTGCTGTTGGATAAGTCACTTTCCATCTCTTGGCATCAGTTTCTTCATCTGTAAAGCAAGAGTACTGAACTGTCTGATTTCTTAGCTCTCTTCCCAGTTTAGCATTATAGGCTTCTTTCTGCAGCATGAATCACAGACTTACAGAGCAAGAACCACAAAAGGGTATAACTCCATCTTGAAGCTGAGTCCTAAGTGAAAATTGCACCACAGGAAGGTTCACTTCTGGGAAACATAGCCGAGTTTGAAAGTAGTTTTAAGTAATTAATATTTAAATTCCAAGGACCACCATCGACAGAAAAAACAAAAGCCAAATACAAATTTCTTTACATCCCGCACCAATACATCACAGTTTAAAGCCAAAGGGACCTGTTTTGGATGTGCAGAGACAATTCAGCACTCACGTTCCGCACAATCACAGCTCCTCTAACAGGGATGCCAACTGAAATGGTGGCTTATATGGTATGATATGCACACCAAATTTACTAAAAAAGCAGAAAGTCATTACTTTACCGGGGTTAATATCTATTAAGAGTTGAAAATAAAGATTTTCCAGTACTGCTTAGGCAGGATCTGAACTAGGGACTAAGAAACTATAACTTCTTTATAAGAATACTACAAGTTTGTTTTTGTAAATTATTATTTTTAAATTGATTTAACAAATTTTTATCAGCTTGTTTCACTCTGGGTCCTCAGTGCAACAGGGCAATCCTATTGTTTTTCCCTGCTCGATTTCCTCTCCCTTGAGCCACAGTAGCTGTTTCAAACTTTTCCTTTTCTCTTTAGGCCTCCCATACTATTCCCTGAGCCCACCCTTTCTGCTGGAACTTTGACTCATACTTCACTAACAACACTGAGGCCATTTGCTGAGAGCTCCCCCTCTTCATCTCACAACTCTATGATGTGAGTCCTCTATTGTCTATGTCATCCTTCCCTCCAGTCTTTGATGATACAGATGCTGTAGCCCTCTTGCTTGCCAAAGTGAAGCCCTTTCCATGCATGTACATCTGATCTTCTCCCATCTTCTCCAGCAGACTGCCCCACGACATTCTCCAACCTTTCTCTAATCTTCAATCTTTCTCTATTGTTTCCTTCTATGCTTCCTACAAACATGGCTGTCACCCTCATCAGATCCTACCATGCTCTCCAGTTATCATCTTATATCCCCTCTTTTCTTTTCAGCTAAACCCCTTGAAAAAGGCATCTACAATCTCCTGTCACTCTCTTCTAAATCCTCTGCAATCTGGCATCTGACCTCATCATTCAACAGAAATTGCTCTCTCCTCTCTAGGCTTCCATTACTATGTTCTCCCAGTACTCTTCTCCTACCTGTCCTACAACTACTTTTCAGTCTCTTTTGCTGGATCTTCTTTCTTGCCACGCCTATTAATTGTGGGTGGCCCTGAAGGGTCTGCCCTGGGCCTTCTCTTTTCTTTCAATTCTGTCTCCTCTATTTCCATGGGTTCAATTGTCAGCTCTATACAGATGATTCCCAGCTTTCCCAATCCTAATCTCTCTGAATCTGCCTATCATACATTTTGAACTAAATGTCCCATAGACACCTCAAACTCAACATGTCCAAAACAGAACTCATTACCTTCCCTACACTTCTCAACTTTCCCATTACTGTTCAGAGTATTGCTGTCCTTCCAGTCATCCAGGCCCTCAATCTCATTGTCTCCCTCCATTTCTCACTCTCACTCACTCCATCTATCTAATCCATTGCCAAATCTTGTTATTTCTGAATTCACAACATCTTTCATACAGACTGCCCTCTTCATTCACAAAGAAACCACCCTCGTAGAGACCCTCATGCCTCTGACCTAAGATTACAATGGCTTTTTAATTAGTATCCCTGCCTCTCTCCACTCTAGCCCATCCTCTACTCAGCCGCCAAAATGATTTATCTAAGGTTCAGTTAACTCAATCACTCACTAAGCATTTATTAAGCATCTACTATGTGCCAGGTACTGCTAAGTGCTGGAGATACAAAAAGAAGCAAAAGACAGTTCCTGCCCCCAAGGAATTCCCAATCTAATGGAGGAGTCAACAAACAAGTAAGTACAAACAAGCCACAGCAAGTGACATGAGACTGAAACAGAAACAGATCTCTGCTGGCCCCATAATGACTTAGAAAACCACAAACGAATATCAGCTTTCTTATAGGTATTTTTATTTTGTTTAATATTTCCCAATTACATTTTAATCTGGTTGAGGCAGCATCCCCAACTTGTGCGAGCCTATGCCCATTCTCAGGTTCGACACTGTTAATATACAAGATAAAAATACATGAGAAATAGGAAATAATTTTAAAACTGAAGACAGCAAGGAGGTCAGTATCACTGGACTGAAGAGCATGTGAGGTGATAAGATGTAAGAAAAACTGGAAAGGGGGGGCCTATGTTATAAGGGATTTTGAACACTAAACAGAGGATTTTATGTTCAATTTTGGAGACAATAGGGAGCAACCAGAGTTTACTGACTAGAGGGGTAACATGGTTAATAAGTGCTTTAGGAAAAACACATTGGTGACTGAATGCAGGATGGATTGGAATGGGGAGAGACTTGAGGCAGGCAGACCCATCAGGAGGCTTCCTGAAATAGTCCAAGCATGAGGTGAGGAAAACCTATACTAGAGTGATGGCTATGTTAGTAGAGAAAGAAGAGAATTCAAAAGATGTTGCAAAAGTGAAATTGACAGGCCTTGGCAACAGACTGGGGGTAGGTGGTGGGTGATGAGAGATAGTGAGGAGTTGAACATGACTCTTAGGTTGTAAACCTGAGAGACTAAGAGGATGGTGCTGCCCTCAGCAGCAATTTAGAAGATGGAGGGTGTGGAAGGTTTAGGGTAGGGGTGGGGAACCTATAGCCTCCAGGCTACATGTGGCCTTTTAGGTCCTTGGGTATGGCTCTTTGACTGAGTTCAAGTTTTACAGAATAAATCCTTTTATCAAAGGAATCTGTCCAGTGAAGTTTTGATTCAGTCAAAGGGTCACACCCAGGGACCCAGAGGGCCACAAGTGGCATCCAGGCTGCAGGTCCCCACCCCTGGTTTAGGGGTAAGGATAATGAGTTCTATCTGACACATTTTAATTTAAGATATCTACTGGATATCCAGAGATGTCAGAAGGAACAGCTGGAGATGTGAGACTGGAGGTCAGCAGAGAAGATGGGGGAGGACAGGTAGATTTGAAAATCATCAGCATAGAGATGATAATTAAATTCACTGGAGCTGTTGGGACCATCAAGTGAAATGGTATAGAGGGAGAAGAGAAAAGAGCTCAAGACAGAACCCTGTAGAACACCTACGGTTAGAGGCATGATCTGGATGAGGATCCAGCAAAGGAATTTGAGAAGAAGAGATCTGAAGGTAGGAGGAGAACCAGGAGAGAGTGGTATTCCAAAAACCAAGAGAGAAGACAATATCAAGGAAGAGAAAATGATCAATCATGTTAAAGGCTACAGAGAGAGGTAAACGAAAATAAGGATTGAGAAAATATCATTGGCTTTGGCAACTAAGAGATTACTGGTAATTTTGTAGAGTGCAGCTTCAGTGTAATGATATGGTCAGAAGGCAGATTATAAAGCATTAAGAAGAAAGTGGTGCAACAAGGTGGAATAATGGATAGAGTGCTGGGCCTGGAGTCAGGAAGACTTATTCTCCTGAGTTCAAATTTGACCTCAGATACTTACCTCAGTTTACCAGCTGAGAGTGTGTAACATAAATCTGTAATGGACCCAGTCCAAATGGTTGTATGCTTTTCTTCAACTTTGTTCAGTAGCACATGTGTAAGAGCAAAGGCAGTAGATAAACTCGAGGCTTGGTGATATGATAAGGTAACTAGTGATTCAAGAGAAGAGGGCAGTGTAGAGTTGAACTGATTCACCAAGGTGTAAAGAAAGATGGTTAGTGCAGGGGAGATGGCCTTGGAGAGAATTGAGGGGACGGTCAGATAAGGGAATTTGGAAATCCTTGAACAAAGCAGTGGTACATTTGTGGATGATGGCAAGATCAAAGGTATGACCAACTTTGCATGGGGCTGAGATGTTGTGGAGTATAAGTCACGGGAGGTGAATAGTTGAGGAATTGAGTGATTAGAATGTTTGAGGGAGAGTCAATATGTATGCTGAAGTCCCCTAGTATGAGAGCAGGCTTTGGGAAGAGAGAAAAAGTTGTGAGCTAAGTATTAAACTTGTTGAGGAAGGAAGGCGAGTGACCTGGAAGTCTATAGACAACAGCATGAGAATTGCAATTGGGTGATAGATACAGATTGCCTGAACCTTAGAGGAGAAAAAGTTACTGAGTGATGAAGGGAAAAGGAGAACCTGGAAGTAGCAATGGGGAGCAAGGAACACTTCTTTTTTAAACTTTAATATTTTATTTTCCTCCAATTACATGTAAAAAATAATTTTTAACATCCCTAAAAAAATTTTTTTGAGTTCTAAATTTTATCCCTCTATCGCTTCTTTCTCCCCTCATTTAGAAGGCAAGCAATTCAACAGAGATTATACATATGCTGTCATGCAAAAAGATATTTTCATGTTACTTGTGTTGTAAAAGGAAACAGACAAAAAAAAAGAAAAATAAAGAAAGTAAAGAAAAAGTATGCTTCAATCTGTATTCATACTTTATCGATTCTTTCTGGGAGCTAGACAGCATTTTTCATCATAAGTTAGCAAGGAGTGACCCGACCCCCCCCCTTTTCAACCAGTGGGCCAAGGGGAATGAGTGAAGGTACAGCTAATACTGAAGTTTTGACTATGTCATGTTTTTACTCAATAAACTCCAGCGGCTCCCTATTACCTTCAGGCTCAAATAGAAAGTCCTCTATTTGGCGTTTAAAGCCCTTTATAATTTTGTAATTTAAAGACTTGGTTCTTTCTTCCCTTTCCAGCCTTTAGGTGAAATGTACACTGGCTAACTTGCTGTTGCTCCTACGTGACATTTCATCTTCTGACTCTGTGCCTTTGCACTAGCTGATTCTTCTAGCTGGAATTCTGTCCCTCCTCAATGTCATCTTTTAGCTTCTCTGGCTTCCTTTAACTTTCAGCTCAAATTCTTCTTTTTGTCAGAGGTCTTTCATGTGTCCCACTGCTGCTAGTGCTTTCCACCCTAAGGTCACCTCCTACCTACTGACTATATCTTGTAGATACTGATTTATATGTGGTATTTCTTCCCTCCATCCCTTATAATTTGTGTCTCATCACCTCACTCCTCGCCATCTTAGCTCCGCCTGGCCCCACCCTGACCTTATGATCTGATGCCGAGCTCTTTGAGAAAATGGAATATTTTTTGCTTTTTCTTTGTATCCACAGTGTCTGTCACAGAGTAAGCATCCAATCTGATTAAATGATGTTCTGAGTGGACAGAACTTATATTCCCTTTGAATATTAACATTCTAGTAGTTGAGTCCTATTTCCTATGCCATTCCCACACTAAATCCCAGAGGCCAGTGGACAGCTTTAATTCATTTTATTATAATTACAAGGGAATATCTATTTTGTGCCCCAGCGCCAAACCTACAGGTAACTATTCCGTCAACCTCTTACTTAGCTATCGTAGTCAACATCAAAGATCAGACATTCCATTATGAATAACGTTGAAGTCAAAAAAGTTTACAAGTTCTTTCATGATAGTTTTGAAAAGGGCACTCATCAAATCTGACACAAAGCTGTTACTGTTACAAACTGACAATTGTTACAACTGTAAATCTACCAGCTATATTAAGGAAGTTGTGAACCTGGTACTGCCTACCAAAAATTATGTAGTTCAACTCTTGCTTTGTCAACTTTTGCTTCTAATTCAGTGGTTAGAAGGCATTAAAACTATCCAAATAAATTATAGACTTGAAACAAATAATAAAACAACTAAGTTTCAATTCAGAGGCCTTCAACTTAGTACAGAGGTAACTGGGATACAAGAATAAAGGGATAACAGTCTAGAAAAGGTAAATGAACACGACTACAGTCTCAACTTTCAAACTCCACAGTCTCTGATAATGTCTCTGGGAATGACAGAGTCTTGCTCTTCTTATTTCGGAGAGATGTGAGAATAACTGAGATAAAATATGAAATTCATTAGAGAGGATATTCTATTTCTTAGAAGAAAGCTTCTTTATAAATTTAAAGTATTATTCTGTAAAAAAGAGATTAAGACAGGAAAATCACTCTTTCAGGAAGGAATTACTAAAACAAAATCCTTCAAGAAGCATTTATTAAACATCTACCATGTTCCAGGTATTGAGTCAGGTGACAGGGATACAATACAAAAGTGGAAGAGTCCTTGCCATCAAGGATCTTACATTCTATTAAAGGGATAAAACACATTTACAGAGAAGTAAATACAGGATATACATAAAAAATAAATTAACAATGATGAGTGGAGAAATGACACTAAGAACTGTGTTAATCAGAAAAGACTTCTTAAAGGAGTTAGCACTTGAGCTGAGCCTTGAAAAGAGGTAGGAGTTCCAAGAGGCAGATGAGGGTGAGCATTCCAGATGCAAAGGACAGTCTGTGTTCACCTATGGGTTCTCCATAAGTGAGGGATAGAATGTTGTATACAGGGAATAGCTAGTCTGACTAGAGTATAAAATGTGTGAGGGGGACCAAAGTGTATTCAGCATGGAGAAATGGGGGAAGCCTAGTGGTGAATATTTTCAAATGAGGAGTTTCTATTTTATCCTAAAGGTAATAGGCACTACTAAAACTTGCTGAGCAGCAGAATGTCATGGCCATATCTGTGCTTTAGGAATCTCACTTCAGGAGCCGTGTGAAAACTGGATAGGCTGGATACAGGTAGACCAATTTAGAGGCTACAACAATAGTTCAGATGAGAAATGACAAGGCCTGAACTAAAGTGGTTGGGGTGTGAGGAGCAACACCAAGGACTTAAGAGATTTTGAGGGAATGGAACTGTCATTAATGGGATATGGGCCAAAGGGAGAGTACAGAGTTGAGAATAACTTTTAGGTTGTGAACCTGGATTGTTGGAAGAATGGTGCTGCCCTACAAAGAGATAGAGAAATTAGGAGGGGTGGTTTAGGGGGAAAGATAATGAGTTCTATTTTGAACATGTGGGATTTGAGATGTCTGTGGGACATCCAGGGAAGTGAGAAAGTACAGGCAACAAGTGTAGACGCTGTCTCTCAAAGTCAGACTAGGTAAGAGAAGGGAGAACATAGGTTAATAGTTTGGGGAGATGGTAGGGTCAAATCAAAATTTTTTAAAGATAGGGAAGATTTGGAGACATATTTATAGGCACTAAGGAAGAAGCTAGTGGACAAAGGTTGAAAATTAGGGAGAATGAGAAAATGACAGAAGGAACAAACTTCTGGAAGAGATGGGAGAGAATGAGATCAATGAACACAAGGTACAAGTAAAAGGACTGGTGATGGCAAGAAGGGTCACTTCCTTATCTGAGACAGAAGCAGAAAGGGAGAGGATGGGAGATGATGGTAAGGTGATCTGGTCTGGAATATTGGGGAAGAAAGAAAACTAGACCCAATGTTCTCACTAGTCACCAGCAGAAGCTCTCTATGCTAGTCAGAATGATATCCTTACTGTCCCTTAATGTAAAAATAAGCTGTTATTGTTGATAATAATTTTGCATAAATATAATCTTCATTTTTACCACTGGAATGCCCTTCTATTTCTTTGACAAGTTAATTCTATACTTTTTCCTAAGATCTAGCACAAAAACCTCATTGTTCTCTACAAAGTGTCCATTGACTAACCTTAAGCCTTTTTAATTTTTCCTTTTCTTTGAGTTCCCTTTAAGTATATATATATATATTTTTTTGTTTGTTTGTTTGTTTGTTTGTTTGTTTTGTTAATATAAGACAGACTATGTAAAGAGGGCTGGAGTCAGGAGACTTGAGTTCAAATATCGCTTCAGACAATTATCTGCTGTTTGACCATGGACAAGTCTTTTAATCTCTCAGAATTTTAGTTTCTTTATCTGCCAAAAATTGAGATAATACTTGAAGTTTCCACCTCAAAGGGTTATTGAAAGAAAAGCAATTTTCAAACTTTCCAGTCCTATAAAAATGGGGTCTAGAGTGCAACTTCTTGAAAACTCTTCCTTTCGGGGACTTTGTTTCCTTGACTGTAAGCTCCTTGAGAGTAAGGACAACATCTTTTACCTTCACTTCTCTTGTATAATTTGTAGTACACTGCTAGGCATACAAGATACTTATTGAATTGTACTGTTTTATACTTAGATCCAATCAGTTTATTCATATCTCCCCCAAGACCAGCCTAACAACATGTTCAATGGTATGCCTTTACCAATTTAAAATTTAATACTGTTTTTTATTCAATAAGCTAACTTAGAAACTAGTCAGCAATATGTCCAATGATCCCATGTAACATTTAAGATGGCTGCTACAGGCAATGGGTGTAAAATGGTAAATAATTTAAACTTTTATTTTTAAGGGAGAGTTCCTGAACTTTCAAACTCTGAAAAGTAAGTATGTGATCTTAAATACTTAAAGGGATCTGCAATCACATATATTTGGGTGTAGCCTGCAACCCATCCATGCTTTCCCAATGCTTGTTACTCTTGTCCAAGTCCATCCATGAGTTTTTACAAGGCATTTGTTCAATGTGCTGATAACCTTCCTTTATTTCTCCTGACTATTAAGATAATTTTTTAAATAAGAGGGAAGAGTAAACCCCTGGCTAAAGAGGCACTAAATTAAGAATATGAACCAAAAGATCTACATTTCTAAAATGTTATAACCATGATTATAAATGCTTGAATAAAAACAGAACCAATTGCCCAGAAAGTTAAAACCATACATAGTAAACGTTAAGTAAAATGCGATACCTTCCTAAGTTTTACTTTTTGGATGGTAAGTGGAAATCAATCTGTAGCTGTGAATTATTTGAGTTTTGCTTTTACTGCAAAGTAAAGAGCAGCATCCCATTTGTGGTCCATTGTGTTTTACCCATCTGCCCATCACTGAGGCACAGAAAACTTTATAACTGAAGTTACTAAGATTGTTGAAACAATTTTAAAAAGGGTCAAAATCCTTCCTCAAAAGCAAAGGGAGCAGCTCACTCTGGAGTAAACAAAGCCAGCTTCTGTGCCTGCCTTCCAGGAGCCAGTCCCAGACAATAGGAAGTGGCAGGCAATAGTGGTAGGTCTGGGGTTGGCTCAGTAGGGGTGGGAGGGAGCCAATGACTGTTAAACGAACTGCAAGAAGACAAGATAGGTAAGACTTGGGAACAGGTTTCCCGGAGGAGGGCGGTGGGATGGGGAAAACTCGGGCATCCTCGGGCCAGGGGGAAGGGAGGGTGGAAACAGCTGTCGAGCAATTCTAGAGCGCATACACAAGCGGTTCTTTTTCTCAGAACCAGGCCAGTGCCTCTGGTCAAGTTGCCCGGTAAATAGCCACAGCAGCTGTTGATCAAGGGAGTGGGGGGTGAAGGGGAGGGATGGGGGAGCAGTGACCGGGGTTCCCCGAGGGACTGACGATCCCAAGCTAGGGAGGGAAGGACGGAGGGAGGGAGGGGGATGGAGGCGGGCGGCAGGTCCTGGAGGCCGCGGGGAAGGGGAGCCCGGGCTCACCTTGAGCAGGCAGCTGTTGGCCGGGGCGGGCACCGAGGTGCGGTGGATGACCAGGTCCTGGCCCGGGCTGTGCACGTCGCAGATGAGCTCCAGCACCGCGATGCTGCGGGCAGTGGAGACCGACACCCGGTGGTCCTCGGACCAGGAGAGTGGCTCCAGGCCGCTGACGGGGTGCTGCAGCTTCACGGCCGGCTCCCGCCGCGTCGCCACCAGCCCGAAGCCGGCGCTGGGCCCCGCCGCCCCGGCTGTCCCGGGAGCCGCAGCCGCCGGCTCCTTCTCCCTCTTCTTCCCTTCTCCTTCCTCTTCCTCCTCTTCCTCTTCCTCCTCCTCCTCCTCCTGCGGCTCAGCTTCATCCGCCGCGGACATCACCCGGGGCTCGTTGGACCCTGACATCTTTCCTGGAGCTGAAAGGCCCGATCCGGGGACGCGCTAACTCCTGCCGTCGTCGCCGCAGCCACAGCCGCTGCCTCCGCAGCCGCCCCCTCTCCCCCCCCCTTCTTCCCGGCTCCCCGCGGTCCGGAGCGCCGCCGAGCCAGGGAGGACCCCGCTGTTGCCTAGCAACCAAACCCGGGCCTAGGTGACTAACGCACTGCCTGCTTAGAATGTGTCCCCTTTCTTTCGAACTACTACAAGCCAAGCACGTCTTCACGGGGATGGTTTGTGTTAGGGGTTAGAGGAGGAGGGGAAGAGGAATAAGAGGGGATCGATGCTACGGGCGCATCCCTACAAAGATCAGATGGAATGTCAAGTAGCCGAGAGGAGGAAAATTTGAATAAATAGTAGTTGTCCCTCGCTCCTCTCTACCTGGGGATCACTCCTTTAGCCAAGCGTGAAAGTTGCGAGTGATCCAAGCGTCTTCCTTACCAAAGTGCAGATCACTCTCTGGGGAGGGGTGCCACTGATCCTTTGGCACCTCTGATCCTTTGGAGGAAACTAGTCATGACCCTTCAGCTTCTGCATCAGGGAAATGGCTCTACAGAGAGCCATCCCTTGGCCTTTCTCCAGTCCCTGGGTTGTAGGAATGCAGGATATTTTACAGACATCACCTCTTATATGGAGTCATTTTTATTTCCTCTCCTTTTCTTTGGTGGGGAGGACCCTGTATGTGTGTTTGTAAACCTTTCAATCCCAGGCAAGAAAGAAAGGATGAGAAATTCCTGCCAAAGCACAAATAGACAAATACATCAGACACAGAGCAGAGAGAAAGCTTTAGGCATCCGTAAGCTTCTCCCCTAAATGGAGAAGGCTTATGGCACACGGCTTGTAATATCAAGCGAGGTTCCTACCCTGAACTAAAATACACAAGCTTGCTCTCCAATGTGTTATTCTCTCTGTTGTGTTTTTCACAGGCACACAGACGCTTCAAGACACTCAGACACATTTAAATTTACTTCTTGTTTGTTTAGTTCTATTTCTTAAGGAAAGACTGGAATATAATGAGGAGAGAGGAGAGTGACAGCCCAGGTATCTCAGTAACTTAATGACTAAGGAAAGTGTTGGAGGCAGCTATGCCGGGGTCCTTCCTCGTAATTCAGGGCTGCACTCACTGACATGTGGACTGAACTAGTCTGAAACTGACTATCATGAAGTTACCTCCTGGAGCAGCTGAGCGGGATTTTCTTTGAGATTTAGATCCACAGGCCCCTTCTTCCCCATAGCCTGCCCACTCTGCCTTGGACAAGCGATGGCAGCAGATGAAGATTTACTTCTCAATATTTCGGAGAATTGGACCTTCCCGGACTCTCACCGCCCAGAGCACAAGAAGTTCCCCAGATCCTTCAGAGCCAAGGAGAGAAAGGTAAGGCTCTGTTCCAGATCTCTGAGGTTGTATTTGTTTGTGATACCCAGAGATTGCCATTCTGTTTTTATTGATTTGTGATCAGGCTTCACCTGAAAAGTACTTGACTCTTACATCTCTCCTCCTCTCCCCCTCCCCCCCATCACTTTCTCCCTTCCTTGTTTTATTTGTTAGTTTTAATTCTGAGTAGTACAGTGGAAAGAACACTGGTTCTGAAGTTAAAGGGACGGATTTGCTCCTAGCGCTTACAACCTTGGTGACCTTAGGCAAATCAATTTGCCTGCGCCTCAGTTTCCTCATCTGTAAAAAAAAATGAGGGGTTTGGATTACATACATAGCCTCTGAGGTCCCTTCAAGCTCTAGATTTATTATGATCATATAAGTTACCTTAGTTCGGTCATCCAAAAAAAATTAACTCTCAGGTTGGGTCTCAGTTGCCTATTTATAAAACCAAACTTAAGTTTAAAAGCTTGTAAAATGATAGAATGTAAGAGTTGGAAGGAATCTTTATGACCTTCGGGTCTGATTTCTTCCATATGCAGATGAGAAAACTAATGACCTCTGAGGGAAAATAACTCACCCGAAGTCAGTGTGAATTGGTGTTGGAGTCAAAACTAAAACCCCCTGTCTTTTGACACCTGACACTATTTCTCTGTCCTAACTTTAGGAACTTTAGTTATATCGAGGAATCAGCCTTAGGTTATATGCAAAATAGCTTGAGATTGATTTATATCATGTCAGAGCTAGAAGTTATTTAGTACAGACCTTTCATTTTATAGATGGGGAATCTGGGCAAAAGAGGGGATGTGACTTGACTGAGGTCACACAGTCAGAAGTGGGAAAAGTAAGGACTTAAGCCCATTTCTTAATCAAATAGAGTTCTTCCTCCTTTCTACCACTGCCATGTAGGTAAGGTAGACTGAACTTCAAAGCTGGAATCTTTCTGTTCTGTTACTGATCTTCAGTTTGCTTCTGTGTAAGTAATTTTGAAACTACTTCTACCCCTATTTCTCCATTGGTGAAAAGGGAGTGATCTTGTTTCATAGATTATCTACTTTTCTTGTGTAGCCTGGCTTCACAGATTCATTTTAAAAGTGCTTTTGGGTGTGGCCAATTAGTCAACAAGTATGTATTAGTGCTTACTTTGCGCCTGCCTTGTTCTAAGTACTAGGATACAAATATTTGAGAAATGTATGAAGTACCAGGTACTGTTACAGGTAACAGAAGATTGTCCATTTAAAAGATACTATTGTAGCAAGGTGTTGACAATTTAAAGGACATTCATTGTCCTTGGTGATAAAAGTGAACAAAGTATTTTTATGTGCCATTTTAAGAATTTTAAACGAGGTAAGGCACCTAAGAGGCCCTTAGCCACCCTGGCCTCTGCTTCTTCATTTAAAAATGAAGTTGGAACTAAATTTTCACAGTCCCATTGAGCCCTGAGAGTCTACAGTTCTAATGAGTTGGTAGATGAGGGAAATGCTAAAGATATAATAAATATTGATTTTAGCAAAGTGTATGAGAGAGTAACCCATAGTAAGCTGATGTCAATAAGATGATAAAATATGTCCTGGATATTATGCTGGTGATTATTGCTCATATTTATGTAGCATTTTACAAAGTGTTTTCCTCATACTATACCAGGATGGTCAGTGCTTTCTTGATCCCTGAGTTCTCTCTCTTTCCCCAAATAATCACATATATACATTATCTCATATCTTCCCTGGTAGTATGTGAACCCCTTGAAGGAAGGGACTATTTTTTGTTTTGTCTTTTATTCCCAGCACCTAGCACAGCATCTATCACATAGTTGGTGCACATTAAATGCTTATTGAACTGGATTGGCAATAGAACACCTAGGTTCTAGACTTAAATCTACCTATAACTGACTTTGTGACTTTGGGCAAGTCACTTCTCTTGTGCTGATTGTAGTTTTCTCATTCTTAAAATAAGAGAATTGGACTAGATTATCTCTAAGGTCCCTTACAGCTCTAACAATCTGTATTTTTCTGACCTTATTTTCAAACTTGTTTTATATGGTTTTATAAGTGGGCTGCTGAGATACACAATTACGTTTGTAATCTATTTAAGGTGTGCAAAATGCTGTATATATATTATTTCATTTCATTCTTAAAATAACACTGTGAGTTGGGTGCTATTATTCTCATTTTACAGATGAGAGAACTTGAGACTGAAGTTGTGTCTTGCCCAAGGTACACAGTAGTGATTGAATCAGCATTTGAAATCAAGTCTAGCAAATCAAACGACCCAATTGTCTCAGGTTGTCACCTATATATCACTCTTTAATGTTTGCAAATCATTTTATATAAATTATCTCACTTGATCTTCACAATAACACTGTGAAGTAGGTACTGATTTATCCCCATTTTACAGATGAAGAAACTGAGGCTATAAGGTTATCTTATAAAACAAGAAACCTGCTAAATAGGCAATGCAAATGTTCATTCATTCGTTCAGGCAGAATTTATTAAGTGTATATATTGTGCCGGGTACTAGAGGTACAAAGACAAAAACAAAAACTGCCTCTTTTCTCAAGGAACTTAAATTCCACTGAAGGGGAAGCAGAAAATATTACACATATAGGTAAATGCAGAATATGTACAAAATTAATCAAAAGTAACATGGTAGAAGGCCCCTGATGACTGAGGGAGATAAGAGATCAGGAAAAGCCTCTTCTACGCAGTAGCAGCTAAGCTTTGAAAATGATCGATATCTTTTGTTTTTACATCACCATAATTTCCAAATATACACCTTTCCCCAGAGAACCATTCCTTGTAACCAAGAATAAAAAGAAAGAGAGAGGGAGGAAAAAGCAGTGAGGCAGAACTCACTCAAACTGAGAGGGTAGGAGGGTTCTACACCCGTCATCCTCCACTCCTCAAAGAAGGGAGGAAGGTGTTGTCTTTTCTTTAGAGCCAAACTTGATCATTGCAATTATACAAATGTTCAGATTGATTGATGTAGTACAGTATGGTCCATGGGGTCATGAAGAGTTGGAGACAACTAAACAACAAGTGCCAGGCACTGTGCTAAGCTGGGAAGGCAAAAGACAACCATGCTCTCAAGAAGCTTGCAGTCTGATGGGTAGACGACACGCAAACAGATATATACAAACAAGCCATATACAGGATACATAGGAAGTAATTAACAAAGGGAAGGCACTAGAATTGAGAGGGGTTGGGAAAGGTTTCCTATGAAAGATGGAATTTTAGTTGAGATTTAAAGGAAGCCAGGAAAGTCAGGAGATGGAGATAAGGAGGAGAGCTTTCCAAGCATGAGGGACAACTAGAGAAAATGCCCAGATGAGAGAGATGGAGTATCCTGTTTGGGGAATAGCCAGAAGGCCAGTGAAGGGGAAGTGAAGTAAGGATACCCAAACTGGAAAGGTAGGAGGGGCCTAGGTTACGTAGGGTTTTGAATGCCAAACGGAACTCTTCGTATTTGATTCTGAAGGCAATAGGAAGCCACTGAAGAGTGGGGGAGTTTGGGGGGCGGAGTGGTACACCATCAGACTTTTGTTTTAGGAAAATCATTTTAGCAGCTGGATGGAGAATGGATTAGAGACAGTGGCCGGCATACCCACCAGCAAATTATTGCAACAGTCCGGGCACGAGGTGATGAGGGTCTGTGCCAGGGTGGCGGCAGTGTCACAAGAAGGGGGCATATTCAAGAGATGCTGCAAAAGTGAAATTGACAGGCCTTGGCAACAGCTTGGATATGAAGGATGAGAGATGTGAAGAACAGAACATGATTCCCTAGCTACAAGCCTGAGAAACTGAGAATAAGATGTTGCCATCTACAATAATAGAAAAGGTAGGAGGCAGGGAGGGCTCAGGCGGAAAAATAATGAGTTCTGTTTTGGACATGTTGAATTTAAGATGTCCACTGGACATCCAATTTGAGGTGTCTGAAGGGCAGTTGGAAATGCAAAATTGGAGGTCAGCAGAGAAGTGGGGACAGGATAGGTAGATCTGAGAATAGTCAGCATAGAATTAAATCCATGGGAGCAGATGAGATCACCAAGTGAAGTAGTATAGAGGGAGAAGAGAAGAACAGAGAGAAACCAGATACAGGAAGACCAATGGAGTTATTTCAGAGTCATATTTTATGGGTATTTGAGGTGGCTATGTGGGAGCTGCAGTACCTTGCTGCTCCTATGCCGCCATCTTGGCTCCGCCCCTCTAATGGAGTTATTTCAGTAAGAGGTAATAAGGGCATGAATTAGGCTGGTGGTCATCGAAGAAAAATGGATCAGACTTGACATCTAATTAGATATTGCAGGATCTAGGAAAATAAAGAGTAGAGGGTGATTCCAAGTTTGTAAACCTAGATATCTTGGAGGATGGTGGTATCCTCAGTAAAAATAGGGAAGTTTGGAAGGGGTACTGGGTTTAGGAGTAAAAATAATAAGGTCTTTTGGGGGCATATAGAATATGAGATACCTACAGTACATCTCCTGATGGAGCTCTGGAGCTTTGGGCTAGTGAAACAAGATAGAGATTGGAGTTGGCATCGAAGATTTGGGACTCATCTGCATTGGGATGATAATTGAATCCATGAGAACTAACAATATCCTTGATAGAGGGTGAACAGAGAGAAGAGGTGAGAACATAGAATGGAACCTAGGGCAATCATGAGCTGGTAAAGATGGGGTCCATTGTTGAGTATCATTTGCAAAAGGTTGTTTGTTCCCTGATGCTGTTACCAAGAATGCCTTCACTTTATGCATAAATGACCCTCATAGATTTTGTACAAATGGGAAATTAAGCATAAGGTTAATAGCTGAATTTTGGGGGGGAGGGGGAGGTCACTTTCTTTTGGAATTAGCTGGGTCCCAGGCCCAAATTTTATTATATGATATGATATTATGTTACATTATATTACAGCATTCACAGTGTTACAACTTATCACAGATAATCAAAATACAGCATTCACAACAACTTGTCACTAACATGGCCACATAGTTTTTGCCACAGTAGTCACATAGTTTTCAGCAAAGAACAATCATTTAGTAACTCAATCATTCAATCATCCTTAAGGAGGCTTGTATAATACAAAAGTCAAAGTACTCCACCTCTGGATAGTACATTCATTTGGTCAATCACAGAGTCCTTAATTCAACCACAAAGTACAATCACAAATAAATGACAATTCCATCAATTACTACTCAGCAGAAAATAACAATTCAGCAGATAGGGCTTCCAACTGTCTGACCATTACATCCATACCTACTTAGTCACCAGAGAGGAAAGCACCAACATCTGGGTTTTCAAAGTTGGGGGGGGAGGGGGTAAGATCTCAATGGCTGCCCAGAGTCTCATCTGGCCAAATCACATAACTCTTCCCTGAGTCCCAAAGCTAAACCTCACATCAGGGTCAGTCACTACTCAGTATTCATGGAGAGGTCTTTTCATCTTGACTCAGGGAAAGTTCTCAGATTCCCTGGATCTCCTTCCATGGTCCAGATCCTACTGGATTCACCAAACTGTCACCTGGGTTCAAAGGCAGACAGCTCCCAGGTCCTTGTCCAGCTCTTCACACACTTCCTGTTCCACACTGAAGCTCACAGTGTCCAGTCCATCTTAAACCCTTCACAGTCTCTGTTCCCAGGAAGTTAAGGCTTAACAAAGCCACAAACAGGTTCATACAAAGTACCAGCATCACAGTCATGCTTCCTCAGTCTTTTGGCAGCTCCCGCTGGCCCTCAGACTCAGCAAAAGTTTCAGTTAGTTCCCAGAATCAAAATCACTTGAACCAGGTTCTCAAAATAAAAATCATTCTCTCCAGCCTGGGCCTCTCTTCCCCAGCCTCCAGAACCTGGCTCCAAGAAGATCTGTCTGACCCAGCTGGGGCTTCTCCTTGTATACACACATGGCATTAGCTGCTTCCTGTTTCAGCCATTTCCTGTTTCAACCCCTTCCTGTTACATCAGCAACAGGGGTTCATACCTTCTGTTTCTTTAACAGAGGCTTGATTAATTACTCAGTGCTAAGTACCTGTTAGCTTTGCAAATAAAAAGAGATCAAATTACATTACTATTACAAATCTTAGCTCTTTGAGGGCAGGGATTGTGTTCTGTTTAATCTTTTTATCTCTCCCAGCGTCTAAAAATAGTATCTTCAACATTTTTGTTGTTGTTTGTTTCTTTTCCCTGTATTTATGATTTCACTGGTATAGGGAATTCCCCATGCCAGTGGTTCTCAAATTTTTTGGAATCAGGAGCCCTTTACACCCTGAAAAATTTTTGAGGACCCCGTAGCTTACATAGGTTATATCTATTAAGTTTACTAGGTTAAAAATTAAAACTGGTAAAATTTTGAAATACTAATTCACTTGAAATAATAATAACCCCACTGCATGTTTACATAAATAATGTTTTTACAATAAGTAACTATATTTTCTTTTAAAAAATTTAGTCAGAAGAGTGGCATTGTTTTACATATTTTTACAGATGTCTTTAATGTTTGGGTTAATAAAAGACAACTGGATTTTCATGCTCTTCTTTATTCAGTCTGTTGCAATAGATTGTTTTGATTGAAGTTATGAAGAAATTCCGGTTTCACACAGATACGTAGTTGGAAAACAGAGTAGTATTTTAGTAGGCAAATAACATCTTAGTATTGTTGTAAAAATCATTTTGATGTTGGGGACCAACAGGGGTCATTGGTTCATGCTTTGAGAAATGCAGCCCTGGACTGATACAGATTAATTATTCTGCAATTTGTAGTCCTAAAGAGCTGTTTAAATAACTTGATCAAGCATCACACAGTCAGTTTGTGTCAGAAGCTGGATTTGTGCATAGGTTTTCCTGTCTCCAAGCTGGCTTTCTAGCCACTCTACCTCATTGCCTTGTGCATAGTAGGTACTGAATGTTTGCCAAAGTTACCGTGGATCTTCTAACTGACAAATCTAACAATCTCTTCTCAGTCTTTGTCATTTTTGACCTCTCTTGGACATTTGACACTGTTCACCACTCTCTCCTACTGGATATTTTTTCCTCTCTGGGTTTTCATGATCCTATTCTCTTCTGGTTCTCTTCCTGTCTGTCTGACTCCTCCCCACTCTCCTTGGATCTTCATTCACGTCATGCTGACTAGAGATGTTCCAAAGAGTCTATCCTAGGCTTTCTTCTCTTTTTTCTCTATACTTCCTCAGCTGATGACTTCACCAGTTCCCATGTGTACAATTATCATTTCAATTCAGGTTACTTCAGAGCTGTCTATAACTATATCTGTATTGCCCTAGTCTTTCCACTGAATTCTAGGCCATGTCATCAGCTACCTGCTAAATATTTCAAACTAGATGTCTCATAGGTACCTCAAGCTCCATATGTCCAAACTGCACTAATCTTTCCTTCCCAACCCACCCCTCTCCCCAACATGACTATCACTTGCAAAGGCACTACCATTCTCCCAGTCACCTAGGTTCACAACTTTGGTGTCATCCTTAACTCTTTACTCTTCCTCTACATATCCAATCTGTTGCCAGGTCTTATCTTTTTTGCCTTTTACAGTATCTGTCACAGACTTGCCCTTCTCTTTGTTCATACAGCCACCTCCGTATTTCAGGCCCTTCTCATCTCTATCATATTATTGCAGTGATGTCCCAACAGGTTTCAATGTCTCTTCCCTCCAATTCATCTTCAACACAGTGGCCAAAATGACTTTTCTAAAGTGTCCATCTGACCAGTTCACTTCTGTACTCAGTAAATTCCAGTGGCTTTTCATTGCCTCTAGAATCAAATATCAACTCCTATCTGACATTTAAAGCTCTTTACAACTTAGCCCCTTCCTACTTTTCTAGTATTCTTACATATTACTCTTTTCTATCCAGTCTGACTGACCTATTTGCTGATATTCACACAGGATCCTATGTCTCCTATCCCTGTCTTGAACTGGCTGTTTCCTGTGCCTGGAATTTTGTACATCCTCACTTCAGCCTCTTGGAATCTCTGGTTTCTTTTAAAAGTCAACTCAAGTCTTACTTTCTACATAAAGTCTTCCTCTTATGTGAAGATTTCCGCAGCTGCTACCATCTTCCTGGCCAAAAATACCTTGTATTCATTTTGTATGTATTTTATGTTGTGCATATGTGTGTGTATGGATCTATATACACACATACACATGTTGTGTTCTCAGAAAGAATATAAACTCCTTGAGGACAGGGATTGTTTCACTTTTGTCTTTGTATCCTCGACACATAGTAGGCTTATTGATTAATTAGTTGGAGAACATTTTTAAAAAATACATAGAAGAAAAAGCAATTTCAAGAGGAATGCAAACCAATAGGGCAATTTTGTTACTAACATATTAAAATTGAATTTTTAAAAAAACACACGGGGACAGCTAGGTGGTGAGTGAATACAGCATCGACCCTGGAGTCAGGAGGACCTGAGTTCAAATCCAGTCTCAGATACTTGACACACTTAATAGCTATGTGACCTTGGACAAGTCACTTAACACCAGTTGCCTTGCCTTCCCCCACACAACACCCCTCCCCCCACGTAACAGAAGTTTACTGCTTCACCTACGGTTTTTTGTTCTTTTTATACTGAAATGTGTGTGTAAATTCACAATAAAAAAAAGAAACTTAAAAAAAAATCAAATTGAATGAAGCCACAGCAGGTATGTGCTTGTCAGTTTTGCCAATGTCACAAAGCTGGGAAGGGGTAGCCAGTGTGAGAGATGGCGTCCTCAAGCTTGAAAGTGATCATTGTGGGCTGAAACATTGGGACTGAAAACAAGTTGACCATGGAGCAGTCTAGAACAGTCTAGAGTCAACCTCAGTCTTGCTGAGCACATTTGGCCCACTACACTCCTGATTGCAGTCAGACCCAGATTAAAACGTAATTGGGAAATATTTAACTAAGTAAATAAAAACACAGTAAAACATAGATAATATCACATTTTAAAACTAAGTCAACATGTGGCTTGAAAGGATCCTTATGTACCGATTAGTGGTCTCATTTCTCTTTGAGTTTGACTCCACTGATGTAGAGGAGAGTAACCAGGATTATGAGACCTGAGAAACAACTGAAGGACTGGATGAAGGAAGACCAAAGGGATTTGTCAGTTAATCAGTCAGCAAGTATTTAAGCATTTGTTGTGTGCTAAACATCATAGATTTAGAGCTGGAAGGGACCTCAGGTGTCATCTAATTCAATACTCCCATTTAAACAGATAAGGAAACTGAGGCCCAGAGGAGTGAGGTAATTTATCTAAGGTCACACAAGGAGTAAGTAGCAGAGATGAGATTTGAACCTAGGTCCTATGACCCCAAAGCCATCTCTTCAAACTTTGGATCAATCCATGTAGAAAAGACAGCCCACTTATTCTGTTACTGAAGAGGCAGAACCAGGAACTGTGGGGGAAAGGGAGGTAGATTTTCATTTAACATGATAATGTTTATTTTTCATGTTTCATTTTTTCCTTTTATTTTTATATGCCATTTCCCCATAATCACCACCCCACCTTCTAGTAAACCCTTCCTTATCACAAAAAGAAACATTGAGGTAAAACCAAACTCCACAGTGATCAATTCTGATTGTGTTCCACATCCTTGTGCCCTGCCCCATCCGAGAGGTGGCTCATCCTTCATCTTCCTTACTGCAATTGGTCTTGCCAGGGCTGAGGAACCTGCACCCTTGATGCCACATGTGGCCTTCTAGGTCCTCAAGTGCATCTCTTTGACTAAATCCAAACTTCACAGAACAAATCCTTTTATTAAGGGGATTTGTTCTGTGAGGTTTGGATTCAGTCAGGGGGCCACAGGTTCCCCACCCCTGGTCTTGACCATCAGAATGCCAGTTTTCTAGTGCTGCTTCCATCTCTATTACTGTGGTTACTGTGGGTACCATTCCCTTGGTTCCGCTTACTCAGAGAAGCCATGAACAGGCCACCTCACGATGAGGTAACAAATTGCCTGATGGATGCCAGATGTTGCTGAAGGGTCTGCTGTACCATGTGAGAGGTCAGACTAGGTGACCTCTAAGGAGATTTGAATTCTAAAGAGTCTATGGTACTTTCTTATGGCTACAGTAATAGAAAGGGAATGAAAACACTATGCAGTCTAATGAAAATTACTTTTTTTATACTTTATATTCACTTATCTGTGTAACCCCTAGTAGAATATAAGCTGCTTGAGATCAGGGATTCTTTTGTTTCTGATTTTGGGTTTCTGGCATCAGGTACAGAGACCTTGCACATGATAGGAGCTTAATAAATACCTGTTGAATTGAATTGATTCCATAGTCTCTTATTCTCTGTACTACCCTGTACCAGGCAACTAATTTAGGCACCAGGGATACAGAGAGTTTACATTTTAATAGAAAAATATCTATGGGGGCGGAGCCAAGATGGCGGCGTAGCAGCAGCAACATATCGCAGCTCTCACATAGCCACCCCAAAATACCCATAAAATAGGACTCTAAACCAATCCTGGAACTCCAAAACGCACACAAAGATACTTCCCACTAAGGTCAGCTTGGCTACGAGGAACCATATCAGCACTGTGAACCGAAACCAGCCTGGCCTGAAGCCGAGGCTGTGCCCCGGGGCGGCTGAACGGGAGGAGCTGAGGAGCCTCTCAGGTGAGCGGATTAGCAGCAGCTGCGAGTGGGAATTGTGAAAGGGGGAGATAAGCAGTCCGGCCAGAAGGCCTTCAGAGTGGAAAAAGCGAAAAGGCAGAGGTTTTGCACCCGCCTCAG
>CM053581.1:223307073-223378228 GCA_028627135.1 Pseudochirops cupreus
ATAGGAGAGAATAGACTGGGGGACGGGGGACACACTGGGATGGCTGTTTTGGGGCGGTGGGTGGGGGAAAGACGGGGAGAAAATATGTAACTCAAAAAAAATTTAATAAAATAAATTTAAAAAAAATTTAAAAAAAGAAAAATATCTATGAATTAAAAGTGAATACAAGGGAAAAGTAAATACAAAGTAATTTTGGGGGCTGAGGGCAAAGTACAAGAACTGATTGAATCAGAAAAGGCAGGGGTACAGTGGATAGAGAGCTGGACCTGGAGGCAGGAAGATCTAAATTCAAATCTAGCTTCAGATACTTACTAGTCGTGTGACTCTAGGCAAGTCACTTAAGCTGTTTGCTTCAGTTTCCTCATATATAAAATGGATACAACAACATCTACCTCTCGGGTAGTATCAAAGAGTTAATCTTTGTAAAGTGCTTAGCACATAGTAAGCACTAGGTAAATTTTAGCTATTATTACTGTTATTATGTATAGGAGGTGGCATATGAAATGAGCTTTAAAGCAAACCAGGAATGCTAAGGGGGCAGAGGTGAAGAAGGGAGTGCATTCCAGGTATAGAGAATAGCCTGTACAAAGTGTGGAGAAAGAGACAGGATGGCTTAGATTAGGTGCAGGAAATAGGGTACTTTTTCTGGGAAGGTATACTAGAGCCAGACTAAGAGGACTTTAAATGATAAGGAGAGGTGCTCCTGGAGGCAGTAGGGAGCCATTGGAGAACTTGGAGCTCAACCCAGAATGAAAATTCCTTAAATTGGAGACTTTGGTTTCTCTCAAATGAGTAAGTTCCATAGTTAAAACAGTATCACTGTTACTGTATACAGTATTCTCTTGGTTCTGCTCAATTTGCTCTTTGTTGTTTCCTGAGAGTCTTTCCATGTTTTTCTAAGATCATTGAGCTCATTGTTTCTTTAACATAGTAGTATTCTATCACAATCACATAATATACCTTGTTCAGCCATTCCCCAATTGATGGACAATTTCTGTTGTCAATTTCTAGTTCTTTGGTACCACAAGAGAGCTGCTAATAAGCATTTTAGAACATATAGGTTCTTTTCCTCTTTCCATAATCATCTTTGGAAATAGACCTAATAGTGGTATTTCTGAGTCAAAGGGTATATAGGCAGTTTAATACCTCTTTGGGCATAACTCTAGATTGCTCTCCAAAATGGTTGGATCAGATCACAGTTCCACCACCCATGAATGTGTCCCAATTTTTCCACATTCCCTCCAATATTTATCACTTTCCCTTTCAATCATTTTAGCCAATCTGATGGGTGTAAAATGACAGCTCACTTTGCATTTGTCTGATCAATAATGATTTCGAGCATTTTTTCTTATGACTATAAATTGTTTTGATTTCTTTATTGGAAAACTGCCTGTTCATATCATTTGACCACTTATCAATTGGGAAGTAGTTTATTTGTGTTACAAATGTAAAATTACATAGATTGAAATTGCTTAGAAAGATCTGTAATAGGCAAGAGATAAAAAGCAAAACAAAGTCCCAGATGTATATATTTGGTAACTTGTTGAGGCTAGCAAGAATGAGTAAAATGAGCTTTTTTTAAACAGAAGAGAACACGTTAAGCAGAAAGGCAGTATAGGCCAGGAGAGACTGAAGCCCCTCTTAGTAATAAGGAGACATCAGTCACAGAAAGTTTCTATGTAAGGTATTTGTGTACAAATAGAAGGGGAAGGCCAAAAAAATTAGATGTATCATCTCCTAGAGGGAATTTGAACACCATGAGTTTAACCAAACCATATCTAGAAATAATAATCAACTGACAACAAAATATTGAATGTTGTTAGCTGTTATAGGAGATCAAGTGGGGATTTGAAAGGCAAAGAAGATTAGAAATAAGTATGAGGGGGAAGTGATGGATGGAGAGGAGTTCTCATTTGGAACGGAGAGTAGGAATTGTCTCCAACCACCTGAATCTGGAGGAGCAGCTTGAGGGGACAAGGGATGACAGAGTTCCACGCACTCTAGGAAAGAACAGTAATGAAGGTTTTTCTGCTCCCTGCAAATAAATAGGGATATGGCCATCCCAGCCAGTTAGTTCTCTCATGCCTAGGAACAGACTTGCTTCATTACTATTCTGTTTACGTAGAGAAAATATCTGAGGTTTTATTTCCCTCTTACAACTTTTTCATGGAAATGGACAAAAATATGATTTTTTTAGCATGTGCATTTTTAAAGGTTAGTTCTCATCTCCCCCCTTTTATTTCTTCTTCTTTTTTTTTTTAAGCTCTTGCTGGTCTGTGATATTTTTCCTTCCTCAGGTCCATCATTCTGCCATTAAGTCCTTGGCTACTTTGTTACTGACAGTGGATATTGAATCTAAGTAGATGACTATCTTGATTTGGATTAGAAGACCTCTAGTATTTTTCCTTGCCATTTTTGTCTTCCTTCATTTCTTTTTCTCGAAAAAATTCTGAGTCAGTGAAGATAATTGCAAGTTTAAACTGTTGCTTGACATATGGGCATAATGATCTCTGCAGAAAGAGATGCAATTCTGTGAACAATGAGGCTTCACTATATAGCCAAGTATTCATCATCTTTCGGTTTCTTTCTTTAGGGAACACCAAAGCAAGCAAAAGGTACAAAAAGAAAATTCCAAGGGGCCAGCGAAGGGCCCCCACCAAAACAAAAGAATGAAATATCCTTACCCCCTGCCAAGAAAACCAATGTTAAAGAGGTTGAAAGGACTGTGAAGGGAAAGCCAGAAGGTCTGATTTCTCCAAAGAAGCACCCAGCTGTCCATACTAATGAGGGACAAGTGGAGAGGCCATTCATTAAGACTTCATCATTATTTAAAAACAACCCTGAAATTCCAGAAATCCACAGGTGTGTTCTATGGATTGTTCACTGCAGGGATCAAAGGAAATAAATATAATTCTTCTGATTTCATCATTTAACTGAGACGGAGACTGATTTGTAGGTGTGTTGTTCCTCATTTACAGAGCTATGGTGAAGCAGGTTCGAGAAAAAGTGTTTACTTCAGATTCTTTTCATGAGTTGGGCCTCCATCCACACCTGGTGAGTACCTTCTGGGCTTTCAGAAGGTTTTTATTTTTTGCCAAAAAAGCTCATTTTTTGGGAAGACAACTATTTTATGCTGACTGTCTGTTTCGACCCTTGTTAGATTGGTGAGGGGAGGAACTTGCTGTGGAAAGAAATCAAAATGAGGTTATTTTTGCAGCAGGTCAAGTGGGCTCAGATTAGTTCCATTATATTCTGTTGGTACAAATTTAATGGCCTCAGGCTGTCATTTATTCAACATCCATTTATTAATTGTCTACCATGTGCATTGCCCTATGGTTTATGTTGCAAAAGAAACAAAGATAAATAAGATCGTCCCTGACCTTGAGGCTGTCTGTCTGCTGCCTTAGTGTAGATCATGTGCAGGGAGGAACTGACTGCTATTTCTACCTAAATGCTGTTTTATTTATGATATGTGAAAGAAATATGTAGTTCCACTTACCTTTCTCATTACCATATGTGTTTATCAGAGGAGTCACTGAATGACAGAATTCAGTGGCCAGGGGTATCACAATTGAGAGTATTTGGGCTTTAACTGGAGGTTCTGTTTGCTGAGGTTTGGAGGGTGAGGAATCCACCATACTGTGCAGTTTCTCTAAGCAAATGGACACTTTCTTATTAATAATAACTTGTTTAGGCTTACTGTAAGGTGAGGAGCATAGAATACATTCCCTCTTGCATGGTCTTAATTTCAACCTAACCCCTGCTCAGTTTTACATAAGCCATTTTTCTGTTCCACATATTTGAGCATCAAAACTTATTATATCAGTATGAATCAGCTTTGCCCCAAAGTTGGTACCATCTTCATTTTCCTCTTCTGTTTCCTTTGCCCCCTTTAAATTCAATAATTCTGGAGAAGTGATAGTCAGTGAACATGCCTGATTTTGCTTCTTATCTTCTTAGGTTTCAACAATAAGCACTGTCTTGAAAATGTCCAGTATGACCAGGTAAGAGCTCCAGACCAAACTTCAAGCTTCCTAAGGGGTCCAGATAGGCCTCACCAAATGAAATTTAAATGTGGTAAAGGGAACTGAAAGAAAATATTAATTCACACATTATGAAGGAATGTCAGGTGGCTAACTAGCCTTATGGCCCTAGTTAAGTCATTATTCTTTAGTTTCTTCATTAAATGAAGTGGTTAACCTAGATGATCTTTAGGGGTCATTTTAGCTCTTCATTCTCTGAAGACTTTGGTACAGTTTATTCTTTTATGAGACTGCTTCTATTTCTGTTAGATTTATCAGTGATTTTCCTTTAACATAATGTGGTCAGACTACCAGTTTAGAACAGTGTTACTTCACTTTTGGAATTATTTCTGCTGGTAATAATAATAGGAGTCAGCCAAGTGGGATAGGAATAAATATTTGGTTTAAAGCAAAAAAAAATATTGAGATCAAACAATAAATTTGGTAGGGTGAGTATTATCCCAAAGTTTCGTATTTGCCTTAATATTCGTAATACTTAATACTTAATACCCAGAAATTGTGCCTAAAAAAGTTTCTTGCTAATGTCCCCTCTTCTCAGCCCCTGATTTCCCCATCCCATAAAGAAAATACGGTCTTAGATTTTAAAGTCTCTCATCAGGATGGCAGTTGACATAACCAATTTCATGGAATTCCAATTCTATAGCCCTGAAAGATGAGACAAATTTTATGGGAATTTGAATCTGTCAACTCCAGGATTTTCATCTTGTAGCCACCTCCTTCTGTTAAAGTAAGATCAGATAGCCTATTTACCTTGCAAACTTTTTCGAGTAATTTTTTTTTTATAAATAAATACATATTTTCTCTATGTACTACAGTGTTCAGAAGCAAAGTATTCCTTCATTGCTAGAAGGCAGAGATGCTCTTGTGAAATCCCAGACAGGATCAGGTCAGCATTTAATTATTACTACAATTATATTGTAAAGGGTTTGTGTGTGTGTGTGTGTGTGTGTGTGTGTGTGTGTGTGTGTTAACTGTAGCACTAATTTTGTTCATTTAATAAAAGGAAAGGGCCTACTGAACTTAACAAAATTAAGCATGTTTAGGAGCTAAACTATTTCTGCTATTGCTCCAATTTATAGCTAGAGGGTTGTCACCCTCCCCCCCGCCACCCGCTTCTGCACACCCATTCTGTCTGCAGGCACAGATAGCCTCAAAATAACGGGTACTTACAATTATGTGGATGCTGAAAAGAAATCAGCTTTTGAGTAGAGAATTTTTCACTGACAGTGATCTTGACACAAGAATGCACATTATTGGGACAATGTTCATTTTGTTTAGACATTGGGGTTTTTTTTTGTTTTCAGTCCAATTTGCAGTTGCCCTGTTGAGTTCTCCAATGGAAACTCATTTGCTCCCTTTTTCCATTGATGTGATTTGAGTGCTGTTCAGGTTGGTAGAAATCCAAAGTATCTGCCATTTGGTTGGTTTTTCATTGGCCCCTGTAGACTCTTGGGTGGGGTTCCATCTGATTTTTATCAGACTGACATCTTTTATACATCCCAGAAATACCTGTGAAAATGGCACTTAATGAACCTCTTGCTTTTAGCTCATAGGAATGGTTAAGTAGGACTTTGGGAAATGAACTCCCTCCCAGGTTCTCAAGTCAGCTTCTACACTAAGCATTGGTGGAACAATTTAGGAAATGTTGCTCCTTGTTTAGTGGATAAAGGTCCAAATGCTTCCTGGATACTTGAAAGTACAGAATTCACCAAAATGTAATCAGAGGGAGGTAGGAAGTTAATTGGATGTGGATTCTTTTTCACTCTGGTTTAACATCCTTTTCTTTCTTCCTTCCTCCCTTTAAACTGAGGTCCTCCATTTGTCAAAGTATGTTTTTCTTCTTTCTCTGCCCTAAAATCACACCACCACCAAAAGAATAGCACAGCATTTCTCCTTGGTGGCCTTCGATTTTATTTTCTACAGGAGCTGAAGTCTGCAGTGTCCACTGTTTTTATTACTTTTACATTTATTTATTTCTTTAAAAGGTAAAACGCTTGCCTATTGCATCCCTGTGGTTCAGTCTCTTCAAGCAATGAAGTCGAGAATACAGGTTCGTATAAGTAAAATGTGTTTTTCAGTTATTGTTCACCATGAAAAAGCAGCATCAAATTGAATCAGAACAGCCATATTGGGACTGATAGAATCTCTTTTCTCTGAGCAGTGTTGTATATGTTAAGTCTAAATATTGCTAATCACCCTACTCACAGTGGGGGAGAAGAACAGCAAATTCATGATTCAGTGTTCGGCTTATTTTTTTTTACTGTGAATGGTAATTAATTATTAACTGAAGCAAAACATAACACCTTGATTGCAGCAACCTTACCTAGCACTTCTTTGTATCCCCAATAACAGCCAGCAAAGTGTTTTGCTCGTGGTAGACACTTAATAAATATTTATCAATTTGATTTATAGATTTGAGTAGATAAAAAGGTAATGATGTTGAAAAATATAAGAATGAAATTCCAACATGGGAATGAACATTCATGCATGTTATTTACTTAGAATTCACAATTATAAGAAGATAGAGCAAACAAGTAATTAAATTTGACATCAGTTATATAAATAAGACTCTAATTAATGGATTTGCTAATTGATCTTCCCTTCTTTGGACCTTATCTGAAATTTGTTTCTGTCTGTGAAATATGCTTGGTCAGGGTACCATACTAATAACCAGTGAATAGGTAAGTATTCAGTAAGAGACTACTGTGTATTATAATCTGAGAGTACAAAGGCAAAAAAATAAAGCAATCCCTCTTCTTAAGGAGTATCCACTAAACTTGGATTTCTGTGTAGGCCTGGTAGCTTTAATCTGCATAAAATTCACCCCAGATCAAGTTGAATATCCAAAAAATACATAACCTTCAAACTGGAGAACAGATGAGTGAATATGGATGAATCAACATAAACTCACCACCTCTACTAGAAAATAATTCAACTTGCATTTTACAGACATCATCTAAATTCATTCTTTCATTCAAAAAGAAATTTCTAAGTACCTATTGTACGCAAGGTGTTTACTTGAGCAAAAGTCAATAACTATCTGAAGAAGAATATTTCCATCGTCAGTCCTTTGTAATAGGAGGCAGTAGATAAAGAACCACACTCTGAAACAGGAAGATCAGGGTTCAAGTCCTGCCTCTGATATAACCTGGCTCTGTGACTCTGAGCATGTCACTTAATGGCTCAGAGTCCAGACAACTCTCTAAGATGACAAATTGCAGAAAGGTGCTGAGTTGCCATTAGTAGAGGGAATTCTCTTTTGAGAGTTCCCGGTATTGATGAATCATAGGATATTGACAAATCAGAGGTCAAGTTCTTATTTTGTAAATGACTCATGGTGGTTTGAATTTTTTGGCTTTTCTGTAAATTAGTGCTGGAGAATATGATCGAACTGTTTAAAAGTTTTTTCTTTTTTTAAAAAAAATTTATTTTCATTTCAAAATTCCTTCCTTCCCTTTCCCCATCGTGAAGTCAAGATGAACAAAACCCATTACAAATATGTACAGTCAGGCAAAACAAATTCCTACATTAGCCTTGTCCAATAAAAAAAGAAAAAAAGAAAAAGATATGTGTACAAAGTTTTTTCTTAAGGTCAAGAGAGTTGTCCAGTCTTCAAGCTGGAAAAGACCTTAGAGGTCATCTAATGCAAACTTTTCTTTTTTACAGTCGAGGAGGCTGAAGAGGGGAATGATTTGCCTACATATCTGTGATTTTTTTTTTTTTAATATAGTAAACTCCTGGGGGAGGAACTCTCTAGTATAGAGAGGCAACTTTTAGCCTTTGGGGGTTGCTTGGGACACTGATGGGTTAAGTGTTGTGCCTGTAGTTGCATTTGTATATCCTAGTCAGAACTTGAACCCCAGTCCTCCCAATTCCAAAACCAGTCCTTTGTCCACTGCACCATATTCCCTTAGAGAACATAGTTTGACTTGTTTTATATTCAAGTCTATTAACAAGTAATGTTAGAGTAGGATTGGAGGAGCCCCTTGTAATTGTTCAAATATTGTTTTCATACCAATCAAAACACTATATTTAATGATTTTGCATGAAGGTCTCTCTATAATCATAGTTTTCTTTTATGAAGGATTGACTTCCTGGGAGGTAGACGTGGGAAAGTAAGCACTGGAAAATGTAGGTAATATGAAAAAAAAAGATTTTGAAAATTTATTTGAAAAAAAATTTAAATTTTCAAGCCACAATAATTGTACATTTTAAAGTTATGTTCAATACAACAAAATCCTAATATAGACGAAATAATGGGAAAGTAGATTTGATTATAAAAGGACTTGACCTGTAAGAAACATGTTTATGGGGAATGAAAAAGCCAAACCACCCAACAGACCTTTGATGAAATAATTAAACTATGCGCCTTTTCTTTATTTTTACCTTTTTCCAATGGTTTTGTCCATGATTTTTACTCTGTCCATCCCATCTCCACAAAAAATTACCATTCCACCCCCCCTTTTTTTCTTTTTCTCCCTCAGTATGTTGCAACAACTTTTGAAATGTTAGGGTTTTCATTCTCACCTAGTGGCACATTGATACTCTCTTATCAGAGTATTTAACACTAACAGTATAGATTTTATCATAGTCTCATGGAGGTAATATTAAGAAGAGGTACTTAGAAATTTCTTTTTGAATGAAAGAATGAATTTAGATGATGTCTGTATGATGCAAGTTGAATTATTTTCTAGTAGAGGTGGTGAGTTTATGTTGATTCATCCATATTCACTCATCTGTTCTCCAGTTTGAAGGTTATGTATTTTTTGGATATTCAACTTGATCTGGGGTGAATTTTATGCAGATTAAAGCTACCAGGCCTACACAGAAATCCAAGTTTAATGGATACTCCTTAAGAAGAAGGATTTTGCCTTTGTATCCCCAGAGTATAATACACAGTAGTCACTTACTGAATGCTTTCAACTGCTTTGAATTCCATCATTGGGTTCATTTATTTTTGTCATCAAACATTTATTGATCACCAACTTTGTACAAGAGACAGCAGGAACTACTTTTTGCCTTTGTACACCTCCCCCCCCATAACACAGCACCTGAAATATAGCTGGTACTTAATAAATATTTGTTGACTTGTTCAAGGCACTGGTGACGTGGGGTCTTTTACTCGTGCCATGTTAAGTTCTCTGTATCTTCAGTCTTGTGAAAATATATGCAATGAACTCATTATTCTTCCTTACTTTCTACCCCTCTCAACAGCGCAGTGATGGCCCCTATGCTCTGGTATTAGTGCCAACAAGAGAGGTAGGTTGTTTGACTCTCAAGGTTAATCTTAAGTATTTTCAGTGTTGTCTTATTGGGTTTCAAATTTTTGTTTTTCCTTGAATGTTTCCTCCCCCAAAGCCAGCAGATGTGGGTAAACTATCATACACACCTTTACCTGTTTCTTCCCTTTCTGAAATCCTTCCTCTCTCACCCTCTTATTCCTTCTAAAAATCTAGGAGGAAAATTCAGCAACCAAAGTATAGGTATGAGTTTCCCTATTGTCTGAAAACCAAATGAAGTTCCATGAAAGCTTCATTTCTTAAAATGAGATAGAAGCATGTTCGTTCTGTTTTCCCCTCTCAGGGCTGTACAACTTAACATCAAACCAAGATCAACATGTCTTTATTTAAAATAATTTTTAAGAAGCTACTTCCACCAAAAATCTTACTTATTTCCTAGAAGGTGAGCCTCCCAAGATTTTTCTTCCTTGGAAATCTCTTCTATATGATTTATTTGCCTACAAAGGCAATTTCAGAACAGGGTGTCAATGTTTTCTATATCAAATGCTAATAACTTTCCATGCAGAGAATTGATCGCAGGTATCTAGTTTTGGGCACAGCCTTTTATACTACCTGCAGTGCAATATCTCAGTCAATTCTAGGAAAGGAGAAGACACTGAAGCTATTTAAATTTTTACAGCAGCAAACTTGCTACTTCCCTACGATGCTTCATGAATACTAAGTATGTGGAAACTGTATAAGCTTGGTTAAAGTGATATTGTCAAGACCTTTTTGGTGGTGGTTAAGGGATAATAATTAATCTCATTTTTACTTTCTGTGGCTCCCTGTGCTTTCTTGTGGGCTTGGGAAATGCATATCCATCTCTCTGCCTTAGAATGTTAAAATTACCTTAGTAGCACTCTTAGAAGGCAGTCAGTTGTTTGACCTTTGTAGCAAAGTTTCTAAGTGTTAGCCTGTTGCATCACCATTCCAGTTTCCCACCATTTCCAGATTCCCTGCTCTTTCTCAAAGGGAGTCAAATCCAGGTTAACTTTGTTTCATTTCCTTCTATCTCTGTGCACCAAAGATGTCTAAATGCATGTGTGGTGCTCTGGGAATTTGAGCCAGCAGAGGGAGCACAAAACACTATTTTTGTATAAGTCCAAGAAATAGATGTGGTGATGTGTTTACCCTCTGTCTTCCCCTAAACTCTCAGTGGGTTTCAGAACTAGTATATAAAGAGACAGTTAATGTAGACACTGTTTATCTTTTTTCTTGAATTACTTATAAGCTTTCCATTGGGTCAAAGTTGAAATACTGATCATCTTGTCTGTCTCTATTCTCTTTCTTTTTTAAAAATACCTGCCTCACCATATGAACCTGTTTAATATTTGCAGCTGGCTCTTCAGAGCTTTGATACCATCCAGAAACTGCTTAAGGTAGGGAAAGCCATGAGTTGGGTTGTAATCATTCCATTTTTTTCAAAGTAAAGAAACAGTCACAGTTTAAGGCCCAGGAAAGACTTTTGTTTCCTCTGTTCCTTGGCTTTCCATAATATTCCACAGGAGACCTATTGAGGTCTGTTTTGGAACTGGAAAGATTTTGCCCTGTCGTATATATTGGATATTGGCCACTACGAGATTCTTAATTCTTACCTACTTGGTCGTTGGTATCCTTCACTGCTTATATTTCCTCAAAGTGTTCACCATGGCTAAGTGTGCACGTTGAACACAAGAAGCACCTCTAAAAGCTGTAAATGGTCATTTATGAGACCAAGGAGAAAAGTACAAAATCTCAATGTCTGTCACCTCCAGGCTATACAGAGGATTTTACTTAAGCTTCCGTTTCCCCTGTTGCTTAAGTAGTGGGAAGCAGTGTATTTTTATCATATGCAACAGAAAGCAATCGACTTGTGAAGTGTGTTTTTCCATTTATGCTATGAAAAGAAGAGTAGCAACCATTTGAGCCAATGAAAAAGTGAATACATTTCTGTCTTCTTATGCAATGTGGGAAGCCTGTTGTGGAGTTAAAATTTTAAGTTACTGCCAGTCTTAACTATGGGCATTGTCATGCCTATGAGTTGTATCTCCCCTATTAGGCCTCCTGCAACATAGGGATAGCCCTAAATTCTTTTTCTTGATTTGTTTAAAGGAGAAAAAATTTTTTTTTAAATTAGTCCCTTTACTCTTGACTTAAAGAAAAAAAAAAGCTTTATGTTGATCTTGGACTGTTCCCTTCACTGTAGCCATTTACCTGGATTGTGCCTGGAGTATTAATGGGGGGAGAAAAGAGAAAATCAGAAAAGGCCAGGTAAGAACAGATTGTTTAATAATTTTGTTTTTGGGTCCCACTTCTCTCCTACATTCCTTTTAGAATCACTCTTGCCCATGGGTCCCTTAAACCAGGAGAGAAGCTTCTCTCAAGCTGTGTGTTTTGTAGTTCCAATACAGAAGAAGCTATCAGGTTGGCAGAGAGAAGTCACATCCAGAAAGTCTGTTTTTTAAATGTTGTTTTTAAAGGTCTGTTTTTAAAATGTTGATGAGCCTTCTGACTTCATGTTCCCTAGGGAGGGTGGTGGTAGTAGTAGTGGTAGTAAAGGTTTGTTCTTGTTTTGTTTTTTAATACACCTACATTGGTTGTTAAAACTATATATTGCCTTATCTGCAATAGGACCAGGTAGAAAATTGTCACTAGAAGAAAAGCCCAAATCATCTGTTTGTTTTTCAAACTTTTGTATTGTTTTGTAAGTTGGTAATGAGTCACATTGTTGAAATATGCCTGTACTCTTTAACCGGAAACCCAAATATCTAATATTGTTCTGTGTTTTTAAAAATTGTGTTCAGCAAGATAAAGAGGTTCCAAAAGACTGTTTTAACTCAAATGCATCTTGTTAACTATCTATTTTCGTTTCGTCTATTGGGCTGAAGGGCTTTTCATGATTTTATAGTACATAGAATTAATACTACCAAAAAAACCAAATTCACTAGCAACCTTTTATGTTTTTTTCTTGAGATTCCTCCTGATATACACACATTTGGTTTATTACATATATTTCTGTATATTTTGTTTTAAACAGGCTACGCAAAGGGATAAACATCCTAATTTCAACTCCTGGACGTCTGGTAGATCACATTAAATCCACCAAAAACATTCACTTCAGTCGAATACAGTGGTTGATCATTGATGAGGCGGACAGGTGAGCTTCCTTCTGCTAAACCCACAGGCTTTGTAGGGAACTGTTTGCTTCTTGTGTTTTCTGTTTTAACCTCCGTAACCCACAACCTGGCTCACTTCCCCTGATAAAAAGGTAAATTCCCTCTCTCTTGCAATCTCAGGATCCTGGACTTGGGTTTTGAGAAGGACATCACAGTGATTCTCAACGCCATAAATTCAGAGTGTGAGAGACGCCAGAATGTCCTGTTGTCAGCTACTCTCACCGAGGGTAAGTTGGGTAGTATTGGTAATGTCTTCATTTTTAATGGCGGTAACCTGAATTATTAGTTGAAATGAATGTGCCATGTCCACATACCCATTTTGCGATTGCTAAATATAGCTAGCACCTGTGAAGGAATCCCGTAGTAGAAAGGTGAGGCCTGTGGAAGGAGAATGCACTGGACAGTGACATAATGACTCTATCAGTTGGCGTTGCATAAATCTTTTTCTTTATTCTGCAGAGGGTTTCAGCGAGTTAATCGGGAGTTAATGGGGAGGTGGCTGTGGTATAAAAAAAAGTAGCAAAGCCTAAAAAATTCAGTCTATCAAGGGAAGTTACAGGGAAGAAAAGAGCCCTGGTTTGGGGGTCCTATGACCCGGGTTCAGATTCAGGCTCTGACTTGTGTGAACAGAGCAAGTTACCTTCCCTCTCTGAGCCTCAGTTCCCTCATCAGTAAAATGGGAGTGTTGGACTACATAATCTGTAAGGTCTCTTTTACTCTCAGTCCTCTGACCTCTGTGGATTCAGGATGAGTTCTATGAATAGCCCATTGAAAACAGGCTTCCTCACTGTTAAGAACATCAGTCCTTATCCTCATCAATCTAAGTGCGTGTTTAATGTAGCCTTTGTACCTTGGGCTTCCCTTAGCATCTTCAAAGCATGTTCATTTCTGCTGAACTTTTCACTGTTACTGTGAAGTATGTAAGATAGAAGTTATTAACCCATTTTATAAGTGAAGAAACTAAAGGCACAGAAATATTAAATGACATGTTGACCAAGATTATATAATCAGTTACTGACCAAACAGGGACTAGAACCCAGTTTTTCTAACTCTTAGCCTGGTATTCTGACCACAAGACTACATCACCTGCTGCATTTCCAATGCCCACACCTATGTACCCATATCCCTTTATACATGGGACACTGGGGGAAAATCAAAACAAAACGACATGGCTCTGCCCCTGTAGGCTGACAGTATTGGCATGGGTAGATTAACGGTAGACTATAAAAGACACCATTGGAAAGAGGCCCAACTAAAAAATTCCAGTATCCCAGTGAGATGTTGTATATGTTAGTGACCCATTTCGCATTGAATATTTAATAATAGGAAGGATTTTAAGGTTTGCAAAGCACTGTGTATGTAATCTTACTTGAATTATCACCAGTTTCTCCTTTTCCCTTTGCTAAAAGGTGTGACGAGGTTGGCAGATATCAGTTTGCACAATCCAGTCAGTATTTCTGTATCAGATGAAGCCTGTGACCAGTGCATCGAAAGATGCAAAGCAGCCAGAGAAGCCAGTCTCCTACAAACCAGTGCTGAGCTGGACAGCTTTGCCGTGCCTGAGAAACTCCAACAGCATGTGACACTGGTTCCCAGCAAACTTAAACTTGTTACCCTGGCAGCCTTCATTCTTGGAAGATGTGAGGTGAGCCTGAGGACTGGACGTGGTCTGCCTTTTAGTCTGGGTCTGGAAAAAATGAGCTAGACTTCTACAAGGGTCAGACTCTGATAGAAAGCTCTCCACCTGTTAAACTTGTCAGTTTTTTCAGGCTGTAGGCCATGGAACTAATTCTTACATCATATTTAGGCATATGTAGGAGGGCACTGACAGTCATGATGTATAGAGCAAAACATCACCCAAAAGTTTGCTTCCTAAACTCATGTTGACGACATAATAGTTAGTAGGAATATTTGGGGGAACATTCCAGAAACTGAGGCTACTGGATTTGGGTTTTGGTTTTTTTTTTTAAGGATTGTGGTATTTATAGCATTTATTTACTTTATATAATACCTTTTCCCTAAGGGTCCCTTGAAATAGGAGAGTTATAGATAAAGAAACTCAAGAATGAAGCTGTTAGAGTTACTGCAGATATGAATAGTCTCTACCAAGCCTTGCCATGTCTCTGAGACAAACAGGCCCAACTTACAGCCTTGCTAAAAGAACATCTGCTTTTCATAGATACAAACAAACAAACCAATCTTGTGTTAGGATGTAGCCCTCTAGTTATCTCTCTTGCATCCTTCTTAGGAATGGAATGAGTATTGTCCTTTTGAGGACTTGGTTCCATTAGCCAGGTTTGCAGATCTGTGTCAGCACGGCCAGACACCCTAGCAACTGATTCATTTTGTGCATTATCCTGATCACAAAATCTCTTGTATTTTTTTGTTTTGTTTTCCCTTGGATTGAAACAGTTTGAAAAAAACCAGAAGCTGATCATCTTTTTCTCGAGCTGTGAGCTGGTCGAGTTCTACTACCACCTCTTCCTCCAGACCCTGCTGGGCAGCTCCATGGCCCCAGCATCAGGGCAGTCACCATCTGCCTCCTCCCGATTAAAATTCCTGCGTCTGCATGGCAACATGGAACAGGAGGTAAGCCCTGCCACCTCTCACCATGGGACAGAATATCCCTGAGATTAGAAGCCAGGGAAAGGCCAGCCCAGTTCTATCTAAACTGTCCTCCAGGTTCAGTGTTGGGTTGCATCCCCTCTGAATTCTCTCCTGGGCTTGGGGAAGAGTTATTGTTTTGCCTAAAATGAGCCTTCCATCAGAGATGGTAAATAGATTGGACTGATTTATTGATCTGGGCAGGGGAGGACTATGGTTCCCTCGTCGGCACCAAGAACTGCGTTGGGTTGCCCCTTGTTGCTGGCCTCTCCTCCACCTAAGAGATCTAGCAGGCCCTAAGTTTGGCCTGAGTCTACCTCAACCAGCTGTTAAGGCAACAGAGCACCACTAAGTAGCTGGCACCAGGGAAGGGTTTTGCCTTTTTAGTACCCAGTGTGTAATTAGTGCTTGATGTCTTCAAATTAAGAGCATTAATGGAGCTAAATTGTGGATCCCATATGGTACTGCTGAGCGTGACTGCTGTCATTGTCAACAAGATACAGCGCTCTCTCTTTTTAAAAAATCTTTTTGGGAGCAGGTACAGTGCACCAGAGGGGCTTTGGGTCCCATCTCCATCCTTGGCACAGAATTTCATATCTTGTCTGGGATCAAGTGTGTTAAGTTTTGCTTTTTTAGGCACTTGGACAGCTCTCTCATTCAACCTTGTACTCTAACTAGGTCACACATTTAGGGAAGCCGAGCCAGTTTGGGAAGCAAAGTGTTAGGCAAGCACATTGGAAGTGTGGAACAATGGACCAGCAGAAAGTGGACCCAGGATATGTTATCTCAGAGAAGAGATAACTAGACTGGGTGAGAAAACTTGTAATGAAATGGTGAAATAAGACCAGCAACTTGGAAGTAGGATGATTTAGACAAGGGCTGTGTTTTGATTGAAATGGAATGTCAATGCTGGAAGGAACCTTAGAAATGAGATACAACCGCCTCATTTTACAGATGGGGAAACTGAGACCCAGAGAAGGGAACTGACATTCCCTAAGGTCACAGAGTGAGTAAATGTCAGAGCCAGGACAATTAGAATCTCTGTAGCCTGACTCCCAGTCTTTCTAGTCATATCATAGCTTATCATATCTTAACACTTTTCCTAATTCCTCAAAGGGAGAGACAATGTAGGTTTTCTAATTATCCAGCCCTCATTGATCATAGCAGAGTAGACAGGTTAAACCCCTGCCCAATTTGTTCTGTCCCTCTAACACAAATCACGGTCTCTTCATGAGATACCTAGGGCTTTGCTAAGTAACATTCTGGAGGCTGGATCTCTGTTTGTTGGTGGAAGTGTGTCTGAACTCTGAGCTCTGCTAGCAGAAAGGTAGAGAGACCAGGATAGAGCCACAGAACTCTGTAGCTCTGTATTCCTGGCTCATCTTTAGAAAAAAGTCAGCTTATTTTCATTTCAGGAACTCATAGAATAGAAATAAATGCAATAATATTGATACCTCATACTTAAATAGTACTTTAAACAAAGGATCAGTCCTCTCAATGTGTCTGAGAAGTAGGTACGAGTTGAGTGGTGCTATCTCCATTTTTCAGGAGAAATTGAGCGAACAAATCTTTGCTTAAGGCAAAACTACTGATAGAACCTAGTTTTTGCCCTGTCCATTGAACTTTCTGTAAGTTTCCCCAAATGATTCTCATAATTTTACTAAAAGCAGTGGATAATAGGGGGAAAAAGTAGGTTGGAGGGAGGCTTTTCATGGTAGGGATGATAGACTAGATCTCAGGATTTAGTAGCTACCCTGCTACCACCCCACCTCCAGATCGATGAATGTCGTATTCAATCTAGGTAACATAGCACTGATTCTTAGGAACTCTTTTAAGATTTAAGATTGTGGTTCCAAGCAGAACCCAGGGTCCACCTAAATTTGATTTTGCCTTTCTTCATATCCCCTATGCTTAGCACAGTGTCTGGCATGTAGAAACTGCTTAACAAATGCTTCTGGACTACGTGACTGATAGAAATGTGCTCCACTTATTTTTTTTCTTTTGCTGTATATGATTTCAGTTTTGGAAGAACTAAACTGTAAATCAGGATATCTAAATTCTAGTCCCAGCTCTGTCACAACTCCCACTGGGGCCTTGGCCAAGTTAACTTTACTTACTGTGGCCTCAGCTTTCCCATCTATAAAATGAGAAAGTTGAGCTGAGTGCTGTGCACAGCCCTGTCTAGCTCTAAGCATCTCTTTGCCTGGGCAATAAAATAAGCCATTTTCCCTCCTGTCTAGTTTCTGAATCCGTAGGTTTTATGCAACGTGTGTCAGGGATCATGGAGGCGAATAGGATGCACATTCTTAGTCCAGGCTTGAGCTTCATGAGTGTCCTAGGCAGCCCTGGCACAAAGGAAGTCCATGGAGATCAGGCCTGAATCAAAAGACTGAGCAGTTCTGTGCCTGTCGTGCGCCCTCTCAGGTGTTGGAGAACTGTCGTGCCAGGGACCATAGCATTCCTGGGGAGCTTAGAAGAGATGCTGCCTTTTACTTAGATCTCTCCCCCCTGGCAGATGGACATGGCCCTGATTGCTCAGAAGCCTGTGCCTTCAGCACCATCAAAACCCATCCTTCAGGGGAATGAATAAAGGAAAGGAAGTGTTCTTCACTTCTCTGATCAAGTAGTCCCCAACTTTTTTTCCTTTTTTTAACCTGGACCCTTTAAAAAAAATGAACCCTTTTTTAATGTAAAAAAAAATTGGGAACCCCTCACAGTGATAGTAATTATCAAAAATATAGGACAGAATTCAATACTGCTTCAAATAAATTCCTATTTTATTAATTCCTATACTATATACACACGCATTTGAAAAATAGTAATACCTGGTTGTGTCAAATCTCATTCATTTCAACCTTCAGAAACCACATTTGCTGAATTAAGATCAGAATGGCAGTGCTTGGTGCACACATGGATTTTCAAATGTCTTAGATACCTTCGACCCTGCTGGTTTCCAGCTGCAGGTTAGGAGCCAATACTTTAGAACACTTGTGTTTTAACTTGTGCAGAGTAATTTCAGAGCTGGTAATTTTGCTCCTGGACTCACAGACTTAGGTGTGGAATAGATCTTAGAAAGCCTGGTGTGTGGTAGGTGAGGTAGAACTTGCCAAGAGTCATCTAGCTAAGTCAGTGGCAGAGCTGGGATAAGAGCTAAGTTTTCTGACCTGCACATAAGGTCTTGGGTCTTATTTATTCTTGATTTTTGTCCTGTGTTCTCAAGGATGTGTTTATAAGAGCGTGTTGCTGTTAAAATCATGCTAATGAGCATCTTTTTTGGGAGAGGAGGGAAGGTGATAATAAAATAATTAATATTCCTCTCATGCTTGAGAATCTTATGTTCTCCTTGAGTTATGTAGGCAGGTTCTTAAGTAAATGCGTTTTACTTTTTTCCAGCTTACTCCCTAATTTTTTGGTTATCATCTTCTTCCTCTCTAATGAAACATTAATAGGCCTACTATCAATATTAATATTAACAGTCCTAGTCAGATTTTGGAGGTTCTTTCCCCTTTCTCATGGTAAATTACCTCTGTGCCTGAAAATGGACATAGAACTAGAAAGTTGGGAAAATGAGAAAAATTTGCACGGCTGAAAATAAGAACCTGTGATTCTTTGTTTTGTAGGAAAGAACAGCAGTTTTTCAGGAGTTCTCACATTCCAAATCAGGCATCCTGCTTTGTACGGTAAGCATTTTTTGCTAGTACCTAGGAAAGACAAGGAGAGGTTGGATTTTGGGGAATAGGAGAGTCTTGACATTTTATATTTTCATCAGCCCTATGGGGAGAGGGGATACTACTAGCCCCCTTGGGTTGCTGGCTTTCCTATAATGCTGATTTGTGGCCTGCCAATGCCTACACATAGCCTGCTACAATGGTGAGGAAGGCTGGGCTATTTGCTCTCTAATAGTGGCAGCTGTTGGTCTGAAAATGTGTGAATCTTGGTGATTTCTACCCATGGAAAACTTGTAAATTATAGCTATCGGGAGTAATTAGAGCTGAGAAACTCTTTCCAGGTCTGAAATTACTCTGCTTGCTTCTGCACATCTTTCCTTAAAGGAAAATAGATGCAGTTGGGCAGATTTGATTTACCATTTTATAAAACTATCATTTGCCCTGCAATCTTCAGGGCCAGTTCATTCAGCCTCAATCTTGGCAATTTTAGATGACTGCTCCTTCCAGTGTAATGTCTGACCTGTTTAATGTGCATCTCCCTTGTGCTAGTCTAAGACTGAAGAACCCACATCTTCCATGCTTCATACTCTCCAGAGATGTACTTGTACTCTCCTAAGACCAAAATAGACTTCTCTGATTGTACCATCTTGGAGAATACAACTTTAATCCCCAATTGATTATTTGAGGAGTCTCTGTATGCACAGTAATGAAATTCAGTTGCTTTGCACGTTATATAGTGAATCTAGTCAACAAATCCTGGGTAGGAACATGGAGAAACTTATCACACTGGATAACTCTCTAGGCTGTGGTCAATACAATTAATTACATTTTTAGGGAATTCATTGTTCTCTTAAATTGAATTAGAATTGTCTTCCTTCTCAATTATCTTACTTAAAGTTTGTAATGGACTTTTGTTTTCTTCTTGTGCCCATATAACATGTATGGCTAAATAAAAGACCTGCCTAATGACCCACTAATTCTATTTATCACAGTAAGCAGAGTTGACACTTATAATCAAAGGAACTGTAACCAGATGCCAGTCAGTGTAGCGTGTCTCTGCTAACCTGGCATGTTGCCGCCACAGATCATAGATCATAGGTTTAGAGATGGAAGAGACCTTGGAGGTCATAGAATCCAGCCCCCCCATCTTGCAGGTGATGAAACTGAACCTGAGAGGATAAGTGACTTGCCCACAATGGCACGGCTAATAAGTGTCTGAGTCAAGTATCAAGTCCAGCTACTCCTGACTCTAAGTCCAGTGCTCTACCCACTGCACTACACAGCCTCTCAAATAGGTTCATGTCTAATTTTGCAATGGTAGGGAATCCATCAAGTCAAAATGATCAGTGCTCATATTTTTTAAAGAATTATCCTCATGCCTGGATCTGGAGCAGGTCTCTTTTATGACATGGACCCTTATAGCAACTGGTCAAGCCTTTCAATCCTTTCTCAGGATAATGGAGTAGTGTTCTTTTCTCTTTTTTAAAAATTCATAATTGAAAGAAATGGAAAATTTCAATTAGAAGCTACTAAAATTAAATATATAATTTTCCATCCAATTTAACAGATCCCCTGAAATCTATATATGGACCCCAAGCTAAGTTCCCCAGATCTAGAGGGTTGAAGACAGTTCCAAATAATTTAGGATCTTGACCAAAAAGAAAACATACTCTATGTCTGGAGTAGAAATGATTCAAGAAATTCAGAAGGACAAATGCCAAAATCTGTTTTCTGAAGGCAAAAAGTGAATAGCTCATATTTCAATCATATTTTCTTTGCAATAACCCTATGAGGTAGGTAGCCCAAGAGTTATTTTCATTTTATGGGTGAGGAAACTGAGGCTCAGAGCTGAGTTGCCTATTGTAATTATCAGAACTAAGGTTGAAATGAAATCTCCTGATTCCAAATCTAATACTGTTCCCACTACACCAAGATGCTAAAATTGATATATTTGCTGCTCTTGGGGATTTGCTGCTCATGTACATTTAAGTATCTTGGGGAGTGGTTAGTGTTGTGTGCTGCCCATATCAAAACCACAAAGCAGTTGGTTACCTTGTTTTGGAATTTGGAAGGCAGCAAGTAGGTCAGACCAACAATAGGATATCCCAACTCTGTCTTTAACAGTGCCAGAAGGTGAATAAATTGTAAAATCATTTCTTAGAAATTGTCTTTTTTTTTAAGTATGCAAATGCCAGGGCGCTTTGTGGATATGAGCAAGCAGTGAGCCTCAAAGAAAGCTACAAGTAGCCAAGGTTCAGATAGTTTGTTTTTTTTTTTTTTTTAGTAACTCTACATGGAAGGAAAGATCATTGCTTCTGAAATGAAATCCTCAGCTGGGGTAAAGAGCATGTGATGACTTTTCTGGGCTCCCTGGTTATGAGTAGTCCTTGGTGCTTGCTAAAGCAGCTTTGTCAAAGGGTTCAAAACTGCCACCAATGTCACAGACTGTCCTAAGCCATCAGATTTCACCCTGACTTTCTTACTCTTACCTGTGGCATAGCAGTGACTGTAACCAAAGACAGAGGGCATCATTAGTTTAACCCCATATGACCCACAGCCCTGGTATTTCTTGTATGTCAATTGAATACTTCAAGGAGCTGGGATTTTGTAATCATTCCATAGGTGCAAATCAAAATACCTCTGTAATGTTGTATGGGCTTTAAAAGTCCCTGTGGCTAAAAAGTTCATCGCTCTGTGGCCAACCTGTTCATGAACCTCTTGTACCTTAAGCTAGGCTGGTCCTTGGACAACAGACATAGAATCTATTCCAGGACCCCATACCTAAAACCTTTCCAGCTTGGTCGAACCTGTCAGGCCTGATTGGCCTTTGAGAGTCCAGAGTCACCTCTGTGTCCTATGATGAAGCACCTGAATAGGACTTCATTGGAAGAGTCCTGGCACTACATTAAAAACATTCTCATTTTCTGTCTGTCTGATTTCCCTAAGGCACACAGGCTTGTGCTAATTTCCATGGCCATGTCAATATGCTCTGGTTATAGTGTGATGCAGATAGTTCTGGTGTCATGACCCTGCCACTCTTACCCTTTACTCTGAAATGCAGCCTTCTGCTGGACACCCTGTCTTGGTAAAATGGTTGGGAACTCCACAGCTCTCAGTTCCTAAGCCAGGGTTTAAACCCGAGTTCTGCAGTGATAAAAGACTGTACTTTTATCCAGTGTCCCTGCTGCCTCACCTAACATATTTGTTTGTTTTAACCCGAAGCTTCTGGCACCTGAGAGCTGCAGGGCACACTCGCCACACTGTCATAGATCATGCCAGGGTGAGGAGGAGGGATTGTCACCCCGCTTCCTTTTAAGCAGCCTGTTGCTTGCCAGGCTATCTGAATGCTCTCCAGGAGCCTCCTTAGTGTTAATGAGGAACGAGAGCCACGTCAGGACAAGGCAGATGGAGAATTGGCTTCTTTTGATAAAGAGGAAGCATGTTGTTAATTGTTCTTTGTCCTCCCCCCCCATATTGTGCCTCTTGGCATTTTGTTTTATCTCCCCAAGAGGCTCACAATGAGACCTGGAGAGTGGGTGACTCTTCAAGGATTTGGGGATTATGTAACCACCAAAGATTACAATAGCATCTCCTTCCCTGTCAGAAAGTGTGGGTGTGTGTGTGTGTGTGTGTGTGTGTGTGCACGTGCGTGCGTGTGCATGTGTCTGTGTCTGTGTCTACGCATGCATGCACATGTGTGTATGTGTGTACACACATGTGTGTGATTCTTACTGGAAAGTTCTTCACTATTGTTTGAATGCAGTGATAATTCATTTTGGCTCATGTAGCATCCTATATATTATGTTCAAGACATTATATAAGGTACTAAGGGTACAAAGAAGAACAGTGGAGTTTTGTCTCACTTAAGCTCTATGAGACCAGGAACCTTTCTTTTTCCATTCCATGTACTTGTTTTAGAGTCTGTTGTTGCTCTTTGCTCACAGTAGGCACTTAATATTTGAAGTTGGTATTCCTTAAATTTAACATACATTTATTAAGCTTCTACTATGTGTACTGGGGGCAGCAAGGTGGTGGTGAGTGGATAGAGCACTGGATCTGGAGTCGGGAAGATCTGAGTTCAAATCTGGCCCTGGGCACTTGCTAGCTGTGTGACCCTGGGCAAGTCACTTAACCCCTATTTGCCTCAGTTCCTCATCTGTATAGGTATATACTGGAGAAGCTTATGGCAAACCACTCCAATGTCTTTGTCAAAAAATCCTGTGGAGGTGACTGGATAATAATGACAACATATGCACTAAGGAACTCTGCTAGATGCTGTGAATACAGAGATTTTAAAAATTATGCTAATCTTGCCCCCAAAGAGCCTGTGATCTAATAGGGCAAAATGTATGTATATAAGTAATGAGAAAAGGGTGGGAGGGCAGATGAGAGGGTTGTTGGGAAAGGAGCCACCAATCAATAAAAAGATTGTCTATGGGCATTTGACAAGGTAATTTTCTGTTCTGAGCAAGTTGGGACTAGCATAAGTCTCAAGTTCAGTGTGTATGTGGGATTTGGCAGAAAAGAAGCATTTTAGTGTTCCCACTCTCCAAAATGAAATTGAAGAGCCCAAGAGATAAGATATAGGAAACTGGTGTAACTAGTTGCACCTTCTGTTTCCTTACCGGAAAGAAGAGTGAAATGGGGAAGCTCTTTAAAAATATATATATAACTTTCAGGTTTATGAAATGGAGAGATGAAAGAGAAACAAGATCTTGAGAGAGCCATCCAGAAACAATGTTTCCAAACTGTCTCAGTGTCCTTAAGGCCCCCAGTTAGCTCTACCTGCTGGTATGTGTGGCTTTCTCTGATTGTCCTTGATATACATGAAGTACAGTAACCTTTCCCCAAGGAGCAGAGAGTAACAATCCTAGTACAACCTCGATCTAGATGATTGGTTATGAATCAATTTTCCTTGCTGCCCAAGCACATGGTTCTTTTACAAAGAACGGTCAAATAATCTGCTAATCTGCCCTGTTTTCCTCTAGCTTCATGATTTCCTTTGCCTCATGCACCTTCTTGTGTCTGCCTGGTTCTTATTTCCTCTCCTACTGGTACATTTCCACAGTGCCAAGTAGTCAGGAAGACAAAGGAGGTGATCATACGGGGTGAAGGGGAATGCTGAAGAATGGAAAATTCCCTTCCCCAAACTGCCTTAAGTTTTTCCCCACCCTTCTCTAGGATGTGTCTTTTAAATAAAGTTCATCTTCTCCATGTTATTCTTTTTTTTTAAATGGAAAGATCACTTGGAGATCGTTTGTTGTTTACTCAGTCACGCTAACTCATGTTGCCAGTTTTTTGGCGGCTCCAGCCAAGAGCTCTCGCCTCTGACAGTTTCTGCACTCTCTCCTTCCTCCTCTGATTACGCAGCCCAATCTGTCACCCGGACAACGGGGGCCTGTACCCTGCTGATGGCTTTCTACACTCGGCAATAATGACTTTTGGCAGGCCGGGAAGGCGTCGGAGGCGAGTTCTCTCCGTCCCTCACTCGGAGAGCCGGCAGGCCCCCTCTCCCTGTTAGTTAAAGCACTTTGTGAGGTTCTTGGGTAAATAAATGAGTCATTTTAATCCAACTGACAGGTTGGCACCTGAGCAAGCTGCCTTCCATCTGTACTCCTAGGTCTCATAGAGGCAGCCAATTGTCAAGCTAGGGCCTTCAAGACCTCACCATTGAGTGTCTTTCAGAACTGACTTGAGCAATTCTTTTGCCCTAATTAGATTGCATGAGTGGAACTGGAGGAGAGGATTCTAAGTTCTAAGGGACAAGCAAGGCACTAAACACCTTTGCTGAGTCACAGGGTTGCATCCATTCAGGCATTTAATAGGCATCGTGACTGCCCATTAAACTGGTTGCAGCCCACATCCTAGGCTCTGGAAAGGCAAATATGGCCACTCCAGTTCTATGTATGGAAGCCAGACACGGGAGGGTATGCCTGGGTCCCTCAGGAGTGTGAGGTATTGTTGATGAGAATGTATTTGGGGATGGTTTGAGCTAGTGCTTTGTCACTAGCATACCATATCTGGCTTCACTTGAAATATAACCACTACCATGATAATGACATTTTGCACTTGTATAGTACTTTACAGTTTTCAAAGGATTTTTGCACACATGATCATTATAACCTTCGTCAGTAGGCAAAGCAAGTGTTCTCCCCCACCTTTTTTTTTTTACCAGATTTGAGAAAACTGAGACTCAGAGGGGTTAACTGACTTGCACAGACTCCATGTTTCCTGGTTCCATTTTATTGTAACATGCTATACACTAGATCAGGGGTGGGGAACCTGCAGCCTCAAGGCCACATGTGGCCCTCTAGGTCTTCAAGTACGGCCCTTTGACTGAATCCACACATGGCCTCAAGGCCTCAGGTTCACCACCCCTGCATTAGATTCTATGAAATAAGGAGAAATAGTTTAGTTAGGGCCTGGAGGAAACACAAATATTTGGTATACCACAAAATAGTCATTTTCCATTGACATAAGATATAGCAGTAGAAGCATTAGTAGGGTGAGTCTTGTCCAATTGCCCATGAGTAGGACTGTGATTGGGTTTTAGAACCCTGAAGTACTGTTCCGAGAGACTACCGGGATCTTTCATAATTTATCATTTCACTTTGTTTGTATTTTGAGTGAGTTTCATGAACATCAGGTGCTATTTCAGAGTTTTATCTGTTTCCCAGTGAATTTACTAAAATGACGAGCATTAAATTTTTTACAAAGCTTGTCTGAAAGGAGCAGGCAGCCCATTGTCTACACTCGTCTCCCGCCGAAGAGCAGTTAAATAAGATAAATCATTTCTTAACAAGAGCTTAGCAGATTTAAGAGCCCGTCAGTTTCTTAAAGACATCAACCATGGTTGGTATAGAAAGTAATTTCTGCTCTTCTTCAGATAGTGCCAAACTCTAAATTGTGCTCTCAAAAGGCCGTCAGCTCAGCAACATCAGCCTTCAGCTCTTTAGCATGTGTGGGAGTTTTATGAAAACACTTCAGTGGGTGGTTGACACACTTTTAGTATATTAGGTTTCTGCTTACTTAATAAATGCAGCTTTGCCACCAACTTAAAAAAAAATTGGCATCTTGTCATATGTTCTGGTGGAAGCTGGTCAGGTTCTGATGCCCTGTCTGTGGCAATTCTACAAGGATTCAAGAAAATGACTGGGAGTCCACTTCCCTGAATTCTCTCCCATTACCCTTTGGAGCAAGTGGGCTTGGTAGTCTCCTCAGCTCCAGATACTTACAGTTTTTAAGTGATTCTCTGAACCTAGCAGTACCTGCTGGAAAGTGAGTATTGTAATGGAATTGCATGACCCTATATCCTAATTTCCTTAACAAGCTGGCTAGTGATGCAAAGGTACAGACATTCTTGCTCCCTGGGACCCTTGTAGAGGACCAGCTGGAGGACAGAATAAGTCTTTTCCCTTCAAAGTTTGGGGGATTCTCCAATGAAACATTTCAAGTGATTAACAGGTTTGGCCTATATTTTAATTAAGCTGTCAGATGTGGCAGTACATTGCTTGCTGCTCCTCTGCCCTCTGAGGCCAAAGGCTAATCAGCTGTGGATTCTCTAAACACTCCTACAACTCTGCCCTAAAACCACGGGTAAAAAGAAAACTGTAACCTCCAAATGAAGAGGTACCTTATACCTTTGAAGAGAGGGGCATTCTGGGGGAAAAAATTAAATCCCATCAAAGCAAAGTGTTGGGCATTGTTAGTGGACATGTGATGGACATCATATCCCTGCCCTATCTACCTCACCAGTTTGCTGTGAGGACTGAATGAAAAAATAGATCGGAGAGCTCTTGTTATAATATGACGTATCTGATAATTAGTTGGCAGTTTCCTCTTGGGTAGAAGACATCAGAAACTGCATTCTCCACCTTCTCTCTATGCTCCTTCAGGCAAGTAGTTCCTGGCTGGCCTGCCACTTTTTCTGTAGCTATCTTTTCTTTAACTGTGTTCTCTTTTACTTTAAAGGACGTTGCAGCTCGGGGCTTAGATCTCCCTCAGGTCACATGGATTGTTCAGGTAATTCTTCAGTTCTTATGGTGTGGGCATGAGGCAATACTGTATAATCACATATAGATCCTTCAGTCCTAAGTAGAATAATTATTATTACCCTCTTGGGTGTTGCCTGGGTAACCAGTCAGTAACCAGATTTATCAACACAGTTCTCTTGACATCTTTCCTTTACTTAGCCCACCTTTTGGCTGCAACAAAACAGACAGAATATACAATCAGGTAAGGGAGGTGGCAGGCTCTCCAGCTTCCAGGCTAATGTGTGTCAGAAACTAAAGTTTCAACAAAGATATAGTCCCTGCAATCTGAAAGCAACGTGAATTACCCAGGCCCCCGGGAGGCCTCACTGTGTCCAGAAGGAGATAGCTCAGCTATCCTGAGAGCTGTGTCCATGTACATTGACCTGCAGGGAGCAATTAAGTTCCTGACAGCATCTTACACGTACCTCTAGCTACTAGAAGCTTTTGCCAGAGGGTACAGGTGTTAGCACTAGAGTGTGGTGGCTTTTGTTTTGTTTTTTTCTTTTCGTTAGACTGTAGAATGGTATTTTTAAGCTGTTTCTATGTGAGGGCCAAGAGAAATGTGCCTTGTTTATGTTAGTCGTAGTTTATTCACATTTTAATAACATTACATGACTGTCAGTGGAAAGAACACTGACCTACTCCTCCCAGATGATCACTTTCAGACAAAATTGATTGTTTCTTTTGTCCTGGTGGCTGTACAATATGCAGAAGATAGAGGACAAAGCTAATTTTATGTACAGGCGGCCAAATGCATACAACAAATTGATCAATTCAAGGCTTCTTACACTGTGACAATTTGTATTAGAGTCAACTTGATATTCTTCTATTTGGTTTCTTGTCAATAAAGGTTCGCTCAAAGAATAAAAAGGTAGATGTAATATACAGTTAACTCTTGGTTATTTTAGACAATGAAAAAGCTCATTGGCAGGAATAATGCAGAGTAGTGTAGCAAAGAGAGCATCAGGAAGGCCTCAGCTCAAGCCACCCCCCAGCCTTACACCTTCCCGCCTACACTGTGTGTGTGACTTGCTTGTGTGACCCTGGGCAAGCCACTGAACCTCCTGGTGCTCCAGATAACTCCAGAAGATGAGAAGGTGCCGACCTGCATCAATGGAGAGATTTTGCTCATCAGGGAGTTCCTGTGTCATTGAAATCAAATCAGTGGTCCAGTCCCTATCACTGATTTCATATAACTCCAGTATGCTGTGTTCTGTCCTGTTCTTGCCAAAGAGGCTGGGGCTCTCACAATCCAAATACTCAAATAATCAGAGTGTCTTGCATTTATATAGCGCTTTATGAGGGGCATCATCGCATAGTAGATAGACAATTGGGCAGGGCCTTAGAGTCAGGAAAACCAGTGTTCAAGACCTACCTCTGATGAGTTGGTTCTCTCTGCATGGCCAAAGGAGCCTTAACACTGGGAGTTCCCTAGACCTGTGAAATCATCTGTCTGGACCAAAATAAAGTGCTTTCAGATTTACCAGGCACCTTCCTGACAAAGATCCCTGTGATGTTCGTTTGTAAAAATAAGTATGATTCCCATTTTATAGCTGAGGAAACAGGTACAGAAAGAGGTTAGATACTTGCCTAAGGTTCTATTGCTAGTAAGTAGCGATCCCAGAATTCAAACTTGGGTCTTTTCTCTCCATATTCAGAGTTGCTTCTCATCAGTTTTATGACCTACCTGGAAAGGATACAGCCACAATTCTAATCTTCCTTGGGAAAATGGCATCTAGGTATTGAGTAATAATACCTCCAGAGGTATATGCATAATCCACATATCCATCATGGGGCGCTGCACTCTTTAATTGACTCCATGGGATTGGGGTACTTTTGGAGCACTCTGTTATGAGTTTTTTTCTTCCTCTGGACTGCCCAGTGCCCTTTTCTACCTCTTTGCCAAGGAAATAGGCCAAGGTCATGTGACTTGACTGGAGAAATTTACCGTTGTGCTTATATTTTCATCCTGGTTGACTATCTCTGTGAAAAGATGTGAATGGGAAAATGATGAGGGAGGCCTGTGGAGAAATAAAATTAAAAGGAAGATATTGGGACAAGAAAATGTCTCGTTTATCTAAAACTTGGCCAGTGTCTGTGTTTGCATGTCAGAGCCCTGTTATTTCCAATGAGGCCAGAAGTTTCAGGGTTGAGTGATTTCTTCTTGTGATTGTCTTAGAGTCACCACAGCCCCAGGATTTAATTCTTGGGATACCTGGAGGCAGGTAAGGGGTATTGCACTTCCAATTAATGGCAATCTCTTGATCTGTGAATTCCCTCATTTTTGTTTCCCTTTTTAGTACAATGCTCCATCTTCACCTGCAGAATACATCCACCGGATTGGGAGAACCGCCCGGATTGGCTGCCATGGGAGCAGTCTGCTCATTTTGGCTCCTTCGGAGGCAGAATATGTCAACTCGTTGGCTTCTCACAAAATCAAGTGAGTCAGAAACCTGAACGAGGTTTCGGCTGATCTCAGCTAATTAACTTTCTGTCGAATTTTCCAGTGGATGGGCCTTGTAAGGCTGACGATGAACCATTAACCCTTGTGATCCCTAAATGGGTCCCAGAATAGCCAGCGGCAAAAACTAAAACCTGTAACATCTTCAGTATGCGACAGTTTTTATTGAATACGAGTCTAGGTGATGGAATGATCTCTTGCACTTAGTTTTCCTCAAGAGACAGGTCTGCATTTAGTTTCTTTTACTAGTAAAACAAGTCACTCATCCCTATCAGATGCATGTCCCTGTTATAGCTTGCCCTATCACTTACTCCATTTTTCTCTCTTCTAAAAAGTCCACAGAAGAACCAGTGATGTTACAAATTTAAGTATCAATGTCCAAACAGAATGGGATTAGGGAGCTGACCTAGGTTAATACACAGGGAATAAGCAATGACAGCTCTCATTTGGGAAGTTTTACCTGGTACCTATCTTCATTCATTCATTCATCAAGCCTGATATTATGTGTGGAATTTTGTGCCAGGCCCTGGAGATACATAGTTTAGATAAGACATAGTGCCTGTCTTCGTGAAGCTCAGCATCTAATAGGGGGATTTGACACATGCACAGATAACTAATACCTGACATTATATAGGTACCTTAGAGAGTCACAAAGGAAAATGCTGCATGAGGTCTAATGGGGACTTCTTGACTTGGCATTTGTCCTACGTGGCAGAGCTTTCCTGTATACTATAACCAGATATCAATCTTTTCAAGACAAATCTATATTCAACAAATACTTATTAAGTGCCAGCTGTATACAGAGCACTGTGCTAGACCCTGTGGGAGAAATGTAGTTTCTATGAGACACACTGTCCTCAAGGAGCATAGAGGTAACTCTTAATACCCAATATGCATTTGTGTCAGACATAGTTTGTGAAGCAATGCTTTCTTTATAGTGTTTTATTTTGTTTCCATTTCACTAAAATTTGGAAAATATGATAAAATTACAAAATCTCAAGTGGGAAGGGACCTTATCAGAGACCATCCAACTCATCCCTGAATAAGAATCTTTTCCATGACATATCCAGTAGATGGTCATCTGGCTTTGGCACAAAGATTTCCAGAGAGAGAGAAACCACCAAATTCCCAGGCAGCCCATCACACTTTGGAATAGTGTGCATTGTTAGGAAGTTTTTCCTTACTCAGGTCAAAACTTGCCTCCTCACAACTTCTACCCATACTACTGCTGGTTCTTTCCTCTGGGGTGAAGCTGAAAAATTTCATCCATCTTCCAGGAGCTAACTCTTCAAATACTTAAGACAGCTCTCATATCTTCTTCCCCCATCTTCTCCAGGCTGAATATTCCCAGTTCCTTGTACATCAGGAGCTCAAAGCCCTTTTCCATGCTGTGGCCTTCCTGTGCCCATCCTCCAGCTTAACAATGTCCTTCCTAAGATAGCGCACTCAGAACTCAACAGAACACTACATCTGCAGTCTAATTAATGCAGGGGGCAGTGAAACTATTACCACCTAGTCCCAAAAGCTGTGTCTATCTTAACATAGGCGAAAATTACTTTAGCTTTCCTGACAATCATATTACACTACTGACTCGAGTTTAAGCCTACTGAAACCCGAAATTGCTTTCACATGATTGTCTAGCCGTGCTGCCCCAGTCTTATACTTGTGAAGTCATTTTTAAAAAACACAAATGTTTTACCACCGCTATTTACATTTATCCCTACTAAATTTTCTTATTAATCATTAACCAACCAACAAACAATATTAAGGACCCATTGCTATGTACTGAGCCCTGTGTTAGTCTCTGGAGATACAAAAACAAAAGTGAAATGATCCCTACCGATGGGGTACATACAGCCTTTTGGGGGAGATAATGTGAATGTGTGTAGACTTTTACAAAGTAGATAGAAGGTAGTTTTAGTAGGGGAGAGGGCTTTGGCAACTGGGGAACCAGAAAAGACCTCAGGTGGAAGATAGCATGTAAGTTGGTTCATGAAGGAAACTAGGAATTCCAAGAGGTAGAATTGCAGAAGGAATGTATTCCAGGCATAGTGCAAGCAGTGCAGAGGCATAGAGATGGCAAATAGAGTATCATGTATAAGGAAGAGTAAGAAGGCTATTTTGGATGAATTGTAGAGTGGAAGGAGATTAATGTGTAATAAGGTTGGAAACATAGTTTAGGGAAGCTAGGTGGTACAATGGATTGAGTACTAGGCCTGGAGTCAGGAAGACTCACCTTCTTGAGTTCAACTCTGACCTGGGACACTTACTAGCCATGTGACCCTGGACAGGTCACTTAACCCTGTTTGCCTCAGTTTCCTAATCTGTAAAATGGACTGGAGAAGAAAATAGCAAATCACTCTAGTATCTTTGCCAAGAAAACCTCACAAGAGGTCATACAAGGACATGACTGAAAAACTACTGAACAAGTTTAGAAAGTTAGTTGGGGCAGGTTGTGAAGAGCTTTAAATGATGGGAGTTCATTTGATCTTATCAGCAGGAGGGAGCCACTGTAGTTTATTGAGTAGGGAAATGACACAGTTAGATATATGCTTTAGGAGAATCATTTTAGCAGCTCTGTGGATAACTAATTGGAGTTGGGAGAGACTTGAGGCAGGTAGAGCAATTAGGTGACTATTGTAATAATCTAGGCACGAGAAAATGAAAATCTGAGCAAGTATGGTGGCTATGGGTAGAGAGCTATAAGGATGGATTCAAGAGATGTTGTGGAGGTAGAAATGACAAGATTGATCCATGGACAAAGTCTTGAGGTACACCCAAACATAGGGAGTGTGATATAGATTCTAGTCCTGCAAATGAGAGTGAGAATAATTGGCCAGATAGGTAGCAAAGAAAAATGATAAATCAGTGTTGTCAAAACCAAGGGGGTGAAGTCCCCTTACAAGGGGACTGGGGGGAAGGGGAAGTTAACAGTGTCCCGTGTTGCAGAGAGGTCAAGGAGAATAAGAACTAAGAAAAGGCCGTTGGATTGCACAATCAGGAGATTTTAAAATTAGATTTGGTCCAACATTCTAGACTGTTGAGATCTTTTTGAATCCTAACTCTTTTGTCAAATATTTTAGCTATCTCTCCTGGCTTTGTACTGCCTATAGATTTGATAAGGGTGCTATCTGTGCCTTTGTCCAAGTCATTGTTTTTCGTGGGTTTTTTTTTTGCTTCTTGGAGGGCAGTTGGGGTTAAGTGACTTGCCCAAGGTCACACAGCTAGTTTTTGTGTTAAGTGTCTGAGGCTGGATTTGAATTCAAGTCCTCCTGACTCCAGGGCCAGTGCTCTATTCACTGCACCACCTAGCCACCCCTGAATCATTGTTAAAGATGTAAAAAGCAGAGTGCCAAACACACATCTGTCTGATTCTTTGTTGGAGACATCCTTCAAAGTGGTTATCAGACACATTGAGTTTAGCCATTCAACCAATGCTGAAGCAACCTCAGTGTGCTATCATCAACCCAACAGAACTCTATCTTTTCCATAAATGTAGCATGAGAGACTGACTCTATCCTTCAGACTTGTTAATTTTAGAACATTATGATAGAAAGCCCAGATCAATGAATTTGGAATGGGAATTTTTATTGTTCACTTATGATGTCCAAGTTACTGTCCCAGTTCTGTTTCTTATCTGTTCCTATCTTCTATTGTCACAAACTTTTGTCGAACCTTTGGAGTTTCTTCCCTGCTACAGATTTAGGATTATAGAATTTAGAGAACATCTAGTCAAACTTCCTAATTTTACAGATGACGAAACTAAGGCTCAAGTAGGTAAAGTGATTTACCCACAGCCACACAAGTAGTAAGAGAGTCAGAATTTGAACTCAGGTTCTCTAACTCCAAATCTAGTGGATTTGCTACCATCATACTGCTGCTTCTTATTTGTTGAGAGGCTCTGTATTTACATAGACTTTTGTTCTCACCCATAAGCAAAAATTTTAGTTCTCACTCTTTAGCAATTACTATGTAAGGAGAGACACTTTAATTCCACAGTTCCATCCTGATTTTGATCCAGACCTGCACATCCGTGCCCCCAGTCCTTCCTGATGGACTCAGTGGACTTCTTTTTCCTATGTGCACTTCTGTCTCTCAATATCTCTCCGTGTGTCTCTGTCACTCTGCGTCTTTCCCAGTTTGACGCTCTGTCTTTCTGTTTCCCTGTCATCATTATCCTTTGTATGTCAATTTCAGAGCCAAATTGTAATTGTCTGATGCCAGTGTTGGGGCCATCTGTGTTTTCCACGTTCCTATATTAACCCCAGTGTTGGGGCCATCTATGTTTTCCACGTTCCTATATTAACCCCATTTAATATGGGGTTTTTGGAAGATAATGTAAATATAAGCAAAAGGGGGCATTGGTAGTAAATAGTAATCTATTCTTGAGCTATATCCAGTGTAGAAACAAGGAGAGTAACTCTGTCATCCCTGGTAATAGTTTCTTCCCAAAAAACCAAATCAAAACAAAAAACAAACTGAAAAAATCCCAACACAATCATTCTTGGTGAAATCCTCTTTAATTTCTGGCATTTTTAAAACAGGAAAACCTCTCCATTCTGTGGTTGGTTTGGTTTGTTGAAGCAGATGAGCACAGGAAATTTTTTTCTCATTACAGTTTATTTTAAATTAAGAAAAATTTTTTTATCTTCAGTTCCAAATTCTTTCCTTCTACCTACTGAGAAGGCAAGAAATATATCCATTATACATATGAAGTCACACAAAATATATTTCCACGTTTGCCATGTGAGGGGGGAAAAAAGCAAGAAAAATAAAAACAATGAGAAAAACAAGCAAACAAGACTATGCTTGAATCTGCACTTAGAGACCATCAGTTCTCTGGAGGTGGACAGCATTTTTCATCATGACTTCTCTGGAATTGTGGATCATTGTATTGATCAGAATTGCTAAGTCTTTCACAGATGATTATCATTACAATATAGTTTTCCTAGGTACATTGTTCGCCTGGTTCTGCTTACTTCACTTTGCATCAGCTCATGTAAGCCTTCCAGGGTTTTTCTGAAACCATCCCCTTCATCATTTCTCACAGCACAATATAGTATTCCATCATAATCATATATCATAACTTTTTCAGCTGTTTCCAATTGATGGGCATCTCCTCAGTTTCCAGTTCTTTCCACTACAAAAAGAATTGCTATAAATATTTTTGTACATAAGAATGCTTAGGAAATATTACAGGGATACTAGTTAAATTTAGCATTTGGTCTCTAAAGGGAATATGGACAGACTTAAGATATTTATCTAACCAGACTATTTCTGTTCTAGATATTATTACCCTGACCAGAAAGTCCAGGTACTGAAGAAATGTTATTATGTATAAAATCTAGCACAACAAAATAACTTATTAAAATTTCTGCCTGCTTTTTTGGGAGTAAGATAATGTACCTCTGTATTATAAAAATTATTGTAGCTCACATTTTCTAACACTTTAAGGTTTACAAAGAGATTTTCTCACAACAACACTCTGAGATAGGTAGCATAAGTGTGAATATCACCATTTCAATGATGAATAAACTGAGGGTTAGAAAAGATTAGTAGCTTACAGTCACAGCCACGTTTAAGCTAGGACTCGAACCCAGGTCTTCTACTGCTTGTCCAGGGTCCTTTATAACCTCTCCCCTCCTTTACACGTAGGTCCTTTTGATAATCAACCAGGTGAGGAATCGTTGCCTGGTGGATGATGGTGAAAGGGGACTTTTGCTTTCAGGAATCCTGCAGGCTCCCAAGTCCATAGAAAAAGTGTGTTTGTGTTTTTGCACACACATGGGAGAGCCAGGCAGCAGGATGCTAGGATGGCTGATGAATCATGGAGAAGATTCAGAAAGGCAGGCTGAGGCTCCCAGCAGCAAGGGCCATCACAACAAATTGCTGCCTGCCTTCATAAACGGAGCATTGTGGAGCTAATCCTGACAATTTAATTTAGCATACAGGGCAAAAGACAGGTGCACTGGGCCTCTGCCTCTTCTGTCTAAATGCTGATAACTTTGCTCCTGCATCCTTTTGACTTCTTTGTATTAGCCAACTTCTTAACTTTTTTTCTTCCTCCCCTTTAAATGTGTTTCTAATGAAAGTCATCACTGATTTATTAAAATGTAAATGCTTCATCAAAACGTGTATTTCTTAGATCAGGCAACAGACAGTTCCCTGAATTTATTTATTTATCTCTTTTCATGGGAAGGTGGGGATGATCCAGATCTGTGGCTAGAACCATAAATAATCAGAGCAGATTCTCTTTGTTCCTCAGAAGAAAAGATTTCTTAGAAATGGGAAAGAGGGCCCTTTAAACTGTAAATCACTCAAGTTCACTTTCAGCTTCCACTCAACTGAAGGCATTTGGACTCCTAAAATTAGCCACGTTCAAGCCAATGATCCAGAAGTCTTTCCTGCCCAGAAAAATCAGTGGCCCATCACATTTAGGAAAACTGTACACATCACCCTGTCTGCCACTTAGTCACAGTTTTGGAAGGTTTTGATTGCTTAACTATCCCTCCACTTCCCATCCCCTCCCCCCACATCCCCTACTCCCAGCTTCTCTTCAAAATTTGACTGCACTTTCTGCTTCTATTACATTACATTCTTCTGAGGTGGGGAAAAGCCAAGAATGGAAGCATGTGTCAGAGACAGAACTTGGCTTCTGCTTTTATTTCCGCAGCATTCCAAGGGTAGTGTGGAGGCAGCCTCAACAGGCTTTGCATCATTTCTTTCTCATGTGAGGGTGTCCTTAGTAACTTATTTTTAAAAAATGGCTTCTCCATGAAGTTATCAACATATCACCCCTGTGTGCCCTGGATGCCTTTGCCTGTTCTCACTCCCCTCTCTGACTCTTCCTGCTGTAAACTCTGTTGAGTTGTGAGCTGGCAGTACGCCGAGGGAGACAGAGGAGCATGTATAGGAAGGGGTGGAGGTTGTTGAGGGAAAGAGATGACACATTTCAGGCAAATCACTGTCAAAGAGCTGACGTTTTCATTCATAGCTGTGTCACAGTAACCTTTGGGGGAAAGGGGAAGACTTGTCTTCTTCCACATAAGAGGTTGCCATTCATGTTTTAATTTGCTGTTATATTTTTTTGAAAAAAAAAACAACACGAAAAAATCAGTTGTCTTTTTGTTATTCATTTCCTTCCCCCAGAACCCTTCTCTTCTTATCTCTTTGTTGCTGGGAAAGGAGTTTTCTCCAACTCTAATTCCTGCTCGATATATATGTGGAGAAAGATGGGTTCATAGGACTTAGAGCTGGAAGGAACTTGGAGAGTACTTGGGTCAACACCATTATAAAAAGGAAGAAACTGAGGCCCGGAAAGGTGAGGGACTGACCCAGCTAATTAGCAGCCACGCAGCGTACTCACCATTCCTGCCTTGTGTGTTCTGAGGCCGTGACCAACCTGAAGAGTTGGATGAAATCTCCACTTTCTGGACCAGATTTTGCACTGGTTGGCAAGCCTGACTGTGCTACCTTGTTTCTGAAGTAGAGGCCAGCAAAGCATCTTTTTTTTTTCCTGATAAGGCCCGTTTTAGCTATTTGCCCATAACTCCTGCCATCTTTTCAGTTATGCCCAAGGACTAATGAGATAGTTTGACTTTTGGTCTGCCTAACAATTTAAAGGACAGGAGCAGTGACTACGTTACACGACAGAATAAGGACATTTTCTATAGTTTTATAGAAGTGGAGGCTTTGCCAGTCTTGCAAACTCAAGTTTAGTGCTTTCCTCAGTAATTATCTTTTCCAGAATATCAACATGATAATAGACAAGCTGTATTAAAATACTTCATTCCTGTGTTCCCAATGAATTGCAACCACTTCTGGAGAACAAGGAGATTTGAATGCTCTCGGTAATGTCTCTATGGTCCCACTACTTTCCACCTAAGCCAACGTGGGACCAGTAAATATTTATTTCATGTCAAAGAGTTGTTGGGAAATGATGAAATAATCCCTAAAGTTCAAATGCTAACTGTTTTAGGTTTTCGATTAGCTAAGGAGAAATGGTATTTTCCTGTAATTCTGCCTTGGATATCAAACCGTATATTAACAAAGTGGTCCTTCTCCTTCTGGAATTCATAAAGGTTTAGGAAAATATACACTTTTTTCTTTTCTTGGGTTTGATTACCTTGAAACAGGCCATTTTTATGCCATAAGCTGTCTTTTGGAAAGGAAGAAAATTCAGTCGGAGATATCCTTCTTGTTTCAGTGTATCCGAGATAAAGATGGAGGATATTTTATCTATTTTGGCAATGGACGATCGTTTTAAAGGAAGACGATGGGGGAACAAGGTGAGTTTTCTTGTTGAGGTTTGTTAATCTGTTTATTGCTAGCAAGTATGACCTGTTTCTTGATTTGGGGTAATGTTATTGATGTTAAGGGTTAGCAATTGCCTTTGTTAGGTTAAACCTATATTCTAAGAGCCATGCAAATTAGATGGGGCCAGATTAGATGGAGCATTGATTTTCTCCCCTCCTCACTACCCCCTCTTTGGTTCTGGACATGTTTGCTGGTCTCATCCAGTTAATGGGCTACAGTCCATACTGGAAGCATGCCATACAACAGCAGGCAGAGTTACCAGAAAGGAGGTCCAGGCCAGAATGAATTTGGAGGCAGAAGTATATGCTCAACCCTGGTGGTCCCTCTCCAGATTATCAGCAAGGACAACTGACTCCAGTCCTTCATCCAAGACAGCAGGAAAAAAAAATATCTCCATGTCTCCTTTCAGACCCACTCATTTCATCCATTTTTTAATGTGTGTGTACTATACACAGAGGAAGAGTAAAGTTGCATTCATTAAGAAGAAAAATCTTTATTATCCATGCAGCTCCATATGGAAGTACTGAGCAGTTGTAGACAGCTCTGAGCATCCTTGTCTCCTCTTTCTATCAAGCTTTTCACCCTGCTGGGCAATAATTTCCACCCCAAACCCCCATACTCTTCAATATGGTATGTACGCTCCTATGCATAAACACATTGAGATGCTATCTGTAGTTTTGTCCATGAAATATTAATTATTTGAATTTTAGTACGCAGGTTTAAATATTTTACGTTTGTTTCCTTATGCCTGGGGATAGACTGGAAAATCAGAGCCAAGTAGATCAAGCTTAAAAATCCCTTTATTCTTCTGTGTCTTTATTTGGATCTGTCTGAGGTACTGGAGGGTTGACTGATCCTGTTGTAAGTTCTCTTGTTAAAAAGGGCAGTTGAGAAATTGTCTCCAATATATGAAGAATTAAAAATCAACTACCAACCAAGTCAACTTTCCCTGTTTGTTCCTAACTAGACCGGAGCTCTCTAAACATTAACACAAAATTAACTTTGTTTTAGATTTTAAAAAAAGAAAGGACACTTAATTCTATGAAGCTAAAACCTCTCAAAACAAATATTATTACACCAAAAATCTCTATGGAACTAACCCTTTTTATATAGTGCTTTGAGATTTGCTTGTAAAGCACTTTCTCCCAGACCTGTGAAGCAGGTATAGTACAAAGGTTATTGGCCCTAGTTAACAGATGAAGAAACTAAGACCTTAAAGGTCAGGTAATTTGCTGATGACCACATGTCTGAAACAGCACTAAAACTCTTATGTAATCCCTAGTGATTGCCCCTTATTTCACACAGTACTACTTTGTTGTTTGTTTGTTTGTTTGTTTTTTAAATTCCAGCACAATAAAGAAACTGGGATAATGCCACATAGTTGGCTATAACACACACACACACACACACACACACACACACACACACACACCACTACCATATGCTGTTGCATTTGATTTGTATACAGCCATATGTCTTTGTACAACTTCTGGCTTTGAAAATAGCCTGTTTTAAGTTGGCTTGCAGGGGACAGTAGATAGTAGGGGAGGGGTGTTAGTCTACTTTAAACCTACGATTTCATCGGTGTGGAGATCTGCAATCTATATATAATCTTAGAGAATTGCCTAGGACCTTGAAGGCTAAGTGACTTGTCCAGGATCACACAGCCAGAATGTGACAGTGGCCAGATTTCAGCTCAACTCTTCCTAGCTTTCTAGCCATGATATCATGCTACCTCTGAAATTTTTAAATCTAAATCTTAAACCTAGTAGTTCTCCTACAAGTGCTGGAAGACGTGCAAAACACTTTCCTTACAACAGTCTTTTGAGTTAGGTTTAGTGCATAGGGTTTTTTTTTTAAACCTCATTTTACAGATGAGGAAGCTGGGTCAGTGGTCACACAGTAACCATAGACACCTAAAAGTCCTTGAAAGCACACATATTCTCCATCCAGTAACAGAGGTCATCTGTGAGATACTCTAAGATCTTTCTCTGAGTAAATTTCACATGCATGATCTAAAATGGCTTTAATGATAATAATAATTATGCATATGTAACACCTTAAAATTTAAAAAAAGTACTTTTATATACATGATCTCCATCAAGTCTCACAAAAACCATGAGATGTAGGCAGAGCAAGGATTATTATGCCCATTTTTCATATTTGAAAACTGAGACTCAGAGGTATAGTAACTTCCCCAAAGAAACCAAGCTAATTTGTGTCAGAACTGGGAAGCCTTTTGGTCCCATTATGGTGTTTATTCCACTGCGCTACTCTGAGCCTGAGTTAGGAGTACTTCAGCAATGTAAGGATCTATTTCACCGGTTTGGGTACTCCCTCCCGTAGATAGTTCAGCCCCTTCGTAACTCAGTAGACAGCCTTTGAGAGTTGCTGTGGCCAGAAAATCCATCCCCTGTGGTGAACATAGAGCTAGGCTGCTCTTCCCAATGTGAACATGCTGTCTTTCACCAGGTCTGTACTTGAAACCAACCTACCAGAGCCTGTGCTCTGTTGCCTTAACCTTTGAGAGCTCAGGGGCATCTCTACACCATGAAGAAGCATCGAGGGAGGGCTTTAATGATCATGATACATTTTATTTGGTCCCAACCTGTGAGTTCAATGGCGGGAGGTCACTCCCAGCATGGAAACTCCCCAAAGCAGATGGACCGCCCATCTGTAACTTATCATCTTAGAGAGTAGCCTGAGAGACGGAGGGGTAGTGACTCACCCAGGACCCTACAGCCAGTAGGGTGAGATTGCAGGACTTAACCCTAATTCCCTCTCAACTCCAAGGCCAGCTCTCTAGCTACTGTACCATGTAGCCTTTATGAGGATAAGGATGATGATGATGCTAATGATGCCTTGCCATTTTTAGTTTCTTTACCTGTTATGAAGATCTTCACACACATCTCATTTTAACTTTATGACATTTTGTGAAGTCGGGTCTATTCCTTTCAAGGGATTAGTATTCCCATTTTACAGATGAGGAAACTGAAGTGCAACATGTGCTGTAGGAAACCTTAGACAGTTGATTTAGTCTCAGGAATAGAATTAGAATCTGGGTTCAGTGCTTGGAGCAGCTGGGGGTATAGTGGATAGAGAGCACAGGGCCTGGGGTCAGGAAGCCCTGAATTCAAATCCAGCCCCAGACTTTTAGCCTATGTCTGTTTCAGTCTCCTCAACTATAAAGTGGGGATAATAATAGCACCTACCTTGAGAGGTTATAAAGATCCAATGAGATAATATTTGTAGAAAGAGCTTAGCAGAGATCCCGGCACATAATAGGCACTATATAAATGCTTATTCTCTTCTCCCCACCTTTTTTTCATCAGATTGCACCCAAAAGGAACACAAGCATTTATCTACTCTCTGGAAATTGAAAAGACCTTGACCAAAAAAAAAATTGACTCAAATTTCAGAGGCCATTAGAGATTGGGTCAAATCAAGTAGGAGTTGAACCCAGGTCCTCTTGACTCTGGAGTCAGTTGTTTACAGCAATCTTAGGACTAGCCTCCTAGTGAGAATAGTGAGTAGATGTCACCATTCCTTGTACCTTTCTTCTACCTGATCATGGTAGAAGGAAGAAAATTAAATTTATCCTGATAAAGGTTTCCTTTTCTCCCCAAAGTGCGTTTCTCTTTGTAGTTTGAGGAACCTGCAAAAGTAACTTTCTTGGCTTCTGTCCTCCAGAAATGTCTAAGATGTATTATTTTTTTTCTTACTCTGATTTGAGAAGCAATCAGGAAGACTTTCTAGGATTTAGAGGATTTGTTGGACCTCAATAAGGTTCTTGGTATTTCTTATTTCAAAAAAAAAAGTGGTGGAGACTGGTACCCAAGTGACTCTAAATTAGTTAGTGCCATCACTGAATACACTTCATTATATTAAGATATCATGTAAACAAAAATTCCAAGTTAACTTCTTTGAGATCCCTGATAAATAGGCATTTAAAATTTTTTTTAAATCTATGTAATCAAAATAGTTAAGCTGATCTATGTTGACTGAACCTAAGACAATCCTGACCCAGCTGAATAGTGAAAAAAAAATAGTATAGGTACCATATGCAACTTCTAATACTATTTTGTGTGAAGAACCTAGTACGTACAACTAAACTTGCTTCCCATAATTTACATGGTCTCCTCTGTCTTACGATGAACTATGCAGATGCATGTGGGTACAATCACTATATATTTTACACAGACATACAGAAACCTCATTATAATGCCGCTCTTCTTCACCCAGCTCGATTGAAGTCCATTATAAGTATCCCTTCGGCGCACACCTTTTTGGGCTTCTGTGAGAAGTAAGAAAGTGGTGAAGCACCTGTAAAATGTATATTTCATATTTAGGTATATAAAATATATATGGCTACGTCTGGGTGTGTGAATGTTCACCCACCTACAAAGAGAATAAATCTGATCTTTCAACTTTACTGGGAAACACTCAGAAGGTTCTAGGGACCTTGGGGGGAAAAATCAGCCTAGCAATAAGGTGATTAAAGCAAAATCCTTCCATTTTGTTTAAAACCATCTAGGAAGCTGGAAATATAAGAGCATGCTCTTTGAAAAACAAACCAAAATAAAACCCACCACCACAAATTTATTACCTCCCCCCCCCCCAAAAAAATTGTTTGGTCTACTTCTCTTGATCTTTCTCTCAATCTAATGGGCTGTGAAATTTCCATCCTTATAAAAATAAGCCCCAAATTGTCTTTGCTACAAGTTTCTTGTTGCTATGAAATGAGCCTTGAAACTTAGCCTGACTTGAGTTTTCCTTTGGCGTTGTAAATATTAAAATCAGATCACTAGCCTCTTGCTCTTTCCTGTTTGGTCTGTGTCTACACTTCCCAAGATCACTGGGACCTTCCAAACAGAAAGTATGGCATGCTTAAAGAACCATAGCGATTTTTCCACCTTAACAATCATTGTCCTCCACTCTATTGGTTGCAAGTTAGCTTCATTAACCAATACTGAATCTCTGTGCCTTTGAGGGTGGGGGAACCAATCCTGTGGGGTATTCATATGCCTTCAGGGGTTTGACCCATTCTCATTAAGGGAGCATTTTACCTGTCTGGGGTTTGAGATTATGCAGCATAGCTCTGGCCCCCTCCATTTGCAGTTTAAATTTAGACTGTCCTCCCCAGAAGACAACTCAAAAATGCTTCATTCATTCTCAGGAGGGGCAATTTTAAAATAAAGTATTTCTGGGAGAGGGGTAAGTGGGGATAAGAGAAGGAAAGAAAAGCTTTTTCATAAACACATTTTATTTTCTGCCATTAATTTTCTTTTGTTTTTCTCAGATTGACCTTATTTCAAAACCAAGAACATAGTTTCATCTCATATTTTCTACATATTTCAAACATACACAGACTTATCTTTCTATATGTATATACAATATACACACGTATATTCACACATATATAAACACACACGTGTGTGTATATATATATATATATATATATATTTTTTTTTTTTTTGGTTAGGAAGAAAAGATGCCTCATTTTGAAACCTAAAGGGGGGAATAAGAAAAGCCCTTTGTAATATATTGCCATATTATCACTAAATCCCCTGACAGTTGTGACACAGAAGCAAGTCACCTGTCACTTAAGCTTGAGGTCTCTTTAATTTTCTCCTGGAATTCGCACCAGGCTGTCTTTAATTTGAGGCCTTTATTGGAATTCTGAAACCTTTCTGCCTCCCTGGCTCTCAGATCTATTCTGAGTGCTGTTACAGAATGTATACAATAACCAACAGAGGGATTCGGAGAGGGCTGAAGCTCTGTTTATTTAACACTCTAGAGGGATTTTTGTGCTTATTCGGTCCTGGCTGCCCGGCTTTCAATATCGCTTTGACAACCGTTCTGCCCTTCTCATTAATTTTAAACAGTTAAAACACAGGAAAAAGAGGAAAAAGTTTTCATTATTAAAGTGCTTTACTTTTTAATAACAGAGGATTCTGTCCGCCAGGGGAAAGGGCATCTTCGCTAATTTCACATTCATATTAAAAAACGCTGGGAAGGTGACAGTTGTGCTGCCGGGACGGCTTAACGAAAAGAGGAGGGGGGAGGGAGTTTGCATTTCACATCAGTTAAGGGGGCAAAAAAAATCCTCGTTAATGACAATAGCAAATGTCCACTTTCGTAACACAGTTCCTGCTGACTTTTCTCTTGACATTTTATCGTAGAAAACCCTTAGGGGGACCATGTACCGTGAAATCAGCTACACTGTCATCAGCTAAACAGGTGGCAAGGGATGATTTGACTAAACTAAAAACATTTTCAGATTGTTAAGTCTCTATTAAGTACAGAGAGGTACATCGATCAGAGGAATCAAGCCTTTTCTTTTATTCCCCTTGTTCTTCCTCTGGCTGTCTTAAGAGTGGAAGGGAATTTGCCTGAGTCTGGGCTTAAGAGCAACCAGCCAACCACAGAGACTTGGGCCAGTGCTCCCCAAAGGTTACAAGTGCAAGTAAGTGATTCTCCCCTCTGGATTTATCTTGTGCACCACCCGGAGGGCAGAGGGCTTGGTAGCTGATCTCTGTTTCCATGAGCCATGTTCTACTGGCCTCTCTCCCTTTTGTACCTCACTAAAAGGCATTTCTAGTTGATTTGGAAAGATCTGGAAATGAAACCACCATCCCCAGGCTGAGGTTATAAAGGAAGGGTAGTTCTTCACATGGACTGTTCAAGGATGAAAATGATAAATTTCAGGTCTACAAAGTTTTATACATTTCTTACCATTTTAATGTTATGTCTTATTTGCCATGGAGCCCTTTGAAAGGTGTGTATGCCTTCCTTTAGACCAGATTTGCTGCAGCAACTCAGGATCCTTCACTGCAAACGATAGAGTAACAAGTGTGAGTGGCACAGGGAATTACAGAAACTTGCTATGAAGTTACCTCTCATAAAAGTAACTTATGAAGCCAAATTATAGACCAACCTTTATGGAAGGCTTCCCCACAGAGAAATTGCCAGAGGTCTGACTGAGAGTTGGAAAGGAGAGAGAAACAAGACAGAAAGGCATAAAATGCAAGACTCACTTGAAAACACAATTTATTTTCAGTGACACTTTTAAACATCCAAACTGGACCTAGTAAATCCCTAAGTATCACTGATGATCTCTCATTCTGAACATGAGTGATAAGGGGTCAGAAACAAAAAATTAAAACCGATTTGCTCTCTGCACAAAGCTGTCCTCATCTTTGCTTGACTTTAACATCTTTATATTCTCTTTTTTTTCCTCTCTAGTAATATTGAAGGGATTACCCCTTTTGGCCCCTAGGTGGTTACTGTGTGATTTTACTGTTATTAAATCTATTATAAACTGCTTCATTATTCCTGACTCCGATTCTGTCTTTCCTTTAATCCTTCCGCCACCCTCCCAGAAATCCCGCAGTGTCGGCCCCCAGGAAATCCGAGAGCGAGCCACTGTCTTGCAGACAGCATTTGAAGATTACGTGCATGCCAGTGCAGAGAGGGTCTCCTGGGCAAAGAAAGGTCAGTGGATTTCTTAGGCGATTACTGAATGGATAGGTCAGCAGAGCTCCCACTATACCCCCCACTGAGGTGGAGGGGTAAGGGGCGGGAGTGGGTAGGAGGCCAACCAGGGGTCTCTGCTCACTAGTGAAAGCCTTCAAGCCCAGTATTTCTACTGGGTTTGGAAACAGATGCAAGAGGCTTTAAAATGATATTAAATGTTAATTCATCCTTTCACATGTTTTGCACAAATGAAGACTTATCTTGGCTTACATTGGAAATAGAGCTTTGACCCAATGACTTGGATCTTAAAGTTAAGGTTTTTTTTTTCTTTATGTACCTGTTTTTATGAAAAGATGACAAAAGAAACAATTATAGGAGAGAGAAAAGTTATACCTACCTTTCCAAGAGCAATGGGTAGAAATATTGGACTTAGGCAACTTTAAAGTGGGAATACTTTAAAAGTTCAAGGGAAATGAGAACAATGCCAGCAAGGGCCTACTGGGAAGATCAAAGGCTCTGTCCCCAACTCTTGGAAGCTTTATGTAGGGCTGGGCACTAATTCAACATCCAGACTCTTGAGCAGAATTTTCAGAGGAGATTGCTAGGTGGTACATTGTAGAATATGCTGGGCCTGAGGTCAGGAAAACTTGAGCTGAAATCTGGCCTCAGACACTTACTAGCTGTGTGACCTTGCAAAAGTCACATAACCTGTGTTTGCCTCAGTTTCCTCAATTATAAAATGAAGATAATAGCACCTACCTCACACGATTATTGAGGGAATCAAATGAGATATTTGTAAAAGCACTTAGCATTATTACTTATTGTAATTATGACTTCTGAAATCACCCAATTTCCAGTCTGGCCTTTTATATTGTCTCTGAGCAAGAAAGTAAAATGTGGTCGAGAAATCAAAACTCAGTCTTTGTCATTGAATCCCTCTGTTTGTCACCCAATAGTGGCATGGCATGTACTGATGCCATTTGTTCTGTGGGGGCTGATTCAAAACCTCTCTGGTTCATAGATTCTTAGGCCTGAGAGCCGAAAGTGCTTTATGGCTCATAGTCAGTTGCTACCTTGAGAGCCAACAGATCCATCTAGATGAAAATGATGTCAACAGAGAGCCAAGGGATGAGCCAAGGCAATGTGTTTCTGATATGTTTGCAACATTGGGCATTTCACTTAATTTCTCCGACCCTCAGTTTCTTCCCCTGTAAAATTAGGCCATGAGGTCAAATGAAATCTAAATTCCCTTTCAGCTCTAAATTCTGTGATTTCTGTCATATCACACTGTGGTCACTCATTTACAGAAATGAGTGCTACAGAACGCTTTGAAGCTCACCAGGAGCTTTCTTTACAACAGACCCATGAGGAGGGTCATGCAAATATAATATTATTTCCATCAAGACATGAGCCCATGTGTTCCGCAACTTCAAGTTCAGTGCTCTTGGCACTGTACCACACAGCCACTCCCAAACCATTCTGCCTCTTAGCATTTTCTCAGCTGAACTGAACAGCTTTGGGGTCCCTAATGCTCTGCCTTCAGATCAGTGGTCAATTCTCAAGGCAATAGAATCTCTTTCTTGAATAGACTATTTATTATGTAACTTTGTAGGATGTTGGTTTGATGATGCATATTTGTTTGATATAAGATGGACCATTTTGCAGTAAATGAGTGGGTCCATGCTACTTTTGTGGTCCAGTATTAATAATGAAGGTGCTATAAAAATAAACTAACTTACGCCATATTCTTGCATTTTGGTATTGGTTCAGCGGTTCTCAACCTGTGGGTTATGTTCAATTTGTAACAATGAAAATACATCCTGCAGATCAGATATTTACATTACGATTCATAACAGTAGCAAAATTACAGTTAGGAAGTAGCAGCGAAAATAATTTTATGGTTGAGGGTCACCACAACACAAGGAACTGGATTAAAGGGTGGCGGCATCAGGAAGGCTGAGAACCGCTGGGTTATGTGGAATAGGTGTTCCACCAGAACTGCTACTACTGTAGCAAGACTAGCATCTCATCTCCACCTTTCACAAGCTTTTTCTTCTTTCAAGGCCTAGTTTAGAGACCATCTCCTATATGGAAACTCCCCTTATGTACCCCTAGCTGAAAGTGACCTCTCCTCCGAAGCTTGTCCAGGAGGATTTTGTCTTTCTTTCACCTTTTCTCCTAGCCCATTATATTTTGTGTTATGCTCATTGGGAGATGGGAGCACTTTGGAACTGATGGGGCAAAAGGAGTCACAGATGTGTCTCATCATAGAAGTTTTCCTTGTTGCAGGGGGTGCCTGCAAAAGGAAACCAGTGTCTAGAGCATCAGGAAATGCCCATATGGCCATTGTATATTGATTGCCTGTTTGAGAGAGCAGCCTGGGGGTGCTGACCTCAGCAGTGTGAGAGGGAGATGGTGGTTCGGGGGAGATTGAGTTCTAGGTGTGGCCATTAGAGGCTGATGCCTTTGACTGAATTTGGGGAGTAGGTAAGATAGTTCTGCCTTGGCAATGAAATTCATTTTCGTGATGTGGTGTATGTTTGGGGTTGGGTTGGAAGTGACTAGGTGTGATTGTTGCTTATCAATGAAGGTAAAAGCAAGTATGTGGGTTGGGGAACCCTTAATGCTGTAGAATCTGCCATGGGGCTCTTTGCTCATAGTGTGCATTAGTCTAGGGCTGTGACCTGGTTGCTGCTCTCCCAATACCCAGCACACATTGGGTGAGTAATGTTTAAAGGATTTAAGATCAGACATGATACAGTGTCTAAGTCATGTACTTCTGGGCCCCTTGTGGCTTCTGTTTTGGATGGGGCATTCTGGGAGGCAAGAATGACACTAAGTGACCTAGGACACCAAGGATGAAGCCCTGTATGAGTTAATAAGCTAGGTTTGAGGACAAGAGCCAGGGTTTGTTTGGTTTTCATCTTTGTATCTCTCCCCCCAAGCAAAATGTGTTGCCCAGATCATGGTAGGCACTGCATAAATATGTGTTGAATTAGAGTGAAAGTTATGGCAAATGAAACTTCAACCCCAATTCCAGGAGAGAATGGAATGGGAAATACTCGATTTTGGAGCTTCTCCCCTTCCTCATGATCATTCAACTCAAAAGCAGGAACTAATTGCAGATAATTTCTTTTCTTATTTTGAGAACAAAGAATAGGAGTCACATTCCAAAATGTCTCTTTGTCTTGGAGCGAAGTAGTATAATATTCAATTATTTGCTGATTGATTATTACACCGGGCTTCTAATAATCTGTGCCCAAAAGCCCCCTTTGGTGGATCTCATTCTACCAAATTGCCTACTCCTTTAAACACGCAGAAACCTAGAGACATCTCTAGTCGCCTCACTCAGATCTGTGAATTAATGTTTTGGGAGACCATACACACCTTTTGCACCCAAAGGGTATTGTATTCATGACTTAACCACCACCATCAAAAGGACTGCAAGTATGATCCTTTCTCTTGAATTGAAATCTGCATATGCAAATGTCCCTACTGACTTGCTTCCATGAACTCCCTTCTTAGTCATGAATAATTAACAAAGCAGCTGGCGTTTGCCTTCATGGCAGAAAATCTGGTGGAGATTGTGCCAGAGATGCATTTGTTTTCCTTTTGCATTTTTTGACCCAGTCAGTGTTAATAACCAACATTTAATTGCAGTCACTTTCCAAGAAGTTGCCCCTTCTTCCTACTTCCCACAGCACCTTTGCATTTAGTTGGGGAAAGAGCAAGGAATTCAAACCTGTGAGTTCTGGAGAACATTTTTCCCCAAGGAAAATTTTTAGAAAATGTTACTCTTTGTTCACAGCAAAATGTTCCAGTGAGTTGGGGCCCCCCACTTTTTTTGAGCAAATACTTATCCCCTCTTGGCCAAGAGTCCTAGAGAGCAGTAAGATAGAATAATTGGGACATTTATCTCCTTTTGCCCCTTCCCCTCTATAAATATATTATTCACCCAAATTCTTCTCCAGTGTCCTATTGTGGTGTGAGGATGGCTTTTCCACCTGGAGGCGACAAGAGTGTTCTTAGCAGTAATGCCCATGAAAGATGAGTTCTCCCCATCCTCACTGGGCTAGAGAGGCTTCATTGTCTTATTACCTCTCTCTGCCTTCCTAGCTGCTCACTACCACAAGTCTGGCCACCAGATGAGGAATTTTCTTAGCCACACCAGCTCTTGAAGATGATCTGCCAAGGCATGGAGAGGCTATAATCTCCCTTGGCAATGGAGAGTACCCCAGACCATTAGAATCAAAGATCCTTGAATCTTTGGTCTTTAAGGTACCATTATTCTTGGTCTCAAATAATATCAATATAGCAAATTTGCATACCGCTTTAAGGCATGGAAAATGCTTTCCTCACAGTAGCCCTGTGAAGTTGGTAATACTGACAGTTTCCCAGTTTTACGTGTGAGAAGACTGAAATTCAGAAGGGCTATAATCTGTCTGGACCATACAGCTAGTAAGAATAAGAGCTGGCATTTCCTCCCCTCGCCTTTTTTTTTTTTTTTTTTGCATTTTGGAAGGCAATTGGGGTTAAGTGACTTGCCCAAAGTCACACGGCTAGTTTTTGTGTCAAGTGTCTGAGGTCAAATTTGAACTCAGGTCCTCCTGACTCCAGGGCCAGTGCTCCAAGTCAACACTGTCCATTACACCACTGAAAGGTGACTTTTCCACCAAAAGGGGAGTTTTTGAGACCAGGGCATAAGGAAGGTTGTCATCAAAAAGAACAAAATACACGTGAGAAGAATTTTAAAAGGTTTTTTTCCAGATCATTTGCCCCAAAAGGTGACTATGAAGAATCAGGGCCTGAAAAGAGGTTGCTTTTTGCCTAGCCTTTCCCTCAGCCTACATTCTCCAAAATAACAGCGTTTCAATTTTACCATTCCTCTACTTTCCTCTTGTGTTTGCCCTCCAGGCCCCAGTCCTTCTGCATTATCACAGTCACTGCCAAAGTGAACCATTTCCTGACCCTTGGAAGGTCATGCAAACATCTGCCGCTGCCTCTGAAGCTCATGCCCCTCCGAATTAGCTAAACATGGGTGTCCATGCAAGTATGTGAGGATGACCAACTGTCGCTGTCCCCAGTGGAACAGGAGCCTTGAGAACAAGGAGTTTCCATAGTAAAAATATGCAGTGTGAAATGCTGTCTGACCAGTTGTCTAGGGGGAAAATACTTTATGCCATTTCCTGGCAAACTCATTATCCCTGTAAAGCTGTGAGTTGGGCACTTGACTCTCCTGGGACCAAGGCTCTCAATCTCAAGCTATTTTGATTGGGGGTAAAGAAGGGAGAAGAATAAGTGTATCAGCATTAGTGGAAGTCAAATAACTAATGCTTTTCTCAAGAAGCATGATGCCAAATATACCTTTTGTGGTGGCCACGCATATGCTGAATTGTATGCAGACCTGAGGTAGGATTATAGAAAATTTGGAGTAACAGACAAAAAAGAAAATACCTTTTTGCCTAATGTATGTCAAAACAAGGGTTATTTTGTTTTTGCCTACATTAGCTGAGTAATATTGGTTTTATCACAATGGCCTCTTGGAAGGGTGGCACTATGGTATGATGGAAGGAGATTACGACTGACTATCAGTGGGTCCAGGACTAGAGCTGGGGCCAGCTCTGCCATTAGTCAGCCATGTGACCGTAACATGACCCACAAAATTAGGGAATTGGACTATTGATTGCTAAGGTCTGTTCTAGCCCTAATGACGTATTGTTATTTTTTGGTTTTAACATGTGGCTATTATGTCCAGGGTCCTAGTAATACTGAGTACTGGCCCCCATGTTTATAACCCCCTGAGTGTATAGACCATTTGAAATGTTAAAAGATTTTCTTTAGAAATGCTAGTCCCCAGTTATTAAAAAAAGGCAGTGACACAGAATTGAGAGGGGGGTGCAGAAGAGTTGCCTTGAATATGTCTCATCGATTGGGAAAAGGAGTTCACTTTACTCAGTAAATAGAGCTTTGATGGATTCCCAGGATTCTTCCCAGAGCTGATCTGCTAAAATGACACTTTTTATTACTGTTCATAAACGCCAATCTCCTGATGCTGCTGGGAGATTACATTTAAGCTGTGGGCAAACTTGCTGGTCCAGTGGCTCAACAAGCCAGGGCAAGAGAGGTTAGTGTTTAGTGCTTCTTTCCATTAGAGATTGCAGGAGTAGGCAGTGGTTGGCAGGAAGAGTAGGGATTGGGGACAGAAGTGAATAGGTGTAGATATGGGAATGGTCTCTTACCATAGAACTACTTTCCAGAACAATTCCCTCCTTCCCTCTTGTAGCGAGACTAGGGCAGACATTTAATCTTAACTGTTATTGCTAGGTAGGAAGAGAGGAACTGGGTATAGGGAAATCTTCTCTTGAAGAGACAAGGCCTAGTGATCAGGACCAAGGCTCAACTTTCTTGGGTTCCATGTCCAATTTTGTTTCTGGCTTACTGTGTGATCTGGAAAAAGGATCTAATTTTTCCTGTCTGTAAAGGTACTAAAGTATGTTCCTGGTATAGCTTCCTTCTTGACTGGACATTGTAGTAAGAGCCATAGGGCATTCCTCGGGGAATGTGGCTTGACCCAGACTCTTTTAGTTACATGGGGTGTTGTCTCTTTCCTTTCTCCCTTCTTTTTGTCCTGTACTCATAATCAATAGTGTTGAAAAACCCAATGAGAAAAAGAGACTGGTTTGATTGTGTATACTTTATATAGGATGGGGGTGGAGGGGTTCTTTCCCATTTTCTTGGCTACCACAAGTGGTTTTTCAGTGCATTCTCAAAAGTTCTATGCTTATTTCAAGGGACAGGTCTCATTTTGCAAATGCTAGTAGCTCTTGTTGGTTGTAACTAACTGTGTTCATTCACGTCATGATTCCAGTCTTATTTTGGGACTGGCAAAAATTAAAAAGTATAACTTTTGTGCAAATAAATAATGGTCCAGAAATCTGAACCTTTTTTTCTTTTTCTCAGCTCTACAATCTTTCATCCGTGCCTATGCAACCTACCCCAAGGACCTGAAGCATATTTTTCATGTCCGGTCCCTCCATCTTGGTCATGTGGCCAAGAGCTTTGGGCTAAGAGATGCCCCCCAGAATCTGAGTGCTTCTTCAGGAAACAAAAGGAAATCAAAGTTGAAAAGGTAAGATGAATTGACTATGTTTCCTTTCTCCCTACCAAATGTAAAAAAATAAGCACAGAAAAACATGGATCCCTGCCCAGAAAGCCAGAGATGAATGTAAAGATGTCGTTCTTTCTGGTGGAAGTATAAGAATCAGGGTCTGCGTTCTTCCCAACGTGAAGCCTTCCATCTTTTACTGGGAAGGTAAGTGGCTGCCAGTGTATCTGCCAGTGATTGTACTACTACAGAAGAAAAAATGACTAGTCTCAGCTCTTCCAGTCTTCTGTTTGAAATCGTTCGAAGAGACCTGCGAGATCTCAATGGCTACCGCAACAGGGTTGTAATGATCACATTTACTCTCAGCCTCCGAATGGACAGGAGTCTGGCTAATCTGATCGGTGTCCCGCCCTGTCACGTTTGCCATTATCGCTGTTGGTTTTGGCTTCATGCTACCTATGTTACATATAGTGGCTACGTAATGTGTCTTACATTTGCCCACGCACACTTTGTTTGTTTTTAGAGTAACGAGTCCTAATTAAAACTGGATTAAGATCCTATCCTGTTGTGATCACTTTGACTTCCTTTTTTGTTTTTGAAAACTAAGTAGGTTTTTAAACTTTACTTTCAAAAAACAGATTTGTTGATAACTTTCGTTTCCATATCATCTGTATTTCCCCTTATTGCCACATACATCTTGCCCTACAATCGTCCAGAGAGCCATCCCTTATAACAATAATTTTTAAACAGTGAGAAAAAAAATCAGCAAAACCAATCAACCCGTCAGGAAAAGAACACGCTATAAGCGGTGCTCCTGTGTCAGCGGACTCCTCCCTCTGTGAAAGTGCGTGGAGCGGAGGTGTCTTCTTAAATCTCTTCTTTAGGGCCAAGCTGACTCTTTTGGTTTTTCGTAACATTCAGATTTTTCATTATTTTTCTTTGCGCTTACATAGTTGTGGTCATTGTGTATGTTGTTTTCTTGACTCTGCGTATTTCAATTTGCACAGTCATTGTAGATCTTTCCGTGATTCTCAGTATTCAGCATATTCATCATTTCTTCCAGTAGGGTAATATTCCATTTATTCATAGACCACAATTTGTTTAGCCATTCCCCAATCATCTCCTTTGCCTTCAGATCTTTGCTGTCATGATCTTTGCTGCTATAAATATTCTGACAAATGTGGGACCTTTCTTTTTGTCATTGACCTACTTGGGGCATAAGCCTAGCAGTACTCCAGTAAGAGCGGAGGGTTGTAGCAATTACGGCTTTGTTTGATACTTAGTAGAGAGCTCTGTTATTTTATCAAATGAGAAAATATTTATAAAGAGTTCAGCGCAGGGCCTGATGTGTAATGGCTGCTTAATAAGTAAATAAATGCTTGTTTCCTTCCCCTTTTCCTTCCCTTCTGCGTTTATGTGGGTCCTTGTGTAGTACTTTTCAAATGTTGATGCTGGGTTGTTAGATGTTACTGGTATGGAGACATAAATGACCTCCACTTAGGCCCAACTTATTTAAAGAGCCTGAATGGTTGCCAAGGAGAGGAGTTGTGTATGACTGGTACAGTTGTGTTTGGGTAATGAACTTTTGCCCCGACTTATCCATAGAAAGGGAATAAGCATTTATATAGCACCTACTATGTGCCAGGCACTCAGCTAAGCTTTTTTTTTTCAAAATACTATCTCATTTGATCCTCACAGCAACCCTGCAAGGTAGGTGCTGCTATTATCCCCATTTTACAGATGAGGAAACAGAGACAGGCAGAAGTTAAGTGACGTGCCCAGGATCACACAAGCTAGAGCAGTGATTCTCAACCTGTGGGTCATGACCCCTTTGGGGGTTAAACGGACCCTTTCACAGGGGTCACAGGGGTTGCCTAAGACCATCGGAAAACACATATTTCCGATGGTCTTAGGAACAGAGACACCGCTCCTCTGTCTCCAGGCAGGTCCGCCCACATGCAGGTACGCCCACATACGAGCATTAAAGGGTCCCAGCATTAGGAAGGTTGAGAATCACTGAGCTAGAGAATGTCTGAAGTTGGATTTGATCTTTACTCTTCACTCCAGGCCCAGTGCTCATTGTATCACAAACTGCTATAGAAAGCTCTGGGCTCTACGGCTCTGAGATACATTGGCACTGACATTCTCAAGAAACCAGTGGGCTCCATACACTTCCTAGGAAGTGAGAGCTTAGAGGTAAGGGAGTCCTTAGGTATTAGGAAAGCATTGACCAAGAAGCTGGCTCTTTTAGACTTAGAGACTTTGTCTTGTTTCCTCCTTTGTAAAATGAAGAGGTCGGACCAATGGTTTCTAAAGTCCCTTCCAACTCTGACAGAGTCCATCTTTAGGTTTTCAGGTTGTCCAGAAATTTACGTTCAACAGCTATATCCCTGCTACCTACCACAGATGCCAAGTAATCTTTGATTAGTTCATTAAAACCACATCTCCTTGCAAATGACAGTGGCATAGATACGGCTAGATTTTCTGATATATCCATTCTTGGATCATCCCCTAAACTGTGTGTAGGCAGGATTACTTCCTAACAACAACAAAAAGCATCTACTGCTAGGTGGTAGGGATACAAAAGCGAAAGTGAGCTGCCCTCAAGGAGCTTACATTCCTTTGGGAGAGACAACATATGAAGGTAGATAACTATACATTATATAGGCATGTAAAAAACCAATATTAGGTAATCCTGTGATATGGAAGTGGAGGGTAGGGGAGGGAAACCAACTAGCCAGCAGGAAAGGACTCATGAAGAAAGTGGTATTTAAGCTGTTTTGAATTGTTCAAGGGGAAGAAGGCTTTTCACTGACCCTGGGGCTAAAGGGGGTCCTCAAATAGTTCAAAACAATTGTTTTTTGCTTAGTATGCTGCTCTTTCTGCATTGCAATAATGAGTACCACAGTACACCTTTCCCAGCTGGCCCTCTAGGCATACCTAAGCAAAGACCATGATTTCCCATATCTTGCAACATAAATTTATTTATTTGTATGTATGTGCATGTAAAACACTAAACATCTGTGTGTGTTGTTCACTCAACAAGAAGTTTTGACCCAGTTTTCTTCAGCTTTTTCCTGTTGGCTCATCAGCCTTGACAATACCTGGTTTTTCTGTGATATAAAACAGTAAAAGGATTTGAAAAATTAGACATTCTTGGGTTCATTAAATCTAACCTGAATAGGACCTGAATTTTGGACCCTTGGGTGTTTTATAAAATTCCTACCTTCTGTTAAGTTAAAAATTAAAATTTCTTGAATACTTCATTTTAAACAATATTAACATTTCCTCACAGGAATATTAATATATTACATATGCATTTATGTTATTATATTAACATCTTCAAAACTGAATTCAAATCTTGTTTCTATCACTTACTACCTTGTGACCTTAGGAAATTATTTAACCTCCCTGACAGGCCTTAGTTTCCTCACCTGTAAAATAAAGGGATTATGGTCCTACAAAGAGGATCCTATAAATCCTCAGCACAGATACTTCGTAAACGTTTTCTCTATCAGGCTGCTTCTGCATTACAGTGCCACAGTGGGAATAGGGACAGTGCTATGGCAGCTCTGCTTCTCTCAAAGTAGCCATTGAGGGCCAGAGGTACAGAGGGAGCAGGCACCTGCTGTCATTCACCAATTGTCCTGGTCAAGTCTGGCAATTTGTATTATTATACGATTGCCTTGCAGGAAAACTAAGACCTCTCTTAAGGGAGAAAAGGTGAACCCCCTCAGGTTTCTCCAACCCAGATGTTCATTTGTGTGCCAAGGATGCTAAACTGCCATGCATCAGAGTTCGGGCTGGGGATTCTTGGGTTTGGTTCATTTCAGATCTGCAGCAATGTCTCCAGCTTCATTGATTTTGAATGTGTGATTAAGCATCTGAGTTCAAGGGGGAAACATACCCCCAAGCTGCGTGGCTCTTGGACAGACATTTACAACTCTGAGCTCCATTTTTCCATCTTTAAAATGGGGACACTTGGAGACACCCTAGCAGAAGAAAGGAAAAAAAAAATACATGCACACACACACACACACACACAGAAATTATGACTGTTAATAAACACAATTTTGTTTCCAATTCTCACCTCCCTCGCCACCCCCACCTCCAACTTCAGTATTTTTAGTAAGTATATATTTTGGCAGCTGGCATGCATTATTACTGGAAATTTTGTTAGTAAGCATTCATCCAAATAGCCGTGTTTCAGATTTTGATGTCTTCAGCTCCTCCCCAGATCCTGGAGAATAGGGGGACTGGGGGAGAGGGGGAGGTAGGAGGGGGAATTGGAGACTGCATTGTCCTTACCTTGAGAAGCCACCAGGGAGAGAACAATCCGCTGCCTCCTGCTTCAGTTGACCCTCGCAAGCAGATGGGCAACAGGACTGGTATACCCCTGTGAGCAGGGGATTTAAGAGGGCTTTATTTAGGGAAGAATAGGCTGATTAGCTGATAAAGAGCATGTAAGATGGTATGGGGCGGTCTTTGATGTCTAGCGGGCTCAGCAGGGAGCCTCGTGGTGAGTGACAGCAGTGTGTCATAGGATTACTCAGCTCGTGACAATGCAGCTCTCTGTTACTGCCTTGTCGCCACTCTGTTTCAGCTACTTTTTCCGTTGTTATGTGCTTCTTTTGAAGGCATTTTTCCCCCCATAGGACCCCTTCCCTGCCTTTATTCCACAGACGGCCACTCTAGGATACAGTAGGTAACTTTTTATTTGGGGGAAATGTTGTCACTCCTGGGGTAAGAGTGACTTTGCAGCTAATCTGCGCGTGGACCGTATAATTGTGGTCAGGGTGAGAGGCAGAGAAAACTTGACAGATTTTCCACACCTCAGTCAGGGCTCAAACAAATGCCAGTTTACTGCTTTCTGAGGACTGGGCTGGAAAAAAAGAAAGTCTGCTAAACCCCACAAAGTCAGAAGAGTTACACTGTGGCAACAATTATTGTGCAGAACTGAAGCGTCTCTTCTTGAAATCCATCTGTCGAGAAAGAGAATAGAGTCCTTATTATTTTAAATGGGAGAATAAAATAATAGCACTAAATACTCCAAACTATTCAACTTTCTTCCTATGGCTCATTACTGCCAGCACCAGTTGTCCTGGAGCAATTATATATTGTGTACAAACATCTGATATCTGTTCACCTGGCTGCAAACCAAATCCTCTCCTACTTTACCTGCCACAAGGCAAACAAGGGAGCCCAAACCCATAAGGAAGAAGGCTGGAGTTGTGCTGGGGAGGAGGAGACAGGAATCACATGCAGGTTAGGAGGCCATTAAGTGTTTTCACCAAAAGACAAAGGGAACTTTTAATCTCTGACACCTTTCTTCTATGCTTCTCTCATTTTTTTTTAAAGGAGAGCAACCATGTTTCCCAAAGGATATCCTGCCAGCCAGGTGTTTGTCTGCCTTTTGGATCCTAAATTCTTAAAGTAAACACTAAATGCTCCCTGCCCCCATTTCACACAGAACCACATTCATAGTCACAGAAACTCTGACACCTGACACACAGACCTGCCAAAGCTCCAACCCTGCACTTTATCAAGTAGTCGATAATATCAGGAACATATTATATGGCCCTACAGTGACAGTACTAACCAATGATCTCTCTGGGTGAAATGTATCTTTTATTTTATGCTGTGTAGATTCAGCAGTTCCTAAGATACAAAATCAACACACACTCTCAACATCCTACATCTTTACCTAAGATACCAGCACCAGAAACTGGGGCCTCAGTTTCTTTAGGGTAGAAGACAACATAGATAAAATGCTGAAATTCACATTATTTTCCAAGTAGCTGGTAAGTAAGAAACACTGAGTCAGATGTGCCTGAGAAGGTTGACATAGCACTGTAAGGGGGCATGTCTTGTCATTAAACACTAAGAAGAGTACTCTAAGAGCGTCTCTTAAGGTGTTGGTGTTGCCATCACAACATAACAGGATAATCTTATTCCTTCTTGGAACTCTCTATATCATGCCTAAGTATGGTGCTTTTTTCCCAGGAAAGTATGACCAATGCAACTGTCAAAAATTATTACTTGAGGTGTTTGCTTCTTAAAACTATTTATTCTGTGGCTACCCTAGATGTGGTTTTATCCTTGACTTCTGCCATCCTATTTCTCGTTTTCATTGTCCTTGAATCAGTTGGGTGCTAAAATAGGTGGGGTACATCTGACTAATAAACCAATCAGAATCATGGATTTAAGAGTTGGAAGAGACCTTCAGAGTCGATTAGTCCAACCCCCTCATTTTACAGATGAAGCAACTGAGGCCCAGATTGTGTCTTACCTGTGGTCATGTGCTCACATAGATGTGTTGTTCATTTCTGTCAATCTTCCAAACTTCACTTGTTTGTACTGTCTGAATGACACAGCATTCTTATGGAAATGAAATTTTATTATTTTCAAGTTGTTATGGATAAAAGTCAAGATGTTAACAAATTGTAAGAATGATATGTAGTTAGGTGTTAACCTAAACCTACAAAATAATAGCAAAAATAAGGCCAACACTCAAAAAGCTTTTAAAAAAATTCTTTCTGGATATTTTGCCCCTGTTTACCATATGCTGACACTGTGGATAAAGTGAAGAGTTGGAGGGTGCAAAGGAGTTGTATCTTGGTGATTGCCACTGTGCCTAAACAGCCAGACACCCAAGTATGCTTGAGAAGAGCATCAAAGCACTCCTTGGAGTATTAGTGCTTCTCAAGTGATTTAAAATTAGTTTAGTCTGTCATGTAACTGTTCTCCTGCAAATCTTTCATACACTTTGTGCTCTACAGTTTGTTCATGAAGTCACTTTTTCATAGAAAGCTTACCTTCAAAAATTTCAGTCAGGTCCCTCCACAAACTATAGCAATTATAAATTAGTGGATTCAAGACGAGTGAGATTTTGGTAAATTAGAAAATTCCAGACTCTGAAGTTATACCTTAACCGGCCCTGCTCCCAGCCTTTGGTGTGAATGCAATTCATTGATCCATTTGACAGACATTCCTGGAGAGCTTACTTGAACCTTCCTTGGAAGAGTTATATCCCATTGTCCATTCCCTCCAACCCCATATAAACTCCACCATTTTGGGGAAGAGTGGTACTATTTTTGTTTCTCATGGCTTTTTTTTTTAATTGACTACAAGAGAATTGTAGTTTTTGCATTGACTACAAGAGTCAACAAAAAGGGATTGAGTTGAAGGTATATTAACTGGCAACCTTTTAACACCTTTGAACTTTACTTATTAGTAACAACCTTGAAAACACCAAACCTGCTCCCAAAAAAGACTAGCATTGAGAAGCTGCAGCTGTAGCTCCCTGTAAAGCAATAATCTAATCATTGGGAGCAGCTTGCCTGCCAATTTTTATGTGGCATTTACAACCTCCTTAATATCACTTAATTAGCTGAAGGAAAACTTGGAATCTTGCCCACTGAAAAATTTTTCTCGGTTTGGTTGGTCTACTCATCATTCTATAAAAAGACAAATTGGGCCAAATGTGATATCAGAAAATGAACAAAGCCACAGTCTCTGAGATCCCCACATATGTGGGTGGAATGGTGGCAGAACCAGGATGGAGTGTATTCAAAATGAGCTAATAGTAATTTAGGGAGATGTGTTAATCAGTAGAGCAATGAAAAGCCAAATCAATAATCTGAAACTTTGAAAATAGGTGTATAGATTGTGTAACCACACCACTTGCTCTTTAGCAAGTTTGCCTATAGTTTAATATCCATTCCTTTCTACTTAGACAAAGGACTTAGAGACAAACAAGTATTAATGTATGGTTTTAATCCAAGAAAATTGAGATCAAGAAGAAGCAAATAAGTCACTTCTCTAAGGTCATGAATCAGATATAGAAAAAGGACTTGAGACTTCTCATCTTCTACTTTAATGATCATGCATGTAGTCACGATCATATTAGAAATCCATGCCAACCATCATATTCTCTATTCCAAGCCCTGGAGTTTCTAGTAACTTGGAAGGAGTTATAGATTCCTTGGACTGGAGAGAAAGAAGTCATCTAGTCCATCCCCAAACCTCTAGGAAGGACAAATTATTCCCCCCCCCCCCAAAAAAAAGTTTTCATAAGGGGAGATTCTGATAAGTCAACTTTTTCCTTTGGGCATGCCCCAACCCAAATTCCAAATACCCCCTTAAAACAATTTATTACCTATATTACACAGCATAAAAATGTATAACTTTCTGGCAACTCCTGCCTTTATACTTAAGAACTTCAAAATATTCTCTCTCATACACCTTATCTTATCTACCCTCTTCCTCAATCTACTTACCCATGATCTGCTTCTCCGTACCACCTCAGCCACACGTAAAGATGGTCATACCCTTGATCTTGCCATCACCCACAAATGTACCTCCACCACGTTCAAGAATTCTTAAGTCCCCTTGTCTGACCGTAATCTAGTGACTTTCTACCTCTGCCCCTACCTTCCCATGCCAAATCATACTCTTCTTCCACACCATTACTTCTAGTTCCTCAACCTCTCAATTCTCTCCTAGGCCATCTCCCTTGCATTCTCTCTTCTTTTCTCCATCTTGACTCCTTGGTGAACCTTGGACTCCTTGGTTCAACTCTACACTGTCCTGGTTTCTTCAGTCCCTAGTCACTTTATCGTATTACTGACTGCACCCAGCCAAGTCTCAACCTTAGACGACTTTCACTATCCTCTGCCCTTGCTCCTATACACATGCTGCTGAACAAAGATGAAGAAAATCACTCAACCATTCTGACTGGGTCTAATACAAATTTATATTACACAACCTCAACTCAGTCTTCCCTGCTCCTAGATAATCCTTCTACACATCTTCCATATCAACTCACTATCCCACTCCCTATCACGTCTCTTCCAAACTTTTTCTTCCTTCTTCAGACTTTCATGGTACCCATGCTGCCCCCTCCTATCACCCTGTCAGGAGAGAACCGTACCTCATTTGCTGGGAGCTTCCTTTTTTCCCTTTTTCTTCATTTCATATCATTCATATGCCTTCTGCCACTATCTTGTCTGACACTTCTGTCTCACCTGAAGAAGTGATCTTACTTCTTACAGAGGCTAACCTCTCTACCTGCACAAGTGTGTTTATTCTGTCCCATTCCATCTCCAAAAGATTTCCCTTGTCTGTTATCCCTACTTTATCACTTATTTTCCATCTCTCTCTGCCAACTGGAGCATCCCCTACTGCCTTCAAACATCCTCATGTCTCACCCCTTCTGAAAAAGCTCACTTGATCTTTCCGTCCTCACTATCATCCTACAGTTGTAACTAAACTCCTTGAAAGGCTGTCTGCAGTAGGTGCCTCTACTTTCCTCTCACTCTCTTAACCCCTTATAATCTGACTTCCAACCTCATCATTCCACCAAAACTGCTCTCCAAAATTAATAATCATCTCCTAATTGCCAAATCCTCATTCTCCTCAACCTCTCTGCAGTTTTTGACACTGTTGATCACTCTCTCCTTGAAATGCTCTTCTCTCTGGGTTTTTGGGATACCACTCTCTCCTGGTTTTCCAAATGATGCTTCTTGTTCCACCAACAAGACACTCCATTTATTTGCCCTAGGCATTTTCTCTGTCTGTCTCCCATCCCTGTAATGTTCTTCCTCCTCAACTCCACCTAACTGAATTTCCTGGCTTCCTTTAAGTCCTAACTAAAATTCCATCTTCTGTAGCAGTGGTTCTCAACCTTCCTAATGCCATGACCCTTTAATACAGTTCCTCACATTGTGGTGACCCCCCCAACCATAAAATTATTTTTGTTGCTACTTCATAACTGTAATTTTGCTACGGTTATGAATCATAATGTAAATATCTGATATGCGGCATGTATTTGCATTGTTACAAATTGAACATAACCCACAGGTTGAGAATTGTTCTATAGGAAGCCTTTCCCAAAATCTCTTAATCCTAGTTCTTTCCCTCTGTTAATTATTTCCTATTTATCCTGATATAGAACTTGTCTGTATATATTTGTTTGCTCCCCCCCACCCCCCAATTAGGTTGTGAGCTTCCTGAAGGCAGGCCATGTCTTTTTGCCTCTCTGTATCCTCACACTTAGCACAGTGCCTGGCACATAGTAGGTGCTTAATCTATTTTTATTGCCTTTTGACATTGTGACTTAAGAGGAGGAGCCTCGGAATGGTCAGAGTTCTAGTCCCAGCTCAGCTGCTAATTAGTTCTGTGATCTTAAGGATTTTCAATTAACTCCTCTGGGACTAAGTTTCTTGACTAAAAAAGAAGAGATTGGTCTAGAAGATCTCTAAAGACTCTTTCAACCCTGACATTCTATGCATCTTTAAAAATGAGAACTGTGGCCTTCCCTTACTAGAATGAAATTACATTGTGGCCTAATTACTTGCAATCTTTCATGAATCCATGCTGTCTTGTAAATAATGGCAATTAGAATGTATATGGTAACCTTTCCCCCATAGCTCAAAGCATATTTATGTGGTTTAGGCTTATCCTCACAATATCTGTATGAAGTATGTAAGGAGCAGTATTTCTGTCACTAAATGGAGAAACTGAGATACAGAGACCAAGTGACCTGTCCAAGGTCACACAGCCAGTCGTAGGTCTTAGGCTCAATCCTGAGTTGCAGGGTCTGACCATGAGAACAGAGGTCTTACCATTTATAATCCTTATGATTGTAGACAAGCTAAGTAATGCCAATGCCATGGTCGTCCCTGGCAGGCCTAAAATATAGGCAAAAAAGAAGGAAAGAGGAAGAGGGAAAGGACTGGGAAGAAGAGAGTAAAAGAAAAAGGAAAGAATGGGTCCAAAGGATGGAGAGTGTGGATAGAATGCTCTAGTGAGGGGAGAAAACACAGACTGATCATTGTAATACATCATATTATGTAAGGGTATTCAAGTATTGTATAACAAAGTACCAGGCAAGGTTTTGGATGGGGAAGGTTATTATTTATGCAGGAGATAAGGGAAGGCTTCATGAAGAAAATGTCATTTAAGCTGAGCTTTAAAGAATGGAAACAGGCTAACAAGGGTTGGGAAAAGGTGAGCATTTCACTCTGTGACAATGGCACAAACAAAGGCAGGAAAGCAAAGGACATGTTTGGGGGACAAAGTGGATTCCGGTTTGCTTCATAAAATACGTGGAACAGAAATAAATAGAGACTGGAAAAGTAGAGGAGTACCAGACAATGGAAGACCTTGAATACCTGGCAAAAAAAAGTTTGAATTTTATTTGATAGGCAATAGGCAACCAACCATTGCCAATTCTTTTAACAAAGTATAAGGACCAGATTGATGGATAAGAAATATTATTCTAGTAGCAGTATGAAAGATGAGCTCAAGAAGGTAGGCTAGAGGGGAAGGTGCCATAGATTGCTGCCCCTGCAATAACTTCTGTTTCCTCTTGTTGGCCTGGTATCCACCCCAGTGGGTGGTTGTATTCATTACTTCAAGTCCCATGTGTAATTTCCAGTGATGTAGTTCCCAAGAGTGTCTGATGAGGAGCAAAATGGGCAATAGGGAACATAAACAGGCTTAAGATTCCATTGCTCAGTACAGGAGAGGAAGATCACTCAGAAGGGCATCCACACCCCCTGCTGATGGACCAGCTTGTCAGAGCAGCTGGCTCTGTTTCTCCGGCCTCTTAAATGGAGGCAGTAAACCAGACCCTAGTAATTAGACACGAGAATGCTCTGGTGCATCCTCATTCCCCTTACCAGGGCAAGAGCAAGCCCCCAGATGGGAGGTCAGAACATTTGACCTTGGTGACAAGGCCAAGAAGGGGCAATAGGAGTCCCTGGTAGCTATAAGGTCAGACATAGCTGTGGCATGAGCAGAGAACTATGGGCATTGTTATACAGTGCTTACCACTTTCCTTCGGTTCTTGTCATCATCGTCATTCATTTGTACTTTGGACTCTGATGTAAGAACCAAAATGTGAAATTCTGTTTTGAAATCCACCACAAATTGTGTCTTTGAAACATCTATGCTGAGGACAGGATCTTTGTTATCTAAACTGGAACTAGAGATGAGAAGCCTCCGTTTGGTTGAATTTGGTTTTTTCTAGCATGACATTAGCCACATCTGGGCTCAGGTTCCAACCAAAATTTCATCTCTAAGGACATTTTCTTCAGTGGTAGGAGCTGCGTATTTCTCCATTTACAGAATTCATGCAAATGTAGTTTCCTCTTTCCTGTGCTCTCCCTATAGTCAGGTGCTGCTGAGCCCCTATTCTTTAGAACAGTGGTTTAATTATAGGTGTGCTCATGTAGCCTTTTACATTTGGCCTCTTGCTCCTATCACTTGGTTTTTTCCAGCTGACACCAAGCAATTACCAGCTTTCTGCCTTCTCACTGAACAAACACACCTTCATCCCCACCCTGCTAATGAGGCGATTAGAGGGATTTCACAGTGACCCTTAGCTTCCTCCACACCTGGGTCACCTGCAGACAGCAGGAACCACATGGTGTGCTTTCAGACAAGCAGCCAGGGCTGACAACAAAGAACAGGAACCCAACCAGCCTCTCTTGGGGGTGACGCCAGAGACTGTCAAGTACACTGTTGCAGCCCTTGAAACTTTGGCCTTCTGCTGCATTGAAGCCCTGGAATTGGAAGGAGGAAGGAAGTACAATTTCAATCAGTGACAGATACCAGTTGAGGGTAGATGCAACAGATTATTCACCTTTCCACCAAAGCTTCTAATTCTTGAGTTCTTGAATTACAGGAAACTGAACACAAGGCAACATATATTTACACACACACACACACACACACACACACACACACACACACACACACACACATACACATGTATATGTATGATACTCCAAGAAGAAGAAACCTTTGCTAGCTCATAAATTGACTTTCTATATAGTCGTCTCAGATATATACCCCCAAACCACTCATCTAGTCATCCTTTTTCTTCCCCAATGAAAACCTATCCCTAACTCCTTTTCTGCTGCAGGAATATGTATATCCGTGGCAACTCAGCAATTTCTTCACTCGTATAGTGACAAAAAGCTCTTTCTCTCTGTTACTACCCACCTCCCAGAATTGCTGGGAGGAAAGCACTTTGTAAGCTATAAAGTACTCTAGAAATGAAAGCTTTGATTGTTATTTGTTATGACCTATACAGTTCCAGTTAGTTTATGTCAGCCTCTTGTCATATCTTATTCTGAAGCATTCGAGTTCCTTTGCATTTTGTTCTCATCCTCGAACTGATGTTGCCATGTTTCAACCCAATGCATTGGACCTGACAGTCCATGATATGAGGTGGTATTGTAACCATTTACAAGTACTAGACTGTAAGTTTCCTGACAGAAGGGACCATATCTTATTTATCTTTGTCTCCCAATGCTTAGGACAGAGCGTTGCACAGACTAGGCACATAATAAATATTATTTAAATTTACTGCTCCACAGAAAGAATGTCATTTGGGAGTGCCAACCTTTGCAGTTTTTCAGGTCCTTTTGTAGACTTGGTATACATTCCCTAGATCCCTTTTGGAAGCTACTTCAAAATAAGCATTAAGGAAAAGAATAAGTTCATAAGATATGGGAAGTATTTATATAATAAGGCATTTTTTCCATATCCAGAAAGGACTGAAAAAGAGTTGTATTAAAAAGGGACATTTTGTTTGGATACAGGGAAAAACTTGAATTTGATTGTCAGGGTCACCAAATACTAGATTGGACTCTGAAGAGAGGCTGTAGAATCTATATTTCCAAAGTTTTTCATGACAAATGACAGTTATCACCCTTGGATTATATGGCTATCAACTTGCCTAAAGGCAGAGAGGCAGACCAGTTAATTTCTCTGGATACTTTTGTTCTAGATTCTGTGACAGAGAAGCAGAAGGTGAAGCTTGAGTTTTATACGAATCGACTGCTTCTAATTAGGTTAGAACTCATTAGGCAACTGCATTATAAGTCATTTAAAGTATAGTAAAATTATCTTTGGCCACATCTTAATATTAAGCTTATTCTTGAAATGCAGAACTAAGATCAATGCCTAGCAAGGGGAGGGGAGGATGATTTTGGTTCAATAGAAGGAAAAACTTCTAACAATTAGACCAGACCAACAGTGGAATGGGCAGAATAGGTGGTAAATTCCATGTGAAAGAAAGTCTTAAAGCAGAGGTAGAATGATCATATATGTGTAGGGATGTTGAAGAGTGGATTCTTGGTCAGGCAGGAATTGGAATACATGATTTTCCCGGACCTTTCCAACTTTAAGATTCTATAATGATGGAAAAGATCTGTCAATTAAACTAATCAGTTCTACCCAGCTCAACAAGTGGGAGATGAAAAAGTGTGTCATATGGGCCTCAGCAAAATAATAATCTCTTTGTCCACAAAGAATCAGCTAAATTATTTTGTCTGAATTGCGTTTATTGATTGGCACTTAGCTGTGAAAACATGCTCATTTAGCAAACACAAATTAAGTGCATATTATGTACGGGTTGTTGTTTAGTCATTCAGTCATGTAAAACTCCTCAATGGCCTCGTGGATCATAGCATGACAACATTGTCCATGTTATTTTCTTGGCAAAGATACTAGAGTGGTTTACCATTTCCTTCTCCAGGAGATGAGAGCAAACAGAGGTTAAATGACTTGTCTAGGGTCACACAGCTAGGAAGTGTCTGAGGCCAGATTTGAACTAAGGTCTTCCTGACTCTAGGGCCAGCATGCTATCCACTGAGACATCCAACCTCTATGGACTCATAGCAAGGAAGAAAGGAAACAAGCATTTATTCAGCTTTTACTTTGAGCCAGGCACTGCTAACTGCTTTACAAATATTATCCCACTTGATCAGTTACTGGTGATCATAAGACTGTCCTATTCCTAAATCTAGAACTGTGCACGGTGCCCTGCCATTGCTGTAACTTCATCACCCACTTCTGCTTCTCCCAAATCCAATGGCAGTTTCTCAGCATCTGCACATCCCTGTGGTGCTGAGGTAGGCATGAAAATGCATTCGAATCTGCTTAATGATAAGAATTAGGAAAGGGTCCAGTGTCTCAGACTAACAGTGACTCAAATATTTACACAAATATTTACAGATCTGAGACTAGAATCCGGTTCTCCTGCTTCTCAGTCTCATTATCTTGCCATTATCCCCTTAACCCAAAGTTCATCAGGGCTGCCCTTTATCCAGTTCTCCTATAGGTAATTGCCTTGATTCACTTAAATAAGTATTTACTGAAAACTTGCTAGGTGCCTAGCACTGGGCTACATCTTGAATCAGGTCTTAGAACTGTCCTCCATTCCTTTGCAACTCTTTCTACTGTTAGAGCAAAGCCCATTTTTTATGTCTATCCTTGGGTTTACAGGGTAGCCCTCCAATATTTAGCGATAGTGTCTGATGTTTGTGGAGGGCACACTAACAACATGGGGACTCTTCTAAAGCACCAGTAGTTTTTCAGAAGAGCCAGATTTTGTTTAGTCCAGGCTGATCAAAGAGGCAGCCTACTGGTGTGCCAGGAACTCACCTCACGCTCCATCCATGCCAGAACAGAACCCAAGGTTAAGAGGCCCCTGTGGCTAATCCCCTTCCTCCCATGACTGTAGAGATCTGATAATATGAGGCTAAATTATCATCCCACACTGGCGGAATCTTTACCTGAACTACTTTGTTGCACCAGAGGGACTGCTTGTCAAATTCTCCCTGGAGTTGTTTGTTGCTCTTCCTGTCATTGGAGAACCACCAGAATTCTGTTCAAACGTTGCTGCCTTTTCTTCTTCCCTAAGAGCTAGGGAGGGCAGAGAAATTTCTCAATCATTGCCATCTTATCTAAAGTCATTGCCACTTCTCCCCTGATCACACTTGAAACCAGGGTTTTTCCATCCCGTTTTGGGGTATATTTTCACTTGGAATTCCTTTGGGTCCATCTGTGGCCCTAGATAGTTTGTTTACAAGGTAGATCTTTCAGACTTGAGAGAATGCATTTTACCAGACTTCAGTAGACTTTGAGGCATCCAAAGGAGTGTGCGTGTGTGTGTGTGTGCGTCTGCGTGTGTTTGTGTGTGCGTGTGTGTGTGTGCGTGCGCGTGTGTGCGTGTGTGTTTGTGTGTGTGTGTGTGTGTGCGTGTGCGTGTGCGTGTGTGTGTGCGCGCGCTTGTGTGCGTGCGTGTGCGTGTGTGTGCGCGCGTGTGTGTGTGCGTGTGTGCGTGTGTTTGTGTGTGTGCGTGTGCGTGTGTTTGTGTGTGCGTGTGTGTTTGTGTGTGCGTGTGTGTGTGCGTGTGCGTGTGTGTGTGTGTGTGTGTGTGTGTGTGTGTGCGTGTGTGCAAGGAAGGAAGGAAGTTTAAAAAAAGAAAGCCCAACAGCACACTAAAATATATCTCAGCTCAATTAAAATCAATTGAAGCAGTCCTCTGTGTCTTCAGCATCAGATTTAGTCTGAAGTTCACATTAAGCCAACAGACACCAAGTGTCTGACGTCTGCGGGCTTGTGACCAGGTCTGAAGGCGGGCGGCGATGCAGAGTTCGCGCCCGGTGCGTCCCTGCCCTCAGGCGGCCGCTAGTCTCATGGGCGAATATCAGTTATTATTTTTGTCCAGCCGTTTTCAGTGGCGTCTGACTCTTTGCGATACCCTTGGGGTTTTCTTGGCAACGCTATTGGAATGGTTTGCAATTTCCTTCTCCAGCTCATTTTACAAATGAGGAAACTGAGGCAATCAGAGTTCGATGGCTTGCCCAGGATCACACAGCCAATACATATCTGAGGCTGGATTTGAACTCGCTAGGAAGAGTCTAAGAGAGCCAGGCCTGGCACTCTGTCTGCATCGACTAGCTGCCATTGACCTGGCTGCCCCATAGTTATTATTAGAGCCACGTATATTGAGGTGTAAATTGAGCTGAGATTTTACTTTATTGGGGGCAGAAATAACATCTGTCCTTCCTGATGAGTAACTTTGGGTAGATCGACTTGTCTTTCACTGTAGTTAAATAAAATGAATTTGTTTACTGGTAACTATAGAATTACTCTTTTATTGATTAGTGGTGAGAAGGGGACTTTGGCAAAAACCAGGAAGACTACAAGTTGGCACTGGAGAAGATTGAGATCTTAAGTTGCCAGGGCATGTTTAGATTTAGAATTTCACATTTTCCTACCTGCCTGTTGCCTTGTGATTCAGGCAGGGCCTGCAGACCAAAGAAGAAGCAGAGAAGTAGCTTGGTCACTAAATGAGGGTCCCATTTGAACTTCTTGAATGGTTTTTAAAAAAATCCAAATCCCCTTCAGAGCTTCTCTTTACCAATGGCAGAGAAACCAAAGCCATAGACTGAAAAACTGAACACCTGCTCACTCTGTGGAGCATAAGGATCCTCAGAGTAGTGACCTGGCACATTTTTCTACCAGGTCTGTAGAGGAATTAGGATTTGCTGGTGGTGGACTATGCCTTGGCTGGAAATAAAATTGTAAAATGCCTGGAAAATGTTTCAGTTGTCAACTTAAGTAGAGCAGGACCATCTCCAAGATCTGATTTCTATAGCATCTCATTTTCTGCACTGTGGACTTGGGAATGTTGAGCAAATACCCTTTGAGAACAGTTTTGTGTATCTTCTGTCAATTAGCATTCAGTGCCCCAGAACCCTACCATATAGCATACACCCTTATTATTGATAAATTAATGAGTCTTGGATACTGATAAGATAAGAATTCGTTATAGGATCAGAGATTTAGAGCTGAAAGGAACATCTGAGATTATCTTGTCCAGCTTCATTTTACAGTCCAGAAAAACTGAAGGTAAAATGAATTAATCAATTTCCCTGCAGTCACACGAAGGGCAGCTAGATGGTGCAGTGGATAGAATGCCAGACCTGGAGTAAGAGTCATTTTCATTCATTCAAATCTGTGACCCTGGGAAAGTCACTCAACTTGTTTGCCTCAGTTTTCTCATCTGTAAAATGATCTGGAGAAAAGGAAATGGCAAATCATTCCAGTATCTTTGCCAAGAAAACCCCAGAGAGGGTTACAAAGAGTCAGACACAACTGAAAAGGACTGTACAACAAAAAGTCACATGTATAATGAGTGGTAGTCAGACCTTGAACCCAGCTCCTTTGACTTCATTCCAGGTCCCATTCCTATGCTTCTGCCCTGTTACTGAGATATCCTCCAGGGCTTCATCTTGGCATGGAGGTTGATAGCAGGTTCTCAAAATCACTGTTGATGGTATGTTAGCCCTGGCAGAAACAATCAAGCTTAAAAGATTTCAAATATGGGCCCATGTTGGACTGCACATCTCTCTTCCAAAGATCAGCCTAAGTAAGTTTATAAAGCTTCATCACTAGAGAGAGGATAATGAAGTGATTAATTTTTTTTAGCCATAGAAACGTGAAACAGTCTACAAAGTTATGAGGTACTGTGTTCTGCATCAGTAGCAATGTGCCCACAATGATGAATCACAGGTCCTTGAATTATTTATATGTGTGTGTATGTGTGTATATATATATATACACACACATATCTGTTTATATATGTGTATGTACATAAACATGCACATTATCTTTTTTTCCCAGAGGTTAAACTTTATTTTATTTTCAAGCAAGAATAATCTTTCTCTCTCACTTCCCTGCCCCTCCTTGCGTCAAAAACGCAAGATAAACAAAACCTCTGTTATAGGCATGTATAGTCAAGCAAAATAAAATTTCTCATTGGCCATATCTTTTTTTTTTTTAATTGTTGCAATATTCACTCTGAGTCAATCACTTCTCTGTCAGGAGGGTGGGCAGCATGTTTTATCACAAATCTTCAGGAATTGTGATGGGTCATTGTGTTGATCAGAGTTCTCAAGTTTTCTAAGGAAACAAGAATTTCTTGGGAAATACATACACACACACACACACACACACGTGTATTGTTCATTTTGTTTTAGTCAGCCAAGAACCATCATACACATGTATAGTTGTTATGGGAATCTGAAGATCTTCCCTGCCCCTAGGCCCTCTGCTAAAGTGGCTACGTGACTCTGAGGACTCTTGGATATTTGAAAGTATACTCTGTTCCCTAATAGGCTGAATGTGGTCATGTGGAGCCTGTGGCGCC
>CM053581.1:223378728-223396974 GCA_028627135.1 Pseudochirops cupreus
TTCCCCTGAACTAGGTAAATGGTATTTGATTAATTAAAGTAAGATTGTTAACCCATTTTGAGTTGCTTTCCTTTAGAAAAGCAGATCTAAGAACCTGTGCTAGTAGCCGCCCTAGGTATGCTAGGGTGCTTGCTGTTACAATAGTTAATCAAAACAAGATTTCTCAAGTGTTCTAAGGAAACAAGAATTTCTTGGGAAATACATACGTACATATATACATACATATATAATTTGTTTTGTTTTAATCAGCCAAGAACCATCACACACATGTATAGTTAATAAAAACTAATGTCCACGTTGGCATAAATATATATTCTTACCTCACCAAATATGCATTTACACAGACACCTATTTTTTAATATGTCCTCAGATAGATTAAAGCCTATGGGCTGAGAATGCAAGTTTGCCAGCCTGCTTGTCTTTGGCTGAAAGTTTTGGTGGTGACACAGCCCGTGCCATTTTTGTAGGCAATTAGTGTATCAATCAGCCAAGTAATATTCTATTTATTTATTTTGCTTTAGCAGTGGCAGGAGAGATCTTTGAAGTGCAAGAGTTTCTGCTGGGGAGGATATTTTGACTGATACTTTGCATATTTTGAAACCCAGGTTGTTACATTTAAAATTATACACATTGTGAACACCCAGCTTCAAACAAGGGGGAAGAAAAAGCATTCCTTCCTGTCAGAACCTTTTCACTCTGTCTGTCATATAACCCAACTAAAAATAAACTGCAGGCACATAGAACTGGCAGCCATCAGTTTGGAACAAGTTAAGTTCTCTTAACTGCCGGGCCTGTCTCCTGCCTTTTCCAAATCACAAATCAACCCCCTTGCAACTTGGACCTCAATCAGGTACAGAGAGGTTACATGAGCAGGGGCGCTTCCGAATGAGAAATAGCATCCCATAGAAGGAGCCCAGTGGAGTAGCAAGAGTACTAAACCAGGGGTGGGAAGACCTGAGTTTTCCTCCACTAATTTGCTATCTTTACTTTGGGCAACTCATTTGACCCCTGTGGGCTTAGTTTGTTCATCTGAGGCTGAGACTTTTGCTCTGCGTACTTGACAGGGTAGTGATGGAAGGGGGAAGGAAAGGGATAAGCATTTATATGGTTCCCACTATGTGCCAGGCACTGTGCTAAGTGCTTTAGAAATATATCATTTAGAAATATCTCACCCTTAGAAGCAGGTGCTATTATTATAGAAGTTAAGTGACTTGCCCAAGGTCACATAGCTAATAAGTGTCTGAGGTCAGATTTCAACTCAGGTCTTCCTGGCTCCAGATCCAGCAGCTACTCACTATGCCTCTTATACTTGCCTTTGTAAACCTAAAAGCACAATATAAATATGAACTCATTATCATCATAAAGTCACTGCCCAATCCTGAAAAGAAAAATAAAATAGCCTGTTGTAGGTGTTGCCGCAAATAACTCAGGCAGAAAGTTAAATTAGGCTGGAAAGGGCTACCCTTCATTTGTCAAAACATTTTACTACACTCGGCTGTCTCTAGGAAGTAGAAGATGAGGGTTTTTTCCCTTTTTCATAGTATCATGGACTTAGACCCCAGATGCCATCTAGCCCAATTCCCTCATTTCACAGATGGGGAAACTGAGACCATCTGATTTGCTGAAGATCACACAGGAAGTATAAGCATCCAAACCGGCATTTGAACCCAGATCCGCCAACTCCTGGCCAGTGGTTTTTCCATTGTAATATGTTGTCTTTGGTTTGGTTTGGTGTTTTGGGTGGAGGACAGGAGGCAAGAAGCCATGAGGACTGAGGGTAGCCATGTTGAATATTTATAATAGTCTCAAATGAAGTGCCGTTCAGTAACATCCACAGATATGATCTTTACTGGCATCATGAAATGAATAATAGAAGTTATCATTTGAAATTTTCCTCTTCTTAGCCCTCTCCATTCTCCTGTCCCCCACAAATAAACAACCTTAAAATTGCTTTTTTTCCTAGCAATCTAGATAATTGCTTCAAATCTTCATTCTAGCAGTAAAGACATGGCTTCTCATACTACCTAATTTGTACTTCTGTACAAAAAAGAATTCCACTGGAACAGTGATCAATACCGTATAAATTTCAATCTGCCATAATTTTGAGTCGACTCCTCTGGAATGTAACTGCATAAAGTAATAGTCTGATATAACCTAGTCTTATAACCTTTTATAACTTATATTGCAAAACAGGTATTAGTTGTCTCTTCTGATCCCTGTCTTACAAAAGGTTCCCACTTACTTAGAATTCTAAGTCCAACCATTTGTCCACTATTGTCTTCCTCCTAGATCAAAACGGAAGAAAGCAAGAGCAGGGAAAAGGGCATAATCTATCTTCCTAAAAATATACCGTGTCCTTACTGCCTAGGGAATTATTCCAAAATCAGTGGGCACTAACTAGGTACCAGTGATGGCATTTCCACCCTCTGTTGTGTTTTTTTAGTGGTCAGCGCTGCTTTTGAAAACAAATTTGAAACCCATCCGTGTGTCTTAAAGAACATTAAATATTTCACTCTGCAGTTTATGTAATCATTTTCCCTATGTTTGATTGAACTTCTACAAATTTCCCTCTCTGATCTTCTGATCAAATGGCAAGGCTACCGTCTTTTGAAAATAGTTACTGCAGTTCAGCAGCTGAAATTGATTTTAAACCTTTGGCATTTTTCAGTGTGGATTATTGCAGTAGAGAGACCTCCCTCCATTACCCAAGGCTTTTGTGCAGTGTTGGGAGGACTGCAGTTGTGGCCAATATTTGAGACATAAACTAAGCTTCCCAAATGTACCTTGGGACTTGATTTTGAAGGGACCAAAAGATTAAAAAGCCCTCCCAGTCCAATGAAGAAATGCCTATTAACTAATCTATTCAGCCGTCTGGACCACAGAAAAGTCTGTTCGAAACACCAGTCAGCCGTCTTCTCTGTCTCGGGAGAGCTAGAGTCCTCCTTATTACTATCTGTGGATTGCTATCAGTGAGGGACGATTATTTTTTAACCGAGTTGAGGTTACTGTGGTTGCTGTTAAAGTGTTTTTATTACTGAATGTTGTTGAGTTTTAGGGTGGGCTTTTTTTTTCCTTTGGCAAACTGCTGTATCATACACCTCATTTGCCATCAGCCTGTGTTCCTTTTTTTCCATGAAAACAACAGTACAGAACAAAGCCTCACTTTTAAAAATGCCATGATATTTTGCCACCGTTATGAAAATCTGTCAGCGCCGTATCTAATCTTCTGGTACAGAGAATATCAAAACAAGCACAATTGAAGGGATTGTACTTCTGTTAATACAAAAATGTCAGTTTCACAGCCTCAGAACCAGCCGCCATCAGCCTGTCTTAGAATGAAAAAAATATATAAAGTTTCTTTTCTTCCCTTCCCCCTCCCTGCTTTTACTCTTCCCTAGGCCTGACCTTCATAAGAAGACCCAGAGTAAACACCGTCTTGCTGAAATCTTGCGTTCAGAATACTCAAGTGGGATGGAAGCTGGCGACGCCAAGGTCAAAAAGCAAAACAAACATGGAAAACCCAGCAACCACACACTGCAGAGCTGAATTGGAGCTCCCAACCTTTGCTGTGGGGGGACAGAAAAGAAAATCTGTGTCTGTGAAACACTGGAAAAGCCCACAAAGATGTTCTGTGGGCCAGTGAGACTTAGCTAAGACTTCTCAAAAATTGCCTCTGTACATAGCACTGAGCTTCAAGATGGAGCCTGGAAGTTCTGAATTGATAAATGTCCTATTTTTTGTCAGAGAAGCCTTATTAAAAATAAGCATGGTTCTCTTTTCCTGCATACCAAATTTTAAAACATAATTGAACCCACAGCCATTATCTTTTGTGAGTGGAGCAAAAATAGAAACCAAGGGGAGTAACATCACAGCAACAATTTGCTAAGTACATGATATCTGTATTCATTTCATTGGCACTGGAAGCTGATCAGTCTTTTAAATGAGCAGGAGTAAAAATGAAAGACAAAAGAACTCCTTCCTAAGTCACTGAGCATATTTGAATGTGCCACACAACAAGAGCCTACTATGATACAGGCTGGCCTATAAAATGTATTAACCCTGCTGTCACACACCAGTATTTTAGCAAAGTTCCACTATGTTTTCTAAGCACAATTTGTTACATGAAGAGAAGCTATGTAACCTTGGACAAGTCATATCCCTTCTCTGGATCTGAATTTCCCCATCTATAAAGTAAGAGAGCAAGATCTGTTGATTTCTAAGGTCTATTCCAACTCTCGAGGTATGATTCTGTGAAATGGGCGTGTATAAGAGAGAAATTTTATTTCTCAGAATTTTCTTTCCCAGTGCATGCATGAAGTGTTCTGTAAGAAGGACTAAGAATCATTTTGTAAAAGTAATCAGAAATACCACAATGTTGTGGTATACCCTGAGCCTCCTTATTTTCTCTAAATATGTTTCTGTAAATACAGTGTCACTTTTCTATTATTCCTTGTATTATTCCCTCTTCAATGTTCCTCAGAAAAGGTATTCTTTCAGGACTAATTGATTTACTGTTGTCTTTTTAGTATTTGCCTTTGAAGTCAAAAGGCACCAGTGCCCCTGTGTTTTTCTTCCCAGTGAAACCCAACAGGGTTCCACAAGAGGCCTGGGCTTCTTTGTGTTGTGACCTGGGGCACAGCTTCCCCATTGGGTCTGGCTGCAGGGGCAGTGAGAGCCCCTTTCCCCCCTGAGAAGTATTGATTTCCCAATAAATGTAATATGTACATACAGGAAATGCTAGAGAAGGCCACAAGAGAAAGGGCTAAAAAATCTCAGTAGTTTCCTTCATGTTGAAGAGCCCTATGCAGCAGCTTGACTTGGACATTTCCTAGCCGTCCTCCTTCCTCTGTCATTACTAAATGAACATGTCTAGATTTTCTGTGACAAAGTTCTGAGATATTCCAAAGGAAATATCAGATTTGAATTAGCTAACCGACCAGTAGAGTAAGCTTTGAGAAGATTCACATTTGCCAAACGATAAAGGGGGGCGTATCAAGTCTTTCCTTTCTGATAGTGGGCAATGAGATTCAAGTCAAATGGCATCTAGAACACTGCAATAGAAATGACTCAGAGTGTATGAAGTAGAGTGTGAGCCTAGTAAAAATTGATCTTCTGCATGAGGAAAAATATGACCTTCTCAGAGTCAGCTGTCACATATGAATTAATAGGGACTGTTGGTAAAATTTATAACAATAATAATAATAATAAAAAGCCCTGCAGCAATGTCAAAAATGACTTTGGGCAAATCTGCCACCCTCTCTTTTATTTTGATGCATAATAGTTCAAATGATTTGGATAAGAAAAGAAGGGATCAAACTTTTTATAGACAAAACCCAGCTGTGTGGGAAATAGGATTAATGCCAGTGATTGGGGCTGATCAAAGGCAAAAACCTACATATTTTTTCAAGTATTCATTCTATTAAAGGATGAATAATCATAAGGATATTCCACCATTCCTGGAGTAAAAAAAATGCTATAACTATGCATAGGATATATGTATATATCATGTGTATATGTATGTATGCATGTGTATGTATGTAGGTGTGTGCGTGTATGTTTATGTATATCTTCAAGCTACAAACCCCAACTTTGCTGATAATGGCCTAAACATTTCATCTCACATTAAGATGATGCCTGGGTATATTTTTGAGCAGAATCAATATCCTGCGGGGGGGGGGGTCCCCCCCATTAATAAAGAAACAAGGATTTAGCAGATTTAAGGTTAATATTATCTGAGTTGGAATAACCTTAAAAATAAATCTTTCTCTTATTATAGCTTGTGAAAGATTATACATTTCAGGCATCAATTAGGCAAAGACTTTGCCTAATTCCACTGTACATATTCTAATTTTGTGTGCATTTTCAATCATCTATTTTCTCCTTTCCCAAATTTGTCTCTCTCATTCTCTACTGTGCTCCTATTTCTCATATTTAAAGACTCACAGAAGTTGGGCATTTAAAGAACTGTTACAACCTACAGTTCTTTTCCCTAGTGGATTGTATAGAATTCCTTTCCTGGTTCCCAAACATCTTCGTATTTGCAACCCCTAATGGTTGCAAATCTTCAGAAGGGACCCTCATTTCTCATGCAGTGAAGGGCAAAGAACCTTTGGCAAAATAGGTGCCTGTGTGTGATCTAATTAAGTCAGTGCTGATGTAATGCAAACAGCAGCTTCCATTCCTATAGAACCAAGTTCAGACTAAACCTCAGAAATTTCTACAAAGCCCAGTGGGTTCCTTTGAATTTTGCAGGGGGGGGGGGGAAGATGGTGGAAGGGTGAAGGAGAGCCATTTAGGTGAGTGGAAAATGGCTAATGTCCTAGATTTCTGGATTTTAGTTCCATTACATGAAGTCAATGAAAATCACTAAGGTCCCAATGTTTATTTCTCATAGATAGAAAAACGACTCTTCTCCCACCACCAAAAAAAATTACTTGGTTTCCAATTGTTTTGGAGATACTACATCATATTTTTTCTTGGAAGGCAACTTTACTCCCCCTAACAAAAGTTCCTTTAAGATCGTTATACCTTTTCTGCTATTGTTGTTGGAATGTAGAGGAGGATTTAGGGGTAGGCCATTTCAAGTTAGCTTGACTGGTGACAGTTTGGAGGAACTTGAAAGTCCATTTGACTTTTCCCAAAATGTCCACAAGAGTTTTTCTATCGTAGACCGTTTCTAGCAGAGAATTCACTTACTTTAAATTTCACATCTTCCTGTGCAAGGGATCACAAAGCACATGTGTCTCTGGGGGTGTCCATGGGTTGTAAGGAGAGGATTGGAGAAAAGATGGGCCTTTTCTGAAGCTATCCTTTTTCAGGACCTCCTCCAGAGGCTCCCTCAGCCTTCTCCTCTCTATCCAGGGTCCAGAACATAGAAACCAAAGTGAGTGTTTTAAATAGATGAAAGTAAAAAAAAAAAAAAAGCCTGCTGTACCATAAAAATTGCAAAGTTATTGCAGATGGAAACTGGCAGGACAATTTTAAATATTGTAATTATAAACTTGTCGAGAAGCCTTGTTCTTCATTAATGTAAGATATGAAATCGCCTCTAAGGTACAAGGACAATTAAATAGTTGAGAATATGTCTGTGATTTACACTGCTGCTGTGTAAATGTAAAGATGGTTGCTCTATTCTATCTCCTTCACTTTCACAAAATGAAAAGCACACCAGTGCAAGTTGTCCTTTGATAGATTTTTAATATGATTTTAAAGAGTTTTGTTTGGTCTCATTCTTATTCAATGAGATTAATTTAAAGCACTTATCCCCTGGGTTTAAGTCAATCCATGTAGGATTTGGACAGGGTTTGTTGCATGGGGGGGTTTTGTTTGCAGGAGGCTATGAGAGACTCCTTTCCCACTTCATTAACCCTGAGTTGGGGACAATCCCCCCATCACCCCCACCATATCCAGAGCCGGGGATTTACCAACCCCCATTCACATGCAAAAGAAGCCGAATGCAAAGGGGTTGTCTTGACTTAATTAGCTGCTGTGCATTTTGCAAAATTATAATAATACCCCCACCATCCCAGGGAAGAAAGAGATGTCTGTGTGTCTGTGTGTCTGTGTGTCTGTGTGTGTGTGTTGGATAGAATGGGGGTAGGAAACAGTTGCAGACCAGGAGCTGGCTCTGGTTTTAATGAGGGTCTGTATACCACAGTTTTCCCCCACCCCTCACTCCCCTCCAAAGCAGTTTTTCATCTCCCAGATCTTTCCTGTCAACAAAACTGGAAGGGTCTCTGGTTATTGTTCCACTGAAAGGCGATTCCCAGCCCTGAATGTTTCTCCTTTCTTAGAGTCTGGTGCCTCCTCTATCTTTAGCATTTTGAGAGTCAGGGCGGCTGCAGGTTGAATGCTGGACAGTGGATGGGGAAGGAAGGCGGGGGAGGAGGGGCGGGTTGGTCCACTAAGAGCACCTGCTACCTCCCCTGAGATGGGAATGATTTCCCCCTGAATGTGGGCACAGCCTGGAGTCTGGCTCAGGGTTTAAATCCAGCCCCCTCGGGATCCTGGCGTTGGGGTGAGGCAGAAGCTGGTGGGGAGGGCAAGAAGGAATTGCCACCCCTCCCTCTTATCCCAAACCTGACCCCAAGGGTAAATAGGAAGTGGGAAGGGAACCGGGTCGGTGAAGCATTGCTAAGGTGCCTCTGGTTTATGGGAACGGAGTTGGAGATTTGTCTCTGAATTCCCTGAGGCAGCTGGAAGGTGCAAGACAGAGCTGGGACTAGAATAGTTCAACTTCGTTCCTCTCCAGCCCCCACGCGGCTCCACCCCGGGGCTGACAGTCCAGGACCAGGATGGGAGTGACCCGGGCGGGGAGGGTTTGATAGTGGGCAACGGGTGCCGTATGGGGGAAGAGTGGGCTCTGCCTCGGCGCCCATCTGTCGTTCACCGCGCCCGTCGGGTCCCGGTCACCAGCTGCCGGCGCACCGTCCCGGACAGATGAGCTCACTTGGGGAGGGAGAATAGCAGCCCAGCCCGCTGCAAAGCGAGCGCCCGGACAGTGACCCCCTTCTATACATGTCTCTCCCTCCCCCACCCCTCTGCCCTCTTTACCTCCCCTCCCATCCCCGGCTCACTGGGACTCTACCTTCTTGGGACGAAGGCCCCAAGTACCCAAGTGACGTAGGAAAGGAGAACAGTCTTGGACTAGCGAAGGAAGGGTTGTAAAGGGAAGAAACCAGGTGAAAGGATCGAAGGGGAATGAAGAGGGAAGAGACAAGGGGGGCCGGAAGAGGAAGGGAAACAGAAGGGAACGGGCCAAGAAAATAGAGAAATAGGAATCGAATGAAGAAAGGGAAAAGGAAGAAATACTTTGTTGATAGGGTGAAGGAATAGAAGATTGAGAGGGAAAAAAGGTGAGAGTAAAAGGGCATCTGTTTGCGACTGGAAGAAGAGAGAGGCCAAAACGTAAAGAGCCTGAGAGCAAAGGGCTGGAGGAGCAGAGTACTAGGCGAAGAGGCAGCGTGCACATGAGCAGGCTTGTGAATTTGTAAGAAGTTTATTTCGACATTTAAAAAAGAGAGCGCGAGCCCAAGGGACCTGACTGGCCCAGGGGCCCGGGCTGGAGGTTGGGGGCTGCATAAGCAAGTCTCCTTGGCCCCTTCCTGCCACGCCCGGGAGCAGAGAGGGCGCAGGCTACAGACTCACAAATTCACGGACACGGTCACGGGCTCATGGGTCACGAATAAATAACTTCATATACACTTTACACGCGGTATGTACAGCTCGGCCCGGCCCGGTCAGCCTCTCCTCTGGGCCTGGCCGGGGCTCCCGCTGGGGTAGAGGGAGAGGAGAGGGGAGGGGAGCATCACTGTACAAGCAGCAGTCCGCGGTTTCCTCCCTGCCCTCCCCCACTCTGCAGGGTTCGAGGAGGAAGGGGCAAATATACAGCAGGAGGCCAGGAGCCAAGGGAATAAGACAGAGCAAGCAGCTCGTGGTTCCTTCATCCACCCACCCACTCAGACTGGGAGAAAGGCAGGGAGAGGAGGCGCCTTACGGATCAAATTCCCCGGAGATTAAGGAGCAAGTTGGGCGGGGGCAGGGTGGAGAGCGGTAGGATAAAATGTATGCACAGAGCCAGATATAACCCGGCTAGGGCAAACTGACCCCATCCTCGGCTGGTTTGAGTGAAGTGAAGCAGGGCGGCTGATAGAGTTGGGGAAGAAGTGGGAATCAGCCACTGGCCAGCTCTTGGAGTATTGACCTTTGGCCCTTTGTGGGGAGATGTTTTGGAGCGAAGAGGGGATTGGGAGAGTTTATGCTCTTGGCGGGGAGGATTTTCAACACTCACTCCTCCAAAAGAGGGCTCTGGGTAAAGGATCTCCCCTCCGGGCGCGCAGCGGATTCTGCTCTCCCTTGCCTCCTCACTCTCAGTATCAATGAACTGGGGTGAGGGTGGGGGCTGCGCGACCCGCGCGGAGAGGGAGAACTAGCGCCCGGGGCTAAGACTGGGGACTGAGGCTCACCGGGGCTGTGCCGCTCGCGGGAGAACGCCCGCGAGTGGGGGAAGGGGAGGGGGCGGTTCGCTGGCTCCCTGGAGTCCGTGGATAAGGATGCGGGGCACCAGAGGTCTCTGAAGTGCGGGCGGAGGAGCGCTGGGGCCCCGGTACAAGTAGAGGGCTGCGCCAGGGTCCAGATTGGAAACCAGGCTCTGCGGGTAGAAATAAGGCGACGGGAACATCCGTTGCAGCGCTGAGTAATTGCCTGCCTCTGCCAACAGCTCCAAACCCACAGCCGTCTGACGCTTCCATTTGGTTCTGGGGATAGAAACAGATAACAGCGTCGGATAAGCGAAGTGGGCGCCTAGACGCCGACTCCTGGATCCAACTTAATCAGCCCCCAGCTATCTCCGCCCAAATTCGGGACTGGCAATGGAGATGAATCGGGATATAGGCCCAATGAGCTCAACTGACCTCTCGTTGGGAGAGGAGCTGGTTTGGGGGAGCAGAGGAGGAGTTGAGCAAGGGCATGAAAAAGACGGTGAAAGAAACAACAAAAAAGAGAGGTGAGAGAGGAGTTGAGAGGACAGAGGACAGGGGAAAAGATCTAGGAAGGAAGGGAAATTCCGAGGCTAGTCATGGGAATATCTCAGTCTCTGTTGCCTGAATGGAGAGACAGAGGGAGAAGGGGAAGAGGGAGGCGTCAAGCAGAAGATAACACGATTATTACACTCTCTTGATCTGATGGACTTGCTCCCAAACAGTAGAGCAAGCATATTTACAAAAATGATGGTAATGATGATGGCGATGGTGATGATGCAAATAGTTATATAGGACCCAAATGAACAGAAAAGCAAAACTAACTCCCAGGAGCCCCCTGCTCCAGTGAAAATCCACCCGAATCCCACGATTACTTTGGAGAGAGGAACCATGAGGGATGAGGGACGCCGGAGGCCGGATTGACTGATTTCCAAGCCCCCCCAAACCAGGGTTTTGGAGTCGCGATCCCAGCCTACCTCCCCTGCGACCACGGTGAGGAAGGTTGGGAGAAGGGGACGGGAACCGGGGGCCCAGTATCCTCACCTTCAAACAGGACCAAGAATCCAGGGGAGTATGAATGAGGTTTGGGGCAGATTTGGAGCTTGCAGGATTGAGTAATACTTCACTAGCCAAAGAGTTAGACGCCTGAGTTGACCAGAGGAACTCAATGCCTATTTGTCCATTTGCCCCCTGGGGAAGCGGAAATAGGAGGAGGTGGGGAACATAAATCTGTTATCGAGCCTCCTAACAAGGTTATGGACTTCTTGAGCCCTGAGTTTCTGGTCAGGAAACTAATGGAAGTTCGGAGGCAGTGAGTTGGGGGTGCCCTGTGTAGCACAGCCCTGAACCCTGGGATCCTCAGACGGAGCCACCGCAGCATCCCGAGATCTCTTCTTGGGCCCATGTGGTCTGGGGCTCAAGGAGCATCAACCCAATTTCCCTCCCTGAATTATTCATCATCATCATAATTGTGTAATTACTGTAACTGCCCTTAATTATTGATGCCCAGAGCTGTAATCGGTATTTATTATTAATAGCTCTATGTGTTATATGTCTTGTTTTAGGGGAAACGCTTTCGGCTAAGACTGAGGGTGGTACTGGGAACATCTTCGCCTCCTAGGTCATCTGTAACACTCTCCAAAGAGAGTACCGATTTGTTTTTGCACCTTTCCACAGGAGTTCAAAGTGTTTCTTTGCTAATTAACTCTCACAGTGTGGTTGGTGGGTGCTTACGGATAGTGCTGAATTCTCCTCTCTAGGGAAACAGACCTAGACCGGTGGTATGTTGTCCACCAGTGCACAGCGGAAAGCTAGGATTTGAGCCCAAGCTTTAGACATCAGACCGGAGTTTTAGCTACTTCTCTTCCTAGATCCTTGTAGAGAAGGCCGATTTCGAACAGGCACACCTCTACTTTATTCTCTGTGTTGCGTTCAGTCTTGATTCCTGCTCTGACCTCTGCTTTTCTCCCCTCTCTTAATCCGGGTTTACTTCAGTCCTGCTCTGTATCCCAGTACACGACGCGGGATGGGCAGCTCTCTAATTTTCACTCCAGGGTCGAGAGCAAGGGTCACAGAGGTCAACGTATAGACCCTCCCAACATTAGCAAATTCCAGTTCCCCAGTGATGTAGGGAGAGGTGCAGGTGCCTTGGCACAGCAGATATGACTGTTGAGTGCAAGACCATCTAAAGAGCCTGGGGACCAGATTGAGGGGGAAGAGAAGAGTAGGGAGAGTAGAGGATGGGGCTGGCGCAAGAGCACACGGGTAGGTATAGTCCACTACTTTGTGTGTATGAAAGTGTGTGCGTATGTGGTTTACCCCTCTTTGTGATGTCCATGCAACTCTGCAACTGTGTTATGTCAGTTTATGTATTGTGTACTTCTAGTCTAGAATACCTCAATTCAGGTCCTAGTTTTCTGGGATAATAATCATAGAATCATAGCTTTGAGCCGAAAGTTGTGTACTGTGTCAGTGTGTTCGTGGGCTTTGTCTGCAGGTAGCGTGTGCGTATCGAACCTGGGCTGTGCAAAATTCGTCTCTGGGATGGAAAGTGAATTGATGAGGGCTGGATTGCAAGCAAGTGTTGGCTTTCAGAGCACCCTCCCCAATCCCAGACCCTGGAGGTCTTCTATCCGACGCCCCTTTGGGGGCCTCACCTGCGATTCTGGTACCAGGTCTTGACCTGCGTGTCAGTGAGGTTGAGCGAGGCGGCCAGCTCCATGCGATCCTGCACGCTCAAGTATTTCTGCCTCTCGAAGCTGCGTTCCAGCTGCGCCAACTGATGGTCCGTAAAGGCAGTGCGAGCTTTACGCGGCTTCTTCAGGCGCACAGGGGGACTGTCCCGGGAACTGGAGATTTCTCGGTCGCCTTCTTCTTTCACTGGGGAAGACAATCAAGGCGATCAAGACAGCTCTACAAAACCTGACAATCAGTTACTCAGCTTCCCGCCCCTTTCCAGTTTCAGCCTGCTTGAGTGAAAAACTAGTCCAGGATAAGTAGTCCAAACTTCGCCGTCCAGCTGTCTTTGTGGTTCCTAGCATAATTTCACAATTTGTTGATTTGTTTGCAAACGTTACTTCAAATACTTGTTTTTCTCCCCTGCCTGTAAGAAATCCGCACCCATCCTGGGTTGGTTTCTTGTTCTTCTAGCTAGGCTTTTCTGAGTTAGGGTTTCCATAACGAAGATAGAAAAAGACAGTGTTAAAAAGCTTTAGGAATGAAAAGGGAACAAGACCTTGGGAAAAGTTTGTAACTTTCTGCTTTCAACCCCCTCAACGTCTTTTCTTTCCATTGACCTAGGTAGCGTGTGTATGAGTGGAATCGGGAGTGTCTCCAGAGCGTGGTCCACTCTGTTCTCCTGTTCCTCTAGCTCTGGAGTGGGTGTGGGAGGGGGTAAATTAAGGCAAGGAGAAGACCTCAAGTGGGAAGAGTGAAGAAAAAAGAAGTCTGAAATAAAACAGATATGCATGTGAACTCACAGCGCGAGCGTTCTCTTTCCAACTAAGCATTTGGATCGGCCGCGCCTCAGAGGGTCAGGGAAGGGAAACGTTTTCCCTCCTCCCCACCCACCCCCCATGGGGAAAAGGATCATAAGATCATAGGATCGTGTGCATAAAGGGCTGTGTGATGCCAAATTAAAAAGTGAGTCAGAAAAGAGGGCCGAAACCTTAAGGGATGAATTTCTTATCCTAATTCTATGTTAGACCATACCCTGCTCAGAATTCTGTGCCCCACAGCCACATACACATATGTTTGGCGATCACTTATTACACTACATGCAAATGATATATTAAAAATAGAATGTACTCTGAGGTTTGAGGTAAGAAAAATAAACACCTATCTTATTAAAGTGGAAATTGATGATGATCTACACTATATTTTTAGTTTGGTGCATAAAAATGCACATTTTAGGAGTGTGTATATAGAGCAATATGTCAGAACTGGAAAGGATGTTGGAGACCATCTAGTCTAACCCCTCATTCTATAGGATGAGGAAACTAAGATCTGACATGGATAAATAATTACTTGTATTATTTTAATATATGTTTACAATGTGTGTATGTAGAGAAATATTTTAACTTAAAATAGATATTTGAATTTTATATACAAATGTGTATTTATGTGTAAATATTATGTACAATAAAGTGTATTGTATTAGAAGCATATAACATATGTATTATATATGTATGTATAATATACCAGAAACAATGAATGGTATTTATGGCATAAGTAAGTATATTAACATAAAAATGTGGTTTATGGGGTACCTATTTTACAGTGCCCCGCAAACACCTGTCTCTTTCCTCTCTATCCCAAGTGTGCTGGCTCTCTATCAGACATTTCACTGCTTTAGAACACGGATGATGTTCTACACCCTAAAACTGAACTCTCTCTCTCTCTCTCTCTCTCTCTCTCTCTCTCTCTCTCTCTCTCTCTCTCTATCCTTTTGTCTCTTATTCCCTTTCTCCTTCTCCCCTAAAGCGATTAAGTAACCAAAACGGCCCCTTTCCATAAATTGGCTGGGAAGGTAGGAGAAAAACATCCCTGTGTTCAGTCTTTTATGGTGAATTTCATTGTGAGCTGCTTTAGTGGTGACAGGGCTTGAGTGGAATACGAGTTGATTTCTCTCTGTAGGGAACAATAATCCGGTTAATTGAGCCGCTAGGGAGCAAAACTCCTCAACTGGAAAGGCAGTGGCTTTTAGCCCGGGAGAGGGCCCCGGCTCAGCGCGGAATTGAGGAAAGAGAACGCTGGGGAAAGCTAGCTGAGTTCCTGAGTATGAGAGGCTGGGAGCTGGTGAGAGAAATCAGGAAGAACGAGGGCAAGTACTTAAGCTAAGTCTACTTGAGCGAAGGGAAATGGAAAGATGAGGTAATTTTCCGGATACTTTTAGACCCAAACTTAATATTCCGGAGGAAGCGGGTGATTTCCACTCGATCCAGATTGGCTGCCGAATCGTACGGCTAGGTACTTCAGTTCTCCAGTGAGGTCCTCACCCAGGGGTTAGGCGAGTATGTGTGTAGTGTTAGGAAGAAAGGCCAGCCTAAGTTTAAATTGGCGCTTCGTTAAATCTTCCGGCCTGTTTGGCGACTTGCGACCAGACTTGGGAAGCATGGGAGTTGGTTGCGAAAAGGAACTCAAATTGACGGAAATGGTTACGTTAGTCGCCTTCCCTTTTCCATGTCATTTTCAAATAATTCGTACCGGGGCTCAGTCTCCTAACCCGACCTGGAGCCGGCCTATTGTTCCGAGACCAGGAGCAGAGGACGCCCCTGAGAGGCTTGGTTCTTGTCTTTACAGCGAGATCATGTAGAATTTCCAGGCAGCTTCACACAAATATCTGTACCCTCGAGATCTATTTCCTGTCCTTTAAAATTGCCGGTAGTTACACAGCAAGGAGGACTTACAAACCTCGGGAACCTCATGATTTTTTTTTCCCTGCTGACTGGCCTACAAAGGAAACAGCTTGTAACAGTATAAACGAATTTTGTTCCCTTCATACGCTGGGATATGCATTTTATAATTTGTGTTGCTGCTGCTCGTCTGTCTCCGTAATCAGAAACTTCCTTCACTAGAGAGAAACAGCACTTGCAGCCGAGTTGTGGTCACCGTTTGTTCCCTGTTTCTTTTGGTATTCCAGTCCCCAGTATTCTCCATTTGAGCCTTCACTTCCCTTCTGAGATGGACTTACAAGTACTCAATAAATTTTTGGAACTGGGTGTGCATATATCTAGCATACATTTTACATTTGGTATAAGCACAACTTCATTACGCTTATTAAAGACAGTGATGATGACATGGCTATTAAAATTTTCGGAATCAATTCTAATCTAAATTCGGCAAGAGTACTAAAGAAAGGAATAGGACGAGCTACATAATGTTTCATATTTTAACTGCCCACACACACTCGTATACATAGAGGACAGGGGGTTTTGTCCTTATCCTGAAGTCTGGAGTTGGATATAACCGTCTGCATCAGGCCAGCCTCTTTTTCTAAGACCAGTCTAAATCGCTCTGAAAACAGTTTTTTGACAACGGTAGATCTGGGCAGAGGACAAATACAGAAGCTTTTCCCGATTGTTACTCACATTCCTTGAGACTCCCTGCCTAGTAGCTCTAGCCCAATTCACTTTCTTCTTTGCTCCTCCAAACCCCTGTCTACACATCCCAGACCTGGAGGAACTACCTGGTAGCTGTTCTCTGGGGGAAAAAATTGGGGATAAGGTCGGTTGAGGAGTTTATCTTGATAGAGGATTCTGGACAGGATAGCCTGATTCCTTAGAAAACAAACGATTTATCCTCTCCTAAAGCCCTGGCTCCAAAGATGTGCAAGCCTCTTGTAGAGATTTAGGATAAGGGGACAGATATGTGGACTTCAGAGAAAATAAAGGGAACTTTATGAGGAAATTCCATCTTGAAGAAAGGGATACCCAAATTAATTCTGAAGTGAAATAGGGGCTTCTTGTTGCCCACACCTTCAGCACAGCTAACCAGCGGGAAGGGAACACGGGTCCTTCTCCACAGTAGACTCCTGAGGCTCCTCTTGCCATTTTCCAGGGTCTCGGAGAAAGAAATTAGTGCCTCTTGCTGGAGCCCAAGTAATTGAAAGGTAATTAGGAGAAACAAGTCATAAACAACTTTCTCTTCTTACTTTCTCGCTGCCATTACCCTACTTTTCCTTCCCACTCGGCTTCCCGTGAGGTGAAAAGGAAGAATAAATTAACCAAGACAAGAACGAAAGTTAGGAGACTGACTCAGGAGGGAGCAAGGAAGACAGGTGAGATAGTTAGACAAGAACCGAAGGACCACCTGTCTCTCCGAGGTCCCTGAATTCAATGTTCATTCCACATACAATCAAATGCAGTAGGAAAAGCTAGGGTGTCCTCTGAGGATTTCCCGTCTTCCGGGCCCTCTGGCTCCTACCCCAGTATCAAGGCTCCCCCTAACCACCCCACCCTTCTACTGGCTCATTTCTTTGAACTTAGTATTTCTGCTTGATTCCCTCTGTCCCCTAACGGGCAGAGACCGGGCGAGAAGAGAAACTTAATGCCTATTCTTTGATGGAAATGTAGACTAAAGGCGAAGCTCTGGTCTTACCTGGCCTCAGTGGAAATTCTGGTGTGCACACAGCCTACAGAAACTCGTTTATAGCTTCAAATGCGGGCATTTAAATTAAACCAAAGGTCCTCAAATTGCGCTATGGAGGACGGTATTTTTTTTTTTTTTGAGTCCTGGGAAGGGACCAAAAAACTGTCTCAGCAGGTCAAAAGTCTCAGGAGGAGTACTCCTGACTGTTTTATAAGTTTGCTTACTGCTCCACTAAGAGCTTGATTTGATTCCGCTCCCTACTCCCCGTTACCCCTCCTTCAGATTTCCTCAATGGAACAGACAGCTCCAGAAAGATGCCACCCAGATGATCAAGTGTCTAGGCTCGTTTTTTAGGGAGGTTGGAGAGGGTACCTAACTTGAGAATGGTTATATACAAGATTTTGTGGCTCCAGTTCCCTCTTTCCCTGTATCTTAACCTTCTCACCTCCAGACTTCTTACCTTTATATTCTGAATCAGAGGAAGAGTTGCTGCCGCCTTTGTCCAGTTTGTCTCTAAAGTCCTCTCCAGGCTTGGCCGAGAGGCGGCCCCCGGGCTCCTGGGCTGCGGGCTGCCCGTTGCTGGAGTAGGGTGCGCAGGCTGCCAACGGTTTGCAGTCGGCAAGTATGTCCCTGATCAGGAAGGAGGAGGTCACCGAGCGGGATTGGGACGGAGCTGACAGTTGCCCGGGCTGCAGGTGGGAATCTAAACCCTGGCCAGACGCTCCGCCCGGCCGTGGTGCTCCTGTCTCCAGACAGTCCCTTCTTGGCGAAGCAGGAGATGAGCATCCGCTGCTGCCTTCCGATCGGGGGCTCAGCTCCAGGGGTGAGCGGCAGTCCCCGATCAGGGGGTCCCCCTTGGGAAGGGCGGGGCTGCCTGCTCTGTGCGAGAGGATGGAGTCGATCCCAAATCCATTGGAGCCTTCCATAGCCAAGCCGCTTCCTTTCCTCCCCAGAACCTCCCCACCCACCCACCAACCCCAGCAGCCACCGCCCCTGCCCCTAGCTGAGGGCTGGCATGGGGCAGGCGGGCAGGGAGCTGGCGGGCACCTTGGACCGGGTTCAGCCTTGGGGGAGCCGGGGAGCTCTGGGCCAAACGCCTTTGCGCATTAGATCCACAAGGGCTCAGCGCTTCTGCAGCATCTCGAAGAGCTGCGGTGCCTGGGTGGGGGGGATGGGGGGG
>CM053581.1:223397474-223415037 GCA_028627135.1 Pseudochirops cupreus
TGGCAAATCCGGGCCTCTAGACTGCTCTCACAGTTCCTCAGTGTGCGGTACGCCTCCCCCCCTTCTTTTAAAAAATGAACTTGAGTCACTTTTTCTTTGGCGTTCGGGTTTTTTGGGTGTAGTTTTTTTTCGTTTTGTTGTTTTTTTTGTGTGTTTTTTTTAAAAGGGGGGACTCGCCCACGTGTCCCCGGAGCGGTGGCGCTGATTGGTTCCGGGTGATTTTGGGGGTGATGTCACGGTTTCGCAAGAAGGAGCCTGATCCCCTTTCAGCTTGATTAAAAGAGACACTGAATTAATTACAGTCCAGACCCAACTGTTTACCGGCGATTTCCACACGGTTTGCTTTCATTAGGCCGCTGATGAAGCTTTTAATGAGGGGTGATTAGCCAAGGGGGGTAAGGGCTGGTGTGTGAGGGAATATGAGGCTGCCGCCGGTGGGCTTGGGTTGTGTTTTTTTTCGGGTAAGTTTTCTCCGATCCTTTCCCACAGTTAGCCAAATCACTAAGCCACCGGGCTTTCGGGTATTATTTTTTTCCCCTTCTCCTCTTTCCTCTCGGAGTCGGAGGCAGTGTTGAGCTGTCGGGAATCAGAACTCCTTTCCCAGTAAGGGGGGATAAGTTCTTAAAAAGAAAAAAGTTTGTGTTCTACACCTGCTTCAGCCCACAGTTGTTTTTAATCGTTTCTTGTTCTATGCACCATGCCTCCGCTCTTTCTCTCCTTCCGTGCAGTGGCACACAAGAGATCGGTCTTAAAAAAGCTCAGTTTCTTCTGTTCCGGTTGGCTGCAGGAAGGGGTTCTTCACATCTAGAAGTGGGCTTATGGGGTAAAGGGATCCAGGTGCTACCGATTTCGGGGCGCCTGAGGCGGTCTCAGTTGCAGCAAGGAGAAAAGTTAGACAAAAGAGAAGGAACCCCGCCCCCGCCCCCTTCCCCTCCCCAGCTAAGCCAAGCTCCCCAGAGGCGCTCGCGCTTTTGTCCCTCCGAATATGGGAAACCAGAAGAGGAGGTGTCCGCGTAGCTTCGTTATAAGGCCCAGAGCTGTAGCTCAACCGAAGAACTCTCTTTATACGGTATCGTCGTAGGAAACGGGGTCTTTTCGATGTATTCTAGTCTCCCCGTCACATATACATTTCTTTTCAATGGTTGCTTGCGGGAGGGGAAGGATGATGCCACTTGGAAACACGAAGTGAGAGCCCCGAATCTTTTTTTGTGTCCTCCCTGAGGGAATGTGACCTTAGTTCGGAGCAGTGTCGAAGGCAGAAGACTGATTTGTGGCAGCTGGGGCGCCAAAGCTGTCCCCTAGCCTGCTATCTAAGAGACTCTGGAAGCGTCTCGGCTTGCAGGGAGTCTCGGCTGGGAGGCGCTCACGAGAGAGTTAAGAGTTTCTTAGCAGGCGATTGGAAGAAAAAAAAAGTTCTCTGAGGACTGAACTTCTCTCTCCACGGTGGGCGAAAATCCGCGCTAATTTACACGTGGGCTGGAAGCCAGACTTTTGGAGTGGAGGTTTAGCGCAACCTGATTGAACAGAAACTTTCCCCCCTACTTCTCCTCAAGTCAATTTCGTTCGATAGTCTTCAGCTCCTGTCGCCCAGCTCTATTCCCATCCGTTCCCCCCCTCCCCCCCCTCCAGCAGATTGGAAGCGGTCACTCCTGTCTGGCCGAGGGCTGTGAGGCTAGGGGCGGCTCTTGGGCAGGGGTGGAGAGGAGGAGGCGGCCCGGCTGCAAGCTGTCGGAAGAGGGAGGGGGTGAGTGGGAGAGGAGGACACAGAGTGAGCCGGGGGGCGGCTGTGCGCTGCTTTCCGACTCGGTCAGCCACTACTGATCTGAGTGCCCGCTGCAGAGCTAACATGAGTTTTTGTAGTTGTTTTTGATGAGAAAGATAAAGTGGAGTCTGGGTAAGCTTGTTCCGTCTATTAGCTCCCAATTTTCTATTGATTCTAGCCCACACGTCCTACCTAACGGCATTGGAGTTGTTCCCCTTGTGATGTTAAGATCCAAATTATAAAACTTGTTATAAACGAGAGACCTCAGAGCCACCTGTGTTGGCCTGGATGAGACTGTCAGACAAGCTTTTGACACCCCTCCTCTCTCCCCCCCTCTTCTTTTCTTCCCCATCCTCTTAGCTATTCTGGGAGTCTCTTCATCCAGCAGGTCCGAATATATGATTTAGGAGTTTTGTGCCCTTGCCTCCTTTCTTGTTTCACCTTTGCAGTCCTAGCTCCAGAGAAAGTCAGAACATAGGGAAGGCAAGGAGAATGTAGTTTGGGAGGAGCCCAGCAGCCAGAACCTGAGACTCTGAGCTATCAGTGAGCTGATATTCTATGTTGTGAAAAAGTGGCCTGGAGAGACCTTCAGACACCTTTCCGAGATTTCTGGGTTCTTCTAAACTAGAAAGTCTACCTTATAAGTACTGAATTATTACAAATGCCAGATTATTCTTTGTTTGGTAGTAATATCAGATATAATTTGAAAGTTAATGCAATATAATGTTCTTTCTCTTCCTTCTCTCTCACACTTATATTTCATTCTGTTCAACAATTTTCACCTTCAGCAATCCAGTTTTTCTGTTTCCCTCTTTCCACTCAGCCCTAGCAGTCCCATTCTTTTCCTCTCAGTTGTATCTGCCACCGTGGAAGCTGATAGAACAGCCTCCCTAGGAATGGATGGAAAGCTACAGTAAAAGAGGTGTCTTTTCTTCTCTGACATCCCTCAGAGCGAAAGCACCAGTCTCCTAACAATCTTCAGAATATTTCACCCCATATAAAATTTATCTTTCCTCCAATTAAATTAAATCCATTTCAACAAGCATTTATTAGATGCCTATTATGGGCAAAACACTGTGCTGGGCACTAGGAATACAAAAACAAAAATGAAAACAGTGCTTGCCCTCAAGGAAATTATGGTGAAGAAACATGTACACAGGTAAGAAAATAGTAAGTAATGGGAGAGGAATTTAGGAAAAGTGCTAACAACTAGAGGAATCATGAACTTCCGTTATAAAATTTAAATAACCAAATGTCCATCATTCCTGGCAGGAGCCTGTCTGGCTAGTAACTACTAACTGTGCTAATGACCAAAGAACTCATCCATGCTAGCCAACCTATTAGTGATGAGCCTCTCCTTCCTGGGTTCATGCTTGGTGGTAGTATTTTTAAAAAAGAAAAGAAAATGGGTTAATAGTTTTTATTTTATAATCTTTGAATATTCCTCAAATCATATTAAGAATACATAATAATAATACGTTAATCTAGATATAGATGGTACCCCTAAAGTGAGATCCTTTTGAAAGATGTGAATATATACACTAATAAATAAGTCTGCATTACCAAAAGAAAAATAAACGTTCTCTGAGTTTTAAAAACTATTTTAATTCAAATACTAATTTTTATCATTGCTACTTTTGATCTTCATTTCCTTTCTCCTTTTCACAATCTTCCCACAATTTATACTGTGAATGCAAAGATATATGGGCTATACTCTAGTTTCATACAAACCAGATTGGGAGGACAGATATGGACTATATTTAGGCCAATGTAGTAGCTTACTTACAATTTACAAAGTATTTGCCTCACAACCTTGTAGTACATGTTTTATCATCTTCATTTTACATATGAGGAAAATGAGGTTCAGGAAGTTGACATGAGTCCTGCATAACAAAGCTAGTAAGCAGCAGAACTAGGACATGAACCCAAGACCTCTGACTAGAGTCCAAGCTCTCTCAAGCAAAATGGAATTCCAGTAAATCTTCTACTGTTTATAATGAACAGTTTATCTCCAATGCTCCTTGAACACTTAGGTCCCAGATTTGCCACTGGCAAAGCTAAATCATCACTCATTCAGAATTATAGAATCAAAACTGCAGATTTTCAGAGATTGAAGGGATTCCAAAGATCATCTAGTATATACCTGACGAGGAATTCTCAGCATAATCATCTACTTCTTGCTCACAGGCCTATAAAGAAGGTGAGTCTCTAACTTTTGGGAACTACTACTCCATTTCTGGACAACTTGAATGATTGGAAGTTTTCCAACTGTGGTTGGATGTACCCTGATTTCCCTGGCCTGCTAGAGTCAAGATATGGGCATAGGGACCACTATTTTATTCTCTCTCTCTCTTTCTCTCTGCTCTCTCTCTCCTCTCTCTCTCTCCCCTTCTCTCCTCTCTCTTTCCTCTCTCTCTCCTCTCTCTCTCTCTCTCTCTCTCTCTTTCTCTCTCCCTCTCTTAATCCCTCCCTCCCTCCTCTGTCTTTGTGTTTCACTTTATCTTTCTCTATAGGTCTCTATCTCTTTCTCTCTCAGTCTTAGCTTTGCCCTTAAGTTCAGGGCTAAGCCTAGGGAATTTTTATTCTGCTTCTAGGTCTATACTCATAGGAATATGAAACCTAATGCTGTAAAGGACTTCAGAGATGCTCTAATCCAATTACAGGGGAATGACTTGCCCAGGATCACAACTAGTAAGTGTCAGAACCAGAATCCTACCAAGGTCTTCTGAAGTTAAATACATTAAGTTCAATACGTTGTTTTCAGTAGCTTAGTCCATCTTCTTCCCCAACTCCTCTCCCTAATTTCCAGGCTTGATCTCAATTGCTCACTAAATCAGTAATGGGCTTGAGCCCCTAGAAGGACAAGGACTGTGTATGCTTGCTTAGATCACCTAGGATAAAGATAATGTGCTTAGTTCCAAGGAGATAATAATGCCTCTCTCTATTCCAGTGCTACTTTGATATCTCATCATGGTACCAGGATGACACTGGATTCTCAAAGTTCAACAGAACTTAAGCTCCATATGGCTTGTCAATAGAGGAAGGCACTGAGTATGGGCCCAGGGAAGGAACAGAAGTTAAGCTACAGAGGTTCATCACCAGAAGCAAGTGATGAATATTTTTTTCATCACAACAATTCACAAAGACTCTCTGGGCTTAGTAGAAAGAACTCTGGATTTAGTGTAAGAAGACCTGGTTTAGAATCCCAAGTCTATTACTAGCATATTCCCTGTGTGACCTTGGGGAAATCACTTCCTCTTTCTGGGTCTTAGTCTCCTTTTCTGTAAAATGAAGTGGTTGGGGTTAGACCAGGGATGGGGAATATGAGGTGTCAAGGTCGAATGTGATCCTCTATGTCCTCAAGTGTGGCCCTTTGACTGAATCCAAACTTCACAGAATAAATCTCCTTAATAAAAGGATTTGTTCTATAAAACTTGCACTCAGTCAAAAGGCCACGCCTAAGGACCTAGAAGGCCACATGTGATCTCAAGGCCAAAGGTTCCCCACCTTTGGATTAGACAGTCTCAAGGTCCCTTCCAACTCTAAGATCCTACCATCTACTAAGGCCTGGGGAGCTCATTATCTGCTTTAATGAAGGAAGTGCCCAAACTTCACAGATCTATAGACTATCAACGAAGTAATAAGAGCTCACATTTATATAGTCTTTTTAAAGCCTGGTTGCCAGCTCTCCTATCCTACCCACAGTTTCCTCCCTTGTATTACAAGGGCCTGAATGGTAATGGTGATAACTGCCTTTTATATGGTGCTTTAAAGTTTGTAGAGTACCTTAAATATATTATCACGTTTAGTCCTCACGACAACCCTGTGATGTTATCATTTTACATATGGGGAAACTGAGACTTAAAGAGATTAAGTGATTCATGTGGGGTCAAAAAGGTAGCAAGTGTTTGAGATAGCACGTGAACTCAGTTTTTCATGACTCTTGAGTCTATCCCTCTATTCATTATGCCATCCTGTCCCTCATGATGTACTAAGTGTATGGGTAGAATTCTGAGTGTCTTGGTGCTGAAACCCTAGGAACCATCTACAGATACCAAGGCCTTTCTTATGACTCAGTGAATAGCCAAATTAAGGAGAAGTGAAAAGAGAAAGCTAATTTTATGTCTACATTCTTCAAAATGCAGAACTGGTCAAGAAACAAGGTCTTTCATGTCTCAAATTTCCATTGAGTCTTGTTTCTTTGACTCAGATCTTTCAATAGATGCACTTAGCACAGTGCCTGGCACATAGTAGATACTTAGTGTATACTGAGTATTCTCTGGCCTGACGTCACCAAACAGGAGAGGTAGGAAACCCTTGACTTTGGACTCATGAATATTTTGTACTACTCTTACGAACATATATTCCTTTTTTATTACTAACACAATCTTCAATTCACTTGTATACAAATTTATTAAGCATCTACAACATGCAACCTAGAGGAAATGTCATCTCTTTCCTAATATCAATTAGTCAATAACCCTTTAAGAAGTACTAGCACCAGGAATTCTCACTTTTGGTTATTTGGGGGTCTAGACCTGTGATTTCATTGGTGGAGGGAACTATTATGGAAATTTCCTATAACCAAGCCTGACCAACAGCTGTCAAGTTTTACTACTGCATTATGAAGTGAGGTCTATTTGTTCCCAAAGTAAGTCCGTTAATTTTTAACTGCTTATCTTGTGCCCTGAGAAAATCTATTAACCTTTTCCCTCATTTTTGATCAAGAAGTAAGGCTTTTTCTGTGTCTTCCTTGGGGTGATGAATGCTGTGTTTCAATAACATTGCGTGAGTATGTGCTTGAACACCTTGATCCTTTGTTATCCATTCTACCGAGCAAAAAGAGTATATATTAAGATAATCACAGTAAATGTGTTAATTGCTCTGAATGTGTTCTTTTCATAAAGTTTTTATTCAAAGATTCCAGGAGTCTCTTAATGCACAGCCTCAACTTTCTCCTTAATTAGCTTCAGGCTCTATGTGTCTTGCCTGAAGAAGACTAAGGTATTTCTAGGTATAGCTTTTTTTCCCCATTGGTTCGATTTGACTTCTGGCTTCACGAGCAAAGTCTTCAGTCTCTATTGGTGCACACTAAGAGTTTTATTGAGTGCTAGTGATATTTGGGTATCATTGGAAAAAGTTTCCATAAAATGCAATAGGTATTTAATGTGTTTTTCAGTGGCAACATTAAACTTGATGTTATCCAAATGCATCAAATGATTAATATTGTGTTTTGATACAACTTCTTTTTTCACTTGACAGCCATTCTCAGTTCTCTTCAGGAGTGATAATAATGGATTTAGGACGAGGGAGAATCATAGTAGGATTAAAATGTCTCCCAAGAATATGCCACATTTTATATCAATTGTTCTTGACAGTATTGTGTTGGTGAAGTGTTTTAAATAAAGAACTGTTTTATATATTGACATGAAATACTCTAGCTTGGATCCATTTTAGCTATTTTGCAACGTGTGACTAATCCATGAGTGTGGAATTGAGTCAAAGGTCTTGGTAAAATCAGCAAAGGTAATGTTACAGTACATCTGTGTGGCTTTCAAAATCATCATCAAATTAATAACAAATTGCTCTTTATATCGCTGGGACATTTTGGCTGCTCCTCAATCTATGTATTGTTTTCTTGTCTCATTTTTTTGAGCAATGCAAGTTGTAAATGCTTTGTATAAAGGATATAAACATGTAATTGCTGTAGTTGCTGGTGCTCTCATCTTTTGGTAATAAATATGTGACACCATCTATTAAGAAAGTTGAGATGAGGCTTGTATCAGAGAGGAAGCTAATAAAGTGCTTTACTAGTTATTCATGCACTGCTGTGAAGGGTTCTAACTAATAGTTATGGATCTTATCTGGAGTTACCACTTTTTGGCTTTGTAGAGAAGTTAGAGTTTCAGTAACCTCCTTTGAAGTAGCCATTTTATCATTTTTTATATTAATGGCATGAAAGGTTTTTATTTCACATTTGATCCAGTTTGGGTTCTCATTGTGTTGGACTTCTTTCAACACTACATTATGTAAATGAAATGATTGGGCTAGATGACCCATACGGTCCATTCTAGCTCTAACATTTTGTGTTCTAAGGTCTGTCCCAGCTCTAACATTATATAGTTCTGAGGTTCTAGTGGCTGTCATTGGGTGACCTACAAATTACAATCCATATCTATCATTTATTCCCCAGACCCCAGATGCATCTTAGCATAGATACGTCTTTATGCTATTTCTTGCTGATTCACCCCAGAGAAGGTTTTAAAAGGTCAAGCTTACTAATTTAAGCTTGGAAGGATCTAGTAGAAAGGGGGTATCTTAAAGGTTTACTGCTATTATTATAGGTAATTTTTATTACCAGGTTGCACATTGGACAGATTGATGCCAGATTATCTAACTAAATGCTTAAATTTCCACACATAAACACCAGCTGGGAAAAACATATAAAAATTTCAATGTCTATGATTTCTCTGTACCCTTAGAGATTACTTTGTTTTTATGTTTATTTAGGAAATGATGAGAAGTTGGGTCAGGGGCCCCATTTCAAACTATGGTATGAAGTAAGTTTATTCAATTTAATTCATCAAGTATTAAGTGCAAGATGTTGTTCCTAGATTCGGGACACAGAGGTGTAAAATAGTATAGCTTCTGCTCTCAAGAAGGACACACTATACTAAAGGGGATATAACATAGACCAATAAGGATGATAAATGGTCGAGTATGGTGGGAGCAGAGAAAAGGAAGGAGAAGGGAAGAAACTTTCATATAGCTCCGACTATGTTCAAGGCATTATGTTGTGTGCTCTACAAATATCTCATTTGATCCATAAAAAGTGTCCAGGAAAATTTTAGGAGGAAAAAAATCACTTATTTGTGAAGAGTTCAGAGAAGGCCTCATGAAGGAGGTGACACATTATCTTTGCCTTATAGAGAAGAAATGTTGGTGGACAAAGATGAAGTTATGGAGCAGAGAGGGTCAAAGAATGACCTATGTAAGTACTTGGAGGAAAAAAGCAGAATAAGATCAGGTTATATCCAGGGTTCAGTTTGGAGGGAACATAGAGAGGGAACATTAGAGAGAAGTAAGTTTGGAAAGGTAGATTGTGTCTCCTAACTGTGGCAGGTTTAAAATGTTAGGCTGAGTCTGTATTTTATCCTATAAACAATACTGAGTCACTGAAGATTTTTTGGTAGGGGAGTACTTAATACAACTTGTGCATTAGGGAGATTATTTTGACAGTGGTGTGAAGATGAGTCAGAACTGGGAAAGACTGGAGATAAGCAAACCAGTTGGAAATTATTAGAATAGTCTAGATAAGAAGGAACAATTGTTTTGCTAAGGAGTAAAGTCAGATTCCATAGCTTGTTCTCAGGTCCATCTGGAAAGAGTGAAAGACAAAAGGGGTTCTTGACAGGAAGAAATAAAACCTAAGAAGGTCCAATTAAATCTACCTGCAAGCTGTGAAACCTTACCAAAAATAAATGCTTGCTGGGGCCAGGGGAAGGGGCTAGCTGGGTGGAAACTACACCAAATCTCAGAGTGACCAGTGGGTGGCACTGTAGGACAAGGAGAGGCAGATGTGGGGCTATTTAGGACTTTGGGGAGCTGTGTCCAGACATAAAGAAGGATTTCGGACTTTGAGAAGAGTGTTCAAGAACAGAGTTAGTAGTACACAGAGCCATACATCTTCCCTTTCCTACTGGCATTTTACTCTTCTATTGCTTGGGCAATAAATGGTTTGTTAATTTATTGCCTTGAGTCCAGGCTTTCCTTTGTCCCAAGACAGGAAGACCCAGCCTCACATATTTTCCTCCCAGCATCTATCTCTCTTTACTGGATGACAATTTCCATCACTTTTTATTTGGGGGAAACGGTAAATTTCTAGATCCCCAGAGTATTCCTTTGCCCTTTTCCTCATTCTTTAGTTTGTCCGCTATGGCTTGCATATTTCAAATAAACATCATATAGTATTATTTAGCCTTTTAAGTTCTTTTTCTTTTTTGCCATACCTGTTTGGGCATAGGACCTTTCATTCCCTTAGCATATCTAAATAAAATTGTTTAAGTCATCTCTAAGATTCCAAGTGGTACTTTCTGATTGCTGTTCTTAGTCTATTATCCAGTAACCAGAATCTGACAACTAGCTATTTTCTCAACCATTCTCTTGCTTTGTGGTCCACTGCATTGTATTCAGTTTGATTTTAGTGTCTCTCTTCCTCTCTATATGCATTGCTCTACCTAGGAGATACTGATGAATGCTTCTACAACTCCCTTCCATCCAGGGAAAGCACCACCTAGAAGATGGCAAATTCTATTTTAGTAGCAGCTTAGTTGCCCTATACAGTACTGCATGTGGTACATTGGCCCTGACTCCCAAAGTTTGGATCATAGAGAAATAATGGAGCTTCTATGACTGCCAGACCCATACCTGGGGGTCAGAGTTTGCCATCATGGAGCAGGTAGGATGTCAAGAGGTAGTAACTTCAAAGGGGGTGAACCAAGCTATTAATGTTTCCTCTTATGGCATATATCCCCTGAACAAGGATCATCTGATTTTCGGGGGTCGCTTTAGTGTTTTTGAAGAATATGATCAAAGGAGGTATGATATTATCATTATGGAATGAGTATAAGAGGTCATGGACTTTGCTCTTCAATTTAGTAGTTATAGACATGTTCTTTCAGAGTTAGGAGAACCAGCCTGAGTATCCCACCTAGAGTAGTCATAGACTGACTAATAGACTCATGGAGTAGGAGTGGGAAGGAATCTTAAAGACCAACTAAACAGGGCAATGCCTGGTAGTCTGTGGGGGGCTAATCCAGCTAGCATTAGAAGCTGTATGGTACAATGGACAGAGAACTGGACTTGGTGGCAGAAGCCATAAGGTCCAGATATATCTCCCCTACTTACTAATCATTGGCAAATCCTTTCATTTCTCTGAGACTCACTTTCCTCACCTGTAAAATGAAGACAATAATACTCACACTACAGACTTCACAGGGTTTGTTGTGAGGATCAGTTGAGATACTGGAAAGAAAGCAAAGTGCTTTATAGCTCTTAACTACCTGCTGTGTAGAGCAATGGGTGGGCAAAAGGGGAAGGTAGATATACAAAGTTTAGACAGGAAGGGTATTGAAGTTTAGATTCTACTGTGTGGCTTTTAACTGGTATTTTTGGACATTTTAGTCATGATAGGAGGGAAAAGGAGAGAGAGCAGTAGAGGCCTGATCACTTTGATCTAGATATTTGGAATCTGTCCAGTTTGCCAAGAGAAATCCCCCTATGAAACTTCCATTAACCCCTTAATCCCATTTGGTTCCATCATTAGTATTGTAGATATTCTGTTAAGTTATTCAAATATGGACATGAGAGAGTAATGGCAAATCAAGGTATTTAATCAAAATACAGAACTGTGGAATCTCTATATATAAGCTCTGACAAAAGGTACTGGAGAATAGACAGAAGGGGTGCTTCCATAATGTGAAGGATGGTAGAGAGGATCAGCCAGAACAATTATGTACTGAGAACACATTCCTGTGGCTCTCTCTCTTCCTTGAAAGTCTCTCTCTTAAAAGGGATCTAAATAATGCTAACCCTAGCAACCTCCCCATAGATGAGGGATACTGGAATGGCTTCATAGCTTGAGAGATAATGCATCATTGGAGAACTGGAATGGTCCAGATCCTAAAGGTTCCAATGACTTCCTTGGAGGCTCCATAGTAGACTGGAACCAAGAGAACTGGCATTCACATGCATGTGATCATGAACCCAAAGAGGAGAACTAAGGTTCAGGAGAGAAAGCAGGGGATCTCAGAGCACACTGATGTTATACTCATCGGGAAAGTCAGTGTGTGTTGTTCATAGCCTTGAATGTTACAAGGCTGTGTGATCTGACCTTGGCATGGTTCCTTGGACAAATGCCTTGAAACTCAGGTTCTTCACATCACAAGAGGAGAGAGGATGGGCTAGACTATTGATTTAGGATGCTAAGGGAAGATGATTCTCCAGTGAGGAAGTGGGAAGGAGGTACTAGTGCACTTTGACCTAAAAAAATAGGAAGTCATCAAATATCATTGGCTTGGGGGCTGATTCTGAGGTCCTTACAGAGGCAGAATCCCCATCAAATGACATGGGGGTTTTGTCTCAATAAGGGCAGGAAAGGTAGGCCCACCATACTCTAAAATCTATCCAGGGAATTTCCTATCACACTAAAAGGGTTTCTTATAAAAGTCAAGTGTCTAGGGATGGGTATAGTTGCCCATATGCAGGGTTCCTTGGCGTGCTGAGAATTCCTCATAGTGGGATTTGTATGCTCTCTGGCGAGCTTTCTCAGACGGGAAAGTATCAAGATGGCGGCTCACCTGTTGAAATAAAGGGAAAATAGGTTGGTGAAAATGAGCAAAGGAACAATATCACCTCCTTCTTGTCCTCTGCTGTCCTGCTTTTTTAGTAGGAATAAGCATTTCTATATAGTACCTACTATGTGCCAGACAACGTGGTAAGCACTTTTTCACAAATATTACCTTAACAGTCCTGTGAAGTAGGTGCTATTATTATCCCTTTTTTTATAGTTGAGGAAACAGAGGCAAACAGGTTAAGTGACTTGCCCAGGATAACACAGCTAGTAGTTGAGGCCAGATTTAAAGTCCAGATCCAGGGCTGCCCTACCAGCTGCCTCTCTTGGTTTGACATATAAAACTCATTACACAGAAACTTAATGCTTGCTTTTCATGTGATTATATCTTTCTATCTTTTCTTTCCTTTTCCTTCCCATCTTTCCTTCCCCTTTTCTTCTTTCCCCTTTTCTCTTCTCTCTCCCTTTTTAATTTCCTCTTTAATTCCTTTGTTTTTTTCTTATGTGTGTTACTAACATCACATTTGTTCATTGGAAATTGTGAACACTTAGAGATTAGGTGGTCCCTACTTTTAGATGCAACGTAACACTAGAAATTGTAGCCTAAAGTAAACCATCACAAAATGACTGTCTATGTGCTGTTACATCCATCTTTTCAGTATCATTTGCTAAAGGTGGCAAATGACTCAAGTAAAGGCATCAAGAAGGAATGTATGTGGAATAGTGAAATGAGAAATGTCATAAAGTGGCAGTTCTATAAGCTTAATTTTTATTTTACAATGTATTAAATGTAGCTCCACATATAGACAATTGCTTAATAAGTATTATTTCATAAGGAGCTGGAATCCTATTGAAATAGAATCTAATACTCAACATTGCCCTTACTATACTGTTTTCCCCTGATTCAAAGAATGAACTAACCACCATGCAAAGGGAGGCTTCTTGATGGGCTGTCAGTACTTCCTAGGGTTCTACGTAGAAATTTTGTACTAATCGGACCCCTCAAATTGTTGTGGAACACATACAATATAATCCCAAATGTTCACCAAAGTTCCAGTGTGGGGATGATCCCATGTCAGGGGCTCCCTATTACCTGTAAATTCAAAGTTTTTTTTATTTTGTTTTTTGCTTTTTGGGGGACAATTGGGGTTAAGTGACTTGCCCAAGGTCACATGGCTAGTTTTGTGTGTGTGTGTGTGTGTGTGTGTGTGTGTGTGTGTGTGTGTGTGTGAAGTGTCTGAGGCCGGATTTGAACTCAGGTTCTCCTGACTCCAGGGCCAGTGCTCTATTCCCTGCGCCACCTAGACGCCCCTAAGTTCAAAGTTTTTTTAAAGCCAAACATGAGATTTCATACAAATGCATATCATCACTTTTTAAGTTTATAGTCTTAAAGAGATGCTTGTGTTGTAAAATGCAAATTCCTTAATACAGCATTTAAGATCCTCCACAACTTATATTTCCAGTCTTATTTCATAATACTCTTCTTCACAACTTTACAGCCAAATCAGACTACTTGTTTTCCAATCTTTTTTCCTTTTTATTTTCCACTTGTGCACAGTCACACCAACTTCAAACTCAGAATGTACTACATGGCTTTTGGCTATTGAAACCATCCTCTTCCTTTGAGGACTAGATCAGGGGTGAAGAACTGAGGCCACATGTGACTTTCTAAGTCCTTGGATGGGGCTTTTTGACTGAGTCCCAAGTTTTACAGAATAAATGCTTTGGTAAGAGAGTTTTTGCCTTGCATTGTTGGGGAATGATGGCAGGGATGGGGTGAGGAGGGGTGTGGTTGGAATCCTCTTCAACAATTCTAGCTCTGGGTCTCCTCACCATGAACCCATGCTACAACCATCCCTACCTTGCTGGAGACTTGGATTCACCCTTGGGTGAAGATTTTTTGTCTTATCTAGCCAGGGCTCAGACCTCCATGACTCCTCCCAACCATTTCCTCATCATGTCCTGGCAGAGGTACCCTCCTCCTCCACCATCTCATCTCCCCTTTTCCAGTTCACTTCTATGTGTTATCTTCCTTCTTTAGAATATACATTTCTGGAGGGTAGAGGCTGTCTTGCTTGTTTGTATTCCCTATATAGGGAATATAAACTGTATAGGCATAGTGCCTAAAACATAGGAAGTACTTAACAAGTGTGCTTCTCTCCCCCCTCCCCCTCCACATCAATTTCTCTCTCTCTCTCTCTCTCTCTCTCTCTCTCTCTCTCTCTCTCTCTCTCTCCTCTCCTCTCCTCTCCTCTCCTCTCCTCTCCTCTCCTCTCCACCTCATTGAAAGGGAAGAGTTTGTGTTGTACTTTATCCTTGAATGCTCAGTGCCTAGCAAAGTACCATATCCAGAATAGGTTCTGCATGAAAAGTTGTTGGATAGCACTGAACTGAATTAAAGATAATCTGATTAATAGTAATAATAATTCACATTCATATGATGTTTTAAGGTTAGCAGCTGATGAGACTAGAGTATCTAGTGTCCTATGTTACCTTAGTCAAAATCCAAGAGAAAAAAAACTTCCTTACTACTCTTTGGAAGGGAACATGTAAGAAAGACAAATCCCAGAAAAGAAGTGTAAGCCTTTTTAGTTAAAATTTTATGTAATCAATATTTGAGCATTCCCATCTTTCTCAAAAAATGATGGAAAACATCTTTCCTTCTGCTGCCATCATCTCAGAAATATCTAACTCGAGACAGAAGGAAGCTCTGTCTAATAACTATATGACTCTTTCCCCTAAAATGATCTTTTCTGGCAGAGTGATGGCTCCTTTCAAATTACTCAGGAAGGCAGGGGATGGTAGGGTATGCCTGTAATCCCAGCTACTAGGAAGCCTGAGGATAACAAATCCCTTGAGCTCTGTAGTTCTGAGCTGCAGTGAGTTGTTGGGCACCAATATGGAGGGATCCTAGGAGTGAGAGACCATCAGGTTACCCAAGGAGGGTTGAAATGACCCAAGTTAGAAATGGATCAGCAAAGTCTTGCACTGATCTGAGTAGAACTGGGCCCATGAATAGCTCTTTAACTTCCTCCCTAGGAGAGGTTGGGAGACTCTGTCTTAAAAAATAAAAATTAAAATGTACAGGTGGCTAGGTGGCACAGGGAATAGAGCACTGGCCCTGTAGTCAGAAGGACCTGAGTTCAAATCCAGCCTTAGACACTTAACACTTACTAGCCATGTGACTTTGGGCGAGTCACTTAACCCCAATTGTCCTGCCTTCCTCCCTTAAAAAAGCAAAAAAATAAAAATACCTAGGAAGGGTATAGGGTAAGAAACCTTCAAGTTACTTTGGGATTTGGAGGGAATAGCTGGAGAATTCACACTTCAGGAAAAAGGAGTTTCTCCTGAGGTGGTTGTTCCTATCATAGTATAAGCCTGGAGAAGCTAGTAGCCTGGGTGTCACTAAAGGATTCAGTCAAGCTTATGGGTGTCTAAAGCAAAGGCAGAAGAGAAAGAAAAAAGGGAGAGGAAGAATGGAAAAGTAAAAAACAACGTGGAGGAGAAAGGGGAATGGGAGGAGGGAGAGAGAATTTAGAAAAGGTAAAATTGTTGTATGACCTTAGCCATCACCTTCCTTCTCTACATTGTCAAAGCTGGCTACCCACCCACTAGGTCATATAGGCTGTCTCTCTAGCTATTAGATGAGGATTATCATTATTATTATGATCAGTGAACACCTAATAGGAAGTAATCTTAGGAACTACTCAGGGAACCCCATAGTCAAATCACACTCTACAAAATGTTCTCTTCTTGCCCTACCCCTGCCAACTAACCAAACAATCAATAAGCATTTATTAAGCACCAATTACGTGCCAGGCAGTGTGCTGATACAAAGAAAATATTGAAGTAGTTCCTAGCCTCAAAGAAAATGGAAAAGGACCTATATGTACAAAACTATTTGTAATAGCTCCTTTTGTGGTGGCAAAGAATTGGAAATTGAGGGTATGCCCATCAATTGGGGAATGGATGAATAAGTTGTGGCATATGGTTGTAATGGAATGCAATTGTGCTGAAAGAAATGATGAACCAGATTGGTTTCAGAAAAACCTGGGAAGACTTATATGAACCGATGCAAAGTAAAGTGGGCAGAACTGAGAACATACTGTACACACTGATGACAATATTATAAGAATGATAAGTTGTGAAAGATTTAATTTTTCTGATTAAGACAATGATACAAAATTGAGAGGATGCTCATCAATTGGGGAATGGCTAAACAAGGTGTGTCATGTGATTGTGATGGAGTACTATTGTGCTATAAGAAATGATGGGGGAGGGGGTCAGAAAAACATGGCAAAACCTATACAAACTGACTCAAAGTGAAGTGAGAACTGGGAGATCATTGTACACAGTAACAGCAATGTTGTAATGATGATCAACTGTGAAAGACTTGGCTACTCTGATCAATACAGTGATCCAAGGCATCTCCAAAGGGTTCAAAAGACAAAAAAATGCTATCCAGAGAGAGAATGGATAAACTCTGCAAATTGAAGTATAATTTTCTCTATTTTTCTCACTTTTTTTGAAATCTGGCTAATACGGAAATATGTTTTGCATGATTTCACATGTATAACTGACATCATATTGCTTACCTCCTCAGTGGGCAGGAGAGGGGGTGGGAGGGAAAGAGAGATTTGGAATTCAAAATTTAAAAAGAAAAGAATGTTCAAAATAAATAAATAATTCCCCAATTGGTAAATGGTCAAAGGATATGAACAGGCAATTTTCAGAGGTAGAAATTAAAGATATCTTTAAGCATATGGAAAAATGCTCTAAATCACTATTAATTCGAGAAATGCAAAATCAAAACAACTTTGAGGTACCACATCTCACCAATCAGATTGGCTAAGATCACAAAACTGGAAAATGACAAGTGCTGGAGAGGATGTGGAAAAATTGAAACATTAATGCATTGTTGGAGCTGTGAACTGATACAACCATTCTGGAGAGCAATCTGGAACTATGCCCAAAGGGCTGTAAATAATTGCATACCCTTTGACACAGTAATTCCACTTTTGGGGTCGTATCCCAAAGAAATCATAGAAGTGGGAAAAGGACCCATATGTACAAAAATATTTATTGCAGCTCTCTTTGTGGTGGCAAAAAACTGGACATTGGACACTTAGGGGATGCCCATCAACTGAGGAATGGCTAAACAAGTTGTGGTATAGGAATGTAATGGAATACTATTGTGCTACAAGAAATGGGGAGGAGATGGACTTCATATTTACCTGGAGAGGCTTATACAAACTGATGCTAAGTGAGAAGAGCAGAACCAGGAAAAATGTGTACACAATCACAGACACATCGTATGTGCGATGACCAGCCTTGATAAACTGGACTCTTCTCAGCAATGCACAGTTATAAGACAACTCTACAAGTCTCAGGATGGAAAGAGATGTCTACATTCAGAGAAAGATCTAGAAAGAACAGAGTTTAAATGGAGA
>CM053581.1:223415137-223434399 GCA_028627135.1 Pseudochirops cupreus
GCTGCCATGGGGGGGGGGGGGGGAGAAAATTTGAAATTCAAGGGATTGTGGAACTGAATCTTGCGAACTAAAAGTAAATAAACAAGTCAATGAAAAATAAATAAATAAAAAAAAAGTTTTTTAAAAAAATTTTTAAAAGACAATGATCCAAGACAATTCCAAAGGACCCATGATGAAAAATGCTATCCACCTCCAGAGAGAGAACTGATAACCTCTGAGTGTAGACTGAAGCATACTTTTTTAACTTTATTTGTCACAGGGTTTTTTGCATGCGTTTTCTTTCACAACATGGCTAATAGGGAATTATGTTTTATATGACTTCATGTGCATAATTGACATCATATGACTTGTCTTCTCAAGAAGGTATGGAAGACGAGGGAAAATTTGGAACTCAAAATTTAAAAGAAATAAATGTAAAAACATTTACATGTAATTTGGAAATATTTAATGAAACAAATAAAAATATTTTTTAAAAGCATTCCCTACCTTCAAAGAGTTTACATTCTAAAGAGAAAGAATATGTGAAATAGGGTGTAAATAAATAGTACAGATCAAAGTGGTTCTGGATATGAAAAGGGGAAGGGCCTCTCTGTTTTGTCTTAATGCTGACTGAGGGGAAGAAGAGAGTTTATATAACTCTATTTTGTCCTTCTAATACTGCCACCTTCTGCTCTGAGTCACTAAGCAACAGCAGCTGCCTGGTCACCTCAGTATCATCAGACTCCACAAAACATGAAGTTTGGGGTCCGAAGCCAACTCATCCATGTTGGTCAGAGCCTGTGGACAGTTCCACTCCTCCCATGGGTTACCAGCCTTACATTGAAGCCATTCCCTGGTGGTTTGAGAACTGTGTTAACTCTACCAAGATATCTAAGTAGACTTTCATACATGATTACTGCTTAAGGCTCCAAGGATCTAACTGATTAGGTGCAGGGAACCTTGACAATTTTAACCACTGAAGTAAAATGAGTGACAGCACTTGTGAGAAGACATTGGCAATGAAAAAATGACAGTGTCTGAACATAACATGCATCTTTAAGAAATACTTGGTGCTGATGCTCAATACAGGTGGTCAGTGAAGCCAAGATTTTGTTCTTGTTCTTGTGAGAAGCAACATGTTGTAATAATAGCTGGCATTTAAATAGTACTTTAATGTTTGCAAAGCACTTTATGAAATAATAATTATAGCTGACATTTATACAGTGCTTTAGTGTTCGCAAATTGTCTTACATCTGTTATCTTATTTGACCCTCACAACAACTAGGTTGTTAAGGAAAATACTATGGATGTTTTCTCATCATCATATGAGGTTTGGAAAGGTGCAGGGATTTGTCCACAATCACAAAGGTAGGATGACTAATGTCATTGAATCCAGGTGATCTTCTGAAAGGGCCTATGATCTTTCCACTACAAAAGGCTACATTTCTGACCTTTGGGACATTTGGTGTCTGGGAGCTCCCAGCCACTGTCCTCTCCAGATACCAATTTCCTGGTCTGGAAAATGGGATTAATAATACTTCCACTGCCTGCTTCACTACGTTGTTGAATAAAAAGTGTTTTGTAAACCTTAAGTGAATATATAAGTCTAGGGTGTTATTATTCAACCCTTCACTTTCAGAAAACAATTCCTATTGTTTCTACATACCAAAAATGAGAGCAAGAGGCAGCAAGAGTGATAGAAAGAGCAAATACTGAGAGAATGGTTAGGAGAAAGTGAGAGATTGAGACAGAAAAAGAGAAAATGAGAGAAAGAGTGAGGTGGGGAGGGGGGAAGGGGAGATAGAACAGACTTCTCACATCATGCTTCAGGGAAACATTCTGTCTTCTAAAAGGCACACATTGGATAGAGAGGACCCTTGAATTTTTTTTTCCTGTTTACCTCCTCATGCTTCTCTTACTTCTTGTATTTGAAAGTCAAAATTTCTGTTCGGCTCTGGTTTTTTCATCAAGAATACTTGAAAGTCCTCTATTTCATTGAATGACCACATTTTCCCCTGAAGCATTATACTCAGTTTTGCTGGGTAGGTGATTCTTGGTTTTAATCCTAGCTCCCTCAACCTCCAGAATATCATATTCCAAGCCCTTTGATCCCTTAGCGTAGAAGCTGCTAGGTCTTATGTTATCCTGATTGTGTTTCCACAACACTCAAATTCTTCCTGACTGCTTGCAGTATTTCCTCCTTGACCTGGGAACTCTGGAATTTGGCTATAATATTCCTAGGAGTTTTCTTTTTGGGATCTTTTTCAAGAGACAATCAGTAAATTCTTTCAATTTCTATTTTGCCCTCTGGTTCTACAATATCAGGGCAATTTTCTTGATAATTTCTTGAAAGATGGTTTCTAGGCCCTTTTTTTGATCATGGCTTTCAGGTAGTCCAATAATTTTTAAATTATCTCTCCTAAATCTATTTTCCAAATCAGTGTTTTTTCCATTGAGATATTTCACATTGCCTTCTATTTTTTTCATTTGTTTGGATCTGTTTTATAGTATCTTGACTTCTCATAAAGTCATTAGCTTCCATTTGCTCTAATCTAATTTTGAAGGAATTATTTTCTTTTTTTTTGAAATTTTTGAATTTTGAAATTTTTTGAAATTCCTTTTCCATCTGGGCAATTTGACTTTTAAGGCATTCTTCTCCTCATTGGCTTTTTGGGCCTCTTTTGCCATTTGAGTTAGTCTATTTTTTAAGGTGTTATTTTCTTCAGTATTTTTTGGGGGGATCTCCTTTAGTAAGCTGTTGACTTGCTTTTCATGATTTTCTTGCATCATTCTCATTCCTCTTCCCAATTTTTTCTCCACTTCTCTTACTTGGTTTTCAAAATCCTTCTTGAGCTCCTCCATGACCTGTAATCATTTCATATTTTTCTTGGAAGCTTTTGAAGCAGGAGTTTTGATTTCATTGACTTTTTCTGCTTCCATGTTTTGATCTTTTTTGTCTCCAAAAAAGGATTCTATGTTATGATTGCATTTCCTCTGCTTGCTCATCTTGCCAGCCAATCACTTGACTTTTGAGCTCTTTGCCATGGTAGAATTCCGCTTCCAGAGTTGGGTGAGCTATGTCCCAAATTGCTGGGGTTTTCGCAAATGTTGTCAGAGGTCTGAAGATGGTGCCCTCTTTAGAGACACCCCAGGCTCTGGCACTCTGCCACACTCCTGAGGACTACCACCCAAAACCTCAATCCAGATCCAAGCAGATCAAAGCAAGATCTATTACCCTCTGAATGGTGACTTGGTCCCCCTATGATCTGCAGGCCAGGAGCTCTGGAGGTAGCCAAGTGGCAGCAGCTACAGCAGTGGCGCTTCTGCCACCTCTCGCCCTGGGGCAGGGGCCAGACCACACTCTTCTGTCACTTGGTTCCAACAGAGTTCCCCACTGACCTTTTACTTTCTCTTTTGCATTTATGGGTTGAGAAGTCTAGAAACTGCCACAGCTGCTGGTGATTCACTCTCCTGAAGTCTGTTCTGGCCATTCTGTACCACTGGTCGGGGCCGCCTCGGGTCTGGTCACCGGCAGTTCATGTGGCACTGCACTCAGCCCCCAGCCCTGTGTGATAGACCCTTTGTATTGGCCTGCCAGGCTGCCTTCAGCAGGAGATTTGTTCCCCTCTGTCACTTTGTGGGTTCTGTAGCTCCAAAATGTGTTAAGAGTCATATTTTACAGGTACTGGAGGTGGTTGGAGACACAGTCCAGCAGAGTTCCTGTTTTTACTCCGCCAACTTGGCTCCACGCCCCCCCCCCTTGAATTTTATAGGAGATATGACTTACTCCCTCCTCAGCCCACCCCTACCCCCCAAACTTTTGCCATTAATTACACATATATTACGCAGCATTCGGGCAGTGTGAAGAGGTGTAACAGATCATTAGCAAATTGCTTTAGATCCCAGTGTTTAATAATCCACAGCCCCTAACTGAGGAAAACTGAAGCTCTGACCACATCCCAATCAACTACACACATGTCTCCTAAGAGCAAAAAGAGGTAATGTGGTAAAGTGGAAATTTAATGAAACTTGGAGTGAAGAAACTCCTGGTCCTAATTTGGACTCAGAGTTAGTTCCTAGGGCTTCGATGCTTCCTGGATGTGTGGCTCTGAGCAACTCAACCTCTCTTGAACCTCAGTTTGTTCATCTGTAAAATGAAGATAATGAAATGTATACTACTCGCCTCAGAGAGTTGTTGAGGATAGCACTGTGAAAGCCTCAAAGGGTTATGGTGATATGAGACGCAAGTATTATTATTGCATTCTGAACCTGCTGAAGATACAAAGATGAATGAGAAATGGTCTTTGACCCTCAAATGGCTCATGGGGAGACATGAAAAGTCAAATAACAGTACAGCAAATATCACAAGGCAGTATATGAATGAGTAAATGCTCTGTGAGTGTACTATACAGATAATAAGTGCTATGAATTCAAAGGAGAAAATGAGAGAGACAGAGATCACAGTGTGGACAAGAAAGGCTTCATAGGGAATGCAGGGCTTGAGCTGGACTTTTAGTAGACATGCAGAGAGGAGTAGGAAAGGCATTCCAGGTGAGGGAAGTGGCTTGAATAAAGGCACAAGAAGTAAGAATTCACAGGGTTTATTCTGAGTGAGGTGAGTAGACTCAAAGGAAATGTATCAAGGTTTGGATCAGTTTATTAACTTCCAGAGGGCCTAAGGCATATAGGAAGTCTTCTATCCAAAATATAGCTGCTGCTTGGGAAACCCCTTTAGGGCCTAAGAAAGGAACGGACCACCCCAGGGCATTGATTAAGGTAGCCTTGAGAGAGCTGAACTCCAAGAGAGAGGCCCGGTTTGCAAAACATTGAATAAGACAGAATTTGAATAGTAGTCTCTAGGAGACTAGGAGACAGCAGTCTTGGTTCTGTGACTAGCTAGTTAGGTGACCTTAAGTAAACCCCTTCTCCTTACTGAGCCTCAATTTCCCCATCTGTAAAATAAGACGATTGGACTGGATGGTTTCTAAGATCTCTTACAGACAATCTATGTTCTATGAGCTGAGTGAAGGTTACTGCTTGGTAAGGAAGCTGATAGCCCCTCTTATGCTCTTTGCACAATTTCCCCAAGAAAAAGCCAGCTTAAGTGGAAAAGAGGAGGCTAATTAAATTGTGAGCTTAAATCACCTGTGTAGGCATGACCCCAAAGACCTCAAATTTGAGGACGCAGGCTACCCAGGAACAAGGAATTTTTTCTGAGTTGCTTCTAAATTAAGCCATCCAGAGTCTGTATCTGCCTGAAGCTAAGAAAATGTAATGGCTTTGGCAGGAGGCAGTTTCACAGAAAGGAACTCTGAGGTGATATAAGGTCAATGTAGGTAAATAAGGTAAGATCCCCTCTGACTATTAACAGTGATCTAGGACAAGGGCTTCCATACAGATTAGCAAAATAAAACTAGCCCCAATAAACCAGATCTGACTGAGCTTGGGTAGAGGCATCTACACTAGCACATTGCTTTATTTCTGAAACAGATCTGCATTTGGATGTTCTTAGGAGGAATAGAGATTTTTGTTTTACTCTCTAGTCTGCTCTACTTCCATAATAACATCTTGCTCCCTCTGAGGATAACTCCATCCCCAGGCATAATCCCTGCTTAGTTAGTCCCTGTTTGTAACTGCCCTATCCTGAGAAGTCCAAGCCACACTGCCTACTCTTGGGACTGCACCACCTTTACACCAACAGTTGCTTTCCCCCTGACCAGGTACGCCCTTCCCCTCTTTCCTCATCTTATTCTCCTTCCCTAGCCCTTTCCAACTCTTCTTATTGCTTTATCTTCCTCAATAAGAATATAAACTCCTTGAGGGTAGGGACTATCCCATTTTCTTGATTTTATATCCCTAGCATCTAGAACAGTGTCTGGTATTTAGTAAGCATTTAATAAATATTGCATCTATCTATATCCAAGAGGGCACCATTTGTCATTTACATTACCACTCTACTACTATTTGGGATCATAGTTATAGGATTTTAGATCTAGAAAGGAACTTAAAATATAGAATATCAGGACACAGAATATAAAATGTTAGAGCTGGAATGAAAGAACATAGATGTCATAGGATGTCAAGACTGGAAGGGAACTTATGTCAGAACTGGAAGGGACCATAGAATCTACAATGTCACCTGGAAAGGGCCTTATAAAATGGAATTTTAGAACTCAAAGGGCTCTTAGAACATAGCATGTTAGAACCATAAGGGGTTTTAGAACTGGGAATGTTAGAATTGGAAATAATCCTAAATATCATCTAGTGTAATTTCCTAACTATAAAGATGAAGAAAACTGAGGTGCAGAGAAAGGTTACATATCTGGTTATTGGAGGCATCTAGGAGGTATAACTAGGCTTGGAGGAGAGAAAATCTGAGTTCAAACCTGGCCTCAGATACTTACTAGCTATGTGACCCTGGGCAAGTCACTTAACCTCTGTTTACCTCACTTTTCTCAACTACAAAATGTGGCTAATAATAACACTTAACCCCCAGGATTGTTGTGAGGATCAAAGGGGATAATATTTGTAAAGCACTTGGCAGAATGCCTGGTACACAGTAGGAACTTAATAAATGCTTGTTTTTCTTTTCCTTTCCTATTGCCTAAGTTGGCACTAGAACCTAGTTTTCCTGATGCTCAACTCAAAATTTTTTACCATCACATGAAGCTAAAATTATTTATGTTCACTTGCTCCTTAAGTACCAAGCTGTGAATTCTATTTCCCAACACTCTTGAAATTATTGACTCCATTTTGATTCATTTTCTGAAGAAAGCTCTTAATGTTCATGAACAAGTTGGATTCATCATGGAGATGGTAACCATGTGATCTGGAGTAAGGGGTGGGGGGTGGGGGTGAGGGCAGGGTATAGTGTTGACCTGCTGGATTCTACTTTGTATATAGTAATTCATACAACTCACAATTAAGTTCTATGAGTCCAGAAATAGACAAGACCAGAAGGCAGCAAATTGGATTCTAGAATCTTGAGTTTTAGTGGTTATTTTTTATTTATGCTCTCATATTTGACCTGGGCAAGTCTCCTCAGCCTACCTTGTCAAAGGACACCAGCATTTCCTTTCTACTCAGTGATTTCTTCAGAATGAAGAAAAGAGGCAATATGACTTAGTGGAATGAGCATGAAGTAGGGAAATTGAGTCCTAGTCATGATGCTGATTGGGTACCTTGGATAGTTCATTTAACTCTCTGGGCCTTAGCTCTTTATTTAGCAAATGTGGGTTTAGACTAGATGATCTCTAAGGCCCTTTCTGGTGCTAGCATTCTATGATGTATATTTTCTAAGGACAGAGACACAGAGATCAATGCCTAGTGCCCCCTAGGGGAAATAGGATTTTCTGACTTTCCCTATCACTCAGGGATTATGGTATCACTTAATATGTCTTTTTGGTCTTTGTAAAATAGTGCCCAGGAATATCAAGGGGATAAAAGAAAGAAACAACAAAACCAGTGTTACATGAATTCACAAGCCTAACAGTTAAGAGTCCAATATATTAGTCTAGTTTCCTGGGTCAACTCATCTTTTCTTAAGGCCCAGCAGTATTCCTCCAAATCCAGAGGAATTGCCAGACCCCAAAAGACACCTGTAAATGTGGAGAATTGGTGTCCTACACTCTCAGTAGTTTAAATGCAGTCCTTCCTGTCCTACAGAGTTGAATGAGGTGACTTCTTTTACTCCATGCTCACTGACAATAAGGTGATTCTGTTATGATGCTTCTAATCTTCCCAGATTGAAATTTGGACATCATGGGGGGAAATGGAAGAGGAGAATAAAAATTATTAACCAGGTTAAGAAAAAAAAAACATTTCCTTAAATAATTTATTTTTTAAATCCCCAAACCTGACTATATTTGGGGGTGGGGGAAAGAGGAGGGAGAGAATAGAAAGAGGGAGTTTCGAGTTTTGCTCAGCATACTGGTAGGTTGTCCACTCTAATAAGGGGCACTAGAAGATTATAATCCCAGATCAATGATCAAGTCAAATTTGGGGTGGCTTAATTCCTAGGCAATTGTAGAACAGAAACCAGTTCAAGATGTGAGTACAGAACAGACTGCCTAAATTCTAATTCGTCATTTTCCAATTCATATTTTAAGTAATTTATTAGGATAGCATTATCTCCAGGGACAGTTGGTCACTTTTATTGTTTGTTCTCCTGCTAGCTTAAATTTTTCTATTGTCTTGAAATGGCTATCTTCATCTTCTCTCTTTTTCAAATGAATATTCCTCTCACTTGCATGGTGCTTTGACTTAGTCACTAAGTTAATCTCCCACCCTCTTCATCAAAGACAATAGTCTCTTCAAATCTGTAAGACCAGAGCAGTTTTATACCAAGGAAGAAAATTTCCCTACTTCCCCCATAAGGTCTCACTTGTGGTTTCAATCATGTGAACAGGTCATAACTAAGAATGATCTACCTCTGGGCATACCCTGTAATGGTGATCAAAGGATCATCTCTGACATGTGTCACATGTGCCATGAGCTTCCTAGGGGTGCCTAGGAAATTAGATCTCCTTAATACCATAAGTTGCAGAGAACATGCTGATTTTCATTCATAGAGGAAGTTGCATTTGAAATCACATGTATATATGCTTGAGTGTTCCCAAATTGTATGAAATGTATACTTGTCATTAAGTGTGCACACATGAAATCTTTCAGTGTTCCCATGTAATTCATCATCACAAAGGATCATATTGTGCCATAAGAAAAAGAAAGTTTGAGAACCCCTGCTCTAAAAGTCAGGAACAGAGCCCTCATGAGAAAGAATAGTTCAGAAACATAAGGACTGAGAATTTTCTGTTCTCAGAATAGAACCTAAAACTGGAGGCTCTTCCTATACCCTATTGCTTCATAATAATAACAGGATATGGGCCAGACCTGTGATTGCACTGGGTAAAAGGTGAGAAAACTCCCTCTGCCAACACAGATCAGCACCTTCTCTGTACCTTATAATCTTAGGTAAGGGGTTTATAATCTTTTTTGTGTGTGTCATGGACTCTTTTTGTTGTCTGGAAAAGAAAGTCCATGGGTCCCTTAGAATATATTTTTAAATACATAATATAAAATATATTAAAATTACAAAGGAAGATAATTATACTGAAATATGGTTATCAAAAATTTATTTAAATTCATGGACTTTTGATAATACTGTTGCTAGGTCTATATTAAATAGATTATGTTATATATATATATATATATATATATATATATATACACATATATATAAGCTCTTTTTGTGGTAGTAAAGACTTGGAAACTGGGGGGATGCCCATCAATTGAGTTGTAGTATCACTGTGATGTAATGCTATTGTACTAGAAGAAATGATGGAGAGAATGGTTTCATAAAAACTAAGATTTACAAGAATTATTGCAAAGTGAAGTGAGCAGATCTAGTAGAACATTGTTTACAGTAACAGCAGTATTGTAACAATAATCAACTATGAAAGACTTAGCTACTCTGATCAATAAATTGATCCATGATAATTCCAAAGGACTCATGATGAAAAATGCTATCCACCTCCAGAGAGAGAGAACTGATGGACATTGAGTGCAGTTTGAAGCATATTATTTAAAAATGTGGAAATTTTTGCATTACTTCATATGTATAATGAATATTGCACTTTTTGCCTTACCAATGGGCAGAGAAGGGACTGTAGGAAGAGAGAATTTGGAACTGAAAATTTTTTTAAATGGGTTTTTTTTTTTTACTTCTTTTTTCTTTTTATTAATTTATTTTTAGTTTTCAACATTCACTTCCACAAGACTTTGAGTTCCAAATTTTCTCCCTATCTCTCCCCTCCTCCCACTCCAAGACAGCATGCATTCTGGTTACCCCTTCTCCCAATCTGCCCTCCCTTCTACCACACACACACACACACACACACACACACACACACACACCCTTCTCTTAACCCCTTCCCTTCTATTTTTCTGTAGGGTAAGACAGATTTCTATACCCCATTGCCTAAATATCTTATTTCCCAGTTGCATGTAAAAACAATTTTTAACATTTGTTTTTAAAATTTTGAGTTTCAAATTCTCTCCCTTCCTTCCTCTCCACCCACCCCTATTGAGAAGGCAAACAATTCAATATAGGTTGTACATATGTAGTCATGCAAAACACTTCCGTAATAGTCATGATGTGAAAGACTAACTATATTTTCTTCTTTCTTCTTCTGCTCCCTGTTTATTCTATTCTCTCCTTTGACCTTGTCCCTCTTCAAAAGTGTTTGCTTTTGATTATCCCCTTCCCCAATCTGCCCTCCCTTCTATCATCACCACCCCCTCCTCATCCCCTTCCCCTACCCCTATCCTGTAGGGTAAGATAGATTTCCATATCCAATTAAGTGTGTATGTTATTCCTTCCTTAAGCCAAATCCAATGAGAGTAAGGTTCACTCATTCCCTCTCATGTCCCCTCTCTTCCCCTCCACGTAAAAGCTTTTTCTTGCCTCTTTTATGTGAGATAATTTACCCTATTGTACCTCTCCCTTTTCCTTCTCCCAGTACATTCCTCTCTAATCCCTTAATTTTATTTTTTAGATATCATCCCTTCATATTCGATTCACCTTATGCCATCTATCTATCTATCTATCTGTCTGTCTGTCTGTCTATCTGTATGTATGTATGTATATGAGTGTATATGCATGCATATGTATGTATGCGTATATGTGTGTGTGTGCATGCATGTATATGTATGTATATGTGTATATGTATGTATATATGGTAGTTTGGTTGGTTATTGTCCTTAGTTCTTGAAGAGGACCAAAATGACATCACTACGCTAAAGTCAAGTTCCAGTGTGTCTGACTGTGGCTGATCAGACCGATACAAGCTCAGAATGCTCTACCACAGGATGGGCACAAATAGTCTGTGTGAACATTTGGGGTGGATTCTCCAAATTTGCACATCCTGCATTTCCTTTGAGCTGTTTCAATTCTGCTTTGCTCATAGGGCACAGCACCTTCTCTGATGTGAGCACACCATGCTTAGTGGTCCTGTGCCAGTGTCTCCCATGCCACACAATCAATTCCAAAATTCTTGAGAGAAACCTTGAGAGTGTTCTCGTATTGCTTCTTCTGACTACCATGTAAATGCTTGCCCTGTGTGAGTTCTCCGTAAAACAATCTTTTTGTCAAGCATATGTTTTGTATTTGAACACTGTGGCCAGTCCATCAGAGCTGTGCTCTCTGAAGTAGAGTTTGAATGCTATTTAATAAATGACTTGGATAAAAGCATAGATGGTATGTTTACCAAATTTTCAGATGATGCAAAGCTAGGATAGCTTGGATGAAAAAAACCAAGATCTAAAAATATCTTGATAGAGTTGAATAATAGAGACTTAGATGAAATTTAATAGAGAGAGATAATTCTAAAGTTGTATACTTGGATTTAAAAAATCAGCTTCTACAAGTATAAGATGGGGGAGGCATGATTAGATAGCAATTAGTCAGGAAAGATATGGGGAAAGTGATGGGTGAGGGGCAGATGGTGGCAGACTAGTTCAATATGAATCCACAATGTGAAAGAAACTTGAGACTGATTTCATTGGAATACCTCCAGAGAAAACTCCTACTTTCTCTGCAACTTTGAGTGTTGTTTAGAGCATTGAGAGGTTAAATGATAATAGGTACCTCGACTTACCCCCTTCTCTCTCTTTCTCTCTCTCTCTCTCTCTCTCTCTCTCTCTCTCTCTCTCACACACACACACACACACACACACACACACACACACACACACACACACATACATACTCTTTTCTTAACCCCTTATAATTCAGTTTCTGACCTTGTTATTCCACAAGAACTTCTCTCTCTAAAGGTATCAGTGACTTCTTAGTTACCAAATCCAGTGGCCTTTTCTCAGTCTTCAGTCTCTTCCACCTCTGTGCAGCCTTCAACACTGTTAATCATTCTTTTACTCCTTAATACTTTCTTGTTTCTAGGTTTTGAGGACACCATTCTCTCCTGGTTCTCCTCCTACCTATCTAACTGCTCCTTCTTAGTTTTGTTTTCTAGATCCTCATCCAGATCACCCCTCTAACCATAGCTGTCCAACAGGGTTCTGTCCTGCTCCTTCTCTTTTCCTTCTATGTTTCCTTAGTGATTTCATCCCATGGATTATATCCCATAGATTTAATTACTATCTTCTATTCAGATTATTCTCGTATCTAATTATACTGTCCCAATCTCTCTGCTGACCTCCAATATTGCTTCTCTAACTGCCTTTCAGACATCTCAAACTGGGTATCCAATGGACAGCTTCAACTCAACATGTCCAAAACAGAATCTTTTCCCCTAAACTCTCTCTTCCCCCTTTCTCCTACCTACCCTATTATTGTAGAGGTCAACACCAACTTCCCCGTCTCTCAGAATTGCAATTTAGGTGCCATACTTGATTCCTCACTATCTCTTAGACTCACTGGCCCCCCCACCCCAGTCACATTCAACCTGTTGTCAAAGCCTGTCAATTTCAGATTTGCAACATCTTTCCAATATGCCCCCTTCTCTTTTCTGATACTACCTCCACTCTGGTAGAGAACCTCATCACCTATCACTTGGACTGTTTCAATAACCCACCGGAGGGTCTGTCTACCTTACATCTTTCTCCACTCCAATGCATCCTACATTCAGTCACTAAAGTGAATTTCCTAAAGCACAGGTCTGACCATGTCACACCTCACATCCCCCACTAAAAAACCCTCCAGTGGTTTCTTAGTGCTTCCAGGATCAAATATAAAATGCTCTTTTTGGCATTCAAAGCCCTTCATAACCTAGACCCCTCCTACTTTTCCAGCCTTCTTACATCTTACTCCCTGCCACACACTCTTCAATCCACACACAATTCAGTCCAATGACACTGGCCTCCTGGATGTTCCACAAATAAGACACTCCATTTCTCAGCTCTAGGTATTTTCTCTGGCTGTTCCCCATGCCTGGAATTATCTTCCTTTTCATCTCTGCCTACTGACTTCACTGGATTCCTTTAAGGTATATCTTGTCTCTCTCATTATATTGTGAGTTCCTTAAAGGCAGGGACTATCTTTTGCCTCTTTTTGTATCTCCAGCACATAGCACAGTGCCTGACAAATAGTGGATGCTTCATAATGTTTACTAATTGATAGATATATAACTTATTTACTTTCATTTCCAAATGTGCCCCCCTCTCTCCTGCAACAAGCCATCTCTTATAAAAAGACAAAAAAAGTTGTTCAGAAAACCTAGCCCTCACATCAGTCAAGTCTGATAATATATGCAAATGCTCTATATTCATAGTTTCTCACCTATCCAAAGAAAGAAGAGAGGTACATTTTCTCATCTCGTTTTTGGGACCAAGTTTGGTCATTGCAATTACACGTGATTCAATTTTGGTGGATTTTGTTTCGGTTTTGTGCTTTCCATTTACATTGTGGCAGTCACCATGTATGTTGCTTTCTGGGTATTGCTTCCTTTACTCTGAATCAGTTCATATATCTTCCTATACTCCTATGAATTCTTCATATTCATAAGTTTTATGGCTCATGAACATATATTTTTTTAAAATCTTAGTGAGTTTTCTGCGTGTCTGCATTAGTCTTGTCAGACAACTTCCATTTTTCCTCCTAATTGTGATTGTTTCTCTTTGGGTCATCAGAACTTCATTCTTGAATGATTCCCAGTCCTCCTGGGCTAACTTTCTTCATAGAATTTTAGTTCATGTCATTCTATGTTACCTTTTCTCTTAATCCTTTCAGATCATTTCTCCCAAAAGTCTAGAGTAAATGACAGGCCAATCAGAGATTTCTTCCTTTATCACAAATATTCATAATTCTCTTTCCCTCTATTTCCATCCTGTAACTTTTCACTTCTAAAACTCAGTCACAACTCTTGAAACTTATTCCAGGCATGAGAAGAGACAATCATGGCTCTGGATGGAAACTCAATTTATGGTCACATAATGTCAGTACTAGAAGGGACCTTGGAGATCCTTTCATCCACCAACCCCTCTATTACCTTATTTTATACTTTCAGAAACAGCTCCACAGATGGGAGGAGAATTTCCTGAATTACCATTGCAAAAAGTCATGCAAATATGTCCTAGTCATCCTCATGTAAAATTAGAATTTCTCTATACAACACCAAGGTAAAGCACAAAAATTGGACAGGAATTTAGTTTATATTCAGATGGATAATTCAGCCCCCAGGGTGGGATTAAGGACTGAATTATCTGGATTATAGGACTGTCTTAAAATGGACTGTCGCTCTATCATAGCTGGTATGAGTAAATCTGGAACTTGGTACAAAAACTTCACAAAGATGGGCCACTTCAAACTGTGAATGACTTAGCCATTCCCAGCAATACAATTATCCAAGACAATCCCAAAGGACTCATGATGAAAAATGCTATCCACCTCCAGAGAAAGAACTGATAGAGTCTGAATGCAGACTGAAATGTACTATTTTTTCACTTTATTATTTTTTTTAGTTTTCTTACACAAAATGACTAATATGGAAATATGTTTTATATGATTGTACATGTATAACCTGTCTCAGATTGCTCACTATCTAAGGAAAGGGGAAGGAGAAGAAAGGAAAGGGAGAATTTGAAACTCAAAATTTTTACAAATGAATGTTAAAAATGTTTTTATATGTAATTTGGGGGGAGGGAATAAAATATTATTTTTTAAGAAGATGGACCAGTTCAGTAGAGATGGGATGAAGTGGAATGGGGAGAAAGGCCTCAGATACTGAAATACAAGACCCCATGGGCAGAGTCCTAGGACCTAGGTCTCTGGTACAGAATTGCCAATGAGTTAGAGAGCAGGATGGGATTGAGCTAGGAAGGAGTTAATCTATCTGCTAGAGAAATAGGCAGTTGGGTAGCTTCCTATTTCATTAATTATTCTTGTTAACTGGGTACTAACATCAAAATTTTTTTCTTACCTACTTAAAAAGTACAAATGTCATCAACACACTCTAAATTTTGGCATCTTGGGAAGAAGCCCCATTTGTTCTTCCCTCATTATATCTCTCTATCCTTTATTTATCTCACTAGGTTCCAAAGTCAATAAAGGTTTACATAAATGAGAAAGCCACAATAGATTACTAAAGGAAGCTGGGATAGTCTAGGACCTTTCCAAACCTTTTGAGATTAAATTAATTTCAACAAAGAACACACTTATGTATAAGGAATAATGATATGAATAAGATTCAATCTCTCCTTTCAATGAGGTTAAAATTTACTAAGGGAGATAAGATACATACCTCAATAATTCTAAGACAAGGTCAGATATAATGAGTATATAAGAGAGGTGCAAAAAAATGCTATTGGTGTCTAAAGAAGGTAGAGATAATTTCTAGCTGAGATATTAAATGAGACAATATTTATAAACCACTTAACACAGTGTCTGGCACATGGCAGACACTAAATGTTTATTCCCTTTCTCTTCTCTGAGATTTACATTCAGAAGGCAAATTCTAAGTACTTCCCCAAACTCTCAGAGATGAAATCGGAGGACTCCTGATTTAACCCAGTTTGACTATTTTTATATTTTGATGTGTTTATGGTCTTAGTCTAGTATAAAGCCAAAAACAAGTGAACAAACAAAAAAAATCAGTGTTAAGCTTCTTTGTTGTTTATTTAAAGGGTCAATAGAAGATCAAGACAGGCTTTCCCTTTGTGACAATGATGGGTATAAATTTGGAGGCTCAGGTAAAAAGCCCAGAATCACTGATATGCTGCATCCCAGAGGTTCTGAGGCTTACTTGTGACTATCTGTAATCATTCGGATTTGCTAATAAGCCAGTAGGAGAGAATAGCAAAATGCTAGAATGTTGGATTTGTATGAGAATTCTGCAGATATGGAAAGTGAACCATGGCTGGGCATGGTGCCACACACCCACAATTCCAGCTACTGAGGAGGCTGAGGCTAGAGAATCTCTTGAGTTCAGGAGTTCTGATATACAATGGGCTAAGCTGCTAAGGTGTTTGCACTAAACTCAGCATTCATATGCTGTACTCCCCGAAGTGGAGGGCCACCAGGTTGGCTAAGGAAGGGTAAACCAGCCCAGATCAGAAAAGGAACAGATCAAGGCTTCTGTGCTGATCAGAATGGGATCAGGCCCCTACACATCCAGCTTGGGTGAGAAAGGAAGATCCAATCTTTAAAAAGGAAGTGAACCAAGAAATAAAATTTGAGTAAGGGCTTGTCAAGTATACCCATACTTAGCATGGTGGTGAAGAGAATGGGGTAGCTTTTTAAAAATATCAGACAATTTCAGGGTCACAAGAGGTTTTAGAGATCATCAAATCAAATACATACCTGAACAAGAAACACTTAGACAATTTCTTTAACAAGAAGCTAATGAGTCTAGACCTGAAGACCTCCACTGGTGGGAAAAACCCATTAACTCCCAGAGCAGCCTATTCCATTCTGGACAGCTCCAGTTATTAGGAAATTGTTCCTTATTCTGAGCCCAGATCTACTTCTTCAGCTTTCACCTATTACTCCTATATTTTCCCTCTGAGCCTAAGCAGAAGAGATACTCTTCCACATAATAGCTTTTCAAATACTTAAACTGTTATTCGTCTCCCCCCACCCCCACCCTAAGTCTTTCTCCTTACCAAGGCAAACATATCTTCCTATGCACTTGATCCCATCCCCTCCAGCTTCTCTATAAGCCTGCCTCTTCATTTATCTCTGCTCACTTTATAATCTTCAATATCTCTTTATCCATTGACTGCCTCTCAGTCACCCACAATCATTCCCAGATCTCTCCCCACTTTAAATTTGTTTTATTTGTCCCCACTATTCCCTTCAAGTATTCTGTATATTTTCTTCCTCTAACTGCCAGACATATGGGGGAAAGTCTACACTCATGGTCTCCACAGCTTCATTTTTCTCCACTCCCATTCACTTCCCAACACCCTGCAATCTGGTGTCTAACCTCACCACTCACCTGAAACTGCTCTCTCCAACGGTTACCATGATCCCTTAGCTACTAAATCCAATGGCTTTTTCTCACTCACCCTTCTTGACCTTTCTGTATCCTTTGACACTGCTGACCACTTTTACCTTCTAGATACTTTCTCTTCACTGAATTTCCATGACACCCAGTCACTTTCTATTTGTCTAACCATTCTTTCTGTCTCCGTGGATCTTCATCCTCGTCCTACTCTCTTTGTATGAATGTACCCCAGGGTTCTATTCTGGACCATCTCTCTTCACATTCTTCCTCTTGGCGATCTCAGCAGCTTCTGTGACTTGAATGATCCTTTTTATGCAGATGCTTCATTCCTCACCTCTCTCCTGAGCTGTGAACCTTAATCAACTTCTGTTAGACGTTTCCAGCTAGATGTCCCATAGGCATTTCAAACTCAACATGTTCAATTCACCTTTCCCCCCAAACCCATGCCTTTTTTTCTAACTTCATTATTTCTTTTAAGTTTACCTACCATCTTTCTAATCCCTCAAGTTGGAAACCTCAGAGACATCCTCTACTCTTCATTCTCCCTCATCCACACTTCCACATACAACCAGGTGCACCTCCTTTTGATTCTACCTTTACAACATCTCTTTTTTAACATGTATTTTATTTTTAATTTATGGAATAAAACAAACCTTTCCATAACATACTATAATAAAAAAAATAGATGATTGCACATGAAACTGAAAAATCTATTATGTACAACTTCCTGTTCTTTTAAAATATATAATAAAGTTGTATAAATTTCTTTTTTTCTTCTTCTTACTTCCCTCCCAAGATGGCTACCATTAGACACAAATTGTGTGTGTGTGTGTGTGTGTGTGTGTGTGTGTGTGTGTGTGTGTGTGTGTAAAACCATTCTATACATAATTCGATTTTACCAAGTTCATCTCTTGTAGCTGTTTCCTTTTCTCCACTCACACAATCATCGTCTTGTTCAGGCCCTCAGAGCCTGGACAACAAATAGCAACATCCCAGACAATTGCAATAGTCTCTTCATTGGGCTTCCAGACTCCGGTCACTCTCCTCTTCAATCCATTCTCAACAGATCTACAAAACTGATATTCCTTAAGTGGAGGTCTGACATGGTCACTTCTCTGCTCAATAAACTTCAATGGCTATCTAGTGATAGATAAGCTAAAATAGGATCTCCTCTATTTAGTATTTAAAGTCCTTTACAACCTAGCCCCAGTCATTCTTTCCTGACTTATCTCAAATTAGTACACCCTCATACACCCTATCTTCCAGCCAAATTGGTCTACTTGCTATTCTCCATTCATGACATTTCAGGATCCATAGTCCTTTAATATCCGTGATCCTAACTCTCATCTCTGTGTCTTTATACAGGCTGTTCTCCATTTCCAGAATGTTTGTCACTTCTGCTTTCTACAGCCTTTAACTTCTTTTGAGGCACAGCCCAGGTGCCACTTCCTACAGGAAGCCTTTCCTGATCTCCCCAGATATTATTGCTCTCTACTCTCTGTACCCCCAGTGCAGCACAGTGTGTGGTGCACAGTAGGCCCTCTATAAATACTTGCTGACACGTTTAATTAAATCCCCAATTCATTCAACAGATCTTTACATGGCATGATCTCCAGTCCTCTCACTATCCTGGTCATCATTCTCCAGACAAGTTCCAATATGTCAAACCTCTAGAAAATGAAGGGTGAGGGAAGAGAACATGCCACACTAGTATCTATCTCATTAAACTAGACATAGAGGAAAAAGACTTAGAAGTTGTTGGGCTTAGTACTGAGTCTGTCCCCACATCCTTGGTTCCCTACAACCCTCAACTGCACCCAAGTGAGTGACCATGCAAAGCATGGGAAACCTACTAACCCTAAGAAATCCTGCATTTCGCAAATCAAAACAACTTTGAGGTACCACATCTCACCCGGCAGATTGGCTAAGATGACAACAGGAAAATGACAAATGCTGGAGAGGATGTGGAAAAATTGGAACACTAATATATTGTTAGTGGAGCTGTGAACTGATCCAACCATTCTGGAGAGCGATCTGGAACTATGCCCAAAGGGCTATAAATAATTGCATGCCCTTTGACCCAGTAATACCATTTCTGGGGTTGTATCCCAAAGAGATCATAGAAGTGGGAAAAGGACCCATACGTACAAAAATATTTATTGCAGCTCTCTTTGTGGTGGCAAAAAACTGGAAATTAAGGGGATGCCCATCAATTGGGGAATGGCTGAACAAGCTATGGTATATGAATGTAATGGAATACTATTGTGCTATAAGAAATGGGGAGGAGACTGTCTTCATATTTACCTGGAGAGGCTTATACAAACT
>CM053581.1:223434899-223453780 GCA_028627135.1 Pseudochirops cupreus
GAACAAGGGGGGAGGGGGGAGGATAGGAAGGAGGGACATATAATCAGTCTCTCACAATATGCCCACTGTGGAGAGGTTCTGCGTAATTACACATGTACAGCTTGTATTTAATTACTTGTCTTTCCAGTGGGGATGGGTGATGAGGGAGGAAGGGAAAGAATCTAGAATTTAAAGTTCTATAATCAAATGTTAAAAATATATATGCATATATATTATTATTATTATTATTATTATTATTAACTACATCCAAGTGGGAATTAAGATGCACAGGCACTGTGGTAGGGAGATCCATCCTGCCCTACCGGAAAGTCAGAGGGGTGAGGGGGAGGACATAGCAGAGAGCAGATTGGAGGAGGGGTTATACAGTGGGATGGCTGTTTTGAGATGTTGGGTAGGGGAAAGATGGGGAGAAAATTTGTAACTCAAAATCTCGTGGAAATGAATGATGTAAACAAGAAAATAAATTAATTAATTTTTAAAAAATTAATAAAAAAGAAAGAAAATGAAGGACAGACACCACAACAACAATTTCCATAATAACATGGACAGACCCTAGAAGACGCAAGTGAAGGGCACAGCAAAGAAGACCTCATTCAACATGATATTGTTTGAGGAGATCTTCCAGACAAATAAGTGATTCGGAAAGGTACGTAAAACAGTCCTTGGTTGGACAATGCTGTAGAATGTTGCAATCTACCCTTTATTCCTCTCTTGGCACTTTGGACCAGGGAAAGGAGAACTGAGTTTGGAGTCGGGAGACTTGGGTTTGAGTTCCATTTCCAGGACTAACAGTTATATGACCTTGGGAAAATCACTTCACTTCATTAAACCTCAATTTCCCCATCGCTAAAATGGGAATAATAACACTTGTACTACCTAAGGGTTGTTGTGAGTGATATACTTTGGGAATCTTAAAATACTATAAAAATTTTGGAGAACAGAACTAGAAACAGTGGCAAAAGTAATAATGTTATCTGCCATTAATATAGTACCATGCAAATATTATTTCAGTTTATCCTCACAAGAGTCATGGGAGGTAGGTGCTGTTATTATCTCATTTTACACGTAAGGAAACGGGGGGCTGAACAAGGTTAAGTGACTTACCTAGGGTCACACAACTAGTAAGTGTCTGAGGCCAGATTCAAACTCAGGTCATCCTGACTCCAGGCCCAGTGCTCCATCCACTGTGCCACAAGCTGCCTCAATAAGAACACAAATTTTGACAGAACGTACAAAAGCACTCTCTAAAAAGTGTATCTAAAACAATTCTTTCCGACAACAGAATAGACTGCCTTAAGAGCAAGTGAGTTCAATTTTCAAGCAGATTCAGGATATTTATCTAACAGAGATAATAATAATAATAACATGTTATAAAAATTTGCAAAGTCTTTACAAATATCTCAGTTAATCCTCGCAGCTGCTATTCCCATTTTACAGATGAAGAAACTAAGGCACAAAGAAATTAAATGACTTGCCCTGGGTCACACAGCTAGTGTCTGAGGCTGGATTTGAACTCAGGTCTTTCTGACAGCCAGGAGACCAAACTACAGTTTTTTTTTAAATGACATGGATTTTAAAACTCGAAATCTTGGAGTTTTGAGGCTATGGAGTGTTTCTTTACTGACAGGGTCTTAATTAGAAAGTAGGGGGTCAGGTCAGGATGTTCCATGAGAGGGCCTGACTCCTGACTCCTCTCTCTTATTCCCTCTCTACTACATCCCCCACCACTGGCCTCATGGCAGCCTATGGGCCCTAATATTTGTCTACAATCTCAGGGGCTGAAAACACTTGAAAATCTCACCATCACACCAGCTATGGGCTACGAATTTTTGTATGGATATTTAAACAGCTCTTCTGATAGTTCCTAGGACTAAAGAGTTAGAAGGGACCTCAGTAATCATCTAATTTAACCTCTTCATTCTTAGAAAGATTAGAAAACCGAGTCCCAGAAAGGGGGCATGACGTGCCAAAAAGAAAGAGCTGAATCAGGATTCCCAAGGTTGAGCTACAAAGCACTACACTGTTTCTTCTCTAGACATCCAAGGTAGCATTATAGAAGCAGTTAGGTGGCAAGGGCTTAGAGTCAGAAAAACCTGAATTTAAATCCTGCTTCAGTCATGACCAGCTATGTGATCCTGGGTAAGTTACTGAATCACTATCTGCCTTTTTCCTCGTCTGTAAAAACAGAGATAATAAGAGCACCTAGGGTAGCTGGGTGGAACAGTGGATAGAGTACCAGGCCTGGAGTCAGAAAGAGCTGAGTTCAAATCCAGCCTCAGACACATATTAGCTGTGTGACCCTGGGCAAGTCCTTAACCCTGTTTGTCTCAGTTTCCCCAACTGTAAAATGAACTGGAGAAGGAAATGATGAACTACTCCAGTATCTTTGCCAAGAAAACCCCACATGGGGTTATGAAGAGTCGGGTACGACTGAACAACAGTAAAACAGGACCTACCTCTGAAGGTGGTTTGTTATGAGGATCAAATGAAATAATAATTGTAAAGTGCTTTGCAAATCTTAAAGCGCTAAAGAAATGCTGGCTATCCTCACCATCATCACCAAACAGTAAAGTGGGAAGAGCCCCAGAACGGAAATTAAAAAGGGTTGAGTTTGTGGTGTTGTTGTTGTTGTTGTTGTTACTGAGTCATGTCTGACTTTTCCTGACCCCGTTTGGGGTTTTCTTGGCAAAAATACTGGAGTATCACCCTTTCCTTCTCCAGCTCATTTTACAGATGAGGAAACTGAGGAAAACAGGGTTAAGTGACTTGTCCAAGGTCACACAGCTAGTAGGTGTCTGAGGCCAGATTTGTGCTCAATTAGATGAATCTTCCTGTCTCTAGGCCCGATGGTTTATCTACTGTACCAACTAACTGTCCCTTGTGCTGTGTAACTCAGGGTAATTCATTTTACTTTTTAGAATCTCAAGCTCTTCACTTACAAAATAGAGATTATTAATAATATTATTAATAATATTTGCACTATCTAAGTCCTCTAGGGTTTTTTTGTAAGGAAAACATCTTATAATCTATAAAAATCCCATATAAATATGAACTATACTTATTTAGCTCATGAATCTGGTCAACTTGGTCATCCCTTTGAGTTGGTCCTGGGGTAGAATTCCCAAGGATCATAGGTCCAGGACTTTTCGGGGTTGGGTAAAAGAAAGGGATCAAGGTTGTAATGAAGGCTTGCCAGCACCAGAGCCCCCAGTTAGGCCCTTTTCTCCGTATCCCTTAAGCTCACCACTTAGGCTAACTCGGAATACCTATCTCCAGGCACAATCAGCTAGGTTCTACTCCTGTAAGATGCAGTGTCACCAAGGTCAGGATTCAGCCCCTCCCCTTTAACAGCTGCCAAAAGCTGAGCCACGAGTTTGGCTGAGTGAAGCTCTTCTAATTTTGTTTCTCTGTTGGAACCTGCTGCTAGCTAGGTGCCATGTGATTCTTGCTTCCCTGAGCCAAACTTCATTAAGAGCACGCAAGGGAAGAAATTAAAAATCCAGTGCTGGAACAGGAAAGAAAGCTTTGTCAAAGTAGAAAGAATTCAAATAAGATAGAAGGAAGAACTTCCTTTTGGTGGTTGGTAGATTATGTACCTAACCACTGCAGGAGGCTGTAATAGCTCCTTTAAGATTTTTAAAGGTATTCCTCAGAGATGAAGGCACACCAGGATTCTGACGATGTGACAGGTACCGTTAGGCATTTAAAATACAGATAGTAGGAAAGTTGTCTTTAAAATGTTTCTTTGTATCAAATTATGTTTTTCCATTGGCTTTCATTATATAAAATTGAATTATATTCCCAAGGGAGTAGAAGAGCCCCACTCCTCCAAAGGAATCAATGTGACTAATTCCAAACCCCACACAGTTCATTCCAAGAGCCCCACGCTTCTTTTTCTCCTTGTTGTCTTTCAAAGTTTTCGATCTTCAGCTACAGCCTTTCTCTGTGGGTTTTTAGACCACAGGAGAGGCAAGATGACATAATGAATAGAAAGATGGTAACCCTGGAGTCAGAAATTATTATTATTATGATGATGATGATGATGATGATTACCATGGGATCACAGAAAGAAAGCTCGAAGAGACCCATTGGGGCATCTAGTCCAACCTCTTATTTTACAGATGAGGAGGGATACTGAGATCAGGGTAGTTGATGCACTTGCCAAAGGATACAGCAAGACCTGCGTTCAAGTCCTGCCCCTGATATAGTATTGAGTGTTTGACTGAGAATAAGTCTCTCAATATTGGAGGTATTCTAGGAATGTAAGGTGCCAATCTTCATCGGTTGAGAAACTTCATTAAAGAGAACCTCTACATGAAAACAGGTTTGGTCCCTCCTCCCCCCAAAAAAGTTATTTTTTTTTATACTATCATCTCATACCATTTTATACTATCACCAGATATCATTTAAAAAATCTGTAACTTGGAGGTTCTGGCTTGAGGAAAACCAATTTTAATCCTCTACTTTCTCAATGCAGTGATTTGGAAATATTCCAAAAAGGGCTGATTTGCAAGGAGGGATAACTATACTTAAAGGAAGAATATCATTCACTTCTGGACTTCTGAATCACCTTTCCCATTGTTCTTTCTAATGGCTGGTGCTTTCCATGATTCTCCCACTACTCCCAATCCCACTGTTCTGTTGCCCTACATAGAAATATGAGGTGATTTGCATCTCTGTACAAAGAAAGCTGGAGGATTCTTCTCATCACTGGTTCAGAGATCCACGGGACCTGAAATTTTTCTTTCCTAGACTTGGAAAAGATAGCTTGGGAAGTTTTCCCATCATTTGAACTGGGCAGGAAAAGATGGGGTCCAAGAGAATGATCAAAAAGTCAGAATCTCTTTTCCACCCTTTTTTTGGGGGCGGGGGGAGTGGAGGGAATGGAAAGAGGACGAATAGACAGACAGGGGAACTGCTCTCCCCCAGGGTTTGGTGGAGAGTTAACTTTCCAGCCTGTTATAATTTGTAAAAGAGCTTAAAGATAGAAAGGAAAATCCTTTCTTAGATTCAGCAGCTTTCACTAATCAGCTGCGACTCTAAATGTCACTGCTTGGCTGATTGTGCCGTCATGTTTCACCTCTTCCTATTATATCAGTGAGCTGGGCCCAGGAGACTAAAGGCAGGGTTAGTCTTCCACAGAGAGACAGAGTCAGAACCCAGGGTTCAGAGCACGAAAGCTTGTAAATCAAACTGTTAGTTTAATAGCATGTGCCATTATTCTAAACCAGTGGGGCTGAAACCAGCAGTCAGATGAAAATAGTCTATTTGTCCATACTTTAGTGACTGAATGACTATGTAATATCAGTAGTTGGTGGTGCTATGGAGGAGAGACAAAGTCTGTTGGGGGAGAGGGTGTATATAGGGATTTGGGCTTAGGCAGGCTGCCTTGGGTGCCTTAGACAGGTTCCCTCGCCGAAAGAGATCTAGGACCATTAGGTAAAATATTTCTAGACTTCAGAATTGGACTAGAGCAAGAATTCTTAACCTGGGGTCAGTGAACTTTATTTGAAAAAAATGTTTTGTAACAGTATTTGAGCATAATTGGCTTTCTTTGTAACCCTTTGTATTTCATTTTATACATTTTAAAACATCGTTCTGAGATGAATTCCATAGGCATTGCCAGACTGTCAAAAGCATCCAGTACACACATGCACACAGACACACATACACACACACACACACGTACACGCACACGCACATGCACATGCGCACACACACACACATACACACATACTACTCCTAGTTCAAATCTTCTGTGCTCTGAAGTCCCTTTTAGTTTGGGCATTCTACATTCAAAGACCTCTTCCAGCTTTAATATTCTGTGTTCTAAGACCTCTTCCATCTTTTTTGGTATTCTATATTCTGTGGTCTTTTTCATTTGCAATAGCTTATGTTCAAAGGACCTTTTCAGTTCTGACATTCCATGAGTTCCATGATTCATAGCTGTGTGTGAGTAAGTATAGGGAAGTAAGGAGAGCTCTGGAGGTCCCATAGCCTCATGGTGCATGGAGACAATGCCCAAATTTGATTTCTGTGTCTGACTGAGGTCAAATAAAAGGAAATGGGCTTTAATTGTAACAAATTACAGTTCAGTTAGACATGATGAAGACACTTTTTACTCTAAGGATAATCACTCAGTGGAACAGGAGATACTTTTGACACTAAGGAAAATCACACAGTGGCACAGGAGCCTCTGTCCTAAGAGACCTTTATAAAAAGAATAAACCATATGGTTTGGAATGACTTGAGTGGCCTGCTGAGATCTGTCCTACAGAGGTTTATGCCAAGAGTGCTTGGAGTAGGGGATGCCTCTCACTCTGTCTTTAGGCCCAATGCCTCAGTATTACTCCCCTGTTGCCAGATAAGGTTGGTGTTTCCCAACCCTTTTCAGCCTATGACATACCAAAGATCTTGCCAAGAAACACTGGGATATCTGGGAATTGTGCTCATCCCACCCCACTCTGTCCAGCCCCCCACTGATCCAGCCACCTGTCCATTCTATAGGCATAGGATGCTTAGTACTGGAAGGGACCTTAGAAATCATCTAGTCCAATGGCCTTACTTTACATATGGAGTAAAATAAGACTTAGTGAGGAGTTGTGACTTGCCCAAGATCACACAGCTAGTCAGTAGCCAGATCCAGGGTAAAATGCAAGAATCCCATTCACTGGTCAGGGTTTTTGGTTCCATATATTCCCTACTTCTGAGCACATGGACAACCCCATGAACATATCAGCCCTTTTCTTCTCTTTCTCCACCCCAGTCATCTCCCATAGTTTCCAGGCAGACGTTTGTGAAAGAAAGTGATACTGAACACAGTTGGGGAAAATCTACAAAGGGCCCATCACATTGCATTGTAATCAACAGAAAACAATGAATTCTTTCCCCAAAATCCTTTGATCTGAGATGACAGGTCCTGAGCTGACTTTTGGCCCTGGGTTTTACCACTTTTATAAATCCCTATTCTCACTCCCCCTTTCCTTAACACCTTTACATTCAGAGAACTTTTTTTTCCAGTGAACTTCTAAAAATTGTATTTCATCTTATTTTCAAGTAAAGATCTGCCTTTTCTCCTTCTTTCCTTCCTTCCACCCCACTGAAAAAGCAAGAAAAACAAAACCCCTGTTACAAACATGTATGATAGTCAAGCAAAATAAATTCCTGTATTGGCTATGTCCAGAAAAATATGTCTCAATCTTCAGTCTTAAATCCATCATCCCTCCATCAGGAGAAACTCATGTTTCATCATGAAGCCTCCTCTCTAGTGAAGTTGTACATCAGAGCAACTCTAGCCCTACCCTTCTACTCCTACTGGTCATTACAGTATGGATAAAGGGATGAAAAACATGGGTTAAGTACTTACTATGTGCCAACCCTTGTATAAATGCTGCGGTTATAAATTCTGATAATATAGGTCCACTAGAGGACTACAGTCAGTTGTAGTGAACCAGAGAAAGTCTCAAATCTGTCCATACCTCTGCTTGTTCTGGAGGCAGGTGGAGGAGTGAGGCTTGGCAAGAATGAGTTCCAGAGAGGGCTTGTTTATTCTCCATGCATTAGTCTCTCCCACCTCAGACACAAGAGAGACTCCTGGGCAGGACTAGGGGCAGGGGTGGGAGCAGGTGGTAGATTCTTTCAGAGAAATATCACCATTTATAGACTCACTGAGTTTTTGGAGAAGCAAGTTTGCTAACTTGTGTTGACCCAACAGAATGAACGTGCTCCCCGCGCCCCTGCCTGCCGCTTTTCTGTGTGAAAGGTGTTTAATTATTTCTGACAGAGTTCAGTTTCGACATCTGTTCATGAGGGGGGAGAGTCCATTTAGGTTATCCATCATTGTGACAGGTTTAACTTTTTTGGAAAAGATTTTTTTCCCGTCATAATGGGGATGGGGGATTGGGAGTAAGAAGAAGGGGGAGGGGGGCAGAGGAGGAGAAAGAGGTTGGGGGAAGGGGGCAGAGTTGGGGGATAAGGGGGAAAGTGATCTGCAGGAAGAGTACAAAGCTCCTGCTAATACTCCAATCATACAGGCAAAGCCAATACCAATCCTGTTGAAAGAGGGATGGAAAAAAAAAGGGTCCTTGGGCTACACTACTCCTGGGCTAATTCACTTACAATAGCAAAGCCTTTACCCACTGTAACTGAGAAAAAGGGAGAGGGATAAATATTCCCAGGAGCCATTGTTTCTCTGAAAGCACTCACAGTCCCCAAAGTTGCTCCCAAATCTGTTTAATGGCTAAATGAATGACAGTTGGCAGTGGAGCTGGGGGAGCTGTATGAGGTGCCAAGAAGAGGCTGTGGGCAGGAGCATGTTTGGGCTGTGGAAGCAGAACTCTCCATCTCTAGAGTTCTTTAAACATGATACACCCTCATTCTGAGATGTTTTTCATAGGTGGAGTAAGCACAAGGAGAGTTCTTATGATTCCTTGAGCCTATAAATCAAAATAAACATTTCTACCATCCTAACTATTTTGGCTACAAGATCATGGTTAAAAAAAAAAAAGCATCTGACAAGACTCCCAGTCCTGGTCCCAGCTTTGCCTTTCATTCTCAGTGTAGCCTTAGGCAAATCATTTGATTTCCCTGGTCTTAGTTTCCTCAGATTGAAAAATGGGATATCAATCACTCTCTGCTTTGTTTACTGCTTGGGGCGGGGAGGGAAAGTGGTATTGGGAAGATAAAATGAGATAATGTGTTTAGAAAAACATTTTTTTAATGATATATAAATGCTAAAGTTACCATTACAATGTAGTTGTTGGCTGAATAGAAGCCAAAAACTAGAGTAAAAACACCTGCAACAAAAACTATGCATTTCCTAAGGCCAGATTGGATGCTATTCTGATTTTCTCTGAGATAAAAACATTCAAAAGAAAATTATATTTTAAAAGTGGATGTCCATTCCTTTATGTATTCATGCATGCCTCCAAGAATTATTAACTGAGACTCTTACTACATGCAAGGGTTTGAGAAGTCATTCCCAGAGGATAAGCAGAGGGACTATTTAATTTCTTTTGTTGGGGAGAAAATAATCTGAAACCGTATTGAATATTAGTTCCATCGCTATGTATGTGTACCAGATCATGGTTGTGGATCATGGAGTGGATGGAGGGGCTCTCACAGTGGGGAAGTAGGGAGGGAAGTTAAAGTTGGAAGTTAGGGAAAGATTAAAGGCATCTTACTCTGGTTGAGAAACCGTTTCTAGCCAGAGCACTCCAGATGGAACAGTCCTCCAAAATGCAGGTGGAAAACCAGAGGAAAGAGAGAAAAAGATGTCTGAAAGAGAGGCCAGGAAGGAGATTGTGGAAGGTATGAAATCTCTGTGTATGTGAGAAAGAGGAATGATTGGTAGTTTTCTTGAAAATGAAAAAAAAAATCAAGAAAGACAGAGACTGAAAAACGGGTGGTGATGTAAAGGTCTAGGGTGAGAAGAGATTTAAAACGGCTGCTCCCCCCTCCCCATATCTCGTGTGACTTCCACAATCTGTTCAACAGCGATCGGTCATGTTCTTTCCTTGACACTACCTGCAGCAGTGGCTCTGTGCTGACAGGCAGCTGGGGGAGATGATCACTGACATATGCTAATGGATCTGACTTGGGCAGGACATAAGAGGAAAACATCAAGGTGGAGCAAAACAGATTTCTCCCGTGAAATTCTGCATCTTGTTCAAGTGCATTAGCTTCAGGAAGCCACCATCCCTCTTCATTGCTTAAATTGCAGTTTAGCTCAACAGAACAGCCCCCTGTTCTCAGCCCACAATGAGGGCTGGGAAAGATTGCTGCTGCCTACCATTTCCCCGGCACCAAATCAGGCTGGGACTTTTGCAAACCATGGAGCCATTGCCTGGTACCCCAAGATTGTTGCCTTTACTCTAGGTGATACCTCTAACTCTTAACTGGTATCTTATTTTACCTGATGTTTAACCTCCCACCAGCAATTGGTTAGGATGCATGTGCTCCCACAAGAGGACAAGAAGTTGAGTTTAATACAAGGAACCATTGCCTGAGCATGAAATCTTAACTGTGATACTTATCTGGACCAATTTAGGTGAGTTTTGTGAACTCACATCAAAATCTAGTGACCATGGGTTCTCACCTCCACAGGGACACTGCCAGTTAGGCTCTTTAGAGCATCAGCAAATGTGTGAGTTTTCCGGAAACATAACTCCAGGGCAAGGCAAAGAGCCTTCTTGACTCAAATGAACCCATCACTGTCTGGAGGTTTCCCCGAGAGGTGGAATAGCAGGGCCTCTCCTTTATAGCAGACCTATCCCTTTCCAACATTGAGTAGGCCACGGTCTGCAGTGAAGGAGCAGTGGGCACTTAATGAATGCTGCCTGTTGTTGCCGTAAGGCAATTGTTTATAACTCAGTGAAAATTACACTTAGGAATGAATGAGGTAAGAAATGGCAAGTGGCATTTTGCTCTAGCTGAGCCTGGCCAAGAGAGGAAACATACCAGAGCCATAACTAGCATGGAGTGAACAAGGCTTTATCACAGGGCTCCAATATCAGGGTGAGGCATGCTTCTTCCCCACATCAAACCCAGTCATTGTACCTTGCCTTGTGCAGGCCTGTTTTATGTCCTCTACATTTTCTGAGGCCGCCTGAAATCCTTTGACAGGCCTTATGTTGTGCAGGCCTGCCTTGTGGTCTTCTCTGACCCATATTAGCCACTGCCGCCCCCAGGCACCTATAGCTATGATATCTTTCTCTGCCCCACCTTCCTAGAGTTTGAGGGCCAGAGCACAATCATGGTCATACTCTCCTTTTTGACGCTTCACATCCAATTGTTTTTGTTACCACTCTAAGATCTACTGACCTTTTGAAAGTGGGGCATACGCCAAAGAGGGTCCAGTTTCACTGGTGGTTTATACTTCCTCAGCTGACAGGCTCTCGTCTCATAGAACCTCCCAAGGGTGACCTAGGAGAAAGTAAATTCGGAAGGAATGATGAGCCATTCTTGGAAAGAGTGCTGGTTGCCTACAGAGGAAGCCAGATGTGATGGAAAGGGTCCAGGTCTGAGAACTGAGAGACCAGGGTTCTAGTCACTAAATCACTGGGTCACTTCACTTTTCTAAAAATCAGTTTCCTTTCTGTGCCATAGCTGTGCTACCTAAATTACAAGATTATTTTGAAGCTGAGATGGAATTCAGGCAATTTGAAAAAATAAAAGCATTTGAACAAGGTAAGGGATTATTATTATTGTAGTGTCACAAAACTGATTCATCCTTATCTCAGGAATGCTGTTTGTTTTTGTTTTTTCAATAAATCCAGGGTTGTTTTTATTGGGTTAGCACCAGATTTTAACAGACAGCATGTTCTTACTGGGTCCTTCCTATGGAAAAGGAAGATAGGAATCACTGTTTTGGGGATAGTCCTTTCAAAGCAGGCAGCTGTCCATACACTCAGGGTGCCGAGAAAGGCCCCATACCCAAAAGAGTACCCTACCTCATGTCTAAAACTGCATGACTTGAGCTTCCCTACTTTAGTCTAAGGTGAAATACTCTCTGTTAAAAAGCAAACTTTATCAGTCACTTATACCTTAGTGAAGGGTTGGCAATATTTCAAAAGTAGAGTTCCAAAGGAGTGTTTTGTTTCCTTGGTTTGGGGGTAGGAAAGCTATGGCAGAAAGTGGGGGGGGTTGGTGACTGGGAAGGTCCCCTATGTTCAAATGATACACTCTACCCATTAGATATTCATTGGGTTAACAAGCTCTTCTTTTAAAATGCAATTATTATCTGGGATTGTTCAAGCTTATTAATCATTCATACCTTAATGTGAATTACTTTAATCAAGTAACCAGATTATTTTCCCCTTAACACCCACTCTGAGAGAATGGAAATTTTAGTTGGGGGAAGGGAATAGATAAACTTAGGATAATGGAATTCTTCAGTAGGCAAGCTTAGGTATCAGACTTTGGACAGTGAGTCAATTAGTCAATGGAAGTTTTATTGTCAATGAGTTTCAGAAAATGTATTTAAGAAAAGATTTGGATAAGAGGGCAAGGGAGAATAAAGGACACTAAATTCCTGAGCAGAGTGGGGAGAAAGCAAAGATTTAGAGCTGTGAGGTACCCTAGAGATACCTTGTAGCAGCCAGTTGGCACAGTGGATAGAGCTCTGGATCTGGAATCAAGAAGACAAGAGACAGGAGTTGATTTCAGAGCTTGTGTTTTCCAGAATGCCACTGAAAGGGAAAGCCACCATCTCACATGAGAAGACTAAGGGTGCCAAAGACAGTAATTCAGGGTTTGCAGAAGACTGGCCCTGGATAGCTCAGTGGTTTGGGAGTGGTATCAGACAATGAGGTAAGGATGGGGTATGATGGGGAGGATGAACAGTGGCCTATCCCCTATCTCTAGGGAACCTTGTTTAGTGATGTAGTATCCTGGGAGAGAGCATCTAACTTTGAAACAGCCCCTTGGATAACTCCAGCCCACATGACCCCTTCCCCTCCTGCCAAGCAGCAGCACTAATTGTTTCATACAATTTGGTACTTGTTTATATTAGATTTAGTTCTTTATTGTATAAACTCTTTGTGGGTGTAATGGTAATGTATTTTTGCTTAATGAGAAGATCTTTCCCATCCATTAACAGGCCCATGTGACCTGCTTGAGTGGCATGGAAGCCTGAGTAACATGAGTCTGTGGTGGGAGGAGCTTGCTGAATGGGTGGAATAGGAAGGGGTAGAGCAGGAAGGGTGGAACAGGAAGAGGCAGAACTGGAGCAGAGCCCAGAGGAAGCTCATCAGAGCAATTAAAGCTGAGGAAGAAAGAGAAAACAGGCAGCAAGCTATGAGTATTCCTTTGTAGGAAGGCCCTAGCAGGGGGAAGGCTTGGGGATGGTGGTGCCCCCTGCAGTGTTATTGTGTATAGATTTCCTTGTTGCTATGATAGATTTGACTTTCTGGTGTTGGGATTTTGCTTTCTGGTGTTTGAATAAATGTTTTGGTTCTGTCTTCCATGAGTAAAGTCTGTATATTTTGTTGGCATATTCATAGCCACTGTAGGTACTGTGAATACATGTTGGTGCTACAGTGGGCAAGAATGAAGTCTGATACTTCTTTTCCTCTCCCACAATACAGTCAATCGATAATAATTTCTGTGATATTGAATAGTATTGTTGTTCAGTCATTTTCAGTCATGTCTGACCCTCTGTTTTCCTATTTGGAGTTTTCTTGGCAAAGATACTGGAATGGTTTGCCATTTCCTTTTCCAGTTCATTTTACAAATGAGGAAACTGAGATAAACAGGGTTATATGACTTGCCCAGGTCACACAGCTAGTAAGTGTCTGAGGCCAAATTTGAGCCCTAGTCTTCTGACTCCAGGCCCAGCACTCTATTCACTGCTCCATGTAGCTTTCCCAAATGATGGTGGGTTTTTTTTAATGTTTTTAAATATTATTTTCTAATTGTTTCTTATGGGTAAGTCTTTTTTTTTCTAAAAGATTACAAGCTCCTTGAGGGCAGGGGCCCTTCACATACTTCTGTCTCTGTCTAAGCCCTTTCTCAGGTTATGGGCACATAGCATAACCATTTAATAAATACTTGTTAAGACTGAAAGATTTAAGGCAGGAAGGGATGGTAGAAATTAATCCTACCCTCTAATTTTGTGAAATTCCAGAAAGGATATGCGATTGAAGTCTGGAAACCTTGTGTCCAAATACTGTTTCAGACACTTACTAGTTGCATGATCATGGACAAGGAAGGAAAGAAGGAAGGAAGGAAGGAAGGAAGAGAGAGAGGGAGTAAGGGAGAAAGAGAGGAAGGGGGAGAGGGAAGGAAACAAATTAAGTGTCTATAGGTACTGTGCTAAGTACTTTACAAATATTAATTATCTCATTTGATCCTCACAACAACCCTGGGAGATATGCACTAGCCCCATTTTAAAAAACCTCTCAGACTCATTACCATCTGTGTAATATCAGTAGGATTTTAGGATCATAGATCTAGAATAGGAAGGGATCTTAGAGTCAATTGAATACAATCCCCTCACTTCACAGATGAGGAAACTGAGGCATAGAGAGGTTAAGTGGCTTATCCATTTAGAGGCAACTAGGTGGCATAATGGATAGAGCTGGGGGCTTCGACTTAAGTTAAAATCTGGCCTCTGACACTAAATAGCCCTGTGACCTTGGGCAAAAAACTTAGCCTCGGTCTGCCTCAGTTTTCTTATTTTAAAATGGAGATTAGGTCATATCCCTCTTTCCATCTGGAATATGCCCTCCCTGCCTTTATCCCTGTCACATGTTCAAGAAGGTAATAGATCATCCCCATGAGTCTGTCCATAGATGACTTGCACATACTTTGGATGGTTAGATGGTCCTCTGTGGTTGCAGGAGTATAATTGTGTAACTTCAGCCAGGAATGAGTTTAGCAGCAACTGTTTTCTCCTGATGTTTTCTCCTCAGATTCACCTGAAATTGTATTTGGGACAATGCCATTCTAAAATCCTTATTCCAGCCTAATAATCTCTGCTTAAAGGTCCTTCTTTGATGACCTTTAATCCGCTCCTGAGAACAAATATATGTGACTATTTCACCAGTTTGTCCAAAATGCTCCCCACTTCTACCATGCCCCTTTCCCTCCAGCTTGGATTAAATGAGTTAACGTGTTTTCCTTTGAGTGACCACTTGTTGGGAATGCTATAAAAGGGAGTCATTCATTGGACAAGGAGTTGAAAAAGATTACCACTAAGGTCCCTTCTGACTCTAGGAGTCTACTCTAAACTCTGTATAAAAGTTTAAAGAAAACCACAACATTTGTTGCAAGGATTGTTTTCTCTTTGTACTTGGGGATGGGGTGGGGGAAAAAAGAAGAAGGAGGAGGAGGAGGAGGAAGAGGAGGAGGAGGGGAGGAAGAGAAGGATCATTGAAACATTTTCTTGAATGCCCAAAAGAGAATTGAGTAAAGTTCAGAATGAAACACAGGCAAGCAGAATAGCTTTAAAAATATGTTGAATTTAATATACACTTTTTAGAAAAGCAACCTATACGTAGTAGAGATTCACATTTTCAAATATGATCCTCTTTTTCTGTTCTACTTTGAATATGGAAATGTCATTTTTCTTTGTTTGGGTGTTTCTTAAATTCAGAATAAAAACGAAAAAATTTAAAAGTATTGCAACAATGTTCTGGCTCACTTTTGTGGAATTCTTTTTTTTTTTTTTTTGGAGGGCAATTGGGGTTAAATAACTTGCCCAAAATCACAAATCAAGTAAGTGTTAAGTGTCTGAGGCCGATATTTGAACTCAGATCCTCCTGACTCCAAGGCCCATGCTCTATTCACTGCACCACCTAGCCGCCCCTTTATGTGGAATTCTTAGATTGCAATATTATGCTATATCATTCCTGACTTAGAGCCAGATGGCCAAGGGCTATTTATGAGTGGGGAAAGGAAGGTAAAAAAAAATCATTTATCAAGTGTCTGCTGTGTGCCAGGCACTTTATAAATATTATCTCATTTGATCCCAACAACAACTCAGTGAGGCGTCTGTTTGTTATTATCCTCATGTGCTTTTATTGTACTCATTTGACAGTTGAGGAAACTGAGGCAGACAAAGTTTATGTGACTGAATTGCCAAGGATAACAAAGCTAGTAAGTATCTAAGGCCGGATTTGAACTTAGGTCTTCCTGATTCCAGGCCCAGGGCTCTATTCACTTCATCACTAGCTGCATAATTTATGAGGTCACAATAACATATATGTAGAATACTCAATGTTAGAAAACACTTATTCTACTTCTTTATTTTACATCTGGAAAAAGCACAGGAAGAGGAAGTGACTTGCTCAGATTCACACAACCACTTAGGAACAGAACCAGACTGATGGCACCTCCCCCTCACCTCCCACCCCAACATTGTTTTTCTATTTAGATACCTACATTGTAAAACTGAGAGAAGCTTGATGGAAGGTTATCTCAGTGGGAGACTAGGAAATCAGTCCTAAGCAGGTATCCATGGATTTCTAACACACCAGTCTTGGTAGCCATAAAATAACTGCTAATTAAAAAAACTGGGCTTTTGCATTTAAGTTGTAAAACATAGTTTGTAATGACAATCATCCCACTGAAACTGGTCATTACCACATTAACTTGACTCTTCCTTGAGCCATTAACTAATAAACTAGTCATTGGCTGCTCTAAAATGTTATTATGGTATTCCATTCTTTAATGGGCTGGCTTTTCAGACTCCTGAGGGCTAGCATTAGATAGAAAAAGCCAAGGAACAGAGACAGTAGACTTATTCTCATGCTGGTCAATATGTCCACTGGGGTGAAATAATCTTCTGTTCAGCTGAATTGGTTAGTTTTTGAGGTTTGAGGTTTGCTAGCTGCTGAATTTTGTGTTGTCTCTTTTTAGAACTTCAGAGAACATTCTTTGAGGAGCACTACCTTCTCTTCATATTCCCGCCATATTCCAAGAACATTAAATACATTTTTTGTTAAGCAATGGAGCTCTGTCTTAACTAAGCAGGGATGTGGGATCCTTTTTTTTTTCTTTTTTGCTTTTTGGGGTTAAGTGATTTGCCCAAGGTCACAAGGCTAATTTTTGTGTTAAGTGTCTGAGGTCAGATTTGAACTCAGGTTCTCCTGACTCCAGAGCCAGTGCTCTATTTACTGCACCACCTAGGTGCCCCAGTGTGGGGTCTTTCTAATCAAAGAGAAAAAGGATATGGTTAGAACATCAGTGAAAACTTGTATGAATAGTAGACGTGGGTCACCAGTAGATGATAAAAGGATGCAATTTCCCACAATGCTTTTTTGGTCCAAGGTATAGATACTGATTGGCAGGAAGTACTTAGAGGAAAGAAGGTAGCCATTGTAGAGGTATTAGGGGCTCCCAAATGATGATGGTAAGGAAGAAGAGGTGAGAGCTATTGGGCTAGTGCCCAGGATTCCTGAGATGAGCAAGGTTACTTACTTCATAAGCTGTCATGATCTGATGGTGCCATTTAAAGGCCTGCAAGGACCAGAAGAGGGGAGAGATGGGATGTAGATTGTGTGCTTGGGGCGGGGTGCCAGATAAAGGGCTCAATCAGAACCCATAAGAAGAAGGAGAGTGTCAAGATGCAGATGCCATCTTCCATAAATTCCCAACAGTACTCATACTCCTGGAACTTCCACTATCACACTGTGAATTTTATTTATAGGAGGTTGAGGGAACTGGCACTGTTCCTTTGATTATGGGACTTGGGTATGAGCTCGGTTTCTGTTTATTACATTTTGTAATGAGAGTCAGCATGATATAATGGATAGAGAATCAGCCTCAAAGTCAGGAAAATCTGGCTAGGTTCACATCCCATCTCTGATATAAACTGACTGTGTGACCCTAGGCAAGTCATTTATCATTTCAGATGCCCCAGAAACTCTCTAAGACTATAAGTTGCAGAACTGTTGCAGTCTTGCCTTGATAGAGGGAGTTTCTTCACTGTGAGCTGCTTATGTCAAAGAGATCATAGATATTGATAAAATAATTTTGAATAAATATGCTTTACGTTCATATGTTACTAGGAGTTTATTGTTCTAGGCAATGAACATCAACTAGGAGAGAGCTTTAAAGGAACCAAATTTAAAGGTTCCCATGGATTAGTTCTGGATAGAAGCAAAATTGAACCATACTGATGTTAACAGAGAGAAGTTCTCCCAATTTTAACTTGGTTCATATGTAAAGAGGAGGGTAATTTAGGAGTCTCACTGAGCAGTGCAGGTATAGCCCTTCTAAGCCATGGGTTACATGGAGAAATGTGAGGATCATTATCATTAATTTGAACTAAATGCAGAGAAGCTTAGTTTGAATTACTGAGAGATCTGAGTTGCAGAATTTTTAAAGAAAGAAATTCCATTTATTACTTTTATAGATCCACAATAACCTTAGCTAGTGACAACAACAAAGTACTAAAGACCCTGCTCAGGCAGTCTGGCGAAGTCTATGGATCCCTTCTCAGAATAATATTAACAAATGTTAAATTTCAGTTGGTCAGTCAGTCAGTCAATAGACTTTTATTTAGTACCTACTATGTGGTAGGCACTAAGCATTAGAGATACAAAGAAGAGGAGGAGGGCAGAGCCAAGATGGCAGCGTAGGAGCAGCAAGAAATTGCAGCTCCGACACAGCCACATCAAATACCCAAAAAATATGACTCTAAACAAATTCTAGGGCTCTAAAACACACACAGATATATTTCCTGCTGAAGGCAGCTCGGCTCAATGCAACCATTTTAACTCTGAGATCAGAAACCAGCCCGGCCTGAAACGGCGGCTTTTGCCCCAGGAGTGGCTGGATGAGCAGATCCCCGCCACAGCTGGAGCTTCAGGAGAGTGGATCTGCAGCAGCTGTGGCAGTATCCAGAATTATCCAGCCATAAGAAAAAAGGATTCAGGTTAGTGGAACTTGGCTAAAAACCAGGGAAGAAAAGAGGGTCTGGCCAAGCCACCTCCAAGGCAAAGAAGCGGGAAGTGGAGGTTCTGCACCCGCCTCCACATTGCTGCTTCAGAGCGCCCAGCCTGCAGACAGCAGGGGGGCCAAGGGATCGTTCAGAGGCCAAGTGCTCTCGAGTTGAGTGGCCTGGATCCGGATTATGGTCTTGGGTGGTAGTCCTGGGGTTTTTTTTTTCAGTGAGCTGGAGCTGGGGAGGGCCCCAGTAGCCTCCTAAAAGCCCCAGCAGCTGGGAAAACCCTAGCAATTTGGGACAGAGCTGTTCCCTCTGGAAGCAGAGTTCCACAGAACTAAAAAAAAAAACAAACCATTGAATGGTGACCATGAATAAGCATAGGAAGCAAACTAAGAACAGCAACAAAACCCTAGATTCCTTCTTTGGGGAAAAGAAGGAACAAAGCAGGGAAAGGGAGGAAGACAACACAGTCAGAACTCCCACACCAAAA
>CM053581.1:223454280-223480325 GCA_028627135.1 Pseudochirops cupreus
CAAAAAGTGACATAGGAGAGAATAGACTGGAGGAGGGAGGACACACTGGGATGGCTGTTCAGGGGCGGTGGGTGGGGGAAAGACGGGGAGAAAATATGTAACTCAAAATCTTGTGGAAATGAATGATGCAAACTATAATAAAATTTAAAAAAAAAAGAAGCACAAGTGGAGCTTTCATGCCTGTCCTGTATGATGAATTGAAGATAGCAATTTAAATATTCTAACTAAAAATGGAAATGGTGACCATAGACCATGTAGAATACTTTGCCAAACTTAGCATTTTGGACCACTGATCTTCAAGAAATTCCTGTTGTCTTTTTCTTCAAGCTATATCATGTTTGTAGAGGAAGCAGGAAAAGTTCTTGAAAAAGGGGGCTCATTTATTGTGATCTATTATTCACACAATGGAACCTGATGATTTGGTATATTGATTCTATCGGGTTTGGGAAAATAACAATTACCATGGGTTCAAGGAAGTAGATCAACTTAAACCGTCTAGTTTAAATACTCACTGGTAAACCACAAATTTATGTTTAAATATTTACTTTTTTATTTTTTAAAATGTCTCCAATTTGTACTTAAGCACTATAACATACTATTTTGCATGGCTGAATATTTGGCAGTTATGATGATGTGTGTTGGGCATTCTGCTGTAAAATAGCATGTACACAGAACACTTTAAGACTCCTGATATAATAACTGGCTTATCCAACGTGGTTTGCTTGTGATAGATTTTGGGTTCATGAACACAATAAAGGTACTGAATTTATATTCATCCTAATAATACAAAATGGGTGGTGAATTCAGTAAAACATATGTTAAGATTTATTGAAAATAAATTGTACTTATAGTATTCCCTGCCTAATATCCAAATCCAAAGATGCCATGATAGGTTTATGGAAGGAGTATTGGCTTTTTATCTCTCCTGCTGCCCTTGAGCTACACAGATTCTTTTAGACCCCAATTCAGAAATGCATTCCAAACAGCATCTTTTATAGACAAAGACACCAAAAACCAAAGAAATGAAATGGTTCCTCTATGGACACACAACAAATAAGCGACAAAGGGGCGGCTAGGTGGCTCAGTGAATAAAGCGCTGGCCCTGGAGTCAGGAGGACCTGAGTTCAAATCTGGCCTCGGACACTTGACACGTACTAGCTGTGTGACCTTGGGCAAGTCACTTAACCCCAACTGCCTTGACCTCTCCCTCTGAAACCCTCCCCCCAAAAACACCCCAAATAAGCAACAGAGTCAGAACCAGGGCTCAAATCTAGTGTATCCTACAGAAGATCTCAACAGTACCATGAATATAAGTGAAGCTTTGTAACACACGGAGTATTATGTAATAAAGAGCTACTTTGGTGTAATGAGATCATATACAGAAAGAAAATTATTTAGTGACTAACAGGGGGAAAACTAGAGTATGGGGTAGTATAGAACAGAGTGAACTTAGAATTGTGCTTTTCTGGTCAGTTATGCATATTTTCAGACAGGTATCTTCATTCCTTAGCAAAAATAATTTTCAGTTGAAGAGAGTTACAGTGTCCAGGACTAGGACGCTGTACAGTCCCATTATGCTTTGTCCTGGTCAGACCACATCTAGTGTTATTTCGGGGAGCTACATCTCAGAATGATATTGACAAGCTGAAGAGTGTCCAGAGAATGGCAACCAGCATGTTGAAGGGCTTCAAGATCAAGGCATATGAGGATTAGTTGATGTAACCAGGGATGTTTAAGCTGGAGAAGAGGTTTAGGAAGAACAAGATCGAAAGAACAAGATAGCTCTCTTCTAATATGCAAAAGACTATCTTGTGGAACAGGGATTAGACTCATTTGACTGCTTCAAGAAGGCAGAAGGAACAATGTGTGGGTGTTGCAGAAAGACAAATTCAGTTCTGATGTAGGGAAAATTTTCATAACAATTAGAACTACCCCAAAATGGAGTGGGTTGCTTCTAATGGAGGTGGATTCCTTCTGTCAAAAGTCTTCAAGCAAAGGCTAGATGACCACATCAATGTGGATGAGCCCACTGGATATGTAATAGGAGGGATTCAGGTGGGAACCTCTTTGGTCCTTCCCAATTATAAGGTGCAGAGATTCTGTGGACCAATCACTAACCCAATCTTTCCTGGTAGACTGGGAGAGTAAGCAGATTTGAAGTCATGTCATATGAAGAATTATTGACATTTAGCCTGGAGAAGAGAGGATTTGGGGAAGTCTCATATTTGTGAGTTCAAATCTGACCTCGGACTCTAGATGACCCTGGGTAAGTCACTTAACCCTACTTGTCTTCTTCGCCTCATCTGAAAAATGACCTGGGGAAGGAAATGGTGAACCATTCCAGTAATTTTGCCAAGAAAACCCCAGCTGGGGTCACAAAAAGTCAGATATGACTGAAATGACTGAACAATTTGTCTTCAATTGTTTAAAGAGTTTTCATGTGGAAGAAAGATGAAGTTTATTCTGCCTGGCCACAAAGGGCAGAAAATAGTACTTATAGACAAAAATAATAGTTAGATAGATATCAGCTAGATACAAAGAGGAACTTGGTTGTTTTTTTTAAAATTAAAACTCTTAAAAAATGACTTTCAGGAGATAGGAGTTCATGATTTTTGACATGTTTAATTGGAGGTGAAATGACTATTTGTTGGGGATATTATGGGGGAGGTCTCATTTTCAGGTAGTATTGAGTTCCAAAGTTTCTCCAAACTCTGAGATTCCATAATTCTATGGGGGAGGGGGAGAGCTCTATTTCTCCTAGGAGAATGTAAGCCCTTTGGGGGTGAGACTTTGTTTTGTTTTGTCATTATATCCCAGCATGTAACACACAATAAATGCTCTTTAAATTGAAGTGAAATTCTCTTCTTCCTTGAATCTCTCACACACTCCATTTGTACCTTTTTGAGGCATTGACTGTATTATAATTTATATTACAATTGTTTGTGAATGCATCTAATTTGTCACTTGTTGACTGTAAGCTTCATCAGGACTGGACTATGTCTTGTTTCACCTTTGTATCCCTAGGATCTGTTTCTAGAACAATGCTTAACACATAGTAGTCCCTTAATAAATATTAAATTGAATGGATTCTAGCAGTTAGTTCCAGGTTTCCTGTAACGAACAGGTAAGAATCAGTTGCTAATTGGCAGCATCCTGTTGGTGACACATATTGAATATTGCCTAAACAGCCCTGTGATCATTTAATTTGCTTAACTGCTTCGCAAATACTTTCTCAGAAAGTACAAAACCATCCCCGCCTTAGTTCAGGTCAAGCGGTTTTAGTCTTTGACCACCCATCTTTCTTTGATGACAGGAAGGCCTTTCAGCATCTAGGAGGGTAATAGAATGTAAGCTCCTTGAACATTGTATAGAGTAACAGCAACATTGTGCAATGATTGGCTATGATAGCCTTAGCTCTTCTCAGCAATACAATGATCCAAGACAATTCCAAAAGGCTCGTGATGGAAAATGCCATCCACATCCAGAGAAAGAACTGATGGAGTCTGAATGCAGATCAAAGCATGCTATTTCCACTTACTTCAGTTTTTTGTGGGTTTTTTCTTCTATTCTGTTTCTTCTTTCACAACATGACTAATGTGGAAATATGTTTAACATGATTGTACATATGTAACCTATATCAGATTGCTTGGGGAGCAGGGAGGGAAGAGAGAGAGGGAGAAAAATTGAAACTCAAGATCTTGTAAAAAATGTTGAAAATTATCTTTATGCGTAGTTGGAAAAAAATAAAAATACAATTTATAATTTTTTAAAAAGATGTAAGCTCCTAGAGAGTAGGAGTTGCTTCATTCTTTATGTTTAAATACCCAGCACCCAGTACAGGACCCAGTACATAATAAACACTTAACAAATGCTTGCTAGATATAATTAGAAACTTATTTTAAAAATTAGAGCTCAAAAAATGACTGTTTCAGGAGGTAGGGAGTTCATTTGATCGATCATTCCTAACACGAATTAATATTGTATTTGAGCGCAATACAGAAGCTAGAGAATACAAAGATGAAACATGATGCCCTCAGAGACCTTACAATTGAGTAGGGAGGAAAAAGGCACTCATAAATGATTATGTTATGTCATACTAACACATAGAATAATCCATAGGAAAAATAGAATAGGACTTGGAACTCTAAGGAGGCTTATTATAACATAAGGAAAAAATAAGCTTGGGAGTATCTGGTTCTAGTCAGCAGAGAAACACAGAACTCGACCCTTTCCCCAACAAAAGCACGTATCTTAAGGGCTTGAATTAGCTTCTTGCTTTATCTTGGATAACAGCATCTTGGACAGACTAGGACAAAAAGCTACAATGACAGTAAGATGTGACAGTACAACTCCCCCAAAGGTCTGTATTTGAAGGCGATTTCTAGCTTTACCTTATTTTTTTTCTCCTTTTTAATGGCCTTTTGGGTTGCTTTTTGTTCCTGTATCCATAGCTGCTGGTACTTGTGCTGCATCAGATCAAAGAAGGGTGTGGAAGGCCTAGAACAAAGAGCCCAGACAGGGTTTATGAAAAAACAAAGCCAACCACTGGGTCTTTCCACCCCACCTCTGTTTAAGTACATGCTGCCCAACCATTTTCTCATAAATCCCTAGGAGCTAGGGAACAACATAGGCTGGGCAGTCTGTTTGCAACCTATTTAGGGTCATCTACCAAATGAGACTCCTAACTGCTGCAGACAGAGCAAAGTTTGAATGCCACCAGAGAGAAGAACATCCAGGAACTTCTTGTTGCTGATGTGCCTTTGAAGTGGAAGGGGAGAAAATAGACATTTTAGTTAAGGTCAGTCAACTGCCCAAATGATTCCGGTCCATGAAATCTTGGGGATTCTACATTAGTCATCTAAGCTGCCCTGAAGAAGACCCCAGAATAAGTGACCATATTATGGGTGATAGTTTATAGATGGTCTCTATTGATGGCTAGCAATTCATAGAATGGTGACCTAGATCTGGCAGGAATGTCAGGAGCTATCTAGTTTAATCCCACCCATTTTGCAGATGAGGAAACTGAGGTCTAGTGAGTTGCCCAAGTTCACACAATAAATGCCAGAGACTAGATTTAAACCCAGGTCCTCTGACTCCGGAAATAATATGCCTTCCATTGCACCATACTGCCTGCCAACAAAATGAATTCTTACGGCAAAGAAACAGGGAAAAGGATGGTTGTTTTTGCCTTGATGAAATTGTAGGCTCATTGGGACGTGACTACAACTGGTACTGGACAGTGAATAGGTAGAGACTTTTGATGAAGACAGCATAGTATCCTAGAAAGAACATTCAAATAGGGCTTATGGGCCTTGAGTTCTAATTCCAATTCTGCCATGAACTAGTAGTAGTACTCTAGATAAGTCATTTAAACTTGCTGTGGGGACAGCTAGGGTGGTGCAATGGATAGAGCACCAACCTTGGAGTCAGGAGTACCTGAGTTCAAACCCAGCCTCAGACACTTGACATTTACTACCAGTGTGAGCCTGAACAAGCCATTTAACCCTGATTGCCTTGAAAAAAAATCAACATAAACTTATTGTGTATCGGTTTTTTCATCTGCAAAATAGAGGTAATAATTTCTACCATGCCTGTCTCACAAAGTCAAAGGACATACCCTATGTAAAATTGTGCCGAATAATCATAAAACACCATACAAGTATACCAACAATAATATAGACAGATGGGGAAGCACAAAATCAGATGAACCCTAGGCATCCTTCAGAAATTTAGTCAGTAACCTATGGAATAGCTCACCCATCTTGAAGTAAAGACAGTGACAGAAGTAAATCATTTCAGTCATGTCCGACTCTTTGTGACCCCATTTGGGGTTTTCTTGGCAAAGATGCCAGAGTAGTTTGCCATTTCCTCCTCCGGCTCATTTTACAGATGAGGAAACTGAGGTAAACCAGTTTAAGGGACTTGCCCAAGGTCACACAGCTTGTTAAGTGTCTGTGGCCATATTTGAACCCAGGTCTTCCTTATATAGACAGATGGGGAAGCAGAAAATCAGATGAACCCTAGGAGACCTTCAGAAATTTAGCCAGTAGCCTGTGGAGCAGCCCACCCATCTTGAAGTAAAAAGAGCAATATCAGCAAGCTATTACACTCCTCTGACCAGCCTGCTACCTAGTTACATCCTTTGAAGCATCTCTGACTGCTAGTGACTTGTTTTCTACCAACTCCATACAGTAGCCTGACATTACAGGCCCAGTCTTTTGGATACAGGCCATTTTGATCTCAGAGAAGAATGTCAGGTGTAGTGAAGCCAGCAACACTCCCCCTTATATGCTCTTATGTGATTCACTCTTGGTCAGTCACTAGGGCTACAAGTTTAAATCCTAGGCCTCTAAGTCAGACTTTATGAAAGGGTCCTCCTCCCACATCCCCTCACAATCCCCAGAAAGTCACTCTTCAAGCCCCAAGGATCCTCTTCTCCTTTTGTGAATCTCTAAGCTCCCAATGACAGGTGGGTTATTTTTCAGACAGCATCTGGGAGTCTGATCCCATCCTCAAAATCTAGTATGGAAGAAAACCATTTGGTGATAAGCCTCCTTCTAATCTCTACCTCCTCCCCCCTGACTCTATCCCATTCTTTCGATGGTGAATGGTCTCAGACACCTTCTCAGTCTCTCTGAGTAAAGATTAGATAGGTAAGAACATTAGGAGAAATCTAATAAGATAATAGGTAAGACAAGTGTTGGGACACCAAAGTGGAGCAGTTGATAGAATGCCAGGTCTGGCATTAGGAAAACCTGAGTTCAAATATGGCCTGAGACACTTACTAGCTGTGTGATCCTGGGCAATTCATTTAACCTGTTTACCTCAGTTTTCTCATCTGTAAAACGAGCTAAAGAAGGGAATGGCAAACCACTCCAGTATCTTTGCCAAGAAAACCCAAATGGAGTCACCAAGAGTTGGACATGACTGAAACAACTGAACAACAACAGCAAAGGGACAAATATTAAATTTCACACTTGGGTTCAAAGGATCAACTTCATAAACACTAACTGGGAGAGAAGCATCTAATGATGTCCATAGAAGTTTGTCTGAAAAAAATTTGGAGGTTTTTTAGTAGATTATAAATTCAGTAAAAGATCTTAGACTACATAAAAAAAGAGGCATGGTGTCCAAGACCATAGCACCATAGAGTCCCACTGTATTTTTCCCAGGTCAGACCACATCTGGTGTTCATTTCCGGGTGCCACATTTCGGGAATTACGTTGATGAGTGTCCTGAGGAGATCAACCAAGACAGTGAAGGATCTCAAGGATAATGGCATATGAGTATTAATTGATGGAACTGGGGCTGTTTGGCCTCGAGAAGAGAATATTTAGAGAGAACAAGATTGAACAAGGATAGTTATTTTTAAATATTCAAAGTTGTCTAGGACAGCATCTATCTAGACCAATAGATGAATTCCAACACTAAGCACTTCGTCTTGAGGAGCAGAAGACCACCTTGGGCTAGTCTTCTCTCCTACCATACCCTCCTGGCTACGATTCTCTTTGGTGGAAGTATGCCTCTCTTTGGGAAGTTGCTTTGCCTTCCCTGGGCTGCCAGGCTTTCAGCAGGATACCACCTGAATTGAGAGCAGCTACCAGCTTTGAAATGCCACTCATGGCCAGACGATCTTTTTATAGTGGAGGCAGAAGCCAGCAGTACATCTACAAATAGTGGTTCTTTTGTTTTCTGGTTCCTTCACCCCTGTGGTGACTTTTATTACTTAATTATTACACACCCCATGCTTCAGAACAGCCTAATTTATAGTAGTGTTTTCTAATGATACCAGAGGCATAATCTAGCAATATCTACCCCGAGAGGCCATTCATATCAAAAGAGCTCTTTCAGCACCTCCTCCCTTCCCCTTCACTGCGTATATCACAGGCAGTCAGGCCAGCTTCTGCCGTTCTGTGTTCTTACCACAGCTGGCTCTGACCATTTACAACAGATCAATACCACAGCTTTATGCCTTTCCCTTTTTCCATCTAGGAGTCACCCTCCCCCAAAAGAGTCATGCTCCCCTACATTCCAAAGCCAGGGGAAAGGATGCAAATTGGTAAGGATGGGGTATAGGAATTGATTAGTGGAACTGGCCAATGGCATAGATCCAAGCCCTAACATTTCTTAGGTCAAACTCAATGTAACCATCCTTCCTCTCCAGTTTGGACTAATGGGAGGAGGTTGTTGGGGAGTGGGGATGGGGGGGAGAGAGTACAATTTAAAGTTAAGTCTGAATCTTAGAATTTTTTTAAAGCAATGTAGTTATAATGTTTGCAAGTACAATATACATTACAAACTAAACTATACCCATGTAAGTAAAACCAGATAAGTGAAAAGAAAAACATATAGTTGATGACAGGCTTATGGTATAAAATGATACAAATAGAAAAGTCTAGAGTTAAAAGCCTGTTTGTGATTTCTTGAAGCATTCAAACTACTTATGAATGAAAGTCATATTTTTTCAAAAACAAAGACATTCAATGAAACATTATATAAACAGAAAAGTAGTAACAGAACATTTGCCACATAAATCTGCTCCACACTCTCCCATTTAGGACATGTTGAGTTTAAGATAGCTATCAGATAGCTAATTCAAGATTTCTAAAAGTGAGTTGGAAATGTGAGACTGGAGGTTGGAAGAGAGTTCAGGGCTATACAAGTAGATCTGAGAGTCTGTAGATATAATTGAAACCATGGGAATTAATGAGACCACCAAGTGAAACTGTTTTGAGGAAAAAGAAGAGAAGGTCCTGGACGGAGCCTTGGGAAATCCACACTGTTAGTGGACATGAAGTGAATGAAGATCCAGGAAAGAGCAGTGTCATGAAAACCTGGAGAGAAGAGAATAAAGGAAAAGAAGGTGGTCAGTATTGCCTGGTTTCCCACCAGGTAAACTTCTTCATCCTGGAAGAACACTTCAGCATGAGTTCACTCCTCAGAAGTACCCTCTGTTGAGGAAAAAAAAAAAGAAGTACCCTCTGTTCTTGGGGTCCCTCCCTCTGACTGGGACAGCTCCTCCTAGAACCTCCATTTAAAGGAGGGTTCCCATACCAGTCATCTCTTCATTTCCCATCAGGCTGCATTCTTCTAGATCTCCTCCTCTTTCCTCCCTTCCCCACAGTCTATTTCAGTTTCCTTTTATGTGCTGTCTTCTGCATTAGAATGTAAGCTCCTTTAAGGCAGGGATTGTCTTTCTTTTTTGCTTTTATTTATATGCTCAGTGCTTAGCACTATGTCTGGCAAAAAGTAAGTGCTTAATAAATGCTGATTGACTCCTTGCTTTTGTCAAAGGTTCTGGAGAAATCAAGAAAGATGAGGATTGAGAAAAGGTCATTTGATTGGGCAATTAAAGATCAATGGCAACTTTGGAGAGAACTGTTTCAGTTGAAGACAAACACAAAATGGTCTCTTCCCTCAAGGAGTTAATATTCTATCTACAGGGACAAAACATACATATAAAAGTAAATGTCTGATGATGAGGAAATGCATTCTTCCTTCCTTGAACACAGTTCAATTCAATTCAATAAAAAATTATTAAGCACCTACTGTGTGCAGGCATTGGGGGAGATAGAGCTTGGTGGAAGTGGGGCAGGGTATGGGCAGCAACCAGAATGATCAGGAAGAGCCTTATGTAGAAGATGGCCTTTGAGCTAAGCTTTGAAGAAGACTAAGAGGTGGAGGTGAGGAGAGAGTACTATAGAAGAAGAGATGGGAGAGATGGAATGTTGTGAACAGGAAACAGCAAGTAGGTGGCCTCTCTTATAAAGGAATGCTCACAAAGGGGAGTCATGAGGAATAAGCCTTCCAAGGAAGCCTGGAGCCAGATAGTTAAGGGCTCTAAATGCCAAATAATGGATCTGCACTTTGTCCTAGCAGTAAGAGGGGAAATACTACAGCTTCTGGAACAGGGGTATGACATGGTCAAATCTGTCCTTTAAGAAACTTACTTTGGCAACTCTGGGCATGAGAGGTTGGAGAGGAGAAAGAGCGTAGGCAGGAAGCCCAATTAGAAGAGTAGTACAATAGTCTATATGAGAAGGGATGGGGTCTGAATTGGAGTAGAGGCTGTGTGAGTAGAGAGAAGGAGATGGATGTAAGTAATGTTATTTATTATTGACAAGAACAGGCAACTGATTGGATATATGAGGTAAGGGAAAATGAGAGGTTGAGGATGACTTAGAGGTTGTGAAGCTAGGTGACTGGAAGGATAGAGCTGCAACCAAGAGAAACATGGAAGTTTAGAAAAAGGGTGAATTTGAGGCAGGGAAGAAATACTGAATTTGAGAGGCTTATGGGACACTCAGTTCAAGAAGTATTTTGGTGATACAGGACTGTAGCTTGGCAGAGAAACTAGGGCTAGATATGTAAATCTAAGACATCTGTATGAATATGATATTTGAATCCATGGGAGCTGATGAGATCACCAAAAAGGTCTAGAGAGAGGACAGAAGAGAGCACTGGATAGAGCCTTGGGGTATACCTACACACACAGTGTGGGGATATGGATGATAACCCATTTTAAAAAAAAAATCAAAGAAGGAAGAGAAGCAGAAGAAAGCATTATTACAGAAATCCCAAGGAGAAAGAGTACTCGGGAGGAGAGGTTGTCAGTGGTATCAAATGATGTAGATTGTAGAAGGATGAGGACTGAGAAAAGGCCACTGGATTGGGCAATTAAGAGATCACAGTTAACTTTGGAGAGAGTGATTTCAATTGTCCTCCTAGAGTAGCCTAGATAAGCCATTTTACTTGACTCTCTTTTTCATTATAAAGCTTTTCAATGGCTATTTTTGCAGGTAGATTTAAAAATCATACATATTTTTTCTCAAATGTAAATGCTGTTCTGTATCATAAAATGAATATCTTTTCACCCAGAGTGAATGATTTTGCCACAGGCTCAGAGCCCCTATGGTAATAATTATAAGTATAATTTCTACACTTTATTCTGAGTAGCTGAAATTACTTCACATATAATATCTTAATCATTTATTCTCACTGAATGAGAAGGGGGTTACTCTAGCTAGGGAAACTGAAGCCCAGAGAGGTCAAGTAACTTATCCAAGGTTACACAGCAATTCAGTAGCAAAGCCTGCACCATCACCCCTGAGGCTATGCTGTCTCTCCTTGATAATTTGAGCTACTTTGTGAATATGAATGAGCTTTCAGGCTGGGCTAACTAGATACCACAAATCCAATCCAGACTGTCTAGCAAACAAATTTCAAAGCAGAAAATAAAATTCAGGGATCCTAACTCTCCCTACCTTTCCTAATAACTCCACTACCTGGTATCTTTTCATTTTAATACATAATACCAGATTTACAATATTCGACACTCTCAGAGCCCTTAAAAATAATGTTGTTGGGTTTTTTAATCCCCCAGAACTCAAAGATTTCTAAGTTCTAGAAGGGGGTTCAGAAAAGATTTAAGCTTTTCCTTAGGGTAGATGATGAAGGATGTGAGTTCTGATATGCAGAAGTAAGTAGAACCATCAGGGGTCAAGTACCTAGAGCAAATTCATCTTAGTCTCTGCTTCAGTGGGGCGATGTCACCTTTCATGTTACCATGCCACCCAGAAAAAGTCAGCTGGGCTGTGGAAAGTTGCGTGAAAGGGTCATGGAATAGGGCAAGAGCCCCCATTACAGACTACAGGGCTCCCCTGGGATAGGTAAAGGAAAACCGTTTGTCTCCTAAATACCCGTAGCTGAATCCTAGGGGAAGGAAAGGTAAAGAGGAGACACTCAGCAGAGAAAGACAAAAAACCAGACAAAGGTCCAGGTGAGAGACAAGGAACATAATAAGGTCAGGCACCAAGGGTCATAAGGGAGCTTTGGAGGTAGGGTTTCCAGCCCTCTCTAATAGTATCATGAAACTGAGATGGCCTAGAACAGCCCAGAAAGGGGCTAATTCCCTAAGAAGTTTAAGGAAAGGAGAACAGACCGAAGACGTTGCCACAGATAATCAACTCCCACTATAAAGGGGGTACTTCATTTAAACAACTCAAAAATTGTGTTTTACAATTGAAAGAAATGGAATTAATCAGATTAGTAGCATTTCACCTTTATACATAACAATAACTGGATTTACATCTATAAAAACTCTAACTCCCATCAAGATTTTTCTTAAATTTCAAAATACGAACTCCAGAGACATCAACAAACATAAACATTTTTACATAAAAAACAAGAACAAAAAGATTACATATAGAGCCATGATTCTGTTACGTACAGTTTTGTTTTCTAAAAGAACGTGTTGAATTTGACACAGTTGCACCAACAAGACCCTGCCCTTCTGTGGCCCTTTATGAGCTTCCAGCAAGGAGGCACTTTTTGGTGAGTGGGCCCGAACACAAAGTGGGTCAGGCTAGGAGAGTGAGGCAGGGGATCTTAATCCTACTTGTCCTTCATGGCCTTGCTCAAAGACTCAAAAGCCTTCGTCACTGAGGCTCCTCTTCCTCCAAAATCCTTTAGCGCTTATTGCTAGCCCAATTCACGGGGCATTTATCATATATTGCTTGGCACTGTTTTTCATCTTTTTTGTTTAAGTGCTCTCTCTACTCTGTTGAAATGCAAGCATCCTGAAGGCAGAAGCCATATCTTATTCTTAGCATTATCTGTACTTAGTGCCAACTCAATAAATATTTGCCAACTAATTGATGAGCAGAGACAGGTGTCACGTCCCTTAGCCCTCAACTTCAATGGACATCCCTCTAAGGTCTAAATTTATCCTGTCAGAAAGCTCCCTAAATCCAGGTCTTAGGGAAACAGCTGGATTCTTTCCATTTATTTTAGACTGTCATAGTCCTCCCTGAGCCACAGGGTTTAGGAGATCCCCTACCACTTCTGGGAGAAACTGATAATCAGCATTATGACGATAGCTTATCATTATATAGCATTTTGTAATTACAAAAAAACTTCATATGTTTTTGACCCTTCCACAATACTACTATGAGTTTCTGTAAGAATTATTATCCCCATTTTGCAGATGGAGAAACTTAGACTTAGAAAAAAGAAATTTCCTTTCCCAGGAAGCAGCCAAACCTTCGTTGTCTCATAGAATATAAATTCCTTAAGGGCAGGGACTGTTTCATTCATTGTATTTTTATCACCACTTCCTGGCATATTGCCCGGTGTATGGTAGATGCTTAATAAATGCTGATTGATTGATTGATTCTGAATCCAAGCCCAGGGCTCTTTCTACTATACTCGGCAGCTTTATCATCATTGAACCTCTCCCTTCAACGGTCTGGTTCAGCATACACATTTTGTCTTTTCATATTTCCTAATGAACTGCTTCTTTTGGACTATTCAGACAGCAGCCACTCCAAGGGATTTCGAGTGAGTTGTTGGCTCAGTGTAGACCTGCATTAAAAAGCCAAATATTTGCCAAATCTCAACTTCCCCCACTGTGGTTTTGGATTCCCTCAGCGCACTTTAGAATGTTATAGAATTCAAGCAGCTTTCTCTATGCCCTAGTGAATTTTGGGGTGGGAGGGAGGTAGGGGGATTCTATGTTGCTGTTTTCACTGGTGCTTAGACAGAGAATCGTGTTTGCCTATGGATCTGTAAGTAGTTTCCATCAGTAATGACAGGGTTCCTGCTAACACCTTATACAAATTATTTGCTGATAACCTGGCAGAAACCTTTTGGAAAAGAGACTTGGTGCCCTGATGAGCCCAGTCACAACAAAACTGTGTCAAAACTAAGTCTAATATGGTGAAAAACGAAGAAAAAAAATTAAAATGAGCTCCAACTTGTTGTCTGCCTTTGAGAAACTTCAAATTAGTTCAATCAAATCCATCTTCACTGCTTTGCAATTGATACCCCAGACCAGGGGTTGATCTAAAATGAAGGCACCAGGGACATGCAAGAGAAATGGAAATTATCATTTGCAAACATTAGGCTGACACTTTGTGCGTGTGTGTGGTTGAGACCTGACAGCTCTGATTTGTGGGCTCCATTCCTCTCTGCCAAATAGTGCTCTGTTGAGATTAGAGGGGGCTCCTTTTATGGCAGCCCATCTTCATCCTTGCTGCTCATTAAAACTTTGTGGAGCAGGAGAACTTGGCGGAAGATAGGAAGGCGTTGGAACCTTCTGAGGGACTTTGGTACACATTTGTTGAAAGGTGTTTGAGAAGGGAGCCTTGGGTCTGACAAACCGGATTTTAGTACGGCTCTCCATTCACAGCGGGCTAAAATAATTGGTCATCAGTGACTACTAATTCGGTTTCGTAGCCAGAGGCAATTTTTTTCTTTCTGGAAAATCAATGACAGCACAGAGGTCTGTTCAACGTGATTCAGCTCAAGACGGGTCCTTATTTAGCTCTTGATGCTCCTTCCACCGGAGACAGCTATTTTGTTAAAATTAAATTAAAATCCATCTCTTCTGTGCCATTAGAATGGAGGGGCCAGGCAGGGCCACTGCTCCTTCCAAGAGGGTTGGGAGTGGGGTTTGTAGTGTCTCTTTGGCAGCCTCTGAGGCTGTGAAACTGGACTGTGGTCTCCCATGCCAAACTATATTTTGGAGGGGTGAAAAGGATAATTGATGAATAGCATGGGTTTCTCTCAACTTACCTAAATCAAAAACAGCCTCATGAGGAGTGTCCTGTAGGGGGTAATTTCACAAAGAGGCAAGCCCTGTTTTCCTGAAACCAGTGTTCACTGCAAAAATAAGAGGTTTTGAAATGTATTGGAGTACTTTGACCCAGAGTGTTCCAGGTCACATGTCCCAAGGAAGTCCCTTTCATGGAGTACTACTAGCTTTGGAGTCAGATGACCTGGGTTCAAATCCCAGCACTTCAAATTACTACTTCTTTGATGTCAGAGAAGTCACTTAACCTCTCTAGGCATCAGTTTCCTCATCTGTAAAATGAAATGGTTGGACTAGATGACTTTGAAGAGCCTGTAACAGCTGTAAATCTATGTTCTGGTAATATTATAAATTTGAAAAGAAAGGTCCTAGATATTCCAAAATACTCATAGCAACACTTAATAGTAGCAAAGAACTGGATATCAAATGAGTGCCCATCTCTTGAGGAATGGATGAACAAATTGTGGTATGTGACTGTCATGAAATGTTACTGTGATTAAGAAACAATGACTGTATCAGAGAAACATAAACAGACTTGCGTGAGCTGATAAAGATAGAGTGAAGTGAAAAGAACCAGGAAAAGATATGCACGACTCCAATAATGTAAACAAAAAGAACAATAAGTGCAATTATGATGACCAGTCATGCCCCAGGAGAAGAGATGCGGAGATATGCTCCACTATCTTTGTCTGAGAAGTAGAGGCTACTACGGGAGTAGGATGTCGTACACACTCTCTGTCATGGTTCCTGTGTCTGTTTTTCTTGGTCATAAGAGAAGCCTCACTGGAAAGAAGGCCATACCCACACATACCCAGGACTGTGACTTTCAAACCAAAGACTGCAGTAAAACTATAAAAAGAAAATAAATGTATTGGCACAAAGTACACGTGTGTGTGTGTGTGTGTGTGTGTGTGTGTTTCACACATAGCGGGGCTGTAATCTGTGTTGGAATGGGCGTGTGGCCGCAAGCTCCTGTAGGGGAGGAGACATTCTTCCCTTTCCATTGATTCACCCACAAGGCGGATGCTTAATAAGAGGTCTTCTCTGTTTATCAAGCGAAGTCAACAAGTAATCATCAGAACACCTAGTACGAGTCCAGAATCATCTGGTGCTTTCCCTTCTCTGCCTTTGACTTGGTGTCTTATTCACAGGTTACACATGGTGCCCGGACAACCAGTTAATTCAGACCAAAAGAAGAGTCAACTTTCTGGCCCCTTCTGACATAAGCACCATGTAGGGAAAACCAACAATGATATCATGGATTTCAATGGCATTTCTCTTCACAGAGATATTCATTATGAATTCATTGTAAATAATTTCTTGCTAATCAGTAGCAGCTAGGTGGTGCAATGAATAGAGCCCTGGTTAGAGTCAGGAAGACAAGTTCAAATCCAGCCTCAGAACCTCTTGTCTACCTCAGGTTCCTTAACTATAAAATGGGGATAATAACAGCACTTACTCCCATAGTTGAAAAATTCAAATGAAATAATATTTACAAAAGTGCTTAGCATAGTGCCTGGCACATAGTGGGCACTTAATTTTTTTTTAATCTCATTCATCTTCACAAAATCTCCCCAAACTAATTAGAAACTAGTATTTTAGTTCTTATTTTAGAGAAAGAGAAACTAAGTGCCATGAAGGTTAAGCAGCCAAGCCAAGGTCATGGTACAGATAAATATTGGAGTCAAGCATTTGGAGTCTCCTGACTTGCAGATTGCTTGTCAATCCACTAGACAGCCTTTTGTCTTTTGATTAGATCCTTTGGGCACAGTTCCTGTCTCTAGGATAGTAGAAGCACTTCCCTTAGGGACAGAGGAGTATGTTGCAACTTGATAATAAGGAAGGTGCTAATGGCTTGGACCACATTTTTCTTACAGTTCTAGTTCAAAGGAACTCCGCCTAGGAAGTCCTGGGTTAAGACCATCTCTCCTTAGTTGACTATGGTGTTACTAACTGGGAAGAGTTGGTAGTCTATCCCCCATTTATTTTTCTCTGTATAGCCCAGCAGGAATGGGGGATGGGAAGGGAGGTGAATCAGCAAGCTTCACAGACAGGTACAGCCCACTCCTTCACTTTCTCCTTAATTGTTCCCTTCTGGCCAGGGGGCCTGTCTGTTTTAACAAGACCGGGAGTGAGAAGGGGGTGTTAATTGAGGCACTTAGCCACTCTCACTGGCGAGGCTCTTGTAGCTAATTAGGGAAGGGGGGCCTCTGGGCTTTCAGTTATTTTTAAAAATTGTTTGTGGATTGAGCATAAAAGCTAATGACAGAGGAGGGACAGCAGAGATTGGAGCAAATTCCAGACTTCTAAATTCATCTAAGAGGTCATTTACAATTTGTTAACATTTTTCACCAGGGTGAATTCAATTAGCAGTTCTCACAGAGAGTTGGAGCCCAAGGCAGGCAGGGCAAGGGGATCTTGGCCAATTTGCTCCTAAGAAGCTTCTGCTAGTTATCCAAGGATGGGTGCACTCATAGCTTCATAGTCCCCCAAACTGCTGACGAACCTGCTGGTCACATAAAAGACAATTTTCCTGCCTTACGCTTCCCTTCAGCTCACTGGGGAGGAAAATTTGAGCAAAGCCCCAAAGAATATGATCAGAAGTGTTTCTCTATATATGACTTCCCCATAGGTTTCGGTTGATCCTGAGAACATGAAGAAGAAAATGTCCAGGGGAGAGGAGGCTCTAAGGTAGGATGTAAGGCTTCTTTGCTGTTCATATTTCAGTTAGAAATCTGGGGTAGATAGCATAGGATAGAGGATAGAGCACTAGATTGGGGCTCAGGAAGAACAGGTTCTTGTCTCAGTTCTGCCACTAATTTACTTTATGATCTTGGATAAGTCCCCTCCCTACTCTGGGTTTCAATTTCCTCATCTGCAAAGTGAGAGGGCTGGTCTAGATACTAGAAGGGCTGATACCTAATCAGGGGTTCTTAGCCCTTTTTTTATGTATCACAAATCCCTTTGGTAGGACAGTGAAGACTATGGACCCTTTCTCAAAATAATGTTTGGGTTTTTTTTAAATCATAATTGATAGATATTCTCAAATTCACTTTGTGATAAAAAAAATTAAAATATTTTTTTTTCATCCAAAGTCACAGATGCCCAGAAATGTATCCATGGATCTCAGATTAAGAACTTGGCAGAGATATTCATTAAGGTTCCTTCTATCTCTAATACTGCATATACTAACATTCTCCATCCTCAGATCCTTGGAGTTCAGACATGCTGTGTTCCAATGTTCCTTGAAGCTTTGACACTCTGTTCTAAGATCTCTCTATGAATCTGTGGTCATCTTAAGATGTATTAAAAAGTATTAAGTAGATATACAAATGATCCTGTCCCTATCCCTATTCCTAAAATGAGTAAATCTAAGTGGTATTATAGAGGGCAACTTCAGGTCTGAAAGAATGGAAAAGCCTATGGAAGATTCCTAGGTAAATATATGTTGTTACAATGGGTCTTACTCTAGAGCAAAATTCAGTATAACATCTCCTACCTAACTACTTTACGGAAAGAACTCATCATAAGTCAGTCTCACATATAAACATTTTCTAACACCGAACCCTCATCAACAACAAGGTACCACCATAGATGATTTTATATGGCAGCGCCTTATGTCAATGAAGGGAAATACCCAGAACCATTGAGTTGAACCTGAAATGTGCACCACTGGTATTGTATTGCTTTCAAACTATTTCTGCCACTACTGCTGTTCAAATGATACCATTACTAAGTTTAAGAAGGACTAGTAAACACACACATACACATTTTCAAGCTGATATGTTAATAAACCTGTTTGTTCAAGATAATAGCAAATTATAAAAATATTTCTGATATGAGAGTACAAGGTATAACTAATAAGAATCAGGATACACTCTTAGTTACTCTAAATCCCCCCAAAACAACAGATCTGTTGCTTAGATATATCTGTGATTTCATCAGGGTAGATGCTTCTATTACTAATGCAGACTAATTTCTCCAAGCTTTCTTATCCTGTATGATTCTTGTCTATATCGCTTCCCAAATCATCCATATCTCCTGGAAGCCTTCTTGTTCTTTCAATATCTTGGTATCAGTGTAGTTTCTCAGACTACCTAGCTACTATCTCTGATTCTTGTCCCATGACTAATCTATCTCCTTTTCCAGTCATCATCCATTTCTTCATTAAGATCTTTTATGCCACTTCCAGTGAATGAACCATACAACAGACTGTGCCCTAGTTATGCTCCCCATGTGTCTTTTCATTGTCCTTTGTGTTACTCATAACTATAAAATTTGCAATATTCACAACTTAAATTCTAAGGGTCATGAAACCCAATGATCTATAAAGCAGAATATAATCAATTCATGTGATATTAAAACAATGATTTTGGTTACAGAGTTCTGCAGGCATCAAATATTTACTGATTTGTCAATTGTTTTCCCCCCGTCCCCCTACCTATATATTGAAACAGATGATACCAATGGCATATGTGCCCTGAACTGTGTCATTAATACAGGGGATAGATTCTCACTAAACCATCTGTACTCCCTTAGTCAGTTCTTTTTGTGACCCAGGGCATTCATGTACAAGATAGCTGTCTCAAGCCATAAAGTAGAATGATAGAGACTAGCTTCTACGGGATTTACTCTCCTGACCTTAGCTGTCTAGTTTTGCCCTCACCAGCTGAACTACATAGTCATAATCACAGTATGATTGTCCTTGGGATATTCATTCAATGAACATGCCCCTAGTCAGACAACATCTAGAATAATATATTTAGTTCTAGATGCTCCATTTTGGGAAGAATATCTATAAACTGGTGAGCATCTAGCAGAGGGAAATCAGGACTGTGTAAGGAATCATACAAAGATTGAAGAAAGGAATATAAATGTTTAAGCTGGAGAAGAAAAGACTTGGAGAAGAATGAGAGGGCAAACATGGTAGCTGTCTTTAAGAATGGTTGTATATATATTTTCAGGTATAGCCATTGTTGGAATTTGTTTCACATGTATGTGTTGAGGGCTTCTTTAAAGGGTTGTTGTTTTATTTACCCTGGGGGAGAATGTTATACATTAATAAAAGAAAAAAATGATGAATGTCTGTCTCATTTGAAAAGATAATAGGCTTGTTCTGACTGACCTGGGAGAGCAGAAGTAGGGGCACTGAGTGAAAGTTGCAAGAAATTAAATTTAGGCTAAAATAAAGAAAAGTGTTTTAACAATTAGAGCTAACCCATAGTGATACGGGTTGTCTTTGGAGGTAGTGGTATCTCCCTTCACCGTAGGCTTGAAATAAATCTGCATGACAAGGAAAGGAGAAACTAGTATTAGACAAATTGTTGGTCACAACGGTAAATGTTGGTAGAAGGGATCCTTGTTCAGATATGGGTTAGACTAGAATGGTCACTGAGGCCCTTTCAACTCTGAGCATCTATGGTTTACTGAGTGCTTACTCTGTTCTGAAAAATGCTAAGTGCTGAAAGAAATACAACATTTGAATGAGACACGGTTCCTGAACTCAGAGAGCTTACAGTCTAGGGATATGACATATACACAAATAAACATAATGCTTAACAATCTATGTATATCAGGAAAGTATAAAACAAAGTGCTGTATGAGGTCCAGAGGTGAGGGTCTTTCCCAAAAGTATGAATCAGGAAATACTTCCTGGGAGAAGAGACATTTGAGTTGCGTTTTAAAGAGTGGGTAGAAATTCAGCAATCAAAGACTGGAAAGGAAGATATTCCAGGTATAAGGCAAAGCATAAACAAAGACTGAAAAGTCTGAGGAATGCTGGGAAAACCACGAGCATTCCCAGGAGTCCACAGAGTTCACAGAAAAGAATAACAGAAGTTAAAGCCTGGGTGGTGGCAGATAGTGGAGGGCCTTGAATGCCAGAAAAAGAATCTGGGACTTTAGTTGAGAGATGATGGGGAACCACTAATGATTTTTGAGCAGAGAAGTGATGTAACCAGATCTGTCTGTACATAAGCAAGATTAGTCTGGCAGCAGCCTGATAGTCGAGTTTGGAGGAAGATGAGACTGGAAGAAAGAAGGACCATTAGGAGGCTATTGCAAAATAAACTCTATGAGTAGTAATGAGGTCCTGTACTAGGCAGCAGTGGGAAGAGAGAGAGAAGGGCGTAGGAGTTGTGACAGCAGTCAAAACAAGAATTAGTGGCAGTAGATAAAGAAGAGAGTTTTACATAAGCACCCACTCACTCTAAAGCAGTTGTGTGTGTGTGTGTGTGTGTGTGTGTGTGTGTGTGTGTGTGTGTGTGTTTAACTTAACTTTGGCTATACAGCTTATACTAAGAGTATGCTCCTTCATCCAGCAGGTGGAGGTCCAGAACGACTAGCCACGTTCCTAATTTTTTTTTTAATTGGTTCTAGTGGAGAAGGCAGGAGGCCTGGAGACTGTGGAGCACCCAGTACTGACTCCCGATGCTTAGACCCAGCAAGGGCTCACTGTTGCAAAAGCCATTTCACCGAGAGCAGCCCTTGTAGAGATCAAAAGCCTGAGCGGGAATCCAAGCAATCTGATTGGTGGGGGCCCCATGGGGGAGGCCAGGACCTTAGCAGAGGCTCGTTAGCGCTGACCTTGGCACGGGAGCTGGCTGCTGATGGATTGGGTATGGAGCCGGACAAGCCTCAGGGGAATGCCCGTATTATCTATTATTGTCCCATCAGCGCCTTCCCTGACCCCTCCCTGCTCTGAATGCCACACGCATCAGGGAAACAATAAATCTACGTCTGAGGCCAGGAAAGAGAGAGAAGGAGAAGGAAAAAAGAGAAGGGATGAAAAATGTCCTTTTTATGACTCTGGTAACAAAGCTGGCCTTCCAGGGAGGAAAACATTGCTTTGGGGAGGCCAGAGGGAGATAGAAATGGGAACAGCTGGGCAACTGGGAAGCCTAGGGAAGGGGTAGAAAAAGGGACAGAGACATCTTCCCTACCCATGGAGAGTCCCCAGGATTTCCCAGCCCATTAAATGGAATTGAATTTGCTTTCCTCACAGACTAATGGAGTGCCAGAGCCAGAGGAAAATCTAGAGTTCATCTCATCTAACACCTTCACTTTACCAACAAAAGGCATTGACAGGGAAAGTGACTTGCCCAAGGACACACACTGCTTACTTAAGCTGAGCCAGGCTTCCTGGGTCGAAGTCTGGGACTCTTTACTTCTCCCTCTAAGTGGGCAAGATTTCCTATGAAACTCTTTCTAGGTCAGTCTGGCCTTTGACTCAGCCAAAGCAGATAGAGAGCAGTATCTGTCAAGCGGAGGTGGGGCATCTCTAACTCCATCTAAACCATCCCTATCTCCCTTCCCTGTTTCAAATGGTCGTTGGCTTCAGCAAAGTCTGAAAGGACGCAGGTCCAGTTATCTTTTAAAGAAAACATTAATATTTCATCAGGGTTGCTGGGGAATGGCTCCTGGAATGAGAGCCCCAGAAGTCTCCCAGTCAGTTATGTGCTCCCTCTTGTGGTCATTCTGGGTTCTGGCTGGGGCTTCAGGGTTGGAATAAACCTGCTTTTTCTCTAGCTTTGCTTTTGGAAAGCTCTATCTTCCATTCTCTGGAACAGTCCTAGGAAGGGGCTTGTTATTGGTTTATTGGTGGGTGGTTTGGATTTTTGGCCACTGGCTCACAGTGTAACAAAGGAACCCAGAGTGATTGATGGGCCTATTGTAAATTTGTAAAATAAATCAGCTTGGCAGATAGATTCAAAAAACCTGTCAGCCTGCAAACATTTTTTTAACAGCCTGTAAAATTTTCTCCCATCCTTCACATTTGTGTCAGGCTGATGATGCATCTGATGGCAGCAAGCAGCAGTTCCTGAAAGAAGTACAATGCCAGCTGCATTGCCCATTTTTATTATAATTCTTACTTTTCCTCAGCTGCTTTTCTTTCAGGGTCTGGGTCTGTGGGCCAGGCTAATTTGTGTGGTTGGAAAAAAAAAATGCTGAAGTTGAATTGTGCAACTCTGACCCTCATTCCCAAAGAATATAAGCCAGTTTTACTCTCTGATCAAAAGCATGATTTCATAAAGTGAGGTATCTTGTTTCTTACTAGATTCTCCTCTGAATGAATGAAATATGAAGTTTCAATTCTTAGGACTTAAGAAAAAATTTTAGGGCATCTTGTTCATTGCCAAATAACCTATGTTGAAATGTAAAACCATCATGATCTTCTCACAGATTTAAAGCTATTTAGGCACCTTTTGAGTCAAATCCCCTCATTCTTGAGATGAGAAATCAAGAGTCCAGAGAAAGGCTAGTCACATGAATAGTAAGCACTTCTGACACTGAATCTGTCCCAGTTCTTGTAGGTCATAGGTCAGTATCGTCAGTCATACAGGCATACAACTAGTCAGTAATAGATCTAGGCGTCATGACTTCCTCTCCAGAGTTCTTTCTAGGGGCACCACACTGGGGCTCCCTCAATTTCCAGGATGACTTGGGTGGCATTTGGGCCCATGCTTTGTCTGGTTTACAGTTTCTGTATAATTGTGTGTGGGTCCCATCTCCCCAGTTAGAAGCTCAATGAAGGTAGAGGTCCTATCTTAGTTATCATTATGTTTCCCCCACAAGCACAGTACTCCACACATAGTAGTTACTTAATAAAAGATTAATGGACGAATGTTATTTTTAAAGATCTACTCTTTCCTCTCCATTGCCACAATCTTAACTTCAAATCGGGCTCTAACTACTTCCTGACTGGAGGACTGCACCTCCTCCTTCCATATCTAGGACAAGACCAACTGGGGGAAGGAAAGGGAAGTTTACTTTATAACTGTGGGGTGTCTTCTACTGCTGCAGACACAAGAAAGATGACTCCAAAGCACGGTGCACAGAAGGTGTTAGAGCTAATCTTAGCTCCCAGAATTCACAAGCTGCCATATGCTGTTCTGTTCCCCTCTATGCCACTGGACTGTATCTTAATTGACAATGTTTGCCCAATTAAGAGCTCTAACAATTAAGATGTGCTAGGAGATATGTGAATATTTGCAAACACTTGTTAAAATGTATCAATAATTAAGGGGGGGTGCTATTTAAATAGCTACTCTTCTGGCTGTCTGACATTATTGTTTACACAGACTCACAGAGAGCCTTTTGGGCAGCATTCAGCATTACTAAGCTGGCAGCTGACCTACCCAAGGTCCAAATATCCTTCTCAAATCTGAATTCACTGGCTTTGGCAGGATCTATGCAGAACAAGTAAAATGGAGATAGGAGGACATTAGCCAAATCATTCAGTCCCCAACCTGCTATTTAGGGAAGAAACTGTGGAAACTGTTAGTTTAGGTCAGGTATTCTTTTTCTTGTGTCTTTTTGTTCTTTTTAATTTTAGAGAGGGGAAGGCAAGGCAATTGGGGTTAAGTGACTTGCCTAAGGTCACACAGCTAGTCAGTGTGTCAAGTGTCTGAGACCAAATTTGAACTCAGGTCCTCCTGACTTCAGGGCCAGTGCTCTATTTACTGCACCACCTAGCTGCCCCATAGGTCAGCTATTCTTAACTTGAAGTCCATAAGCTTATTTGGTAACTGCATCTCAATATAATGGGTTTTCTTCATAATTCTATATATTATATTTTGATGCATTTGAAAACATTATTCTGAGACATGACCCATATTTCACCAAAATGCCGAAGGAGCCTATGACCAAAAAAAAAGTTATGAGTCTTTGGTCTAGGTAATCTTCCTTCTTTGGATACAGGGCCAGACTTTCACTTCACTTTAAACCACTCTTGAATGACCTTTTCCCCTCCTACCTGACCCTTTGCTTGCACCTGCATGTTAGCCACAAACATGTTTGATTTCATGTTGTACTTATCTGTGACCTGGTACAGCCCTGTATTCCATGAGGGCAAGGACCTCATCTTGTGAAACTGAGCGCTATAGCTCCTCCAATGCATGTACACAGTACGTGCTTAATAAATATTCATTGAATTGAATTGAACCATGTGGATCTATACAAGGAAGGAAGCATGAATTTCCTCATCATCAGGAATTAATGCAGCAATTTGCTGTGGAACTGACAAACACGAGTAGACACAAACACAAGTGGAAATGCTATCTTAAGAAGCCTTGTTTTGGAGGACTCTTTTGCAAAGGTGTTTATTTTGTGTCACGGTTCAGAATCTAAACTAAGGCCACTAATAGAGGCAGCCAGTAGGGTGGAACAAGTGCTGGACAAAGAGCTACCCAAACTAGGTTCTAGTCCCAGAGCTTCCAGAAGTAGCAATGTAATGTGGGGCGTCTATAAGAAAAACCTGGGAACACTTACACAACTGATACAAAGTGAAATGAACAGAACCAGGAGAACATTATACACAGTAACAGTAGTATTGTACAATGATCAACTGGGAATGACTTAGCTATTCTCAACAGTACAATGATCCAAGATAATTTAAAAGGACTTATGCTGAAAAATACTATCCCTTTCCAGAAGAAGACTTGGTGGGATCTGAATACAGATTGAAACATACTTATTTTACTTTCTTCATTATTCTTGTTCTTTTAGTTTGCATTTTCTTTTGCAACATGACTACTATGGAAATGTTTTGCATGACTACACAAGTATAATTGACATAAAATTGCTTGCCTTCTCGAGGATGGGGATGGGAAGGGAGAGAGAAAACATGGAACTCAAAATTTTAAAAAAAGTTACAAATTTTTTTTACATGAAATTAAGAAAAAAATTAAATGCAAAAAATGTTTTAAACAAATAAAAACAGCCATACTATGGGGATAATAACACATCCTATCTCTCCTAGAGTGTTACTATGCTTTCCTTATGTCATCTCACTAAAGCCTCATATCATCCCTCTAAGGTGACTAGGACATATATTATTAATCCCATTGTACAGATGAGGAAACAGGAAATTATTTACCTATGGTCACAAAGCGAATAATAAATCAATAAACATTTACTAAGTCATTACTATGTGCCATATGTGATACTAAGCTCTGGAGAGAAAAAGAAAAAAGGGGCGGAGCCAAGATGGCGGCGTAGCAGCAGCAACATATCGCAGCTCTCACATAGCCACCCCAAAATACCCATAAAACAGGACTCTAAACCAATCCTAGAACTCCAAAACGCACACAAAGATACTTCCCACTAAAGTCAGCTCGGCTACAAGGAAACCGAAACCAGCCTGCCCTGAAGCCACGGCTGTGCCCCGGGGCGGCTGGACTGGAGGAGTGGAGGAGCCTCTCAGGTGAGCAGATTAGCAGCAGCTGCGAGTGGGGATTGTGAAAGGGGGAGATAAGCAGTCCAGCGAAAGGCCTCCAGAGTAGAAAAGCAAAAGGCAGAGGTTTTGCACCCGCCTCTGCTTTGTAGCTTCCCGCCCGTGGCCTGCAGACAGCAGGGGGACTTAGCGATTGTTCTCAGGCCAGTGCTCTCGCGTTGACCGGCCTGGATCCAGATCGCCGTCTTGGGCCTCCATCTTGGAGTCCTCATTATCCAGTCA
>CM053581.1:223480825-223518578 GCA_028627135.1 Pseudochirops cupreus
CTGGGATGGCTGTTTTGGGGCGGTGGGTGGGGGAAAGAAGGGGAGAAAATATGTAACTCAAAATCTTGTGGAAATGAATGATGCAAACTATAATAAAACTTAAATAAAAAAAAAGAAAACTATTTTAAAAAAAAGAAAAAAAATCCCTGCCCCCAAGAAGCTTACATTCTAATGGGAGACAATATATACATAAATAGATACATACAAGGTATATAAAGAAAAGCTGAGAGGTAACCTTAGAGGGGATGTACTACCAGCTGGGGGAACTGGCATAGGCCTCCTGAAGAAGATGGTTTTGAGCTGAGCTTTGAAGGGATTCCAAGAAGCAGAAGCAAGAAGGGAGAGAAGTCCAGGCATGGGGGACAGCCAATGCAAAGGCACAGAGATGTGGTCTGGAAGAATATAACGAATATCAGGGGTGGGACTGAAACCAAAGTCTCACTAACCCCCAACTTTCTCTCAATGAGCAAGTGAGTTACTTTAAGGGGTATGCTAGAGCCAGCTCTAGCAACTCAATTGTTAAATTTTCAGTGCCAAAGTTGGCAAACACTACAAATCAGGGCTTTATTGTTTTGTTGGTTGTTTAGACTTAAAATGATGGAGATGATGTTTATAAATGCAGATTCAGCTTAAAAGAATGTCATGTACATTGTGTACATTAAAAAAAAAAATGAACTGGTTGGGGGCAGCTAGGTGGCGCTGTGAATATAGCACCAGCCCTGGAGTCAGGACCTGAGTTCAAATTCAGCCTCAGACACTTAACACTTACTAGCTATGTGACCTTGGGCAAGTCACTTAACCCCAATTGCCCTGCATTTCCCCCTCCAAAAAGCAAAAAAATAAAAATAACAAATGAACTGGTTGTTAAATATTTACACTGGTCCTTTCCATTCTTTGAACCTCAGTTTCTTCATTTATAAATTGAGGGGGTTGAGACAATGATGTCTATGGTCCCTTCTAATTCTGTGATCACCAACCTAAACTTAGAATGAACTCCAATACTTAGTGCTGGGCGGTGTGGTATCATTAACTGCTCAGTTAATGTGGGTATGATTTGGTCTTTAACATGCTTTTAAAGAAAAGAAATAAATACAATCAGGCATTGTAAAAGGTGGTCATTAGCAAATGGGCCCGGTGCCCCATAACTTTAAAGTAATAGCCACATTACTGCCTAGGACTGATTATTTTTTAAACCTACCTCTTCCATTTATGCTGTGGGGGCTGTGGTTTTGTCGGGGAAAGTTGGGCAGGCCAGCCAAGCTTTCCAGCAGCCATTTAACCTCCATTTATGAAGAAATAAAGCAAAATTGATGCTGATTGGGGCCTGCTTCGGGGGATATTTCTGGTCCATAAAAGCCCTTTTCCCTGCAATTTGCTGAGCTGCCCTGTCATATCAGGAGGAGCTGGTGCTGATAAAGATAAAGCTTTATCGCTGGGGTATTTGCTGCTAACAGCAACCTAATGCAGCAGTTTCATTTTGATGCAATTAATGTTAATGTCTGCTACGAAAATTGTCATTAAATACCATTTTAAAATCCATTCAATTTGCATATGCAAAGCCCATTTACTATCACAGAAGATAGAGCCAGCACTTCATCACATCCTTTTCCTAGAATTTGTAGCCAATGGGTTTTATAGCGATTTAAGATTTCATATTGAAAGCCAGATGATAATGTACGTCCTTTCAAGCAGCCCAGTGGATTTAGAAGATGTAGTGGGCAAAGGCAGCCACAGAATCTGAGAATGTTGCAGGTGTCTTCCGTAAACCTTAGTATTCAGTAGCCTGGGATAGCAGGATTGCCGGGCTGCGAGTCAAGAGACCTAGGTTGTAACTATATTTTTAGGTATGTGACCTCTTGTGAGCCAAAACACCTGTGTGAGCCTCAGTATTCTTACCTATACAATGGGGATAATAACACTACCAAGAGTCCCTCAGTGGGCTTTGAGTGAGAATAAAGCAAAACAATAGATGCAAAAGCTTTTTGAAAATAAAAAGCAGGTAGAAATGCATGGTATGTGGAAATAATAATATTGCTATGACTAACAGAAATGACTATTTAACATAGGTTGTTATGTCAATCAGCATATATAGCCTGCCACTTTGAATGAAAAAGCATTTCTTAAATGCTTACTAGCACTGTGCTAAGACCTGGAAACACCAGTAGAAAAGCAAGTCATTCCCTTCTCTCAAGGAGTTTACATTCCACTGGAGAAGGCAACACATAGAAAGGGATTCTGTTGCAAATCAGATGGAAAGATACCGTGGTCCTTAGGGTGCAGCCCCGAAATGGATGTTAACATATCTTCTTTGATGTCATTTCCGCTAATGAAAACCCTGTCCATTTCTGGTGTTGAGCCATTCGAAAAGGCAAAGAGCTTTGGTGATAAGCACTTTTTTCCCTGGGTTTTCAGTAGTTATGGCCACGAAGATGGTGGGGGCCAATACTCCTGCAGAAGCAGCTGCCAGGTGCTATCTCCTCAGTGGTTGCTTCCCTGGAGGATGGTTGCAGGGGCTGGTCTGCAAGAAGACTACAGTCATTCTGAAGGCTCTTGGGTTCACTAGGTGTAAAAAGCAGCAAGAGTGGTGGGAAGTGGTAAAAGTAATAGAACTGGCGGGGGGTGGGGGGGAAGGGAGGCAGCTACAATGGCACAGTGGATAGAGCACTGGCCCTGGAGTCAGGAGGACAAGAGTTCAAATCCGGCGTCAGACATTTGACACTTACTACCTATATGATCCTGGATAAGTCACTTAACCCCATTGCGTCTTTTAAAAAAACCAAAAACAACAGAACTGGAGTCAGAGGATCTGAGTTATAATCCCAGCTCTACTGTTCATTACCTGTGTGACCTTGGGCAGGTATGTCACTTTACTTCTCTCATCTGTAGGGTTTTTTTTCTTGTTTGTTTTTTTTGGGGGGGGGGTTGGTTTTCAGAGAGGCAGTATGGTATAGCGGGTAGAGCACCAAATTAAATGGAAAAAGATTAATTTAATTCAAATCCTTTCTCAGATACCTTCTAGCTATGTGACCTTTGGGGAATCACTCAATCTCGCACAATCTCAGTTTCCTCAGCTCTAAAATAGGAATAATTATACTTATAGCACTTAGCTTAGAGGGTTCTGAGGACCAAATGAAATAGTGTATGTAAACTGCTTTGAAAACCTTAAAATCTATATGAATGTCACTTAGTAGTATTACCCCTCCATGGCTCCACTCATGATACATGTAATTTTCCTAATTTAAATATTTCTCCCAGGCTACAACTTCCCTACGTGTATTGTTTCCTCCTCTTAAAATGTAAGTTTCTTGAGGCAAAAATTTGTTTCTTGGGGAGGTGAGGTGGCACAGTAAATAGAGCACCAGCCCTGGAGTTAAGAGGACCTGAGTTCAAATCTGGCCTCAGACACTTAACACAAAAACTAGCCGTGTGACCTTGGGCAATTCACTTCACCCCAATTGCCCTCCCTTCCCCCCTCCAAAAAGCAAAAAAAAAAAAGTATTTGTTTCTCTTTTGTATTTATATTCCAATGCTTGGCACATAGTAAGCACTTAAATGCTTTACCTTTCATTAGTAGCCTTGATCATTTATCTACTGGAGAATGACTTTTCCAAAACTTGTTCATATGATGTTTATCTTGTTTGCCAGCCAAAGTATAAATCCTCTAAGGGAAGAGATTAGTTCAGGGGTGGGGAACCTGCAGCCTCGAGGCCACATGTGGCCCTCTAAGTCCTCAAGTCCAGACTCCAGTGGAGTTTGTCAAAAGGTCACACTTGAGGACCCAGAGGGCCACATGTGGCCTCGAGGCTGCAGGTTCCCCACCCCTGAACTAATCTCTAAATCAGATTTATAGATACTTTATTGAGCAAATGTATAAAGATTGGATGAGAAGAGATCTGCTGGTAGTTTTCCTGTCGTCTAGGAAGCTGTGGCCTAAAGTATCCAATGAGTATCTCACAGAAATCAGGGTAACCACCTGGAGGAATCTATTTCTATCCAACCACTTTGTTTTGAGATTCCTTTTCCTCTTGAAAATGATCATGGATCCAAATAATTGAATTGTAGATCTGGGCTCCAAATAATTGTAAAATTTGCCTCCTTTTATCCCAGCTTACCTTTCATTTGGGTACTTTATTTCCCTTTCCCTAAAACCCACATATCTTCCTGTAGGGTCTCTCTCATCATGCAGAGGAAAAATACAATAACCACGTACTCTTGAACCCATTTCATCCTGTCTTCTCCAGCAGATTGCCTCCTCTGTTATCCCCACTCTCTCCTTACTCTTCTTTCCGTCCCCTATCTACTTCCCTGCCAACTATAAAGACTATAAACGTGTCTAGGTCACCCTTATCCTTAAAAAACAAACAAACAACCAAACAAAACCCTCACTTGCTCTAAATATCACTACTACCTGTAATTCTGTATCTCTCCTCCCTTTCCTTACTAAACTCCTGGAGAAAGCCATCTACAGTAAGTGCCTCCACTTCATTTGCTTTTATGCTCTTCTGAGCTCTCTGTGGTCTGGCTTCTGACTTCATTATTCAACTAAAACTGCTCTTTCCAAAGGAACCAGGGATCCTTATCTTTCTTGACCCCTCTCTAGCCTTTGACATTGTCAATCTCCTTCTCCTCAGTCAACACTCTCTTCTCTCTAGATTTTCATGATTCTTCTCTTTCCTGGTTCTCTTTCTAACTGACTGTTCTTTCTCAATCGCCTTTACTAGATCTTCATCCTGGTCATGCTTGCTGATCATAGGTATCCACCAAAGAGCCCTTGACATCTTGAATTCAACATATCCAAAACAGAACTCATTCTATCCTCCCTCCAAAAAAACCCCTCCCTTTCCCCCAACTTTTCTATTACTATTTTTTAAAATTAAATTGTTTTTTATTGAATCAGCAAAAATCTACCTTCTCCCTCCCACCCCACTAATTGATAATAAAAGAAAGATAAAACTCCTATTGCAAACATATATAGTCAAGCAAAATGAATTTCTGCACTGTCTATGTCCAAAAGAAAAAAAACAACCTCATGCATATGTGTGTGTGTGTAAACACACATGTGGATGACTATTCATTTTGAATCTCTCACTTCTTTATCAGGAGGTGGGTCACATGTTTTATCACTAGTCCTCTGGAATTGTGGTTGGTCATCACATTTAGGAAGAATTTCTTCCTAAGTCTTTCAAAGTTATTTGTCTTTGCAATATTGTCAAAGTATAAATTGTTATCTTGATTTTGTTCATTTTGTTCCTCATCAATTCATATAAGTCTTCCCAGGTTTCTATAAAACTATTCTCTTCATCATTTCTTATAGAACAATAATATCCTATCACATTTATAAATCATAACTTGTTCAGCCATTCCCTAATTGACCATCCTCTCAGACTGTCATTTCAAAAAGAGCTACAAATATTTGCGCACATCCTTAGTTAGAGTTTGTTTTTCTTAGGACCAAGCTCCTTAATCAACTCTTCCTCTAATTCCCCATTCTCCCTTCTCCCCTTTCCCTCCTATTTTCCTGTTGAATGAAATATTTCTGTATCCAACTGTATGTGTTTATTCTTCTTCCTTCTGACCAGTTCAGATGAGAGTGAGGTTCACAGTTCACCAGCTTTCCTCCTTCCTTCTTGTTTTATACAGACTTTTACTTGTGTACCACAATCATGTGAGATAATTTCTTCTACCCTTATTTCACCTTCCCTCTCCCCCTCCTTCCATTCTTCTTTTAAGATCCCAAAGGCATAACGGAATTATTTCTTAGGCCTTCTGCCTAATTAGACTGTGTGAGCCCTGATGATGATAGGGTTCCGACAAGACATAGAAATATGTGTCTGTGGTGTATGTATGTGCCATGTGCCCCTACTAAAATGTAAGCACATTATCTTTTTTGTTTAGTCCCTAGTGGTTTTTTGTTTGTGTTTACCTTTTTGTTTTTCTTTTGACTCCTCTGTTTGCAAGGAATACCTACAAGTCCTGTATTTAATTAAAAATCCATTTTCCCCCTGCAGGATTATACTCAGTTTTGCTAAGTAAGTTATTATTAGATGTAAGCCTTCTGGTATAGAGTATTCCATATTCTACCTTTTTTTATAGTGGCAGTTGCTAAATGATGTGTGATCCTGATTAAGGCTCCTTAATACTTGAATTATTTCCTTCTGGTTGCTTAAAGTATTTTTCCTCTGATGAGAAGCTCTGGATTTTGGCTATAATGTTCCTGGGAATTTTCATTTTAGAATTTCCTTTAGGAGGTAGATTCTTTCTATTTCCACTTCGCCCTTTGGTTTTAAGAGATCTAGATAGTTTTATTTTATAATTTCTTGAAATTATAATGTCTAGGCTCCTTTTTTTGTCATAGCATTAAGGCAGTTCAATGATCCTGAAATTTTTTTCTCCTCAATCTATTTTATAGGTTAGTTGTTTCTACTATGATACATCTTATCTTTTGTAAAGCCAAGCATGAGCAGCTTTCCAGAGGACTGCTGCTGTGAACAGCTTTAAGGTTCTGATTACACAGTATAGTGAACTCTCTATTTATTCAGTAACAAACCAAGACAAAACATTTACAGAAATCAAAGTACAGCATTCACAGTGTTATGGCATAACAACTTATCACTAAAATGGCCACATAGTTTTCAACAGAGTGGTCACATAGTTTTAAATAAAGTACATTCATTTAGTAACTCAATCATTTAGTAAATCCTTAATTCAATCACAAAGTACAAAGGTCAAAGTTTTCCACCCCTAGGTCACATTGTCTTACTCTCTTCCATGAAAAAGTCTTCTTTCTTCTTAATTGGAGAAGTCCTTAACTCAATCATCTGAATGTAAAGGTCAAAGTTCTCCACCCCTAGGCCGTAGTAAATCATGATCTTCTCAGTTTGCATCAAATACCCAAAGAGAGGTCTTTTCATTCTCTTGACTTCAGGCAGGCTCTCAGCCTCCATGGTTCCTCTTCCATGGTCCCAGCTCCTGCCCAAATCTATCCAGCTGTCACCTGAGTTCAAAGGCAGACAGCTCTCAGTTCTTTGTCAAGCTTCTTGTGCAGTCCCTGTTCCATATTGAAGCTCACAGTGTCTAGTCAACCTCAAGTCCTTCACAGTTTCTGTACCTGGGAAGACAGAGCTTAACAAAGCACAATAACATTCATTCACATTACTAGCACCATCATCAATTCACTATCTGCCTGTGAAATCAACTCAGACCCACCAACAAGGTCTAAGAATTCAATACAAATCATCAGTATAGTCCCAGGACCTCTGAAAGTATCAGTAAGACCTTCCTCCATGAAATCCTCTTTCAGGGCTTCTGAACCAGCAGTAAGGTACCAGGGCTTCTGTAACAACAGCAAGGTCCTCTGTCAAAAAATGAATCTGACAAAGTAACATCAAAACAGACAGAGAAAGTACCAGCACCACAGTCATGCTTCCTCCCAGCTCTCTTCTCTTCTAATTTCTCAGTTCTTCTCAATTCTCTTCTCAGTTCAATTCTCAGTTCTCTTACTGCTACTACAAGTTCTGTTCTCTATTCTGTTCTCAATTCATAGCAGTTCTCAGAAGTTCTCAGGATCCTAGCAGTTCTCTATCTCTCAGCAATTCTGGTTCTCTAGCTCGGGCTTTTCCTTATATGTGGTATTAGCACCTCCCTGTTCTGCCCCTTCCTGTTACATCAGCAACTTCCTCCCACTGTGGGATTCACAAGTTCTAGATCTTAATACTTGATACAATGTGAACTGAAAGAAGGTGCTAAATACCTGTTTGATTGCCTATACAAGGGGCAGGGAAGATCTTCAAATCCCCATTACCATTACACCTTTTCCTCTATTTTTCCAGTCTTTTGACTTTGTTTTAATATTATCTCTTGGTGTCATTGGCTTCTATTTGGTCCATTCTAATTGTCAGGGAGTTTGTTATTTAAGCAAGGTTTTGTACCTCTTGTGTCAAGCTATTAATTCTCTTTCTAATTCTTTCTTCTATATCTCTTCTTTTCTATTTTTTTCTCTAGTGTTCACATTTCATTTATAAAAAAGATTTTCAAAAACTTAAAAAAAAACCTTTTGCTTCATCTCCTCCAGGAATTATAGTTGAATTTGTGCCCACATTGTGCTTTTATTTGAGAACTTGCTTGCAGATGTTTTAGAGTCATTTTTTTCTCTTGGGTCTGTGTCTTAAGCATCTCTGTCACTATCTTCATTTTTTATGCTGGGGATTATTTTTTCATTTAGTCATTCTTCCATCCTTCATTCTGATTTCAAATTTGATGTTAGGTCCAAGCTTGGTGCCATTCTGGAGGGAAGCTCTGGGCTGGTCCTAGAGCTGCTTTCTTGAGATATTGAGTATTGTGTTATTCCAGGCTCTCAGGGACAGTTCAGGCTAAGGATCTTGCAAGTTATCAGAGTGATCTGACTTGGGGCAAAGTCTGATCACTAGTCCCCTGGTCTGGGCTCTGTAAGTTCCTGACCTGGGTTTGGATTTGAGCAACAGCAGAGTGCTGCTAGACTCGGCCTTTATTAACCAACTGGGAAGTTCTGCTGGTTCAGAGTGACAGAACTACAAGCTTCCCTTTAGTCTGGGATTCCTGGCCTGGTTATTTCTCTGCAGGCTTCTGACTGGGCTAGAAGTTAGACCCACCTATGCTCCTGGGGTCCAAGCTACACAGCTGCTATTTCTTTTTTAAAATTTCTCCTGTTTCAGTACACACCCTAGGGCCTGGGGACAGTTCCTTACCCCTAGAAAGCCACCCTTGGGGACAAATCCCTTCCTCAGTCTCTCCTTAATCTGTCACCCAGAACTTGGTGGTGAGTGACAAAGCTTCCAGTTGGCACCTGTTCCTGATCCTTGTAAGGTGTGGGTTTTGGACCTCTTCTTTTTTAAAAATAATTAATTCATTTTTAATTTTCAATATTCATTTCCATAAGTTTTAAATTTTCTCCCCTTCTCTTCCCTCCTCCCTCCATAAAACGGCATGCAATCCAATATAGGTTCTACATATACATTCCCATTAAACATATTTTCACATCAGTCACGTTGTATGGAAGAATTAGAATGAATGAGCGCAACCACGAGAAAGAAAAAAACAAACCAAAACAAAAAAGAGGGCAAATAGTATACTTCTATCTGCATTCAGACTCTATAGTTGTTTCTCTGGATGTGAGTGGCATTTTCCATCATAAGTCTTTTGGAGTTGTTTTAGGTCCTTGCATTGTGGAAAAGAGCCAAGTCTATCAAAATCAGTCATCACACAATGTGGCTCTTACTGTTTACAATGTTCTCCTGGTTCTGTTCACTTCATTGAGCATCAGTTTTTCCAGATTTTTCTGAAGTCTGTCTTGAACCTCTTCTTACTCTGGTGTACAGCCTCTCACTGTGCTGGAGTGCTTCATGCCTTTTTACTAGCTATTAGCTAAGCCTTTCATGTTCTCCCTCCTCACTTCTACCTCCTGGATTTCTTCATGACTCAATCCCACCTTCCAAAAAAGGTCTTTCTTAGTTTTTCCACTCTACCTCCTCAACCTCCCACTGCTGGTGACTTCCTTTTAAATTAATTCCCATTTATACTGTACATATTTTGTATGTAAATACATGTTGTCTCCCCCATTAGACTGAGTTCCTCAAGGGCAGGGAATGTTTTTGCTTTCTTTTGTATATAGAATTATTTCTGGCACATAGTAAGTACTTATGAATCTTTTGTTTTTTAAATATTTCTTTCACAGAGGGAGAAATAAATAGCTGTCCTATATCTGGTATCTACTATTTTGTACACTGAATAGCTTTTCTGGATAGGACACTGTTAATTCCTTCTAGGGAGACTCTAAACATGAATCAAAACTAAGTGCTATTTAAGAGAGTTTCCCTGAGATTTTGGGATGAAGCATAAAGAATCAGAGAGTATGATTAAAAATCCTGAATTCCCTCTCCTTAGGTCAGCCTCCTGCAAGAATAAAGCCAGGTCCATGTGAATTCAGAGTTTCCTTGGGGAAGCCTGTCCTCCATCCCACCCCCACTCTAAACATCAGTAATGTCTCAGTCTACCTTTCTAGTCTTACCTTATCATCACAAACCTTATGTACACTAGATTAGTTGAGACCCACTGATGGCTTCTGACAGTGTCTTTGTTCATTCTGTTTTTTCCTTCCCCCATTCTAGCTTCTCTGCACAATACCTATACATCCTTCAATACCCAGCTGAAACACCATCTTCTCTATATGACCATCCCTCATCCACCCAAGTAGAAATGATCTTTCCTCCTTCAGAGCCCACATAGCACTCTGTATTTTTTCATGGGACTTTCCCAGTCTGTAGCAGATGAGATAAAACTCTTTGTGAAAGCATGAGGATGATCTAGAAAAAAAAATTAGGTCGTTGCCATCCTGAGTATTCTCAGACCTTATGTAAACATGGGTGCTAAGCACCCACTGTAAGACAGGGTCTCAGTGATGTTAACAGAGACTGTGTCCCTTAATCCCGAGGGAGAGGTAGACAGAATCATCTAGAACAATTGATGGATACATGAATGCAACTCCTTCCCCCAAGGGAATCCTACCAACTATTATGGACATCTTGATCTAGCTTACTCATGACTGGAACATTCAAAAACTAACTGGAAATTGCTTATTCTATATCAGAGCATTTGAAGAAGGCTATAGCAGTTTTTGCCCTCTTGAAAATAAAATAGTACTACCCCTAACCACTGTAGCCACTAGGACCTACCCTGTATTTTTGGACGGTGCTGGACTGTTTTTTTTCTGGAACTGTCACATTCACTTTTGCTACTCAGAGAATCAAAGTGACAGCTGAGAAACTGAGTGGCCTGTAAAACTGACATATACATCTTTGTATTCTTTTTTGAAATGTAGGTGCCATTTGTGGTTTGCATATTATCAATAAAGGTATGGTTAGAGTTAAGGAGTTCAGGTTATGTTTGATTCTTTGAGACATCAAATTATGCTAACTCACTTAGGAAACCTCAGATGATCGTCCCCTTGATTACCACCTCAGTACTTTTTTTGGCTAGTGCTCTGATTCCATGGGTGGAATAGAGCCCAGAGGGAAGGATGGGGCATTGATTACAAGCCAGGCCTTACCGTGCCCGGATGCCATAGGTTATATCTGGAGGAACAGATGACTGGTCCTTTTTGAAACGCCTCTCATCCTGGTCACTTCTTCGGATATCGTGGAGTTGGCGGTATAGGAAATGTTCCTTGGCTGTCACCAGACCAGCCTTGATTGCACCACGGTTCATGGCAATAAAATCCCGAGTCATTGCCTGGGGGGAGGTAGGGTGCTGTTTCAAAACATTCCAGTGTCCAATGGCTATGGGGAAAGAGAGACAAAAGAAAAATGGAGATGCTTTCAAGTCTTTCCTTCCCTCCCTCCATCCCTTCCTTCCTTTCTTCCTCCCTCCCTCCCTTACTTCCTTCTTTTCTTCCTTTTTTCCTTCCTTCCTTCTTTCCTTCCTTCTTTCCTTCCTCCTTCCCTCCCTCCCTTCCTTCCTTCCTTCCTTTCTCCCTCCCTTCCTTCCTTCTTTCCCCCAACAGGTCCACACTGTACCTCTTCCTCCCCCATTCAAGCTTCTAGCTTCTCCTTTTCTGAGTTAGTTGTCAACCCCTCAGAAGAATTATAACCTGCCCCTAACTCAGGTTCTCAAAGTAGTAGCTGAGCAGGTACCTCTGGGAAAATTCCTCTCATCTCAGATTCTTAGCTATAAGGTACTTCAGAAGTCCTCTGGTTCAACTTCATTATTTTAGGTATGAGGACACTGAAGGCCAGAGATGTTTAGCAACTTGCCAGAGGTAATATAGGTAGAGCCTGGATTTGAACTAAGTCCTTGTGACTCCAAATTCAAGTATTGCACCTCATTGAGTCCAAAAATCATAATTGAATGAAAGAGGGGAAAAAGAATGAATAAATAACTGAAATAAAGAATGCCATTTAGGTGGCTATTAAGACCCATGCTATCTGCCTGCTCTTCCAAGCTTTAAGAGACCTCTCTGGACTTGATATCTTGCCTTTGTAGACCTTATATCCTTAACCCTGGCCCCTTCTGGCTGGACCTATCCCACTGCTGCCCATATCTCAGCCCAATCATGACTGACCAGCTATGGAAAGAGTAGTTTGCCATCCTTTGGATTACTCTTGCCCTACAACATTCAAACTTGTACCATCTTACCTTCTGGGACTCCTCCATCCAGTCCTTGAATATATAGTCCATAGTTAAAATTAATTCCAGGCAGAGCACTGCTCCTTTCCCGAGGCTTCCCAAGTTCAGCCTACCAGAGGAAGCAGCGGGAGAAAAGGTAAAGAACCAAAAGTCACATCAAGCAACCAATCAATAAACAGGCAGCATAATCGCAAGAGGGCTAACTTGGGAGCCAGGAGGCCTAGGGTCTAGTACAGACCATCACTAATTTCCTATACCCTTTGTTTGATGTTCAAGGCCCTTCATAACCTGGCCCTTCATAACACATCCCCACCCCTGCCACATACACCTTTCCAGTCTTCTTATACTTTATACCCCTCCACCATCCATGTATTCTGCAGTCTAGTGACAATGGTCTCCTTTTCCATTCCTCCAGCAAGATACTCTGTCTCCTGATTCTGGGCACTTCTACTGGCTGTACTCCATGTCTGGAATGCTCTCCCTCCTTCTTTCCACCTCCCAATATCAGAATCATTACTCTCTGCACATTGCTACCCTCCCTCTCTCCATAATGATGATGTTCCACAGTTTCTTCATCTTGCAAAATGAAGGGGTTGGACTCCTGATGTCCCTGGCTTCCTTCAAGTCCCTTCCAGCTCTGAAACTATGATCCTATGAAGAGATGGCTAGAAGCAAAGATTAGATGAAGGGTGTGGCCACAAAAGCTCCTTCTTGGGAGGCAATCATGGACCAGAAACAACTTTTCTCTCTAAGGAATAACTTTTTATCCATCCAGGAGGGGGGTAAGGAAGAAAATGCACAGGCTGTGGTTGCAATTAACAATCTAATCACTTTTCTCTTTAAAAAAAATACACATACACAAGTTTTTATATTTTGTTTTCATGTCACCTTCATTTCTGAATAAATCCCTCTTTCCTTAAACCATCACTATAACAAAGAATAAAAAAGAGGAGGAAAAATTATTTCAGCAAAATTAGCCAATACATCAAGGAATCTGAAATAATATGTAATATTTCACACCTAGTGTCCCCCACTTCTACAAAGAAAGGAGGAAGAGAGAGAGAGCTGATAAATTTTGAGTGTAGACTGAAGCATACCTCTTTCACTTTTTTTTTTTTTTGCTTTTTTTTGGCAACATAGGTTTTGCACATCTTACTGCTTGCTTTCTCAATGGGTGGGGGAGAGGCTAGAGGGGTGGAGATTATTTGGAGAGTTAGGAATTTGAAACCCAAATTGTTTTTAAATGAATGTTAAAATAAAGTATAATGTTTTAAAAGGACAAAGGTGTGCTTTTTTGTTGTTTAGGGCCAGCTTGTCATTATAATTATACAGCACACAATTTCTTTTTCTTTTATTGGTTCTTTCCACTTATATTGTTGTAATCATTATGTATGTGTTTCTTGGTTCAGCTTGCTTCATTTTGCATCAATTCATGTCACCCCATGGTTCTCTGAATTCTTCATGTTCATCTTTTCTTATAGCACAGTAATACTGCATTACAATCACATGCAACAGTTTAGCTGTTCCTCAATCAATCAGTGCATCCCAGGAACTTCTAATAGAGGGTGTAGAGGCAGGAAGAGTGGAAGATGAGGGTATGGGAAAAATACTGGGAGCCAGGGAGAGGTGGAGTGGGTGTGCAGGGAAGTATACTGTGTCTCACCTGCTGATGGCTAGAAATATCACTTCTGAGAGAGGAAATGGGATCTATGGATGGGAAGAGCCACTTCCCTCTTAGCTTAGAGATAAGAATATTTCAGTCTGTGAGAATTAAGATGTGAGAATGTACTTTCCCCCAAAGAATGACATTTTGTATTCTAAGGTCCCTTCTAACCTTGATATTCTGTTTTAAGGTCTCTTACTGTGTTTTAAGGTCCATCCTCCTAATTTCTGATCTTCTACTTTCTGAGGATAATTCCATTAAAAAGTATTTATTCTTGATATCTTATTTTTCTGTGCTATGTCTTGAGGACCTGGGAATAGCCAATAGATGTGTTGAGAAAAGAAATTCACAGCCAGAGTGTAAAGGGCCTTTAAAAAACACCAAGCTAGGGACTTTTTCTTTTATCCTATAGGAAATAGGGAGCTATTGTAGGTGTGAGAGTAGTGACATGGTCAGACCTGTACATTAGGAAGATACCTTCCAACTCTGACCTATATTCTCAGGTCTCTTCCAGCTCCAACTTTGTATGTTTCATTCTAAAGGCAGGGGAATGGACTAAATGACATCTCTAGGTTCTTTTCAGCCTTGTGATTATTGTTTTTTCTGTTCCTATTGATGCCCATATCAAATCCCAGACACTGTCATCTGATGAAAATCTCTCCAGAGCAGTGACTGCAGCCAAGTTGCTGGTACTGTGAAGGTCTCTGCTGTGAAGGTTTGTTTGGAATTCATTCCATATGACTCACTGTTACACCAAGACAAAGCCCTGGCCTTCTCCTTTGTTTATTAAAATTACCAGCTTCTCCAGTGACTGCAGGGGAAGTTAATTAAAATATGGCTCTTCCACTAGAACCCTCTCTTCTCCCCCGAGGCATCTGGGAGCTTTCTTAGCCTGGAGGTGGACTGACAAACTCAGGCTACTTTCACAGGGGGACATTTTGCTTTCAGCTCAGGTAGCCTTTAATCTATGGGCTACTGGTTTAGAAATGAAAAAAAAATCTATGCCCAGGGAAATTGGTCATGTTGTTTTGCCCTTCTCTAATGTATTTGTCAAACACTACCATCTTAAAACCCTACTAAGTTGGACGCTCCATGGAAGAATCAATGATAGTTCATATTCACATAGCTTTAAGGTTTATAAAGCACTTTCTCTATGACTTTGCAAAGTAGACAGTGCAACTGCTATCCCCACTTTGCAGAGGCTGAGAAAAGGGCAGTCACTAAATATGCTCACTAGGGGTCCAGTCCTATAATTTCTCCTCTTCACTAACTAGCTGCAGGACTTTGGGTACCAATAGAAACCAAAAATAAAAAAGTAAGATGCTGCAAAGAACCTAGTAGACATAATCCAACATTAGAAGATCTCATTTTTAATGTATGGTGAAACCTCTAGACCAAGAAGTGATGGACTAAGTATGTAGAACAAGAGACATATTTGGATATGGAAAATTGGGAGATTTGTTTTGCTTAACTATCCTCATTTGTTGCAAGAGTTTTGTTTTTCTTTTTTCCTTTTTTTTTCTAGTGGGGAGGGGGAAATATGAGGGAGAAAAAAATAAATGCTTGATAATTTTTAAAAACATTTTTTAAAAATGAAGTTGTGTGATGACATTCTCATTGTTACTCCTTTGTATTTATTAAGTATAGAGCACGCATTATATCACAGATTTTGAGGATCAGTTCCCATTAATGCCTGCTTCACCAAAAAAAAAAATCATCATATTTTCTATGTACTTGTTTGGGTATGTGATTTATTCCCAGATGGAATGTAATCTCCTTGAAGGCAAAGACTATTTCATTTTGGTCTTTGTATCTCATGACTTGCCATAGTACCTGGGTAGATGCCCTGTGAGGATGAACTGTTGAGAGAACATGGATGAGAATTACATGGGATGGGCCAGGCGTGGAAAGATTGTGATCTGCATCTTTGGGGGGGTCACACATCAGTAAGATCACATGTCTAGTGCCCGAATATCCCCAGACACCAACGTGGTGCTAGGTGCACAGAGCTGGTGCTTAATAAGGCTTGTTCGATGCTGCTCACCGTGGGATAGCACTTCTTTGGGTCACCTTCTCCATAATGATGATAATAGCCAACATTTAGTTAGTGCTCACCATGTGCCAAGCACTATGCTAAGTGTTTTACAATTATTATCTCATTTGATCCTCAGAATAACCCTAGGTGGCTGGTGTTATTATCAATCTGCATTTTATAGACCAAGAGACAGGCAAACAGAGGTTAGGTGACTTTCCCAGGGTCACATGGCTAGTAAGTGTCTGAAGCAGGATCTGAACTCAGGTCTTCCTGACTCCAGGTCCAGCACTACCTGTTCTGTCTCTGCCCCAGCAGAGGGCTGGCTTGGGCTGCTGAAGCCATCCATAATCATCCCCCCCTACCTCTGTATAGAACTGTATATACTAGTCTAATTTCATATTACTTCTCAATTGGATTATTAACCATCCCAGTATATACCCAGTACGTTTCTTGCCTCTGTGCTTTTGCTTACACTGTTTATTGTTTTTGCTTACTTTCTGTTCCTTTCCTTCCCTCAAAACCTGTTTCTTAAATTCCAGTCCATCCTTAAACTCTAGCTCCATAGCTGCCTCCTTCAAGGAGTCAGCACTTCCTCTCCTTGTTCCTCCTCACCCTCACTTATGACCATTCCTTTGCCCCATATCATTCAGTTTGTACCTTTCTCATGCACTTAGGTATGTGTATTATAAGTATTTCCTAATGTCCTATCCCACAATAGGCAACCTGAGACAAAGGTCCATGTTACTCAAACACATATTTATAAATACCCCTATACCTAAGACACAGAAATGTTAACATATTTTTAAAAATTGAATTGAATCGAAAATGTGACATGAAGAATTGAGACAATTCTCTAGTACATTCAAAAACAAAACCCTGTTGCTAAGGGAAAACTAGGCTTGAATCTTCCAAATGGGGTGTCTATAGTGGTTTAATTTACAAGGTAATTGCTCAAATCTCTACTTTGCCTGTGTAGACCTGTTCTAAAGAACCACAACCAAGCTCCTTAACATCACGACCCTTTCTGGAAACCTCACAGAAAATGATATGTAGATCTAATCCTGTATTTGTGAGTCCCCATTTAAGATGTACAGTGTGAGTGATAAGCTCTCAATTGTGACTCCTTTCTCTGTATTTATAGGTCTGGGGCAAAGCATGTTATTATAGACTTTGGAGATTAGTTGCCATTGATACGCCAGGGAAATCGGGGCTTGATGGTATCTGTCACCTGCTTTTCCATGGCAACCTTACTCTGATATCCCTGAAACGAAGGAGATGAGGTCACAAATTACAGCTTGGGCAAAAACACCCAGATCCCCAACCAGCTGCCCACACTGACAGCTCACAACAAGATTAAAGCTGCAATGGGGATGAAATATGGTTTCCAATCAAGGGAAGGGGACCTGGCTAGCTAGCTCCTAGACTGGACCATTCATGTGTCCAAAGGTGCTTAGACATAGACTGTCTGTTTTGCAATGCCCCCACAGAGGCTAAGGAAAAGGAATGCTTTCCTTGGAGATTTTTAAGAATGGGCCAAACCACAAACTCCTTGTACAGGCTGCTTTGGGAGCAGGGGGCTCAATTCATTGATCCCTCCACTCACTCCATCCCTTCAATCCTACAAGTCCCTAATTTAGTCATTTGCCTCAATGAAAAATCCCAGGGAAGGTCCTTAAGATCTTTTGCCATACCGTCATTTACCATGATAGAAAAGAGAAGCAACTACAAATATATTTCCAGTTAGTCTGGATAGTTTTCCAAGTGATGAGAGGTAGTACCACTGTTAAATTTTGCAGGGTTGAGGGGAGAATCTCAGCTTAATCTTGTGACCAGCCACACACACACACACACACCCCAGCCATCTTCAAACCTTGCCTTTTTTTCCCCAAAATTTCCTCTGCTATAAAGCCACTTGGCTGGAATACAGATCTGGGTGACAGCTGTCCCCATCAGCAGACAGCTTCATTAAACCTCATTAAGATGTCATCTCTCTGCCTTATTTCCCATCTCTCAGCTCTAATTAAAACCATCTCTCTCTATGTCCCTGGAGGTCCTAATTTTCTCTGGGCACCTTCTGCAAGTTATCTCCCTTTACTACCCAGTGTGGAAGAAAATTAGGCATCTGAAAACAATGTTGGGCTAACCCAGGTAGAGACAGCAACCCTAGTTTCCTAGGGCCATTCCTTCTTTGGGGACAACTGTCTTTCTGGGATTGTGGTGGTGAGTAGTTTGCTAGCCAGCCTCTGCTGTGTAAGCAACTCTTAGCACAAATTCTTGCTCCTGAAATTGTTCAGAACTGAAAGGGTCCAAGCCTTTTGAAGCATCACTATATCTATTTTAATCTGAATTGTATGTGTATTTTATATATGCACATATGTGAACACACACATATACATTAATCTTGCAAGGGAGGACCAGTCACTTATTGGAGCCAGACACCACACATTTGTTACTCACCTGGACTTCCTAGTCAGTCAGGTTACCTGGGCTTTGAAGGAAGCCAGGAAAGGCAAGTGGTAGAGATGAGGAGAGAGAGCATTCCAGGGACAGCCAGAGAAAAATGCCCAGAGTCAGAAGATGCAGTGTCATATTCAAGAGACAGTAAGGAAGTGACTGTCCCTGGATTGCAGAGTGTAGAGGGGAGTGGGGGTAAGGTGTAGGAAGATTGGAAGGGTGGGAGGAAGGGTAGGTATTGAAGGACTTGGCATGCCAAACAAAGACTTCATATTTGACCCTGGAGGTGATAGGGAGTCACTGGAGTTTACCGAGTAAGAAGGTAACATAGATATACAGTACTAAAAAGGAGAGAAAGTGGTAGAACTAACACTTATACTTTGCCTAGCCTAAATTCATCCTCCTCCCTCCGCAATCCTCAACAAGTAAGCAAGTGGCTCTTTTCAAGGATAAGACAGTTATTTGTCAGGAAGCAGGATACTTAGATTCTGGATAGGGTTTTATTATTCATCCCAATGGGCAAGGGGTCACTTAACAGGTTTTCAGTTTTTTTCAGTCTCTAAAAACCAGACAGGATCTTAGTGTCATAGCAGTTTGAGTTAGAAAGGACTTCAGAATCCATTAAGTCCAACCTCCCAATTTTACAGATGAGGAAACTGAGAGACAGAAAGGTGACGTGATTTGTCCAAGGTCACCCAGGTCATAGGTAGCAGAGGCAGGCTCTGGTCCCAGGTACTCTGATTCCAAATCCAGCACTTTCCCCTTGCTCAACTTTATCCACTTTATACAACTGTTTGGAGGCTAAACGAACATTTGTTAGACAATTGAAAAGCCTCCCCTCTCATGAATTCCATAAATGCGCCCTCTTCCATAGAACTCCAGAAGAGTTAGTGCCTGTTAAGTATAATATTTGTATAGACATATAGACATGCATACATATGCGTGCATGCACCGAACGCGTAATTCATTATTGTAAAACAACTTAAGATCCTTGAATGAAATCACAATATAAATGCAGATTATGATCGTTATTAGCATACGGGGTATTTATTTATCTCCATAATAAGACGCTCAGATAAACAATCATGCAAAAGAAGGCTCTTCTTGTGTCAAAAGGCTCTGGTGTCATCTTAACAGCTGAAGGCTCTGAATTAAGTGCATTGTTACGGTGACAGCTGGACACTGCAAAGAGATATTTTAAAGGAATGCTGCTGTACTCCCACACGGATGCCACTAAAACCAAGTCACAGCCAGAAAAGTGAGGCGGGACTCTGGCTGGGAGGGGGCAGCTCCGCGGTCCGGGCAGGCCGGTGAGAATTTTTAGACCTGAGGTTACACACACGCACACACACACACACGCACACTCATATGCACACACATTAACTCACACACATACATATATACTCATGTGCACACACATTAACTCACACACATACATATATACTCACGTGCACACACAAACCTACACACACATTCTCTCTCTCACACACACACACACACACACACACATACTCATGTGCACACACATTAACTCACACACATACATATATACTCACGTGCACACACAAACCCACACACACATTCTCTCTCTCTCTCTCTCACACACACACACACACACACATGCACGCACGCACACACGCACACATGCACACACACACTCTCTATCTGGGGCAAAAGATATTTGGAGAGACTAGGACCTAACAGTTAGAGTGAGGAGGAGGCAACTTTGAAATCCTGGCTCTTTGCTCACAGTTCCCTGGGTGGTCAGTACTCTCTGGATGCTTGCTCACCCTGGCTAGGTTAGGAAGTAGCCTACAGTGTTCACTTCAGCAGGCCAGTCCCACCATTCTAGCGCTCCTAAGAACCCTGGAGGCCAGTCGATGTCAGTGAGCAGCCCACACTGCTTCCCTGGGTGCTTTCCCCACTACCTTCTGTTCTCTCCACTTTCATTAGCCTCCCTTGTACAGTAAAGCCTCCTGTCATGTCGCCATTACTATTAGTATTGCTGATTTATGGCTCTTGCCTTGTGGAGTGATTGCAGTGACAGGGCCCAGCATTTTCTCCCCCTTCCCCCCTGCGACAGCTTGAAATCAAGTCCTTCATTTGCATTTACATGATCTCGCTGTGCAGCTTATGAGATCGAGAGATTTATTTGCTACTTAGCTCGATGTTTGATTACACTCAGAGAAGGCGGTGAGCTACAAAGTGCATGGATGCATCAGATCTGAGCTCCCGCGGCCCTCTGGGGGCCAGTAACTCAGCATCAGGTTTAGGTAGATGAGGAGGGAACACACAGCGTTTTGAAGAAGGCAAATGTGAGGAGGTTGGAAGGAACAAAACACCGTGACTTGGTTTCTAAAACAATAAACAACCAGCAAGATGGCATTTAAGGAAATCAGTACATTCGAGTCACTTGCAGGTGGCATCTCATTGTCCCAGGGGGTGAACTCTCAGGAGCTTTTCCTCCAGAGCCTAATCAGGAAGGAAGGAGTTACTATTATTGTGAGGTTGCCAGAGTGAGTTGGGGGCATACAAAAGTCATGTCACCTGTTGCACTCTGATTGACAGATATTCCATTTGGGTGCAGTGATTTAAAGGTAACTCTCATTTATTTGTTTTGTGAGTTATCCATTGCCACAGACTTTTCACCCCGGCCTCCTGGCATGATTGTAAACTATTGGAACTGGGAGGGACCTCAGTGATCACCCAGTGCAATACCCAGATTGAGACATCCCACCTCATCCATTTCCTTTCTGTGTGACTTTGGGCCAGAAAGTTCAGTTCTCTGGGTCTCAGTTTCCTTATCTGTAAAATGAAGAGGTCAGACTATGCAGCCTACAAAATCCCTTTTATCTTTAGAGACCCATGATCCTATGACACCCCACCACTGTCAGCTGGTATATGCCTCCAGGAGACAAATTCATTTTAATAACAAGCCTGAACTAATCAGAATTAAGAAATTTGATATGTTTCTACTACCAGGAAAAAAAATACATTTCCAGACCCAAAGAGAATTTTTTTTTAAATCTTCTACCTCTTTGGGTTCTCCGTATCTCTGATGTAGACATGAGTCTAAATAACAGAGAAGAGGTTGTGAAATAAGGTCATTCAAAGTGAATTCACTTATGTTTCACCTTCCCCAGTGAAGTGTGTTAGCCAATAGTTCTCCCTGCTCTGTGGATAAGAAAACAGAGGGATATAGGTGAAATGTTATTCCTTGCACAGTTTCACACACTTACACAGGTCAAGGCTAGAAAGTATGAATTCAGTTGAACTTCCATTAAGCACCTCTATGACCATAGGATAATGGAAAGCAGTGGATTTAAAGCTGGGAAACTGGTGTTAAAATTAAGGTTCAGCTTACTCTTCTCAATTCAGTTTTACAGAGCTAGGGGACCTGTGTTGAAATTTGGGATCTGCTACTTTCTACTCAATTCAGTTCAATACAGTTCTTTACCAGTTGTGTGACCTTGGACAAGTCATTCTCAGCCTCCAGTTTCCTCATCATACCATGAAGGAATTAGACTATATGACTACTGAGGCCCCTTTTGGCTCTAAGGGAGCCTATGAGCTTATCAACAAAATCATGGTAGCACAAAGGAAATGTGAGGTGAGCAAATCTCATCTCAAAATGACATCTCCATCCCAAATGTTCAAATGGACTATTTGTTCCCGACCTGTGGCAGAGCCTTTCAAGCTCATGTTAGAGTGATCAGCCACAGTAGAACACACACCTCAACATCATGATGTCATCGATCCTCTTTGGGTAAGAAGGAAGAACAAAGCACAGAACAGGGCAACCCCTTGCCATCCAGAAGCTTACCGTTTAGCAGGGCGTTGACAAATACATAGATAACACAAAATCATCTGTCACTCAAAGCCCTTCAGAACTTAGTACAGACCCTGCCTGTCTTTCCAGCCTTCTTCCCCCTTATTTCTCACCACATACTCTTCAATGCAGTGACACTGGCCTCAAACATCTCTTGGCTGTGGTCATTCTTCTCCGACTGCCCCCATGCCCGGAATGCTCTCCTTCCTCCTCTCTGGTTTCCTTCAGATATCAATTAAAATCCTATTTTCTACAGGAAGCCTTTCCCAACCCATCTTAATTCTAGTGCCTTCCCTCTATTCATTATTTCCTATTTATCCTGTATATAAGCTTGTTTGTACATATTTTTGGTTGTCATCTCCTCCATTAGATTGTGAGCTCCTTGAGGACAAGGACTGTCTTTTGCTGTTTCCACCCCCACCCCACCCCTGTATCCTCAGTGCTTAGTATGATACCAGAATATAGAAGGTGCTTAATAAATATTTATTGATACTGAATATGCAAGATACAAAATGCTGTGGGGAGATTGGAAGAGAGAGAAATCACTTTTAATTGGGGGGATCAGGGAAGACATCATGGAGGAGGTGGGTTCAAAGGTAGGTTTAAAAAAATAAATGGAATTTCAACAGATGGAAATAGCAAGGAAGATGCAAGACTTTAAAGAAGTTGGGCAATTGGTACAGATTATTAGAGAAAAACCTGTCGTTGTTGCACTGGGAGTACCATCCTTAAGCCTTCTGCTATAGATCTTTCCTTGCCTGTTATAATAGCAGCCAGTAGGGGTAACTAAATGGTACAGTGGATAGAACACTAGCCCTAGAATCGGACGGACCTAAGTTCAATTCTGACCTTAGAAGCTTATTAACTGTGTGACCCTGGCAAGTCACTTAACTCCTTTGCCTAGAAGGGACAGGGAGGAAGAATAATAGCCAGTGAAGGGTAAGGTCTGGGGGATATATAAATAGGGATTTAATAACTCTTTTAACTGTAATAATTTTGGTCTCAAGCAAAGCCCGGGATATTCAGAAACCTCTGTATTTCATTTTAATCTATGTTTGTCACTTGCTTTACGTGATCTTGTTTGGGAAGACTTTGTGTGGCATAATGGGGAACAAAAGCCTTTGGATTGGGGGTTTTGGTCCTGGCTCTACCACTTAATCAGTTCCAGTATGGTGGGCAAATTACTTTGCCTCTCTATGACTCAGTTTCCCCATCAATGAAATAAAAATGTTAGACTCTATATGGTTTCTTGAGATCTCCTCCAATTCTGAATCTATGATCTTATGACTAAATTGTCTCTAAGATTCCTTCCAGTTCTGGCATTTCTATGGCTCTTTCCAATGGTCATTGCATAGTCTATATTGCAGTAATTGGAAGAAATATGTTCAAGCTCCCTTTGATGTGGAACCCAAGTAGGGAATGAATAGTGTTTTAGACTGCAAAGAAGGTTGAATGAATAAGTGACATCCCTTTTGGGTGTCATGAGAAACAGATGACATGCTTATTTGGTCAGTCGATCCCGTCAGCTACCAAGGGTCAAACCCAGATGAGCACAGTTAGCAGATTCATGGCAGAAGCTCCCTGAAATAAAGAAGGCAGAGAATGATCTATGTACTTTTCAAAACTTAAAACAGAAATCAAAGAGGAACTGATGTGTTTTAAGTTTTGACAGCTGCAAGGATCATTCTCTTTCGTTACCTTATTTATGTTTTCAATTTCTTTATAGATTCATTGAAAATCGCAGCATGTAATAGTGAAGGAAAATGTTCAGTGTGGGGGTTTTTTCCCTCGATAAACCCTTGTTCCTTCCCGAGTACAGATGAAAACGCCAGCTCCAGTGACTTTTTTTTGATGTATATTTTATAATATCTCATTGATTGTAAGTTTTATTTCTATGTCAATAAAAAAAAGTGATATTGTAATAAATGAGAAGGAGTTTAACACAAAATGGCAGCTGACCCGTTAGCATAGCAAGACTGGGGAATATTGATCTAAAATAAAGCCTGTGAATAAAGATGAGTGGGCTAGAGAGAGAGAGAAAAGAGCTGGTGACTCTAGGACAGCTTGGACCTCCAGCTTGGAGGTCGAAATACAGGGCTCTGATGGGTTTCTTCCTTGGGGGTGTACTGGGTTACTCTGTACTAGCTCTGTACACATATTGTTGAATGGAGAGTTGGGGTAGTTTTGCAAATAAATCATTATTTCATTATCATCTTCATTATTTTTTCAGTCTCCATTCAAAGTCCACTTACCCTGAATCTCCTAGGAGACCTTCCCCCTTAGCACTTCATTGTGGCTTAGTCATTTCAGTCACATCCAACTCTTCATGACCCCATTGGGGGTTTTCTTGGCAAAAGTACTGGAGAGGTTTGCCATTTCCTTCTCTAGCTCATTTTACAGATGAGGAAACTGAGGCAAATGGGGTTAAGTGACTTGCCCAGGGTCACACAGCTAGTAAATGTCTGAGGTCAGATTTGAATTCAGGAAGATGAGTCTTCCTGACTCCAAGTCCTACCCCTGACTCTAGTCACTACCCCCCTAGCAGCCCAGCACTTTGGTTTAGCAACTATATAATGCACTCATCATATAATGTTATATATTATAGTTATTTGTCTTTGTGTCATATCCTTCTTCTAGACTGTAAGCTCCATGAAGGCAAGGACTGTGTTTTATCTCCCCAGCACCTAGAACACTGCTCTAAAATCCAATCCAATCCAAGAAGCATTTATCAAGTGGACGATTAAGATGTTTATTGAGTGAAGGGGTGAATGAATCGCTGGATGTTAAAAACAACAGCAACAACAACAAACAACATTCCCCTAAGGGTCCATTAAGGGACGTTCCATGTAGTTAGGTGAACAGGACATGTGTATGAAATATAACTAAGGTAGCCCCTGTTTCATATGTGATGCATGATACAGACAATACATCCAGGTTAAGAGGAGGAGAGAACACCAGAGGCATGTCAGAGAAGGCTGATTGGTGTAGGAGGCAGGATTTTTGTTAAATCTGGAAGGATAGGTGGGCCTTGGATGAGTGAAGAGAAGGAGTCAGGGATAGGATAATGGTTACCAGCTGCCCTGACTTTGGTCTATGAATGAGGGCTAGGCAGAGGATGGCTCAGGTCTAAAGATAGGAAATTGAAAGGCCTTCATGGCATGTGGAAAACCATTTTAGCTTAACTTTAACAATATACTGGGAGCAGCTAGGTAGCACAGTGGATAAAGCACTGGTCCCAGAGACAGGAGGAGTTCAAAAATCCAGACTCAGATACTTCCTAGCTGTGTAACCCTGGGCAAGTCACTTAACCCCGATTTCCTCAAAAAACAATATACTGCCTCATGTATATAATATCTTAATAGAATTCCTGGAATTTAAAATACCTTGAAGGACCAAGCTGCATCAGCTGACAGTGCATTTTTTAAATCTATAAGGCAAAAAAGAGATAAGATGAAAATGTCTATATCAAAGTAAAATTATTTTTAAAAATCATGTCAGTTGATGCAATGGGGCCTTTCTAATATTGAGCACATGAGAGGGATGCAAGAAGGATAAGGAACTTCAGAAGTTTTTGTCCTTGGAGTTGACAAAGGAGAACTATAGGAATCAGCTGACCAAGGTGACCAAGGGATGTAGTGAATTATTAATATGCAAGCAAAGTAGAACTGTTTCCAAAACAGGAAAGGCTCCCCAACCCTGGCCAGATCTTGGCCTGAACATGTGAAATTGATGCAAATTTTAGTAAACAGCTACAGAGGCATGACACCTGGGACTTATTGAGAGAGATTACACAAGAACCCAAACTATATACATATAGCAAACTCATTCCTATAGCTTTTAACCCAAAGTATGTCAATGAAGCCACCATAGGTAACATAAGGAATTATAGGTTCATTTATCTAGAGCTGAAAAAGATCTCTAAGGCCATCTCATGAGAAATACTGGAAGACTCCAACCTTAATCAAGATATGTCTGGTACCTGTAGGAATAAGGTGTGGAGATAAAAATCCCATTTTCTTTATTTGTGTGTTGGGTTTAATGCATCAGTTAATGCAAGATGTTATATTGGGAAATTTTAATTAGAAACAAGTAGAGGAGGGTGAGCTACACACTTAGGCAATACATAATTGGTATCTACAAATATTTGATGAGTTGTCATGGGAAAAAAGGAACAGAGGACCTCTGTGTGACTCCAGAAGGTAAATGCAGTACCAACAAGAACAGTATGGAATAGTGGGTAGTATGCTAGACTTGAAATTAGACATGGGCTTAGATCCTGCCTTTGACACGTGATAGCTGTGGAATCCTGGGCAAGCTACTTCATTTCTCTCAGCCTCAGTATTCTTTCCTGTAAAGTGGGGGTAATAATAGCTATATTATTTAATCTCATAGGATCATTGTGAAGCTCAGATGAAATGGCAAATGTAAAGTTCTTTGTAAATCTTAAGGTGCTATATAAATGTCAGGTACTATTATTATTATAAGGAAGCAGATTGTGGCTCAACACAAAGATTCTAACAACTATACCTGTCTAATACTGGAACTGTCTGTCATGCAAAGCAGTGAGCTCCCTATCATTAGGGGTATTTAAGCAAAGTCTGTTTGACCACCTGGCTGGGATACTATAGAGAGGATTCCTACATTAACTGGAGTCCAGACTAAGTAATGGGCAGTTAGGTGGAGCAGTGGATAGTGTTTCAGGCCTGGAGTTAGGAAGACTCATCTTCTTGAGTTCAAATCTGGTCTTAGACATTCAGTAGCTATGTGACTCTGGGCAAGTCACTTAATCCTGTTTGTCTCAGTATCCTCATCTGTAAAATGACCTGGAGAAGGAAAAGGCAAACCACTCTAGTATCTTTGCCAAAAAAAACCCCAAATGGGGTCACAGAAGAGTCATACATGACTGAAAAATGACTCAACAAGACTAAGAAATATCCCTTGCATTTGACAGTCTCTCCAGTTTTTAAGGTATAGTAGAAAGAGCACTGGTCTTGGAAATGGAAGACCTGGATTCAAGTCCCCACTCTAACACTTACTTACCCTCTTTAAGGCTCAGTTTCCTCATCTGAAGAAGAGATAATAATACTTTTTCCTCTGCTAACCTCATAGGGTAGTGAAGTACTTCTTGTTTCACAAACCTTAAAACTCTATATAAATGTGAGCTATAACTGCTACACTGACCATTTTTTGTCTTTTGTGATCTTTGCCAATATGATGAATGTAAGATAAAATGTCAGAATTGTTTTAGTTTGTCTTTCCCTTACACTTAGGTCTTTGGAACATTTTTTTCATATGGTTGTTGGTCATTTGCATTTCTTCTAAAAACTGGCTGTTCATATCTTTTGACTACTTACCTACTGGGGAATGACTCTTGTTTTTAGCTGTTTATATCAATTCCCTAAATATCTTGACTATCAAAGATATTTGTTCTGATTTTTTTTTACCAACCATCCACTTCTATTTTTATTCTATCTGAATTGATTTTGTTTATTCAAAAACTTTCTAATTTGATGTAATTATGCAACAATGAATCTCTCATCTGCCCTGCTTTTTTCCATTCACATCGCGACCACCCTAGCTCAGGTCCTCATCACCTCTCATCTACATTAGTACAATAGCCTCCTTATTGGTCTCTCTGCCTCCAGTCTATCCCCTCTCAATTCCTCCCCACAGCTGTCAAATAGCTATCCCTAAAGCATAGCTCTGACCATGCCACTCCCCAGCTCAAGAAGCTCAACTCTCCCACTTAACTAAGGGATGAAATACTAATAAAAACTAGGACAAAGTATTAATAAATACTCATAAAAATTTCTCTATGAGGTTTTTAAAACATTTCACAATCTGGCTCTAGCCTGCCTTCCTAGGTTTATTGTGTATTACTTTCCTTCAAGTACTCTACACCCTCACTTGCTGTTTCCTATCTACAATATTTTATCTCCATACCATTATACAGATTGTCCCGTGTGCCTGGGACATTCTCTCTCCTGTCATTATTTTTAAAAATGAATTGTCTTTTATCTTTCCACCAAACTCATAGAATTCTTAGCTTCATTCAAAGCTCAGTTCAAATGCCACTATGTCCAGGAAGCCCATCCTCATTCTCATACTCCCCTCCAGTTGTTAGAATCCTCCCCCCAAAACTTGCCTTGTATATGTAATATTCATGTATTCATTTTTTCTCTCTACAAGTTCTACTCCCCCATAAACTATAAACTCCTCAAGGGCAAAGATTGTTTTCTTTTTGTCTTTTTTTCCCTGGTAACTAGTATAATATTGGCCTAGTACTATAGGTACATAATAAATGTTTCCTGAATTGAATTGAAATGTGAAAACCTGACACCTTGAAAAGTGGAAAGGATGACAAAAGATGGGAATAGCCAGTGTTGGAAGGATTGTGGGAAAGTAGGCACACTAGTACATTGCTGGTAGAGCTGTGAATTATACAACTATTTCAGAAAGCAATTTAGAATTATGAAAATAAAGTGACTAAACAGTCCATACTAAAGAGTAACCCAGATATTCCACTACTGGGCTTTCATGACCCCAAGGAGGTCATTGACAGGAGAAAGTGCCAATATACACAAAAATATTTAAAGGAATACTTTTTTATATATAGATTTTTAAATTTTTCCCAATTACATGTAAAGAAAATCTTTAACATTTTAACATGTAACATTCATTTTTAACATTCATTTTAAAAAAAATTTTCTCTCTCTTGCTTCCCCCCTACCTAAAATGGTAAGCAATTTGATATAGGTTATACATGTGCAATTATGTAACACATATTTCCATATTAGTCATGTTGTGAAAGAAGAAAAAGACCAAAAATTAAAAAAAAATCATACACACACAAAAAAAATAAAGTGAAAAATAGTATACTTTGATCTGCACTCAGACTCCATCAGTTCTTTCCCTGGATGTGGGTAGCATTTTTTTTTATCATGAATCCTTTGGAATTGTCTCAGACTATTGCATTGCTGAGAATAGCTAAGTCATTCATAGTTGACTATCATATGATATTTCTGTTACTGAGGAATACCTTTTATAATAGAAAAGGAGAAACAAAGTTGATTCCCATCAGTTGGAGAATGGCTAAATCAATTGTGATACATGCATGTCATAGAATATGACTGTGTGGTAAGAAATGACAAATATAATTAATACAGAGAAACATAGAAAAAATTACATGAACTGATGCAGTAAACAGAACCAAAAAACCAATATATACGATGACTGTGGTGTTGTAAATTGTAAAGGAAAACCACAAAACAATCAAAAGTCAATGTTGCAAGATTTCAAAGGACAGGAGTGATTCCCAAAGCCAGCTATAAGAAGACACTCCCACCCCTTCCCTTTAATGAGATGGGAGGTCCACAAATATGGCACATTGCACATATTTTCAGAATTTTTTTTATATTATTGATCAGTCTTGATCATGTTTTTCCTCTTCTTTTTTCTTATTTTTTTCCTAAAAATATTGTTATATGGGTTGACTCTGTGAGAGTGAATAGAGAGAAGGATAATAGAAATTTTGATAGTATAAAAAAATCCAAAAAATATCAATAAAACTTACTTTTTATAAAAAAAATATGACAGCAGATGTTACTAATATCACTATCAGAAAGTGAAACCCAGATAATAGTTTAGCCATGATAATATGGCTAGCAAGTACCCATGTTGCTTCTTTGATAATCTAAATTTCTAAAAGGTTCCTTCCTCTAAATCTGACTTTGAAAAATCCCTTCCTCTATGCTTTACCGTAGAGAATATGATTTGAGTTGGTTTTATACTAATGAGGACAGATTCTTGATCATTCATGCTCTATTTTCTAATCTCTCCTGTGATAAGACAATTATTAAACAACTGACCAGCTTTAGGGATATAGGCTGTGACCATTGGCCCGGTTAAGTGAGATCTCCCACAATGGAACCCTGGAACCCTGGAACCTTTGCTTCATTAGCAAAATGCTCAAACCCTGATATCAATTGGCCACACCAATCTTCTAAAACCAGGGCCCTAGCTACAGAACAGCTAGAGCAGTTGAACAGATGCTACATGATGAAGGGCATAAGCTCATAGGGTCATAGATTTAGGGCTGGAAGGAACCTTAGAGACCATCTGGTCCCATCCCCCCATTTTAAAGAGGAAACTGTGGCCCAGAGAGGTTTGCTGGTCCTATAGGTAGAAAGAGGCAAAGCTGGGCCTCTACCCAGCTCGTCTGACTCTAAATGAATCCCTTCAGCAGCAGCACCCTCACTCCCCTCTGCCTCCTTCTCCTCTGCTTGGAGCATGAGGTGGTCCAGTTCTTTTATTCAACAGAAAGTGGCCGGTGCATGAAAGGAATAAGCATGTGTGCTTATTTCCTAGGGCAAAAGATGGCTGAGAGATATTAACAGAAAAAAAAAGGGGAAGATGTCTTATAAATGATTTAATGGGAGATTTCTTAGATGAAATGGAGATGCATAACTTAGGTAAAGATTTCAAATATATGGCATAATTGCTACATATGAAATCTGTTTGTACTTAGCTTTTAGTCTTGAAAATTACCTACCTCTGTGCTACTACAATTAATCATTAAAGAATTAAGAAAGGGAATACCCATTATTGTAAAAGACTTCACTGATGATTTTGATCCAACTTGTAAAATAGACAGATTTGGTGCAACTGAATAATTTTCCTCTTCTCTGCACAAAATCATGAATGCTAGTCATACTTGGGGGCTGAAGTGAATGCTTGCAAACTGGTATAGACCAGCTTATAATTACCAAAATAGAAAAAGAACAGCATTTTGTAATGAATGACAAGCCACTAGGCGGAAATCTAATTTGGTCTAATTAAGCAGCCTTTTGTGAGGATTTGTCTTTAGATGAAAAGAAGGAGCCAAAGAGATCTAAATGCAAATAAACTCTATCATTTTGGTTTTAAAGGGCTAGCCAGAGAGGAAAGTCTTTATGCTCCCCACTTTCTTCTTCTTCATTAGATCCTTAGCCTTTTTGTTATTGCCTCAAAAAAGGCATCATGCCCCACATCGCAGGGATCTGCACATTATCCTTGCCTTATTTTTTTTTCATATCCTTTAAGAACAGAGCACCCAGCCCCCACAAAGCTGTCAAAGTTCTTTTGCTTATTCAGGGACAAATTTTACTCTGTTAAAGGTAACATTTGTAAGGCAGACCATGTGATGTAATCTGGTCAAAGAAGACTGGGTCACGTTGACCAGAGGATAAAGGGAATCCCTGAGATGCCAGCTCAGGAGGATGTTAGTGGAGGGATGCTCTGATACCTTTTCCAGCAATGGAGGCAACCTTGCCTGGGATTTCAAAAGCTATCCCAGTGGAGCCTGGCGGGTCCTCATGAGCTGAAGAGGGTTTGAGGATGAGCCTAGTTGTTTTCTGAGAACCAGCCTAGTTTAATGAGGAGATAGATGTTCATTACCAAAGGTTTAGCCAACCAGTAATGTGATTTGTTTTTGTTGCAGTGGTTTATAAAGACATTTGTTTTAAGGTATAGAGGGGTTGTGATGGGTACCAGTCATGGGAAGACAGATGTTGTTGAAAGGCAATGAAGCATCATGGAAAGAGCACTTCATTTGAAGTCAGGAAAGACCAGGGGCTTAATCCCAACTTTAGCACTTAGTAGCTGTGTGGGCTTGGCAATTCACTTCACTCCCTTTGAACCTTGGTTTCCTCATCTGAAAAAAAAATGGTAATAATATTTCTTGCACTAACAACCTTTGAGTTGTGGGAAGAAATCACTTTGTAAATGTTAAAGGTTTATAGAAATGTGAGCTATCATTTTTAAAATACATTTTATTGATATCCTTTTATTTCATATTAACTACATTTCCATTCCAGAGAGATAGCATTTATAACAGAAAATAAAAGAGATAAAAGACAGCTCATTAAGACTAACCAACACATCAGATATATCTGACATTACATATGCAGTGTTGTACACCCATTGCTTCCACCTCTGAAAAGAAGAATGGGATGGTGCCTTTTCATATCTCTTTTTTTGGAGACAAGCTTGGTCACTACAATTTCTCATCATTTTGTTTCTTTTTTCTTTTTATTTTTTGTGGTGCTCTTTTCATTTAGGTGAAGAAGAGGGAAGAGGGAAGAGGGAATAACCATTTATTGTCTTCTGTGGGTTAGGCACTGTGTTAAGTGCTTTACCAATATTGTCTCATTTGGTCCTCACAACAACCCTGTGAGTTAGGTGTCATTCATTATAACTTCCATTTTACAGCTGAAGAAACTGAGGGAGACAGAAGTTGTGATCTGCCCAGGGTCACAGAGCTAGTAAGTGTCTGAGATTAGATTTGAACTTAGAACTTCCTGACTCCAGGTCCACTGGTCTATCCACTATGCCACCTAGATGCCTTTTAGGTTATTGTAGTCATCTGATCGATCTATCTATCTATCTAATACACATACGTATAATGTATATATATATATATATATATATATATATATATATATATATGTACATATAGTTTTCCTGGTTCTTCTTTGCGTCATTTCATGTAAGTTTTCCCATACGTTTCTACATTCATCATCTTATTCTTACATTGTAGTAATCGCTCCTTAAATTCCTGTGCCACGACATATTTAGCCATTCCTTAACCATTGGGCTTTCATTTCCAGTTCTCTGGTGAGCTATTATTATTAAGTCAGGGGTCCCTGAAGTAGTGGAGAAATAAGTCTGATGTTTTACTTACAAGAGGTATTCCAGGCTGTATTCTAACTCTGTTCTCTCTGAAGTTCCCTGAGGCTGAACGTGACTTTTGCATCAACCAGCTGGCCCATGTAAAACAAGTCCTACTTCATGACATTTCAGTAGAGCTGACTTTGATTTAGGCCACTTGGTATGGCCTTTTTTGGGTTTCTATTTGGTACATCACAACCCAAACCGTGTTGGAAATTACTTCTTCAGCTGAGTCCAATGACTTGGGCCTTAAACATAAACTAATCCAACCTCTAGCATTTAAGATGAGGAGCCTGGAAGCCAGAAAAGGGAAACAATTGGCTGAAAATCATACTGGTAGTTAACAGAGCATGAACCTAAAGCCACATCCCTTTTTTGTTCCACCTTCCAATTCCAAACCATCACATTGAAACTTTTCACTTTGTTGTTTACATTATGGTCAGTGTGATGGGCAGGTCTTCCTTTCCTGGATACTCTGAATAGAAGAGAGACTTTTAATTTATACTGGTCACTGGCTAGGTTCAAGCCAGGTCTGTGGCAAAAATAATGATCCATTTCCTTTGTGGTCTTTGCATTCTTACCTTTTATCTCACTATTGTTTTAAATGATAGCTTGGCATACTATTTGCTCTCTCTTTTTTTGTTTCTTTTCAAACTATTTGCTCTCTCTTTTCTTCTTTCTCGTGGTTTCTCTCATTGGTTCTAATTCTTCTTTACAACACGACTAAGGTGAAAATATATTTAATATAAGTATATATGTAGAGCCTGTATCAGATTGCACACCATCTTGGGGCAGGGGAGGGGAGAAAGGACGAAAATCTGGAATTCAAAATCTTATGGAAGTGAATGGTGAAAACTAAAAATAAATAAATAAATGAATAATTTTTTTAAAAAAAGATAGCATGAGTATGGAAATATGTTTTGCACGACTTTACATGTATAATGAGTATTGTATTGCTTGCCTTCTAAAGGATGGGGGAGGAACATATTTGAAGATAAAGGTGATATAAAAAAACAAAAGACATCAATAAAAAATTTAAAATTTAGAAAATGAAAGATAGCATGAAATACTTTAACATCTTCCAAATGTGAGTCAGTTGTATACCTGCTTAATAATGTGACCCTCAATGCTCATCAGTTGGGGAATGACTGAACAAGTTGTTGTATATCTAATGTAATGGAATACTACTGTGCTTTAAGAAATGATAAGCAGGTAGATTTCGGAAAAACCTGGAAAGACTTATATGAACCAATCTTGAGTAAAGTGAGCAGAAGAACATTATACACAGTAACAGCAACATTGTGTGATGATCAACTACGACAGACTTAACTCTTCTCAGCAATGTAATGATCCAGGACAATTCTAAAAGCTCATGATGAAAAATGCTATTCACAACTATGGAGTCTGAATGAAGACCTAAGTATACTATTTTCACTTTTTTGTCGGTTTTTTAATTTCCTTTGTGGTTTTTTCCTTTTGTTTTGGTTTTGTTTTTTTCTACAACATGACTAATGTGGAAATATGTTTAGCATGATTGCACATGATTGCTCCTCCCCTTCATTCACCCAAAAAAAAAAACCATTCCCAAATCACACACTTGCATGTGAACCAAAATCTACATCCTAAATTTTCACTTTCCCATCCAAGATGTTCCTCCGTTCTCATACTGTCTTCCTACCTTAACTTGGCTCACAAAATGACCAAGATCTATGTCACTTTCTGTGGGGACAGAAGAGTCAATGAAAGAATTGATCATTTTTCAGGAATATTTTGAAAGGGTTTAGAACTATGGACAGGTAGCAAAGAGATAAACTACATTCAGAATATCAAATTACAGAATCTTAGAGATGAAAGAGACCTTAGAGGTCATTTAGTGCTGCCTCCATCTAAAGTATGAACCTGCTACCATTGCCATCACCATGAGCAAATCCCCATGGCTCCATTGTGATGCTTCAGCATAGTATGGAGGGGAACCTGGGTTCTAGAAGGCAGTTCTGAAATGCTCACTCTGGCAGGCCTTTCCAAGATGGAAAGGTTTCAAAGACAAACCTTCAAGGAAAGATTTGAAGGCAGTTCTATATGTCTACTGTCCAAGGACCAATCCTACTCTAGCTAAATGTATAGAGGCTCATCACAAAAAGGTTTTCCACAAAGTGATGGGATTTTTGGCCATTGCCTCACATGAAAAGGTCTACTAAGGAGTGGAAGGGTTAGGATCTACTTCAGGGGAAAAAGTGCCCCCATGGGTGAAATAAAGCACTAAAGACAGAAAGGCTCATCTTCTGTGTTTCAGTTAGGAGTTAGAACATGGATTATTATCTGTGTTAGAATAAAGGTAATCCATTGGTTTACACGACAGATGTGGTAGGCACACAACAGAGGGAAAGAAGGCATTTACCTCCATTCTTGAACATATCCTGGTACCAAATCATCACCATACAACAGCACAATATTACCATCATCTCCCCAACATGGTCTGCATCTTTCTGATGGCTCCAGGTGCTGTTTGAGCTCCTCAATTCTCCAGGGGCTGCAAAGGTGATACAACTCTTGGAGACAGCTGCTGGCCTAATTCCGCATAATTCTTTGTTCTTCCTCTATAATAATTAGCCCTCCTCTTCTTGTCTGGAGGAGATAGGGAAAAGGCCTTCCTCCCTGCCTGGTTCTACTGAATTTCCCTCTTGACTGCACATGATTAAGATTCCCAGAGATGTGAACAGGAGAAGAGAAGCTACAAGTTCTGGCAACAGGAAACAGAGAGGGGTACTCACAACCCACCACTCTACCTCTCAAACTGTGCCTTCCCAACTTGGGCTTCCTTTTGCAGCTAGAATCCCTTTGAGGACAAATTTCCTGGGAATGGGATGATATCATAAGGCTGCAAGTACAAGATCAGTACTAGGGCTATCCGGTTCCTGTTGGCAATGGAAAACAAGGAAGTGGATGGATGTTCTTGTCTAGGAAGATTTTTCAGTTTCCCAGGTGCACTGATGCCCAAATTGGGTTCTAGTTCCAGATATTTAAGGAATCTTCTATACTTTTCAGAATTTAAAAAAAAGAGTCAAGCAAGAGAGTTCAGGGAATACTTGGCAAAGAGAAGTCACAAATCTTGCTTGAGAGTAAAATGTTATTCCTTTCTACCAAAGCTCTGAGACTCAGCTAATATCTCCAGCAGATAACAAAATACCACTTGTACCAAATAATCTCTATTTTAATAATAAAACAGTTAAAGTTTTTGCCATAAAAAGGATGCTGTTGCTTTAATATAATACAACCTCAGAAGGTCAGAACATCTTTACTATACAACACTCCAGAATTCCCACAAGAAATCAAATATAATCCTCTTTAAGAAGCTTTAAATAATTTTGAGCTTTCATATTGACTTATTAAAATGCAGCTTAAAAAACGCCTTCATTGCAATCCTTTTACAAGGGTCAGGGATATAAAATTTGAAGAAATATGATTAGTAGATCAGTTGGAAAGATGGAAGCAGGCAGATCTAATTTCATTTTCACTATTTGAGGGGAAAAGCTTCTTTTGGCATTCTTGATGCTCCTCCCTCGCTTCATCTACTGTCAAAGTTAGCTCCAGCTTACTTTTCTATCGTTATTTCACTCTTATTTCTCTTCACACTCTCTACATTCCAGCCAAACCAACTTCTAGGGGTTGCCTGATATCCTGCCCTATCTCACCTCCCTATTTTTTAAAAACATAGGCTAACCCTCACCCCTATGGCTGGACCTTCCTTCCTTCCCATCTCTAGTCTTGCTGAAATCTTTCTCTTTCTTCAAGGCCAATTCAAGTGTCACCTCCTCTATGAAATCTTTACTGATATCTAGCTAAAAGTGATCTCTTCTTCAGATTTTCTAAGAGCATTCTGTTTGGTTTTCTCTTTGGCCACCATAACAGTTCCCCGTTGTATCATGCTGAGGATGACAGATCTAACTTGAAGGGACCTCAGCACACATCTAGTCCGCCATCTCATTTTATAGATGAGGAAACTGAGGCCCAGAGAGATTAAGTGACTTGTCCAAAGTCATGCAGAGACAAGATTTGAACCCAGAGCCTCTCACTCCCAAGTCAGTGCTCCTTCTACTGTACCACATTTTACATACGTCTCTCACCACTTTTCCCCACCTCCACTAGCTTGGCAGCTCCTTGAGAGGGACTCTGTCTTTTTTATCTTTGCCTTCTGAAGGTCTACAGTATTGCCTGATCCATGGTAAGTTTGTTGAACTGAATGGACTTCATCGGAAGCTAACTGAACAGTCATTTTACCTGCCCCAAATGAAGAAATGCTTTAGAAATAGGTTTCGAGGGGGGGCGGAGCCAAGATGGCAGCGTAGCAGCAGCAACATATCGCAGCTCTCACATAGCCACCCCAAAATACCCATAAAATAGGACTCTAAACCAATCCTAGAACTCCAAAACGCACACAAAGATACTTCCCACTAAAGTCAGCTCAGCTACAAGGAACCATATCAGCACTGCGAACTGAAACCAGCCTGGCCTGAAGCCACGGCTGTGTCCTGGAGGCAGCTGGATGGGAGGAGTGGAGGAGCTTCAGGTGAGCAGATTAGCGGCAGCTGCCAGCAGCGTTCAGAACTAGCTCAGTGGGAATTGCGAATCTAGGAGAGTTAAGCAGTCCGGCCAGAAGGCCTCCAGACCGGAAAATCGAAAGGCAGAGGTTTTGCACCCGCCTCTGCGTTGCAGCTTCCTGCCTGCGGCCTGCAGACAGCAGGGGGACTAAGCGATTTTTCTGAGGCCAGTGCTCTCGCACTGAGCGGCCTGAATCTGGATCGCCATCTTGGGCCTCGGTCTTGGAGTCTTCATTATCCACTCTGCTGGAAGTAAGTAGGAAGAGTCCCAGCATCTTCCTGTGAGCTACGGCAGCCAGGAGGACCCCAGC
>CM053581.1:223519078-223564029 GCA_028627135.1 Pseudochirops cupreus
GAGGGAGGAGGAGAAAGAATCTGGAATCTGGAGTTCCATAATCAAATGTTATGAATGTGTATCTATCTATCTATCTATCTATATATGCAATTATTATTATTATTGTTATTGACTACATCCAACTGGAACTTGAGATACACAGGCACTGTGGTTGGGAGATCCATCTTGCCCTACAGAAAAGTGACATAGGAGAGAATAGACTGGGGGAGGGGGGACACACTGGGATGGCTGTTTTGGGGCGGTGGGTGGGGGAAAGATGGGGAGAAAATATGTAACTCAAAATCTTGTGGAAATAATGATGCAAACTAAAATAAAATTAAAAAAAAAAGAAATAGGTTTCAAAGTCTTTTAATTCAAACTTTGAGCCCTTCCAACCCATCAGTAACAAACTTAGTAATTATCTCATAATTCTTAGCTCAGAGCTACCTACTAGAATATCCCCACCTATGTCAATCTTAAACGCACGTTTCCTTTTGTGTCCTGAAGACTGTGAACCAGAAACTCCAACATTCCTAACGGTTTTGGAACATTCAAAAAGCATTTAGAGCATTCCATAAGGGGGCAAAACCTCCTGATCTAATGTGAACTACAGTTTTTATCCTCTTTTATTTGGTCACATTTCATTCCTGCATTAGAAAAATCAATCGGAGGATAATTCGTTTCAAAGGAGGAGCCTTCATTTCTTGAGTTTAAAATATCCAATGGAAATCCAAATAGGTACAAATATAAAGAAAAACAAATCATTCCAAATTCACTTTGCTCACTCTAAAGACCTCATTAAGTCCCTATGTACATAGAAGATACAGATCATAAATGGAATAAAAATCTGCACTGTGTACTTCTTAGACAAGCAGGAAACCATATTCATTACTATCATCATAAGAAATAAACCCATAAGAGAAGTAAACTCAATTCTTATAAAGCTGCAGCATTTCCTAAAATAGGAATGGTTAGAGGGAGGGGGGGGAAGGTTGGTTTGTTTTGCTTTGGAAACTGGATCTCCCTACTTCTCCCAGGTTGGGAATGCAACAGCCATTCATGGGCCCAATCCCAGTATTGATCAGTATGGAAGAAAGCTTTAAACTACTCTGTTTTTCTTATGTGTGTCAGTTTGTTCCTCCTTCGGCATTCTGGAGGCCTTCTTCTCTCAGGAGCCCACCATATTTATGCTGGATTTAGTATGAACAACAGATTGGCCCGAGTTCTATCCACTCTCAGCTTTCCCCAGTAGCCAGGACCACAGGAGTGTACTTACTTCCATACCCAGGGATTCATAACCTTTATTTGTGCATCATGGACCCAGTCTGGCAATCTGGTGAAGCCTATAGACCCTTCTCAGAAGAATGTCTTTAAATCATTGAAGGAAAATGCTAAATTTCAGTTACAGGTTAGTGAAAATTAAAATTTAACTATTTTCTCATCCAAATTCATAGTCCCTCTACAATCCATCCCTGGATCCTCACACCACCAATCATCTAGATTAAGAACTCTTACCCTAAAGGGAAAGCAATAGATCTTGTAATGGCTAAACGAGAGAAAAAAATGCAAGGTATACCAGGATGTTAGCATTCATTCAGGGCTGTTTGTGCTTCAAGGTTTTCTTCTTTTGTCAGTTTAATGGATATATCATTAAAAGGAGGAGAAACTCCATGTCATGGGATTATGAGACATTCAAAGAAAGGGGCATGAAGACAATTCCAGCTTCAACAATTCATTGACCAAATGCAACATGAACCTGCTCTGATGACATTCTGCTCCTTTTCCTAGGAAAAAGAGAACTATGAAATACCCATAAATTGTTTCAACCCAATGTGCTCTTGTTTCTATGATCTCTTTCTTCCCAATCTGGGTTTTTGGTTATCTAAATTAGCTGCTTGTCCTATCACAACAAGGCCATCTCATCCCTTCCACTCAGACTAAAGTATCAATCACATTTTTTGCTTGAAATGTCTTACTCTATCCTGAGACCTCACTCCAGACCATTTTCTCTGGCAGGGGAAGGAATCTTCAGACATTTCATTAGACTGTTTGGGTTTGGCATTGAAAGCCCTCTACAATATGGCACCAACCTATCTTCCCAGGCTGATAATGCATTATTCCTCCCTCATACATTCTCTCTTACAATCAAACTGACATACTTGATGTTCCCTCTCCATGACACATTTCAGATCTTAGCACAGGTTGTCCTCCTCCTATCGTGCCCTCTCTAGCTCTTCTTGGAGCTCCCGACTCTCTTCAAGGTCCTGTTCAAATGCCCTTTCCCACAAAAGACCTTTCCTGCTTCTCCCCATTTGTTAGCACACTTCCCCCTATGGCAATGTTTGTTTGTCACATGCCATGTATTTATGTATCTGTTACAGACACTTTTCACCTCCCCACTCCCAAAGAACATAAACTCATTAAGGTCAGGGAATGTTTTATTTTTACCTTTGTTTCCCAGAACTTAGAAGAGCATCTGAATTCTTAGGCAGTTAATAAATGCTTATGGAATTTAAGTTTGGATAGTGCCTGAAACTGATCAAGCCCAGTGTCAGTAAGGGAACTGGAACATTCACATACATGTCTGCCTGTACCATGAATATATACACTGATACCTTTAATAAAATTACATCCTTCTGTGGAAATGTCATTTAAGTTCAATTGGAGTTCATTTAACTTTAGTCATTTGTATTATATTATAGTTAAGTCTTTCAGATAAGTGCTAAATGACCAAGCAGCACCCCCCCCACCAAGTTTCTCTCCATGTTTCCTAAAGTAGTAGAAAACTTATTTTTACAGTAGTAAAAATAAGCAAAGTCATAACTGTTTCCCATCCTCTTGACAGAAATTATAAACTACTCTTTAGAGGGTAGACAAATGGCTGTAGTAGTAGGGTAGAATGATGGACCTGGAGCCAGGAAGACCTGAATTCAAATCCTACCTCAGACACTTAATAGTTGTGTGATATGAGTAAAGCACTTAACCTCTGAGCCTCAGTTTCCTTATCTGTATGATGGGAAAATGATAACTGGAGGCAATTACTGGAGATAATCCTACCTCACAGAACTGTTGTAAATACCAGATGGAATAGAAGGCACAAAAAGAACATACATTTGATCAGTCCACAATTCTGTAACATCTTTTCTTCTTCAGAAAATAAATGTAAAATAAATTTAAGTGAATAATAACTTAAGTTATTATTATTAATTATAAATTAAGTTATTAATAACCCAAAGTATATTCACATTTGGGGGGCATTCTTTATATGTAAAAACACTTTGCAAACTTCAAAGTTAAGTACTATATAAATGTTAACTATTACTCTCTCCATCAGAAAGTTATTTAAAACATAACATTATTGTAATGGTTAATTATTACAGGGTGTCATGGGATCATAGCTGTAGAGCCGGACAGTTCCATAGAGGTGAACTAGTTCAATCCTCTTCCCCTTCCATTTTATAGATGGAGAAACTGATGCCTACAGAGATGAAATAATTTTCCCAAGGTCACCCAAGCAATAAGTGGTAGGGCTGGGACTCAAATCTGGGTGTCCAAATCTAGCGCTCACTTCAAATATATATAAATATATATTATAAACTATATATAAAAATTATTATATATAAAAATTTATATATTATAAACTATATATATATATATATATAGTAAAATCTTATTCTCTTAAAACATAACCCCATATAGTAAAAGCCTAACATAATATAACATTTGTACTAATTATATCTGTTGACACCAGCATTTTTTGGAACTATTCATTTTCAACACCATTGTAGAGAAAACTCTTACGTGGAGACAGTACAGAAGTGAGGAGATGGTTTTGGAAATCTTTGATGGGATTTTGGTAACATGAACATTGGTTGTGAGATACAATGACCAATGAACTGCTTAGGCTTCTGGGAAAGTCATAAAAATCACATGGACAAATAAGAATAAGAATGAGCTCTGCTTTTGAACTTGTTCTTATGACCTTAAGTAAGGGACTTTTACCTCTCTGGGCTTCAGTTTGTCCTCTGTTAAATCTATAGGCTGAACTAGATGAGCTCAAAGGGGACTTCCAGGTTTAATCTATAATCCATGATTCTAAAATTCCAATCTTCTAACCTTCCAGGATTCTAATCTCCCCAGGCCTCAAAATGAGGGACTGAGACTAGATGATTTCTAAGGTACCTTTCTGCTCTATGTTATAGTCTCAGCAAATTAATGAACCTTGAAAAAAAATAGCCTGCCCAAGTAATGTGGAAGCCAATGAAAAGTGAGCAGTATTTGCAAATAATGCGCGATTTCTGGCTAATATAGATGCATCTATATGTCTCTTCATATCCTCCCCCAAGCCCTGTTCAGCTGCTGTGGTATTTTCCTTCATTATGCTGGCGCCTCAGAAGTAAACCTCTCTAATTTTCTACACCGCAGCTATTTATTTAAATGCTAACTCGCATTATGAAGTGATAATCCACAAGCGCAGGAGATAATTTATGAAGCATTTAGATTAAGAGGAGCAGCTAATTGGGAGCATGTGTCTTATAAGCCTTGCTAACACCAGAAAACTACAAATTAGGGGGGGAAATGGAAGATATTTTTATCTTGCTTTTATCTTCTTTTGTAAGGCACTCGGGAAAGATATTGCCATGCATCGCACAGACCCTGCTCCCACACAAGTCCACTGTTCCTGGCTTGTTGTCTTGCCTCTCGGCCCTCCTGACACACAGGCCTATTACACAGACCTCATTACAACACATGAAAGTAGTGGCTGTTTCCCTCTCTTCTTAACAAGGTAGCATCATTTTTTTTTTTCCTGGTAAGGTTCTCAGCTCAGTCACACAGTAATTTAAACAGTAAAGACCAGCATTTTAGCTGTGGGTATTTAAAATAGTTTGAGAGAAAGGGGAAGGTACTTTGGGGGTTTAGGGGAGCCTTTGTAATTCAAAGAAAAGGCCAGCACATTTTACAACTCATTGGTATATTGAAGTAAGCAAGGGAAAGACACAAACATATACGAGAATGCCTGAGTGATTTGTGTGGGTTGACAGTATGGCCGCACCAGAGAATTTAACACACTGGTGCTTAAAGAAAAAATGTCCTCAGCTTCTAGACCCTTGGCAGTAACATCATAGCATTACAGTCTCATTTGAATCATGGTCACAGAGGTAGAAGGGACCTCTAACCTCCAGAACTCATCTGTTCTGCTCCCCTGCCATCAGGCTAGCCATGTTGATAGGATGTAATAAAGATGGGAAGTAGGAAGGAAAGGTTCCCTCAAACCTAGTAGTGTTTACCACTGTCCTCAGGGAGAAGCGACAGCATTAACCAGCCTCAGTTTCTTAACACCTGACCTTTAAACTAGGAGACCTGGACCTGGAGTCCCTGAACTTGTTTTTGTCTTTTAACATTTTGATGATGGTGTTTCTATATAATTGGTTTCCTTTGTAATAATCCTATGTATTTAAAAACATTATTCTAAGAGGATCCTAGGCTTCAACAGACTGCCAAAGGTGTCTAGGAAACAACCAACCAACAAGAACAAGATTAAGAACTCCTGTTGTAAATCTTCTTCTACAGGAATTTCATTTGTTTTACAGGACTTAGAAGTCAACAAACTGCTTTGATACACACAGTCAGAAGGCACATTTTACCTGATTTTAAGGTCCCTTTGATAACAGTAAAAGTGCTCCCCCATCATCCCATTCGACAAAGGAGCCTTGCCTCACAGAACAGGCGTTGCTAGAATGTTGTATTGTTCGTGCTTAGTCCAGTTATAAAGCTGGAAAGGAGCTTGGAGCTCCCCTGGTCTAGCCTCCTTACTTTACATAGAGGCAAACTATGGCATGACACTGCCAGAATGAGCCCTGGTGTCCAAGGATTTGTTTCCAGTCTCACCCATGATGCTCACTATCTATGAGACCTTGTGCTTGCTACTTCTCTTCTCTGGACCTCAGTTTCTTCATCTATAAGGGTGGCATCCAAGGAAGGAAGGAAAAAGGGAAGGGAAGGGAAGGAAGGAAGGAAGGAAGGAAGGAAGGAAGGAAGGAAGGAAGGAGGGAAAAGAGTCTTTTTGCTATCTCTCACAGTGGGGAGGGAGGGAGAAAAAGAAAGGAAGGAAGAGAGAGGGGAAGGAAAAAAGGAAAGAAGGAAGGAAGGAAAAAAGGAAGAAAGGTAAAGAAGGGAAGGAGGGAAAGATGGAGGGAGGGTGGAAGGGAGGAAGGAAGGAAGGAGGGAAGGAAGGAAGAAAGGAGGGAAGAAAGGAAAGAGGAAAGGAAGGAAAGAGGGAAGTTAGGAAGGAAGGAAGGTAGAGAAGGGAGGAAGGGAAGAGCTGGCTAATTAAAGGAACACTGCCAAATTATTTTATAAAGCAAAGAATTCTTTGAAAAACAAATGCTCAACCCCACCCCCCCAACTCCTTGCCAACTTAGCCGTTTACAAGTTCAATTGCTTCTATTTCACATTTTCTTTATGTAAGGTAGACGTAGACTTGTGAATTCTATGAATCCCTGTAGCCATGGTCCTCCAATTATAGTCCAAGTCTCAGTCCTGAAATCTAAAAGCCACAAGGGACCTCAGAAGCCACCTAGTCTAGGACAAGGAACATTTCACTTTGGGATAGTTTAAATTTTTTTCTCTTCTGTATCCTGAATCAATGTCTCTGCAGCATTTCTGCATCTCCTTTTAGCACTGAGCAAACTATTTTATTCCTCAAAGGCAGCAGTAGCTTCCACAGAGCACTGGGAAACAGGCCAGAGCATATTCATGTGTGTTCCTCTACCGTCTGCTCTCCAGGTGGGGTGCGGTGGAAGCTGAAGAACTTTTCATTTAGCGTTGTCAGCTCAGATGAGTTGTCATTGTTTCGTTGTTGCTGTTGTTTAAAGATGAAGTTACCCTCGTATTCTATCAGGAAATTACATTTTTCTTTCAAATATTCATATTTTAAATGTTTGTTACATTCTCACCTGCAGAGGCAGCTAGGTGGTGCAATGGTTAAAGCATTGGATCTGGCAGGAAAATCTGAGATCAAATCCAGCCTGACACCGGCTGTGTGATCCTGGGCAAGTCACTTAATCTCTGTCTGCCTCAGTTTCCCCAACTATAAAATGGGGGTAACAATAATACTTCCCAGGGTTGCTGTGAGGATCAACCAATAAACATTTATTAAGTGCCTGTTGTGTGCCAGGCATTGTGTTAAGTGCTTATCAAATAAGACAATATATATAAAATGCTCAGCACAGTGCTAGAACACAGCAGGTGTTTAATAAATGCTTGTTCCCTTGTTTTTCTTCCCTTCTGCAATCTGATTCAATGTAAGAAGCATCTCTCCAATATTATAATTAAAGTAAATGGGAAAATAGGATTCAACATGGGAAATCATTTTACGAAAAATAAATGTGTTACACAAAATGAGGTGAGCCTGTGCATTTATTCCTACTATCCTCCACCCACCTTCACTTACACCCCCCCCCAAAAAGAAACATATGCACATATAACTATAGAATTGAAAAGCTCAAAATATTTAGGAAATTTCTTGTTTCTGTGAGGCAGAATTTATCCTTGGATATTAATTTAGGCCTGAGCTCAGGTATTTTCTAAGCCAAGACAAGTGAGGTTTTTTCTCCGTGCCTTTAAGGAGCCCCTTTAGACAACCATCTTCCCAGATGACCGAAAATACGGTGAAAAATACTTTGCATCCGCCATCTGACAGAAAGTGTTACTCTGCGAGCAGGGATTTTCCAGGGCTTGTTCTGCTCTGGCCTCGAAGGTAACTTTTGATTTTCAGTTGAGTGTTGCAAATACATTTTCATCCACAGGCCTGGGCTCACTTGTCTACACAGATCTGATGTGACTTCTACTTACTCTTCACTATGACAGATCCGAGGCACTGTCAGCACCCCCCAGCCTAGATTGACTTAATGGAAACAGGCTGCTACTGCCTGGATTAGCTTCACCTTCCTAATAGTCCCAGAAGCAACCCAGAAAGACTGCTGCTCCCTTTTCCCATCTACCACAAGAGGTGTTCTTTTGTCTTTCAGCCAGAACCTCCAAAAAGAGGAAGCTCAGGGGTGGGGCAGGCACCTTGGGGAGGATTCTTACTGTGGATTCCATAGACACCTATAGACACTAGGGTTTAGCCCCCAGCACTATTAACAAATCTTTACAGAGGGACTGTACTGGACATTTTTGGAGAGGTAGGTGGTATATAAGCAGTGGAATGCTTGGTTCTCCGTCCTCAAGGGGTTTACAATCTTGGAGAGATTGGAGAAACATAATTCTCCGATATAATTGGAGAAATAAGCCATACACATGTGGAAAGACAACTGAGAGCACCAGTCAGCGTGTGGAGAAATAATAAATAAGAGGTACAGATGGAGCTAGGAAAAGGGATTTGGACATCCTGGGAAGGTTTGAACATTGTACCTTACTTGCACTGGGAGAGCACAACTGCTCCCTCCTAACCCTACCTCTAATTTTGTTCATTGGAGAAGGAAGGAAACATCTATTAATTGTCTGGCACTGTGCTAAGGGCTATATAAATATCTCATTTGGTTATCACAACAACGATACAATTATTACACCCATTCTACAGATGGGGAAACTGAGGTAGAGACTATGAGACTTGCCCAGGATCACACAGCTAGTAGGTATCTGGGGCTGGCTTTGAACTCAGGTCTTCCTGGCTCCAGGTCCAATGCACCACCTAGGCCTTCACTGTGACAAAGACAAATTGACATCAGAAGATAAAAATACCTACATGATATGTAGAGTAGGATTTTTTTTTTGGAGGGGGAAGGTAGGGCAATTGGGGTTAAGTGACTTGCCCAAGGTCACATGGCTAGTTTTGTGTTAAATATCTGAGGTCGGATTTGAACTCAGGTCCTCCTGACTCCAGGGCCAGTGCTCTATTCACTGTGCCACCTAGCCGCCCCTAGAGTAGGATTTTCAATCATTTATAATGTGTTTTTCATTGTACTCCCCTGATATTGTAACCTAAGTAAATGCCTACCTTTTCTTCCTCAAGTCCTGACTCTGACTACAGATAGTGGGAACTACAGACAGTGGGAGCTACAGGAGCTCAATTCAATTCCAACAAACACTTATTAAATGCCCTAAAGACAAAAAAAAATAGTCTTTGCCCTCAAGAAGCTTATACTCTACTAGGGAAACCAACATGTACTCGGGTAAGTAGAAACAAAATATGAACTACCAAGTAGTTTAGGAAGACCCCTAACGGGTAGAGAGGTTGGTGAAGATATCATCTAAGTATGGCTTAAGCTGAGTCTTAAAGGGAACAAGAGGAAAAATTCACAATGGGGTGGGATAGTCACGGAAGGCTTCATAGAAGGGGTGGAACTTAAGCTGAGTCCTGAATGATGCATCTCTGGGAAAATCTTCAAGTAGGCAGAAATGAATGGATTAGGGTATTCTGGGCAGAGAGGGTATATTGAGCACAGAGTATAGAGTGGGAATGACATGTTAAGTGACTGTACCAGAGGATTTGTGCAGGGGAGAAGGATTATTGATTCATAAGAATTAGGACTTGAGGGTAACTAAGAGATTGTTCAAAACCAAAAATAAGGAAACTGAGGTTCGGAGTAATAATTTTCAAAGTATTTTACACACACTGTCTTATTTTATTCTCACAATAGCAATGTAGGAGGTGGAGAAATTGAGCCTTTGAGGTCAAATGACTTGCACAGGGTCACATAGCTGGCAAGTACCTGAGGTAGAATTTGAACCTTTTTGCCTCCAAGTCTGAAGTTCAATATATACTCTGCCACATTGAAAGTTCAATATACTCTACCACAGTGACAAATAGGCCTGTAGACTAGGTGGTCTAGGACCAGATTGTGAAGGTGCCTTGAATGCCAAGCTAAGTAGCTTGGTCTTTTTTCTTTTTTAATTTTTATTTTCAGTTCCAAATTCTCTCCCTCCCTCCACTCCCCTCTCTCACCCATTGAGAAGGTAAGAAATATAATACCCATTACACATACAAAGTCATGCAAAACATGTTTCCACATTAGCCTTGTTCTAAAAAAATTAAGAAACATAAAGAAGGGAAAAAAGTTTCAGTCTTCACTTTGAGTCCATCAGTTTTTTTATCTGGAGGTGGATAGCATTTTTCATCATGAGTCCTTTGAGTTGTGATGGACCATTGTATTGATAAGAGTTGCTATGTTTTTTCACAGGTGATAATTGTTACAATATTGCTGTTACTGTATACATTGTTGTCCTGGTTCTCCTCACATCACATTGCATCAGTTCATATAAGTCTTCCCAGACTTTTTCTGAAATCATTCACTTCACAGGAGTTTGGTCTTGATATTTTAGGTGATAGGGAATAAATAATTTCTCCCAAGTGCCTTTTCCTAGGCATTCTCTCAGTGCCAACCAGAGCACCAAATCCAAGAAACTCCAATGCTTGACTTTAGTAAATAAAAAAGTACTGCTAGATTTTTGGAGGGATATTTTGACTTCTTAAAGTGCAATACAATAGGGGCAGCTAGGTGGTGCAGTGAATAAAGCACTGGCCCTGAAATCAGGAGGACCTGAGTTCAAATCCTACCTTACACACTTGATACACTTATTAGCCGTGTGACTTTGGGCAAATCACTTAACCCTAATTGCCCCCAAAAAAGCAAAAATAAAAATAAAAAATAAAACAAAATGAAATGAAATGAAAAATGCAATACAATAAGAAGCTATCAGTAACAAACCAGGTACACACTAGGGCAATACTTAAAAAGTAATTGAGTGCAAGAGAGAGGTTTCCGAATGCCATGTGGGTGAGCAGGAACACAAGCAAAGAACCTGTCATTTAAAGGTCAGGCAAAACCCATACGTTGAATGTAGCCTAGTAGAGAAGGACCCGTTGGTGGAGGGGGTAACTGCTGCCCACTCAGACTCCGGGCTAATAACAGGATGAGTTAAAGATATGTTGAACTGGCACCCCAGCATCTGTGGCAGTTTTGCTAACGTGTTCATTGCATTAGCTTCTGGCGTCACCTTCACTCTGGCCTTTGGACTCTTTTCATTTCTCCCTTCCCCTGTCGCCAGCAGCCAGTGGGGGCAGACCCTAGCAGCAGGAGCTGTGTGATTCCTCCGGGCCAAGGAAACCATAAATCTGGAGTCTTAATCATGTCTTCATGATCATTCAGCAAACAGAGATGGAGGACTTACTCAGCACAGGACAGCAAAGGGAAAACTGCGGGGGGCTGTCGTGGGAGATATTGGTTTAGTGAAGGCAGAACTGCTCCTCTGGGGACCAGCCGATGAACAATGACAGCAATGACAATAACAAGGCAGTTACTGGGACGAGGGGGCAGTGCTTTGTTAAAGACAGTCAAGTTTCCTGCGTGGGGCCCAACAGAAGGCTTTGTCTGCCTGAGAAAAGGCTGCAGTCATTCTTCCTTTGCCCCCCATTTGTGCAGCTCCAGTTTCTTAAGAATTATACTAAGCATTTGCGGGTTTTCCTTACACAAGTTAGAGAAAAAGAGGCCATTTAGAAGCAAAAGGAACCCACAGCATTTTGCACATAGTAGGCAGCATGGTATAGTGGATACAAAGCCTACCTTAGAGTCCCAGTGGACCCAGATTCAAGGTCTGCTTCAATCGCATATTGATTGCGTTACCATGGGCAAAGCTACTTAACCTGTCAGGGTTGCAGGTAACTCTCTGACTCTTAAACAGGAGAGCAGGTCAGTGCCTGATAATGCACTGATAAGGGCTTTGCCTTGCTAGGAATTCTTTGCACCAATGAAATCTTAGGTCCTCAAAGGAAAAAGTAACCACATCTGGCCCAACCCCCTCATTTAGAAGTTGAGGAAATGGAGGTTCAGAGAAAGGAAAGTACATACATGGCCAAGTCATTTTCCCTCTCTGGGCCTCAATTTTCCCAATATGTAAAATGGGAATGTTAAACTAGATGGTATCACTAAGATTCCTTCCACCTCTAACAGAATTATAATGAATGACAGGGAATTGAATAGAACTCAGATGTCCTGCTTCCCAGGCTGGTGATCACTTACTTTGTGACAGTTTAAAGGGTATTCATGTGTTAACAAGTGTGCATGTGGATGTACATGACTATGTGTGTACATGCATACATATATGCTTGAGTTGTAAAATTGTTTCTTAGCATGGTGGTAAACAAGAACAAAACACAAGAAAGGGGAATGGATAAATTCTTCAGCAAAAAATTAAATCAGGACAATGGAAGCAGAGGAAGGTCAGGTGGTGAGCACCTGCAGGGAACTGAGTTCAGTAACTTCTTTATCTTCACCAGTTCTTGAACCCTGAGATCCTTCCACTGTTGTGCACAACCCTATATTGAAGAACTGGATGACTGGGGAGGGTTTCCTGAAGGTTTTTAAGTAGTTAGATCTTCACCATCTTTGTAGGGTAGGTAGGTGGCGCTGTGGATAGATGCTGGACCTGAAGGCAGGAAGATTCATCTTCCTGAGTTCAGATGTAGCCTAAGACACTTACTAGCTGTGTGACCCTGGGCAAGTCACTTAACCCTGTTTGCCTCAGTTTCCTTATCTGCAAAGTGAGCTAGAGAAGGAAATGACAAACCACTCCAGTATCTCTGCCAAGAAAACCAAGATTCTCTAAAGCACGAACCTGATACTATTTGTTTAACTTGTCATGTAGAGTTTCAATCAAAGAGATCATTTTTAAATTTTAAAATTTTACTAGAAAGGAGGTTTCTTCCATGAACTGCTCTGGATCCTTCAACATCCCAACTCACAGCTACACTCAGGAAGCACATAAGCCTGAGAATGAGTTCAGCTTCCTAATGACTTCTTGATGTTTCAATCTCACACAAATTTCTTTCATCTGCTTCAGCCTTCTTCAGAAGACAACCTTTAGCAGTAAAAAAAAAATGTAATCCTAAAAGGATTATTATTATTATTTTTTTTTTTTTGCTTTTTGGAGAGGAGAGGGTAGGGCAATTGGGGTTATGTGACTTGCCCAAGGTCACACAGCTAATAAAGTGTTAAGTGTCTGAGGCAGGATTTGAAATCAGGTCCTCCTGACTCCAGGGCTGGTGCTCTATTTACTGTGGCACTTGGCCGCCCCGAGGATTAATATTTCTCTACTGAGGCTTGTCAACACAGTTCCAGACCATTCAGTGTAATTGCCAACTCTCCAATGTCACTTGACTGTATAGACTTAGTCCAGAGATTCTGAACCTGGCATCCAAGAACTTATTTTTTAAAAATATATATTTTGAGAACTGTTTCACTATAATTACTCTTCTTCATAATCTTAATGTATTTATTTTACACATTTAAAGAGATTATTCTGGGAAAGGGCCCATAGGCTTTACCAGCCTACCAAAAGGGGTCCATTTAATTCAATGATTCATTAAACATTTACTAGGCACTCACTTTGTGCCAGACACTGTGCTAAGTACTGGGGATACAAAAAGAGACAAAAGAGAGTTTGTGCCTTCAAGAAGGTTATAATCTAATGGGGAGACAACATGCAAACAAATATATACAAAGCAAGCTATATAGAGAATAAATAGAAAATAATAAAAGAGGAAAAACCCTGGAATTAAGAGGGATTGGGGAAGGTTTCTTATAGAAAGTGGGATTTTGGTTGGAATTTAAAGGAAACCAGGGAGGTCAGAGAGGAGGTTGGAGGACAGACAGCCAGAGAGAATGCCTGGAGCTAAGAGATGGAATGTCTTGTTATGCAACAGCCAGGACACTGGTGTCATTGGATCCAAGAATATGTACCGTCTCCAATCATCCTGATCTATATTTCACCACTGGACCCAGATAGCTCTGGAGGAGAAAGTGAGGCTGGTGACTTTGCACAGCCCTCCCTCACTTAAATCCATTTCATTTACATGTCATAGTATCACCTTCCTGATGTCACAGTAGTCTTCAAGAAGGAAGGACAAACAACAACCTCTGCGGGAAGAAATAGGAGCTACCCCACTGAGGACCCAACTGGAACTGGCCAGATGGGCAGCAGCTCTTCCTTTCTTTCTTCCTTCCCTCCTTTTTTCTGCTCATTCTCTCACTTTCTTTCCCTTCACTCTGTCCACACAGGGTATCATATACCCTAACCTGTGGGTGCTCTGCCCAAAGGAATGTAAATTTTGATTGATGAAATCTTTTTTTTCTTAAGGAGCTTGCCTTAAACTCAAATCGCTTGGCTCACGATGATTGGTCAACAATAGGTCCCAGGCCAAGCCCCACTGGTCATTGTCTGGGCCCTGCTTGGCTCGGAATGGGTGTAAATAGCAATTATTTCTGTCGGAGGGATGCTTCCGGGAGTAAGGTGAGAGAAGACCATAAAGAAAGGAGGGGGCTAGGTTATGAAGGACTTTGGCAAACAGAGAATTTTGCATTCACTTTTGGAGGCAAAAGGACACTACTAGAGTTTACTAAATGGTGTGCGTGCGTGTGTGCGTGCGTGCGTGCGTGCGTGCGTGCGTGTGTGTGTGTGTGTGTGTGGTGGTATGTGACATAATCAGACCTATGTTACGAAACAGGTTGAGACACAAAACAGATTAAGAAAAACTTGACCTTGCCTAAGAAAGAAAAGTATCCTCTTTCATAGAATAAAGGGAAGAGCTGTAAGTTTACAACTACCAACAGAAAATGGAGAAATAAGGTATTTTAACTTAAAGTCTTGATTTAACTTCTTAGGAAGTTAAATATGGAAGGACTGGAGGTGGAGGATATGTAGGACTTGGATTATTTATCTGCATAATCCAATTCACCAGATAATATCTCAGTTATCACTTCACATGACCTGCATAGACATATATAGACACAGACCAAATTGAACTGAATTTGTTGAACAGGAAGGCAAGTTGATCAGTCATAATCAAATATTTAACTACCTACTCTGTGCAATGGACTGTACTTGGGGCAGGGAGGGGGAGAAGATACTTAAATAAATCAGGCACAGTCCTCAAGGAACTTAAAGTCTAATAGAAGGGGAGACAAGAATTAAGAAGATACATACGATACAAATTAGAATACCAGGAACACTAAAGGTTTCCATGAATACTACAGTCCTGTAGGACTTAAGCCTGCCAAGTGACCAGAGTGAGTGGAAGTTTGCCTGGTTTCAAGATAATGGGATCAGCCTTTACATCCTGATTTAAGGCCAGGAACAATCTTTCATTGCTCCATCCTGGGTCTAGCTCAGCTCCGCAAGGCCCACTGTCGCTCAGAAAGGGCCCTGAGCCAAAAGCCCAGCCTGTCTCAGCAGCTTCATGTGCATCAGAGAAAATGGGATCATAAAACCAGACTGGAGAGATACCAGCGCTTCAATGGGAAAGGATCAAAGCTGTTAGACTCCTAACTGTCCCTAGGAGAGTTAGACCTGACGATCACCATCCAGGAAGGCCAGATTAATTAGGTGAAATCTGCATGTGGAGGAATGCTCAGCCTAGTTTAGAGCAGCCAGAGGAAAAAAATGGTCATATTTACGAGACAATCTCATCCAAGGGGGGAACTGAAGAAAGTGCACCTTCCCCCACCCCTTGCTTTAGCCTCCCCTCCCATCTGTTATACTAGGTCTTTTCGTTTTCCTTTCTCTCTCTGCTTTCTTGAAAGCCAGAAGCAGTTTGTTTGAGGCTGCGGAAGGAGGTTTGAAATATTACAGAGGTGGCGCAGGGAGCGCTCCCTGCGGCCCTGCCCCCGATGGCACGCATGCAGACATAAAAAACAAATACCATCAGTAACCTGTCGCCAAAGCCCAGCAACGAGGCGAGAGTTTTCCTCCCTGCCGGGGCTGTTAGCTGCAATGTATTTCTCCCTGCACTAAGCACCATCTTTCCCAGGGCTGCATTACAATGATTTATAAACCCCATTTCTGGGGAAAACTAATAGATCAAAGTGAGGAGAAGGAAAGGGAGACATGAGCAGCTGGAGGAAGATATTGAGGCAGGAAACAAAAACACAAATGAAAAACTAGGGAGTGACACAATTGAGCTGTTTCTTGCTACACTTTTATCAGTGGAAAATATTAGCAGAGTCTCTATTTTAATCCTTTTTTACCCCTTTTTTAAAAAAAGATGCTGTATCCTGTCAGTTAAAGTGGTTCTAAGTCTCCTTCCAGGCATACATGTGAGCAGCTATGCAAGATCACACCGGGATAAGGACTTAGATGAACTGATGCAGGATTCTCAGCTCCCCAGTTCTCCCTAGGCCTCCAAAGAGGGCGTTGGCAATGGAACAGAGAGCACTTTTAAAAGGTTTCTTTTGCTGCTGAACGAGTAACACAGCAAAGGTGGTGGAGTAGAGTATGTGGGTGGTGGGGTGAGAGACTAGGGATTAGCTGGGGTATTCAACCAGGTCAGGAACACAAGAGGGACACGAATTCATTCTTTTTTTCCCCTTGAAATTGATGTTGTATTCAAAATGACTATAGTAGCTGGCAAGATGACAGCTAAAAAAGCCCAAACAATTTGTTTTGATTAGAAATAAAGCAAAGAGGCGGACGGTAGCCTTAATACCTTAACAAGTTTTAACCAAAAAAAAAATTTTTTTTAAGATCCAATAAGCTTCTAAAAAAAATGTCTCTGGTTTGATAGATGTACCCCTTCCCAGCTGCCCAGAATGTAAGTTCCTTGAGAACTGGGACTATTTCATTTCTATCTTTATATCTCCAGCTCTTAACATGGTTCCTGGTGAATGCATACTTGTTGTTGTGTGTTTGTCCTTCATTCTCAGAAGAGGACCATGATCAGGGAAAGGATGACATGACTTGCCATTGACTTGGATTTGAGTGAAGGAGGGCTGTGCAAGGTCACCAACCTCACTTTCACCTCCCAAAGACATACTAATCAACTGATGGATAGATGGATGGATGGCAAAATCAAGAGGTTTGTCTGAATTATCAACGTATCCTACATCAGCCTTTAAATTGATTTCTACCAAAGACAGGAAGAGAAGTGGTCTCATATTGTGGCATGATGAGCATCTGTATGCTGGCTATGAGAGAGAACTGCTGAACATTGGGAATAATAACCAAAAAACTTGTGACTCTTCTATGAAGGTCTTAAAAATAGGATTAAAAACCCTAAATTCCCAGTATGTCAGGTGATTGGATTAGAGCTCTCAAAATCTTTTCCATTACTTTGAGTTTATGATTCTTGGATTTCATAGAGACTACTGTGGGAAAGAGAGGCTCAGTAGAAAGCTCATGGGATTTAGAGTCTGGAAGACCTGGGTTTAAGGCCTACTTCTGATACATGCCAGTTATATGACAATGGGCAAGTCAATTAATCTCTTAGGCACTTTTCAGAGACTATAAATTACCAAAATAACCTTTTACCAGGAGATTCCACTACTAGGTATGTGCCCCCAAGGAGGTCAATAACAGACCCTGCATACACCAGAATATTTATAGTGGTACTTTCTGTGATAGCAGAGAACTGGAGGCAAAGTAGATGTCCATTGATTGAAAATGGCCATATAAATTGAGTTATATGAATGTAATGGAATATTACTGTACAGTAAGAAACAATGAATATAATGAATATAGAAAAGAATGGAAAGTCTTATATGAACTGATGCAAAGTGAAGAAACAAAACCAGAAAACAATATACATAAAACCTACAGTAACATAAATGAAAAGAACTAAAAAAAAAAAATGCTTAATGCTAAGAAATTATAGTGACCAAGCTTGGCCCCAAAGAAAAGATATGGTAAGATACTTCTCCCTCTTTATTTCCTCTTTCCCCCTCAGAAGAAGTTGATAGTGTGGGATACTAAATATAATGTTGCACTTTTTTGAGATATTGTTTAGGTTTGCAGAACTTTTTTCTTTCTTTTTTCATGCTTTATTATAAGAGATGGCTCTCTGGGAGAGAGAAGGGAAGGAATGTAGTGGGAAATCTAAGTGATATAAAACACAAAGGATAGCATTAAAAATTATTTTTTAAACAGATCATAAGCTACAGATAGTTGTTGATCTGCCTTGGTGGAGAGACTTTCTATACTGGATGGATGAGATTATAGGTCCTGCCCTTCCCTCCCTCAAAAAAAAAAATCCACCTTAGAATCCAGTTGTAAATTAAGGCAAATCTACCACACATTCATGTTTATGAGGCATAACAGCTCCTTCATCGCAAATTTATTATACTTAGAGTCTATGGACAGTTAGTGAATGTTTCCAATCAATCCATCAAATATTTATTGAGTACCTGCTAAGCAGTAAGGCAGTGGGAGGGATTCCTATACAGCCCAGTTACTTAATTGGTTTTCAGGGGGTTTAAAAAAAAAGGATTTCGTGCTAGAAGGGTCCTTGGAGATCATCTAGGCCAATCCCCTCGTTTTATATATGGGGAAACTAAAGCCTAGAGATGGTAAGTGACTTACCCAAGGTCACATGGGTAGTAGGTTATAGGACTGGAATTCAAACACAAAGTCTTTGGACTCCAAAACCATTTCTACTACATTCAGACAGTACCTCTCACAACACATATTTTCAGTTGTTTTGATTTTCTTGGCAAAGATACTGGAGTGGTTTGCCATCTCTTTGAGCAGCTTATCTTACAGATGAGGAATCTGAGGCAAATAGGGTTAAGTGGTTTGTCTAGGGTCACACAGCTAGTAAGTGTCTTGAGTCCAGATTTGAATTCAGGAAGATGAGTCTTCCTGCCTTCAGGTCCAGCACTCTGTATACTATGCCACCTAGCTTTCCCTTCACAATGTATAGCCATCTCATATATACAAGTAAAGGACTGTCAGCACTAACTCATTAACACTGAGAAAACAACTCAAAGTTCATCTTTCCAGCCATAGGGTCATCCGTTGTCATCTTTAAATGATTTTATTATTTTTCCCCTGAAAGTCACTCCTCTTTCTAACTTTCTTATGTCTGTCAAAGACACCTCTATTTACCTAGTCTCCCATATTTGAAACCTTGGCATTATCTTTGACTCTCCCTTTCTTTCCCAACTTTCATAATCCAATCAGTTACCAAGTACAGTGTCTTCAACCTCTCTCACATTCATCTGTTTTCTTTCCTCTATTCCTACTATTACCCTTCCCTAGTTTGACCGTTTATTACCACCCTCCTGGAGTTCAAATCCAGCCTCAGACACTTGATACTTACTAGCTGTGTGACCTTGGGCAAGTCACTTGACCCCAATTGCCTTGCCTTCCCCCCTCCAAACAAACAAACAATAACCAGTACCACTCTCCTGGAATAGTCTATTCCAGACTTCCTTCCACAACCCCAACCACCATCATCCATTCTTCAAATCATTGCCAAAACACAACAGGCATATGTTACAAGGGACAGAGATCTAACCTCAAAGCCATAAGACCTGGGTTTGAGTTCTGCCTCTGAAACATTCTAGCAGTATTGCCCTGAACAAATTGCTCAACCTCTATATCTTTGAATTGTAAAGGGAGCTCCCTAGACCAAAGAAATAGTAGCTCCAGTCTTAATCCCTATGCAAAGATCTACTCAGAAATCCTTAGTGACTCCTTTTTTTCTATTGCCTGTCAAAGTTCAAACTTCTCTGCCTGGCATTCAAAGCCCTCTATAATCTGACCCTAACCTATCTCTTCAACTTTATCTCATACCATTCATCTTTACCATTTCTACCATCATCCATGAACTCCATACTGTAGCCAAACAACTCATTTCTGTCCCTTGATTTTTTTTCTGCTTCTATATCTTTGCTCAAACTATTCCCCATGCTTTAAAAAAAATCCTCTTCTCCCCTTTAATATGCTAAATTCCCACCTAATCTTTAAAGTGCAACATAAATGCCATGTCTTCTATGAAGCCTTCCCTGACTTTCTCTAATGGTTAAGACCTCCCCTCTATGAGTTCCATAGCTCTTTATTTTCCACCCTTTGGATTCCATAATACTGTGTATGATAGTTATTCAGGTGCATTTGTCTTATTCCCCTTTTAAATTGTAAGCTCCATGAGTCCTGGGGTTGTATTTTGTCTAAGCTCTATTTCCCTTTTACCTAAGTATCCTAAACTCATTTTACCTACGTATCCTAAACATTTTCCCCCAAATACCTCACTGTGAAGAAATGTAGATCAGTCCTCAAGGGATGGGCCCTTAGGGCACAATGCTCTGACTGGGGATATGAGAGTATAGTAGAAAAATTCAGATAACCTGGGATCATTTCTGGTTTTGCCATCTACTAGCAGGGTGACCTTGGAAAGACTCAAGGGGGGTGTTCAAGTGTTTGAAAGGCTGTCATGTGGAAGACAGATTAGGCATGTTCTATTTGGCCTTGGAGGGCATAACTAAGAGTAATGGGTAGACAAAAATTTTAAAGAGGTACATTTAGGCAATGTCAGGAAAAAGTTGGATGATCCCTTTTCATGTATGTTATAGTGGGGTTTCCTTAAAGGTATGGGTTGGACTAGACGGTCAGTAAAGTCCCTTTCAACGCTCATATTCTGGGATTCTGTGAAGTCAGTGCCTGGGTCTCCTCATCTGTAAAATGGCATAATAATACAATAGCTACCTTCCAGGACTGTTGTGAGGAAAGTGCTGCTTTATAAACTTTAAAGCATCATATTGTAAGGAGGAATGGGTATATTCTCTTGGGAAAATACTTTTCTTATAAGCCTATGCAATAGCTTGGTAACATGGAAACGCCCTTCACCTCTGTTTACCACTTAGTACCTCAGCAGTTCTGAGAGCCCTAAGGTAGAAAACAGGAGAGAGAGGAAAGGCAGATTTTGAACAAAGGAACAGAGACGTGGCAACAATGGGCAGAGATGCTCTCTGTTCCCTTGCCTGCAGCATACGCTCCCAACTACTGTACAGTGACTTATAATACAGATATAAGATGAACTCTAATATTAATTGGGGAAGGCATCAGGCCAGCAGTGAAGAGAGTGACTTGAAATGCTTAGCCCATGGAGACCAATGTTATTTATTCTGTCGAAATGAGAACCTAGCCAAAGCAGTGCAGATCCCAAGGATCTACTAGTTATTTGTAAGTTAGATGCCTGTGTCCTTCTCACTCTGATTGTGTGTGGCAGCCCAAGCAGCTCATGATAGCTAATTCAGAGCTAAGAACCAGTGTATCCAATACTGCTGCCATGGACATATCTAACACTTTACAGTGAATGACTTATTGTATGCTGTGCCTGCTGTGTTTTGGAGGCAGCTTCCTTTGGGAGATATTTGTGGGGAGGAAGCAGTTGTTTTGGGAATGCCAGGAATACTCCTACTTTGTTGTTTATCTTGCCTTTCATCTCAAATAAATTTCTTTGCTTTGAATTAATCCTTTAGCTCAGTGGTTCTCAACCTTCCTAATGCCACGACCCTTTAATACAGTTTCTCATGTTGTGATGACCCCCAACCATAAAATTATTTTCATTGCTACTTCATAACTGTAATTTTGCTACTGTTATGAATAGTAATGTAAATATCTGATATGCAGGATGTATTTTCATTGTTACAAATTGAACATAACCCACAGGCTGAGAACCACTGCTCTAGCTAGTCTTGGGCAGCTAGGTGGAGTAGCACTGTGGATGGAACTCAGCACCTGGAGTCAGGAAGACCTGAATTTAAATTGAACCTCAGACACTTACCAGCTGTGTCACCCTGCGCAAGTCACTTAACCCTGTTTGCCTCAGTTTCCTCATTTGGAAAATGAGCTGGAGAAGGAAATGGCAAATCATTCCAGTATCTTTGCCAAAAAAAAACAACAAACCACCAACTAAATGGAGTCACTGAAAGTCAGACATGACTGAAACAACTCAACAACAACTGGTTAGTCTAATAAAAGGAGAGAGCTTATGATCTGTGGTTTCTGAGTAGTCTTAGAATTCAAAGCATGCCTTAAAAAAGAATAGCTTTCAGGGGTACCGCAATTCATATGGGTCCAGGCTACAATAAATATGAGCTTTTATTATTAGAGATTGATCTTGTGCCCTAGTACTACTATTATTCTGGGGTTCTTAAGCTCTATAAGGAAGGAGCAAAATATTCTCATGAAGAGATTTAATTCCTTTCAATAAGTATTTATTGAGCATCTATGATATGACTAACATACAAAAACTGTGAAGGATGCAAAGATATATAAGGTCTCTGCCCTCAAGGAGCCTATAGTCTAGTTGGGCAGACAATATTTGAACTGACCGATAATAAGTATTACAGATATAGTACAAGATTCCATCTTCCTCATACTTTATTATTTTCCTTTCTACTTTATTTTGATATAACTTTCTTGGATGACTTACATGCCTTTAGTTAATAAACGTTCTCTGAGTGCCTTCTGTAATAATATTTTGGCATCTTTTTGGAGTTGAAGAAAGACTCCCATCACATTGGGTATCTCCTTCATGTAGGACTTAAGAGAAACACATGAACAAGGTTTGCACAAAATAAGAGGGCATGAATGGGGTGTAATCTACACTACTGGAGGGAGTACTCACCCCAATGGAGTACTGAAGCATATCCAACGAAGTACTAGAGACTAAATGGATCAAAGTGACTTATAAGGATGCTTGAGATCAGTAAAAATGGTAATGACATTCGCTTCTGTTGATAATAGCTAGGTGCTACAGTGGGATAGAGTGCTTGACCTGGAGTTAGGAAAGATCAAGTTCAAATCTGGCCTCAGGCACTTATTAGCTGTGTGACCTTGGGCAAGTCACTTCATCTCTGTCTCAGTTTCCTCATTTGTAAAATGGGAATAATAGCACCTCCCTTCCAGAGTAGTAGTGAGGATAAAATGAGATAATACTTGTAAAGTGCTTCACATATCTTAAAGTGCTACAAAAATACTAGGTAGTATTATTATTATTTTATAGTCAAGCTTTACAAAAGATTTAAGAAAGGTCTAGGTCAGAGTTGGAAAAGGGAATAAAAGAGTTAGTCTCTCCTTCCTGAGGTATCACTTAGCCATGAATCCTAAATCACAATTCTAAAGCACAATTTAACTGGTTGACTTCTGGTGAAAAAAAAAAATCAAACAGGAAAATACAGTCTACTTTAAGCATTAATTAGCATAGATTTCTTTCAGGTGGTTATCTAAGACTCTTACTGTTGTCTTTGAGATTCCCAGTGTCATGTGAATACTTCACAAATAACCACTTTCTTTGGGGTTCCTCCATATAGACATATCCAGACAGTCTTTGAATGAATCACTTGGTTGCAACTGACTACTTCAAGTGTTTAGGTCAGCAATAGACAGCAACCAAACATGGCCTTTAAAAGTAGACCTTTCTATTTTCGGTGCACACCAGACCAAGTGGCATTGATCAGAACTTCCAGGTTGGCAGTCAAGCTTAGTTCAATTGGCAGCAGAGACAGTATTGGTGCTGGGTTACAAATATAGGTATGGTAGATTTAAGGAAACTCAAAATTAAAAAAAAAATCCAAACACATACATTAGCCCTCTCAACATCATCCCCCCACTCTTTTCTCCTTTGCTACCGGCTCAGGAGAAGAGGTGACCCTTCTGCCAGAGCCAATCACCCTACTGTGCCTTAGATCCCACCCCTTCCGACATTCTCTTGAAGCTTACCCCTTTGATCATTCCCTTTCTCATTAAAATCTTCAAACTTTTTCTTTCTCCCCGGGGCTCCTTCCCCCTGCCTACAAACATACCATCTCCTCCATCCTTAAAAAACCTTGAACCCACTATCTGTTGTACTATCTCTTTCCTCCCTTTAAAACTCCTAGACAAAGTTGTCTACACTCATTTCCTCTACATCCTTACCTTCCACTCACTTTTCAGTACCTTGAACTCTGGCTTCCTACTCTACCCAACTGAAACTGCTCTTCTCAAGATTACCAGCATTTTCCTAACAGCTAAAGCCAAAGGCCTCCTTTGGTCTTCATTCTTTTTAACCTTTCTGTAGCTTTTGACAGCTGACCATTCCCTCCTACTCGATCCTCTTACATTCCTGGGCTTTTGTGACACCACTCTATGTAGTTCGAATCTGACTTCTCTAACCATTCTTTCTTAGTCTCCTTTGATGAACCATCATCCCTGTTATGCACTCCCTATAGTGGTATGCCCCAGGGCTCTGTCTTGGTCCTTCTGCCTTTCTTTCTTTATGTCCTTTTGGTGACTTCATCAGCTTTCTTGAGTTTAACTACCATCTCTGTGTGGATAAAATCCACCCTGAGACTTTCTTCCCTGTGTGACCCTGAGTAAGTCACTTAACCTCTATTTGCCTCATTTTCCTTAACTACAAAATGATGATAATAATAGCACATATATCTCCCAGGGTTGCTGTAAGGATTAAATGGAAAGGATGCTTGTAAACACAGACAACACAGTGTCTGGCATATAGTGGGCACTTAATAAATGCTTATTCCCTTCTCCTATCTCATAACTATTCCCTTTTCTCTACTCACACTGCTATTACCCTAGTTCAGGCCCTTATTCCTTCTCACTAGACTCCTAAAATAGCCTCCTGATCCAGCCCCTTGCCTCCTGTCTCTCCCCCTCCACTCTATTCTCCATACAGTTGCCTGAAGCACCAGTTTGATTGTGTCACTGGCCTGCTCAAGAAGCTTGAGTGGCTTCCAATTGCCTCTAGGACAAAATGCAAACTTTTCTCTCTGGCTTCTCTATCTGAATATCTTCACAGCCTCACTCTCACCTCCTCCTAGACTGATCACACACTATTCCCCATCATGCATTCTGGTTTCTAGCCAAAGCGATCTACTTATTATTTCCTGTACATGACATTCATCTTCCATCTCTGTCACTGTGAATACTGGCCCCCAAACTTGAGAGACATGCTCTTCCTCCTCATTTCTCTCTTGTAGAATACTTATTTTCCTTCAAAATACAGCTCAGGGGCCACTTCCTATGGGCTGCCTTTCTGATAATTCCCCTACTGTTAGTTCTCTTCCTCCCTAAAAAATACTTTGCATTTATTCTGAATATATTTTGTATATGAAAGACACTGTGATGTAATAGTTAGAGACCTGGCCTCAAAGTCAAGAAAATCTTATTTCAAGTGCCACCTCTGATATACATTGGCTGTGTGACCCTGGGCAAGTCACTTTACCTATCAAGCAATGCTCTAGGCATCTAAGATTCTAAGTTGCAGATAAGGTGCCAACCTGCATTGGTAGAGAGAGTTTCCTCACTTGGGAGTTCCATATACCAATGAAATCACAGGTTCAGGCCTTATTTCTATATTTTTCTATATATGTGCTCCTTCTAATGTTACTCTGCCCTGACCCCACCAGTAGAATATAAGCCTCTTGAGGGCATGGAATGCTTCAGAGTTGTCTTTGTACACCCACCCCCATGCCTAGCATAGTGCCTTGTTCACAGTCAGCGTTCAATAAATGCTTGTTGAATTGAATTGGAACAATCACTTATTTTTACAAAAGAATGCTTCATTTTGGCACAGAATCCATTGCCATGTTCCTTTTGAAGCAGAAAGTTACATCTGAAATATGAGTGATGCTGTAAGAATCTAAGCTCTATACAAATTTCAGAAATATGTCTGCTATATAGACCATAGACGTTTTATTAAGCATCTACTGTGTGTAAAGCAGGGTGCTAGATGCTGGAGGATGGAGAGGGGGAGGAGAAGAAACAAGATTTAAATAAGATATAATCCCTGTCCTTGTGGAGCTTAAAGTCTAGTAAGGAGATAAGACATTAATATAGCTAGATAGAATTTAAATATTCATATTGCATGATATAATATTACACAATAAGTACATTAGAGAATTATAAAAGCAAGTGCTATATGGGGAGTATAAAAAGGGGTACCCATGTAAAGAGATATTTTAGGGTCACTTATTGTAATGATTTGTGTCTCTCCAACTATGGACAGAAATCCCAGAGACAGTTGATGAGTTTCAATAGAGAGAAATTCAATTTTCCCATTTGTGAATACTTGGATACCTTAGTAGAACTCATTCATGTAAATGCTTCCTCCAACAATTCAAATGCCCATCCTGAAGGCCAGTTTAAACTCTTGGCCCATATGTTCTTGTAAATTCTACGCAGGGTTCCCCCTCTCCCCTTTGCCCCTCAGCATGCTAGAACCTTTCACTTGGATCTTCTGACTATGCCAGGACAACAAGAGATCAGGGATTATCTGTTACCCCCAGCATGTAACTAGTCTATCTTTTTTTTTTCCTGATATGTACATCTCTGACATTCTTGATCTCACTTCTCTTTAACAATTCTACTTTCTGGCTTTCTTTAGAGCAAAAATGTCAAGATTGACACCTTTCAGTGCTTCTAGCAGTATGTCCCTCTGTTTGGTCACTAGATGAGGCTCTCACACATAGGTGTGCATGGACTACAGCAACCCCACCCCTCCACCCCGTCACATATTTGGAGTGCAAAAAGCTGAGTAAATGTAACTCAGTTACCAAAAGCCAATGGTATGAGACTCCCTCCTCAAGTCCCTCTCTAGCCTCTTAGAGAATCTCTTCAGGTATCTTCAGTTTCTTTGGGCTTCAGGCACTTCTGGCTTCCAGCTTCAAGAGAGAAGATAGACAATGCCCACTCCAGGTTGCTGAAGGAAAAGACTCTGGAAAGAAGGTAACAGGAGAGGAGCCAGCAGTCTCCATTATGTTCTATCCCCAGATTATTACATTGAGAACTTCCTCTTGGTGAGATCTAGCACTTTCACCCTTGGTTGAGTTGGCTCACTCCCAACAGAGAGCTCCTTCACTCTATATTGTCAAGTATATATTCTCTTATGTATATTTTCTTTTATTCCTGTTTTTTGCTATTAACTTGGATCAGTAGGATTCTTTGCTATCTGCTAAGTGTGTTCATTGTAGATGTGGTATTGGTGTGAAGGGACTCAAACCTTGGATATAAAGTTTGGGTCCTGATTCCCCCATTAATGAATAGTAATCAGAAGTTAGATCAAGCCTAAAAACCATATCCCCTAAACTAACAGGATTTAAGGGAGCAGGTAGATATAATTCTAGTCCAGTACTCCTCTCTCTAAGGCAGTGGTTCTCAATCTTCCTAATGCCGTGACCCTTTAATACAAGTATGTAGGCATGTCTGCATGTGGGCAGACCCGCCCGGAGCCAGATAAAGGAGTGGTGTCTCAGTTCCTAAGACCATCAGAAATATGTGTTTTCCGATAGTCTTAGGCAACCCCTGCTACCCCTGTGAAAGGGTCGTTTGACCCCCAAAGGGATCACGACCCACAGGTTGAGAACCATTGCTCTAAGGAAAGCAGAGTGGCCAGATTTCTGGCCTCAACCACTTGCTTCCACTCCCAGCAGGAATTAAAGTCTCCTCTGGAGAAGAGTGGGTTTAGAAGAGGCTAGAGATCATCTATTTTGCCTCCCTTGGAAACAAATAACACTCCCAAGCTACATGTAGGGGACAGTTCTTGCTACATTAACATTTATAAATGACGTGGAGCACCTTCTCCCTCCTTTCCTCCAGCTCTGCAATCATCACTGCCGAAGTGGAAGGGAGCTGCATGAGACTGAAGGCCATTTATATTCTTCTTTGCAAAATAAGTTGCCACAGACAAAAAAATTAGTCATCATGTGGCCAGCCTACTAATGATGAGCTTCTCCATTCTTATCTAGACTGATCCTTGGAAAGCAGTTGCTGTCTGTTGTTATAACTAAACTTGAATCCTTTCCAGCATGGTAGAACCTACAGAAATTTAACCTCCAAGACCCCAACATTACACAGTGAAATATTAGAATAGGGCTAGGTGGAGATATCTCTGCATGAAGGAGAAATCTCGATAGTAAAATCCTTATTTTTTCTTTTTCATATTTATGCATGTGAAGAAGGAGGGAAAAGGTTTTTTATCATTAACCTTGAAAGAAGCAGAACTGATTTACACTGTTTTAAATATTTCTTTAAAAACACTCACATTGCTGGGATGACAAGCTATATACCGAGTTTTCAGCCTGATCAGATTTTAAAAGAGAAGAGTTATAGACCTCCTGAAAATTGGGGTTTATAATTGAAATACTGACAAACCTTTTACTATAGAGAAGCTACCAGATGCTGCAGTAATAACTGGGAAACTGGGGGAAAAATAATAAGAATGCTTTTCTCTGCTTAGCTAAGAAATACAACAGGAGAGTTTATTGCTTACAAAACACAGCTGCCTTGCCTCAAATTGGATGGGAAAACGAACCCTGATAAATTATGACACCCCTAAATTCCAAAGAATGTGCATCAATTATTGGGAAGGGGGGAGTGCCACCACAGTCCTTCTGGATAACCTACTTATTAGTATCATAATTTATTATTATTATGCTTTGGGGCAAATACATAGGCTGATAAAATTCCAATCTATTAAAACAACAGTTCCACTTTTTCTGAATCCAGTGAGGGACACCATTCTAAAGGAAAGTGATATAAATTACAAAAACAAATGCAGCTCACACTCTCATAAGTAAGAAGAGGAAGATAATTGAGCCAAAACAAACAAAAAACCCAGTGTTAATCCTGCTGCTCCACATCCCTCCCAGGGACTCTGATTCCTTACTGAGATCAATAAAAAATGCTCAGCAAGATACAGGGCTGGGGGGCGGAGGCAATGGATACCTCCATGCCCTTCTTCCCTATCCTCCAGACTGGAAGTGCTTTTTATATGGACAAGAGATGTTCCATGCTAGAAATGGAATTTTCCATCACCTTGTTGGTTAGTGCCTTTTCTCCTTGCATTAAGTCTGAAGCTGATGGAGCACCTTTTTTCCTTCAGTAGATAAGGACTTTAAATGTCAGAACAATATAATCTTATCATGCTTGGGATGGAGAAGGACTTCAGAGATCATCTGATCCAACTCCCAACTAATGAAGGAATTCTCTCACTAGGTTCTTCTTCAACCTGAAACTTTGTCTTGTCTGTGACAAGAAGACATGTTTCCATTTCCACTAAATCTTCCCTTATTCAGGTTAAGCATATCTGATTCCTCATAATTATGTGGTCATTCTCTCCAGGACACACTTTAGTTTTTCTGCATCTCTCTTAAAATGTATCACCCAGAATTAAACATAAAGTTTCAGATGTGTGAGTCTAGGAGGACTGATTTTAATCACATGTGGAAGTAAAGAAAAATACTCTATGTAGCATCAGTGAGTGTTGATGTTGACCAAAAGTTCATTGGACAATAATAGCATAGTAAAAATAGCCCTAGTGCTGGAATCCGTTTACTACTTGTATGACCCCAAATCACTTTTATCTAAGCTTCAGTTTCCCCATATGGAAAAATGATTTCAATTAGAGGATCTCTAAGGTCCTTCCATCTCTGAATTCCATGAACTAACTTCATTTTCCCTGCAAGATACCAATAATAATGGCTCCTTCCTAAGCACAGGCAATAAAGAATCTCCTTTTGCCATTCTTTCTCATCAAATGACCTGTCCCTCTCTCTTTCTCTCTCTTTCTCTCTCTCTCTCTCTCTCTCTCTCTCTCTCTCTCTCTCTCTCTCTGGAGGGGGGAAGTTTTTTTTAATGGTTTATACAAGATTAAAAGAAGAGGGAGAAAGTTCACAAAAACCAAGAGTGCCCTACACATGTCAGGATATAGAAACCCATTGGGGTAATTAGAGTGTCATGGTTGTATTAGCAATTTAATGAACAACGAAGAAATATTAGTTCAGGACACACCAAAACTGGATTTAGGTGTAATATTTATTTGGATAGGATGGGGACTCGTTGTCAGGCTTATATACTATTATGTATGATATATTTTTCTGTACATTTGAGAGTGAGGAAAGGGTTGCTGCATTTTCAGGGAGATGATGGAGTGAGTAAATTGTGTTTGGGGGAGTGAAGTCCCAACACAAACTAGTTAGTGCATGAGGATACTGAATGAGGCAGCTAAGTGGCATAGTCCATAGAACACTGGATTTGGAGTCAAAGATAACAAATCCTTCCCGATATTTATGAGCTAGTTGATCCCTGGTCACTTAACCTCTCTCAGCCTCAGTGTCCTCATCTGTAAAATGGGGATAGTGATACTCCTACCTTACAAGGTTGATGTGAGGATCAAAGAGATAATATACAAAGTGTTTTGCAAACCTTAAAGTACTATATAAATGCCAGCCACAATTGTTGTTGTCTGGGGAACTGTTTTAGGAATATTTGAACTTGTTTTTAGTGAATGTTTCCCTGTCATAGGAAATGAACAAATAAAATGACCCATTTAGTTCCATCTAGTTAAGAAAAATATAGGTGCTAATAAATCCCTCCTGACTCCATACCACTTGGCGCCAATTTACTCTTCAACCAAACAATATTTTAAAGAGTTGCTCCAACCTCAACCTCTTTCTCTCCTTCCAATGATCTTCATCTTAATAGAAATTCAATCCAATTCAACAAATATTTATTAAGTCCTGACTACATGCAAGGGACAGAGCTCAAGATACAAAGATAAAATGGAAACATACCCTGCTCTCCAGAAAGAAGCTTACAATCAACCTACTTGGATGAAACTTGAGAGATATAATTTTGCATCATGATCTACCTACAGGGATGCATAGGCATTAAGTGGCTAATCACATTACAGATTATTATTGGCCACCAGTTCTTCACCTGAACATTTGGAGAAAGCAGATTTATGGTTCTAGTTGTAAGATGAAAAAATCTTTTTTTTCTTTTTGTTCTTTCCTCCAGTCTTCAGCATTCTTTCATTCTGCCTCACCCTTAGCTATGTGTTCTTGAATTCTATAGGACAGGTTCAGGTCAAAAGAGGGAAAACAAATCCATCTTCTTTCATTTCTTATTTCCTTCTGGCCTATACCATTCATGCTAAGCCTGCTAGACTCTTTGCCTCTCCTAAGACTGGGAAAACTCTCTGTTCACCAAAATGGAGAGCCATCGATATTCCTGTATTATGTAGAATAGAATTCCCAGATCATCTATTTCTGGCTTACTGTTTTGTTTAAGTGGGGGGGGGGGAGGGGGTATGGTGGAGGAGGAAGGTGTGAAAGCTTGTGCAGAATAAGCACAATAAGCTATGCACCTAGATATGACAAATGAGTCACACACTGTTGGTCCCTGCTAGCCCTCTCCTATTGAAATCCTGCGCTCTAGAGTGGCAGTACACGTGTGTGCATGTGCATATATGTGTTTGTTTTTTCCTGGCATGCACTCAACCCATAATTAGCCAAAATCTCAAAGGAGAAAAAACACTTCCTGCCCAAATGACAAGCTGTGGATTATGCAGATATCTTTCCAGATGTGGCATTTGTCTCCCTGGTAATTCTGCAGGTGGCTTTAAGTTTGCTTTGGTTGGAAAGCTCCATATGAGCTGACTTATCCTCACAAATACTCTTCTTCCGTTGACTTCCCCTTTTGTTCAGAACATTCAGTGCAAACCAGTTTCTCCTAAGATTCCGAGGCTGACAGTCTTCAGGAAGTGGGAGGGAGGAATGCAAAAGGATGCTTTCTGAGGCAAACACAAAAGAACAATCTGAGAACGATGCACTTGTTGATATTCATCGCTCATACGAGGAGCCTCTGCACACCTGCTGTTTCCCATTTAATAAAAGGAGGAGATGGTAGCAGAACTGCCACAGGCATAAAGCAACTATGGACAAAACCTCAGAAATCATGGTTACACATACAGTCCAAAAGTAGTAGCTTTGGATGTCAGGACCTATCTCATAGATGTGTCTAGGAGGTATACATGTATGTGAGATGCACCTCTATTTTCAAGGCATTTACATTTGCCCCTTAGGGGCTGTGGTTATGCTTCCCATAAAGAACAAAAGTTTAAGTTTCCAAGAAATGAAAACAGTCACCTTTTCTAAAATGGACCAACTGGTATCTCGATTTGTAACTTTGTGACTTGCACAAGGACACACATTATTGTCCCATGAAAAGACAACTTACCACATTAGATCATTTCATTTCCAGCATTAACATACAAATGGGTCATTGAAATAGCCCAATGAGGAAATGAACATGATTTTATCCTCCATCCAGATACAGCCAGGATTGTACAAAGCAGATGGACCACAAGTTAGTAGATGGGGAGGCTTTGCCCACGTTTAGAAAAAAGTTGCTAACTGCCCTTCCACAGGGATGCCTTTATATGCCCTGCAAAACATGGGAGAATCAGCTTCCAGTAACTGAGCTCAGGTCAACCCAGGCAAAATGAAGTAGAAAATGTAGACAATTGCCCAGACTAGTCAAGACCCAAAATTTGATACTGGAGTAAAAGAGGGTGTTTATACCTGAATTTTCCAGGCCATTAGTTACACAGAACATGTTGTTCAATCTATACTGCCTCTATTCTCTTCCTTTTTTAAGAAATGAGAAAACTGAGGTCCATAGAAAGGAAATAGCTTGTTCAATTTCCTATTAGCAGTGACAATTGGCCCCCCACAATTTGATCCCTATAATATGAATGCTGGTCCTCTGACTCCAAATCCAATACTCTTTCCATTTTACCAACCCTAGACGTTATTCCAACAATCACAGGCCTTAAAGGGTAGAAAGAACCTCAGAGGTGAACCAGAAGTTTCTGGGTCTCATGCAATTAAGTACCAGACTTGGAGTTAGGAAGGACTTACCTCGATTTGCATCCCAACTCTGAAATGTGCCAAGTACATGACCCTGGATGAATTATTTAACCTCTGAGCTTCAGTTTCTTACCTGAAGAATGGAAAAAATAATATACATCCCTACCTACATCACAGGGCTATTGTAGGGCTCAGAGGATCGGATGAGATATGTCTGTAAAAAGTGAGAAGCATTGGTAAAAATGAATAGAGGGCTAACTTTGGAGCCAGGAAGAGCTAGGTTCAAATCCTGACTCTTACACATACTAGCTATGCGACCACTGGAAAATCATGTTACCTCTCAGTGTCCCAGGCAATTTTTAAAAATTATAATTTATAGACTAGTCGTTGACCTATATTGGTGAGGGAACTTTCCAAGTATATATCAAGTGTGGATCAAAAAAAAGTAAAGGTCATAAATATGAATTGTTATTATCTAATCCAACCCCTTCATTTTAGTCATTCATGTATTCATCCTTTTTTAAAATTTTAGGCTAGGTCTCCCTTTCTCACACAGATTGGAAATTCAACAGCCATACATGAGCCTAACCATATTGCTAATTGGCATGGGAGCTTTGTCCTGTTCTGTTTTTGACTCAGGACCATTGTCCACTCCCTGGTCAGCCTAGTGGCCTACCTCTCCTGCTCCTCATATAGGCTCACCGTATTTATGTCAGACAGCCTCAGTCTCCCCAGTAGCAGGTGTCACAACCACCACGACTAGTTCCTTCATTTTACATATAAGGACATTGAGGCCTAGCATGCTGGAATGACTTACCCAAGGGTGTGCATAGAATTGGTGGTTACCCTTCATGAATCATGATTGCAGCAAAGAGATGACTTTTTCCTGTGATTTGATGAAACACTGTGATTTCAATGGAAATATGTCCACTCTGCTGCCTAAAACCCACTTGCTTTTCAAATTTCTTCTCTGGCACAGAGGAAGGGGGTGGGGAAGTCTATAGGAGCCAGAAGAAATATGCCCTTTTTCCTTTGTATTTCCTTGCATGTAATCTCTGTCTGAATCACAGCTAATAAATGGGTCATCTTGTACTTTCAAAATACCAACACACAGTATTTCAATGGAGTAGCAACTCTACATTAAAAAAGCTGTCAACATTGCTACAATGTCCCTGCACCTTGCACTGCAGAGAGAGATACCTTGTCACTCAGATTTGAGTGCAGTTTTACTGAAATATCTCCATGTCTGCATAAATAAGGAATGGAATTGCATGAAAATATCTGGCTCAAAGCCTCCTTTCCTTCTCTACTTCTGAGGATATATTTTGCGAACTGGGTTTATTTGGTTGATCTTAATCCACCTATTTGAAAACCAGAAGTAAGACACTCCTGTCAGACCTGATACTACCTGGTGCTGGGAATGATTACAATTATTATCACAATAAAATAGGTGTTTCAGTGACTCTGGTTCAAGAAGCCTAAACAGTCAGTGCCTATCCCAAAAGGTACCTATATTAGTGGAGATAACCCCAGGATAGAGTCATTTCACCTTGTTGCCCATACCCTTATTTGGTACTTATATGCTCTCTCTAATTGTCATTTTAAAAAATTATCTAATCTGCCTCCCCAGTTAGAGAATTTGATGGCGGAGGGAAGTAGATTCTCTATGAGGGCAGGTAACATAATATCTACTTCTTTGTATTTCCAAGGTCTGGCATAGCCCTAGATTGATAAATGTTGATAATATTAATTATGAAGATGATGTGTATACCCTATATCAGATTGCCTACTATCTTGGGAAGGAGGGAAGAGAAGGAGGAAGGGAGAAAAAAAATTGGAATTCAAAATCTTATAAAAGTGAACGTTGAAAACTATCATTACATGTAATTGGAAAAAATAAAATACTATTAAGTAGAAAAAAATTATGAAGATGATAATGGTGAAGGAGAGAAGGAAAAGAATGAAAGAAAAGACAAAAAGAAGATGAAGAAGAGAAGGTACAGAAGGAAGAGGGAGAGGAGAAGAAGCAAGAAGAGAAGGAGGAAAGGGAAGAGAGGAGAGGAAAAGAAAGAAGAGGAGGAAAAGAGAAAGGGAACGAACATTTGCTAAGGATGTTTTAACACTTACTAAGCGCTGATCTGAGTGCTTTACCAATTATTATCTCATGTGAGGGGAGGGGAAGGGAAGAGGGAATAAGACACAAATGGGAACAAAGTTAAAAATCAAATGTCAAATGTGACACCCTAACTCTGAAAAAAAATTTAACTACTCATCCTTTCCCCTGAAGCTACATAGTAAATGTTTGCCTAACTGTTAGAAACAAGTGGTCGTTTGAATGCCAGTTGGCATAACACTATCTGCTCAATAATACTATTCCCTTCCCTTCACTACGCCAGTTAACCAGCGTCACTCTCCAACCTGCTTTATCCATTGAATTATTAGATCCAACAATTATAAAAATCCTCCAACGATGACATGATTTAACTTTTTAAAACTTCCACAAAAGATGGAGGGGTCCTCAAGTACTATGGCAGTTCATATCCCTCTGCACCTTAGTCCATAGTTTTTCAAGTTGCTGGAGGTCAAAAAATTCATTGTTTTCTGTTCAACCCTCTGGTGAGACAAGCATCTCTGCACTAGCCTAGGCTGTTCCTTGAAAGACAAACATGGCTCAGTCTTGCCACTGGGTCCTATTTAAGGCTTTTCTAGCTATCATCTGTAGCAACCCAGTCATCACATGAAGTTGCACTAGAGAAGGGCTTCAGCAAAGGCAATTCAGCATCACCAAGCATAAAAATCCCATTTTGCCAAATCCTGCACTAAGTTGATTCTTTTCTTTATTTCACTAATCTAATGTCCCAGTTGGTGCTGATGGGATTCATTAGTTGGAATCATCAAGCATTTCAGGGAAGAAAGTCAAGGGATTGAAACTGAGAGGAAGGATCCTGGGATACTCTGATGGTATTAAAAGGTTAGGTCATGCTGGGTTTTATTAAATACAATATTAATTGAATTCTTGTCATCTTAGCAGAACTAGGAAATGTTCATGTGATAAATATTGCATCCATTAGAGCATTGTGATCTGACTTCTTTACATTCCATTCAGTTTCAGTGACGGATCTTCAGTATAACTGGAGAAACTATCCTGATGACACAGGCCTAGAGCAAACAGATCTTTCAGACTTGAGGAGAAATTTGCTAAAGAGGGATACAGATTTCTCTCATCTTCCTTTCAGTTCAAACTCAAAAATGACACATCACTCCCCTCACAGGGAGTTTGCTCTGTGCAAGGACTGGATAACAGAAGCACCCACATTACAGAATTATCCATTTCAGCTACTCTCAGCAGAGGTCGAGGGAGAAAATCTTTCCAACTCGTAGAAAAAAACAGCCCTTTTTCTCAGTACCCTCAAATGGATGCTAAAGAATTAAATAAATAAGGATCCTCGTGGTAACATTTTCATGAACCCTCTCCCTTTCTATCTCATTAGCCAACCTAGGGAGAGGAAGGATTGTTTTAATTAGTGATGTTGTAAAGCTTTATTTAGGCTGGGCCCCTCCTGCTGCTCCCTGGATTACTCTGCCGGCTTATAAATACAATACCAAGTCATTACAGCCGAAAACACCACCACCAAAAGGGTTAGGAGAAAGGGGATCCACTGCTGTCCATGTTAAGGGTCCTTTGACAATGTCCTTTCTCAGCATTCAGGCATAATTCAAGCGTAATATTGGGCTTTATCAAACAACTCAATATCCTCTGTAGAAAAGCTCTTTCTAGTTAGAGCTGCCATGTGTTCACCCTCATTCCTTTTGTGCTCCTTGTGCTGGGAGCACAGAGCCGCATCTGATAGGATACACATGCTAGATAAGATCACAGGTTTTTAAGTCCCCATTTGGAATTACTTGTTAAATTCTCAAATCAAAGGGTTGACCCACACACAAAAAAGTCAGCCCTCCCCAAACCCTCTACACACCACTCCCTCTGGTACCCCCACCAAAAAGAGACCCACAGGTTTCACCAGGTGGTCCCAATGCGTAGACGGAGCTCTGGGGTTTAGTAGAACACATGTTGTCTATAAAAGAAATAAAATAAGATAAACCAATTACACAAAATCGAACAGGAGGAAATTTTGCTTCTTCTCTATTGAGACACCAATGAATGTATTTTATCAGAGTACATACATAATATGCATGTGCATACTAGCAACACAGTTACATCTGACTTCTCGAAGGAAAGTTTATTTTGAAATTAAAATGCTTTAAGTTTGAATTGAAGATTAATTTAGAATAAGACAAAAGAAAGAAATTAAAGGCATAAGGGTAAAAAGGAAGTAAAACTACCCCTGTTTGCTGATGATATGAGGATATACTTAGAAAATCCTAGGAAATCAGCAATGTTACTAATTGAGACAAGAGCATCAGCAAAGTTCCAGGATATAAAATAAACTCTCAAAAATCAATAGCATTTCCACATAATAACAAAACAGAAGATGCCTTACTAGAAAGAGAACTCTCATTCCAAATAAATATGAAGTACATAAAATATCTGAGGATTGACCTATCAAAGTATACAAAAGACTTGTGTAGATTCAATTACAAAGTACTCCTTAAATAAATAATCATTTAAATATTTGAAGGAATATTCAGTGTTCATGACTAGGCTGTGCCAATATAATAAAAATGACAATACTACCAAAACTAATTTATACATTTAAAGCTATACCAATCAAATTTCCAAGGGGATACTTTTATAGAACTTTATAAAATACTAAAAATTCATTTGGAAAAATAAACTATCTAAAATATCAAGGGAAATGATGAAAAGAAGTAGGGATTAAGGTGGGATAGTGCTTCCCAACCTCAAACTATATTATTATAAAGCAGCAGTCATCAAAACCATCTATTATTGGTTTAAAAAAAGAGAGAGAAATAGATCAATGAAACAGACTAAACAAAGGAGAATCAGAGGGGAAAAAAAGCATAAATCAATAACCCAGTTGATAAAGTAGAAAACATATATTAACCCAGGAAAAACTCCTATTTGATTTTAAAAACTTCTGAGAAAACTGGAAAGTAATCTGTCAAAAACTGGGCTTGGACCACTACCATATACCAGAGATGTCAAAGATGTGGTCCACAACACTCCAAGTGCTGCTGGGTCCAAATTAAAATGTAATTGGGAAATATTTAACAAAATTACTAAAAATACAATGAAATGTAGATATTTTATTTTACAACTAAGTCAATATGTAGCCTGCAGGGTCAATGGGAATAGTAGGAAGAAGTACAGTAAGCTCCCTTCCCCTACCCCTTACCAACTCCTCTAAACAGATCTAGAAAATGCACCAAACCAAATTCTGATTGAGACATCCAAGAAAAAAACACAAGTCAATACACACAATCATTTCTTCTAATCTAGGTCAGCAATGGGAGATAAAGAAAGAGGTCTGTAGAAGCTAGAGAATGGAGTCTGGCCAGGAGCAAAGATGTGCAGCCCAAGGAGAGGCTGTGCACCAGAGCAAGAAGTCCCAGATCAAGCATAAAGGGGCCTAAATTTGTGTAGGGAGCAGCAATGAATGCCACCTGGGTGGGTCTGTCACTCACTACTCAGTTCCAGGTCATAAATCCAGGGCAGACTGAGGAAGGTACCTACCTATGCCTACTGGTGGCATTCCAGGGAGAGGAGTAGTCCCAGGCCCCAGGCTATGTGCCAAGCAAGGAGGAAGTGCAGAAGTACGAAACACTATGTGCCTTAAACCCCAGTCATAAAAGCATGAACTCAATCCCACTCTCTAGCCCAGGCCAAAGCCTGCAGAGGAATAACCAGAGCAGGAATCCTAGGCCAAAGGGCAGCCTACTGTTCTGTCCCTCTGAACCAACAGAGATTTTCAGCTGACTGAAAGAAGTTGAACGTATCAGCAGTCTACTACAACTCCAGATTAAGCCCACAAGCCTGTTGCTCAAACCCAAACTGAGGATAGGAACTTACGAAGTTCAGACCAATGGGACAGCAATCATACTCTGTCTTCAGTCAAACCAATGGAGAGTACTGAAATTTTGCAGGTCCCCTGTCTGAGCTGTCTCTGGTATCCCGGAATAATACAATCCCCAATCCTCCAAGAAACAGCAGTTGGACAAGCCCAAACATTCCTTGAAGATGTGCACAAGTCTTGGCCCTAAAATAAAATTCAACATCATGAAGTAGACTGGAAGAATGAGCAAACAAGAAGAAAATCACACCATAAAAACAACTGTGGTGACAGATGTGTTCAAGAAGCAAACTCCAAAAAAAGAGAGTAATTCTAAAACATCTATAAACAAAAGCCTCAAAGGAAAACACAGCTTAGGTACAAATTCAACTAAAATTCCTTAAAGAGATAAAGCAAGATTTTTTTTTAAGTTTAAAATGTTTTTACGCATGAAATAAAAGCACAGAGGAAAACATTAGAAAAGAAATGGAATAAAGAATTAAAAGGGAATTAACAGCTTAGTGAAAGAGTTGAAAATACCTCCATCAAGCAATAAAATTAGAATGGATCAAATAGAAACTAATGATTCCATGAGACAATAAGAAAAATTAAAGCAAAATCAAAAGACAGAAAAATAAAAGACAATTTAAAGTTTCTAACAAAAACAATTTACTTCAGAAACAGATCAAAGAAAGATAATTTAAGAATCACAGGAGTAACATGAAAGCCATGACCCAAAAAAAAAAGCCTAGATTTTTAAAAAATCATTTTTAAAACTTCTCGGCTCTCTTAGAGCCAGAGGGTAAAGTAAAAATAGAACAAATTCACAGGTTGCCTTCAGGAAGAAATCTCCAATGAAAACTGCCATAACATTAAAGCCAAAATTCAGAGTTTCAAAGGCAAAGAAAAAATACACTGCAAGTAGCCATAAAAAGAAGAACTCAAATACCAAGAAGCCACAGTCAAGATCACAAAAGATTTAGCAACTATCACTTTTAAGGAGCGGAGAGCTTGGACTATAATATTCCATGACAAAAAATATATGCTTACAACCAAGAATAATTTACCCAGCAAAACTAAGTATAATTCTACAGAGGAAAAAATGGATCTTTAATGAAATAGAGGACTTCTAAGCAGTCCTGATGATAAAACCTGAGCTGGATAGAAATTCTGAAGTACACATATAGTAGTCAATAAAAACATGAAAAAATAAAGATGATTGAATAATCATATGGGACTAAATGAGGATAAACTGCTGTAAGCAGCAAGCACCCTAGCATACTCAGGATAGCTGCTAGCACAGGTTCTTAGATCTGCTTTTCTAAAGGAAAGCAACTCAAAAAGGGTTAATAATCTTACTTTAATTAAACATATATCATTTACCTAGTTCAGGGGGAAAAGTCAGCACCCTGAACTTCAGAGAATACAAACAGAAGTTACAAGCAGACAAAATAATACAGAGAAACAGATCAGCAGACAGGGCTTCTAGTGGTCTGACCATTACATCCGTACCTAGTTAGTTACCAGAGAGGGAAACACCAACATCTGGGTTTTCAAAGCCAGGCAGGGAGGGGGGTGCTCAATGGCTGCCCAGAGTCTCCTCTGACCAAATCACACAACTCTTCCCAAAATGAGTCCCAAAGCAAAACCTCATATCAGGATATATATAGCTTCTCCTGGCTCAGAGGATGTCACAACCCTCTTGACCCACTGCCCAATCACAACAAGGTATGAGCATTCCTGAAAAACATTCGGCCTATTAGGGGGCAGAGAATATTTTCAAATCAGGGAAGGTTGTCAGAATCACTTAAGCCTATCAAGTGGACAAGGATCAGGGAAAATCTTCAGATTCCCATTCCCATTCCCATAACAACTGCTTATATTCTAATATGGACAGATGATACGTAAGTTCCTTCTAAACCCTATTATCATCAGGGGTCATGAAGGGAATCTACAGAGGATCTTTCTGTTTCAGAAAGTTACAGAGAGTGTTTCTGTTTTGTTGATGATATTAAAAAGAAAAATGGAAAAGGAGGGGAAGAAGAATATACTAGTGAGGAAAGGTTGAGGAAGGTTAGGGGAAATTATCTCAGTTAATCGGGGTTTGCTAGATACATTTCACTCAAAAAGGAAATAGGAGGGCACGTGGAGAAGGAAGAGGAGAGAATAAGAGGGAGGGTAGATTAAGAGAGGAATCTGTCCTAAGCAAAACAAATTCTAAGGATGTACAAAAATATTTAAAGCTCTTTTGGGGTGGTAAAGAACTGGAATCTGTCAGGAAGCCCATGAACTGGGGGATGGCTAAATAAATTATGGATATAAATGTGAAGGAATACTATTTTACTGTAAGAAATTATGAAGGGGGTGGTTTCAGAGAAACCTGACAAGACTTGCATGAACTAATGCAGAGCAAAGTGAACAGAACCAAAAGAACAATTTATACAATGATAATATTTTAAATATAAACAACTCTGAAAGACTTAAGAACTTGGATTAGTATAACGACCAACCATAATCCCAGAAGACTCATGATGAAATATGTTACCCACCTCCTGAAAGAGACATGAAGAACTCAAACTAAAATGAAACATATTTGGGGGGACCCTGACCAAATGAGAAAATGTATTTGCTCCATTATGCATATTACTAACAGATTTTGTTTTTGTTTCTTTCTCAATGTGGGTGGCAGGGAGCAAGGGAAAGGGTGTGGAATTTTTGGTGGGAAGGTGGATTAATTGATTAAAAATTTTTTAATTTAAAAAAATTGAAGGAAACTAAATTTCAGTCAGAGGTTAGTGAATATAAAGGTATGATTTTTTTTTCCCATCCAAATTCTATCCTTGGTCTGTGGACCCCAGGTTAAGAATCCTTAATTTAGAGAAATATGTGACAAGTTCTTGCAACCATAAAATGCTATGTCCAGTGACTCCCTGTTACCTCTAGGATAAAATATACTCCTTAGAATGGTATTGAAGTTCCTCTACTATCTATCCTATTTCCAGCCTTATTTCATACTACTTTCCTTCAAGAACTCTATGCTTCAGTCAAATTGGACTGCTCCCCAAACTTGATGCTCTGCTTCCTACCTCTCTCTATGCACATAAGTGCTAGAATGTGCCTCCTCATCTTTGTGTCTTAGAACCTTTGCCTTCTTTAAGTGATCACTTCAAGTGTTATCACTTTTGGAAATATTTCCTGTATCTCCCAGTTGTTGGTGCACTCTTCCTATCAATTTTCCTTATGTGTACACACACATACATATATAGATATTTATGGGCAACTAGCTTCAGTGGATAGGCAGAGTACAGGGCCTAAAGTCAGGAAGACTCAGCTTTCTGAGTTCAAATCTTGCTTTAGACACTTACTAGGCATGTGACCCTGGGCAAATCACTTAACCCTGTTTGCCTTAGTTTCTTCATCTGCAAAATGAGCTGAAGAAAGAAATGGCAAACCACTCCAGTGTCTTCATCAAAAAAACCCACATGGGGTCTTGAAGAGTCAGACATGACTGAAACAACTCAACAACTATCTGTATGCATGTATATGTATGTATGTATACAGAAATATACAAGAATACACTATAGACATGTATGTAACGTAGACATAAAAATCTACATTATACTTATTTGTATTTGCACATATATAGATGTAACATAGTTACACATGTAAATCTATAATATCTCTAGATATCTGTGCGTATATATGATATAGATATATGCACAGAGAGAAACAGAATACCTATATATACATATATACGTATTTGTGTACATACTACAGCTTTAGAACATTAGCTCCTTGAAGGTACGACTGTTTCATTTTTACCTTTGTTTCCCCAACACTTAGCACATTGCTTTGATTATAATATCAATCAATAAAAATCTATTAAGTGCCTGCCATGGGCCAGGCGCTATGCTTACTTAGCACTGGAAAATATGAAGAGATGTTACACTGAATTGAATTCAATACAAGTGTAAACATTTATTATTATTGTAACCAAGGCTACAATAAAGTCTTACAAGAAATCTGTGCATTTCAGGAAACATTTTCAGGTAAATTCAAGTCTCTTAGCCCCCTTTAAGGATGTCAGGTCTTGGAGAGCAGGGACTATAGAGTCTCCAGATTTAATGCAGTCGCCCTAATACAGGTACTCAGGTACTCAGTAAATGATTCAATAAGATGTTTAAGAATATGAAATCATCATCAACAAAGTCAGCTCTATGCAAAATTGTGAAGTTGGAACTTGGCACCCATCCTTCCCCATTTCAATACTCCCATCCCCAGGCAGCTCGAACCTCCTGACTGCTAGGGTCATCCTCCTTGGCAAAATCCCCACCTGTAAGCCTCCTCTCCTGGGCAGTGCCTCCTACACCAGCTCTCTCACTCTCTCTTTCTGTGTGACCTGTGTGACCACAGGCAAATTATTTCAGCTCTCTGAGTCTCTGTTTTCACTTCTGTAAGTGAGGAGTTTGAAATAGATGGCTTCTGAGGTATCTTCCAGGTCTAGATCTGTGATCCTTATGAACCAATGAAATGACCTACGTTACACCACATTCCCTAAGTGGATGACAAGGACTTAATTTAAAAAAAACACAACACCTCAATACCTCAGCCCAAAGGAAAATGATTAATGATGGCACGGAGGGATGTGGAGAGATCAGACTGACATGGGTCCTATGGGGGCATAGAGGACTTTCAGTGCCCTTCAGAACTGTAGCTGGTGGCCTAGTCCCTAGATTAAAAAAAAATACAATAGCACTAACACTGAGAAGTAGAAAGGCCTTATTTGAAATGCTTGACTTCTTTGTTCAACTTCTTTTCTTTTTCTTTTTAGCACACATTAGAAGACCATTAGATTGTCTTGAAGTATTACTTTCCTACCTCACCGCAAGGTTAAAAAGATTAATTAATGTTCCTAAAGTCCTTTGAGGGAAAAATACAACAGCAACTACCACCATGTCAAGACATCCAGCTTGTGAGTACAAAGGGATTGGAGAAGGTAAAATGCTTTGGGTTATTTTAGAGCTTGCCCACTTAGTACAAAATACTCAGACCATTAAGTCATAGAGCCATAGTATATTAGAGCTGGAAGGGGCCTTAGGAGTCATCTAGTTGGACCCCCTCATCTTCTAGATAAAAAAACTAGAGGCCCAGAGTAAAAAGACATATCCAAGGTCACACAACTAGTTAGTGCCAGAGATTGGACTCTGACCACCCAGATTATCTGAATATCACTCAATCTATCATTATATTGTCAGTGCTTTCCCTCCCCAATCCTAGATTATGCTGTATTTACTTTATATATTTTTTGTATTTCACATAGCATCTGGCACATGGTAAGTGCTTAAAAATGTGTTTGACTTGACTTGCATTTATGTAACTATATTATTTTCTCACAAACTCTGTAGAATGGAAGCTCTTGGAAAGTAGGGGCTCTTTTTCTTTTAATTTTGTATCCCCAGAACCTAGAAGAGTACTGTTGCTATACCATAGTTACTTAATAAGTGCTTATATCATTGAAGTCTCTGAATTTTCCTCTTTAACACAATATTGTGCATCAAAAGTAAAGTATATTTTAAAAAAAGAAAAAAAAAGTAAAAGTATACATCATAATGATCACTATCACTCATTTATTTTGGATATGCCACATCATCTCCTGAAATGCTCTTCCCAGACATAAGCCACAGAACCCTGAAGAAAGAATGCACCTACTATGTGCAAAGCTCTGTTCTTGGTGCTGTGAGGCACACAAAGAAACATAAGGCACTGTTCCTGGTCCTAAGGAATTTACAGTTCAGTTGGGGGAACAAGACTAAAACAAACAAACAACCAAATAATTGTATTTAGAAAACAACATAAAATAATAATACAGAGCTCCCCCTATTGAGAGAGATTATTTTAATCACCTGCACTGGAAAAACAAAATGAATAAAGGTCATCAAGATTACTACACGTAGCAGGACAGACAGCCCAGTCAATTAGCTCATCAATACACTACACTGTCTCCAAAGAGACAATGAGCTGAGCTCAGAATTTAATACGAAGAAATTGAGGCAGGGCGGCTGGGTGGCGAAGTGAATAGAGCACCGGCCCTGGAGTCAGGAGGACCTGAGTTCAAATATGACCCCAGACACTTAACACAAAAAAATTAGCCATGTGACCTTGGGTAAATCACTTAACCCCAATTGACCTACCTTCCCCCCTCCAAAACAAAAAGAAAAGAAAATGAAATTGAGGATCTGGATCTCTTCCTCATAACCACATGTAACGATACTCGGATTTGAAGATCTTCCACGCCCCTTGAGCTTGCTGATGTAGCAGGAAGGGGTGGAGCAAGAGAACGCCGGAACCAAGCTAGTCTCCCTGCGGTGCAGACTGGAAGCGGCGTCAGAGGCAGTAGCTGCGGTTGCGAACTCCTTTTGCTTTGAGCAGGGCAGAATCTCTGCTAAGGACTCCTGCTGAGGACTGCCTGGGGCAGGAACTGCCAGGGGCCGGAGCTGCTGGGACCAAGCTGCCTGGATGCTGAGCAGTTGCGTGCGTGAGGAGAGGAGGATCTTTGCATGAGGTAGCCTGTCCTGTTTGA
>CM053581.1:223564529-223614081 GCA_028627135.1 Pseudochirops cupreus
TGGGACTCAGTTTTCTGGTATTTAAATGAATGCACTATCTATATTTCTTATGTAGAGAGCCTGTTCCATTTTGTGATTAATAACTATATCAGCATATTTATAGTTACTGTAGGCATTGTGAATACTGCATTGCTGACACACCACAACACACCATCTTCTGTTTCTGCATCTCTGAATTGGCTTTCCTCCTCATGCCTGAGATGCCCTCTTTCCTCACCTAGAAACCCTTTCTTCCTTCAGGGTGCAATTCAAGTACCACCTTCTACAGGAGTCTTTTCAACTTTGAGTTCCCTCCTTCTCAAAAAGTGCTTTGAATTTATTTGCATTTATTCTGCACATTCTCATATTTGTCCTTAGTGTTCTCCTTGTTAGAATGTAAGCTCCTTATGAATAGGGTTTTTTCATTCACTGCATTTTTATCTACAGAGTCTAGCCCAGAGTCTGGCCTAGAGGCGCTTAATAAATCCTTGTTGATTGATGGGTGGCCTTTGGGAAATTGAACAGTGTTTTTCATTGATCCCAAGCTGCTCCCTGCTACAAAAGTTCATTTGTTTTTAATATCAACATTTTCCTAGGGATGCTGTATCATGAGGTAACCAAGACATAAGAAGAATCAAAACTGTAGATGACCCGAAGGAAGGGAAAGGTGTATGTTGCCTATAAGGAGGTTACCAATGGTGACTTACATGGAAGATGTGGCATAAAGACATCATAAGTGACTTGTGTGACCAGAAAAGGAAGATAGGTGGTCATGTAGGGAGGATGAAGGATAAAACAGGGACTGCCTGAGTATTGTACTCATGAGATCCATGAAAGATTAAAAAAAAAAACCAGAGAAAGGCAATATCTAGCACATTGGGTAGATTGTCTTTGGAGGGTGTGTATAAGGGCCTGGACACAAACTGCACAGGATAAGAAGGCAGAGAGGAGATTCAGTCTGCATTGATGAAGGAGACTCATATCAATGAAAACCTGGATTCATTCAAGATCAGCTATAAGATAGGAGTAAAGGATTAAACACAAGGTTGTATTTGACTAATGGTCTCTCATGCAAATTTAGGGCAGATAGTGGATGAATGCACCAATAGACATCAAGTGACACCGGGATTGGTTAGAAAGATTTGTTGATACTTATAGCCAAAAGCAGCATAGGAGGGTACAAAAATTCAGTCAAGGATAGAGTTGTGTGTGGCCTCCCTTACCACTATCATCCCATGGGGCACCATGCCAGGTGGTAGCCTGGATAAGTAGGGAATGCATTCTCCAGTCAAATACAGTCAAACACTCAGAACTCCAAGGGGCCATGGTTTACATAGGGTTTTCAGACAAAAAGTCTACTGGGATAGTCACATCCCTGGCAGAGTCATGGGTTCAGAAAGCATGTGAAAGGGGCATGGTCCCCTAAAAATTAATCAGAATGCCCACTAAGAATGAGAAATGTGGAATTATAACTATACCACATCAACAAGCTTGCAGTAGAGTTTTAGCAGCCAGGTCAAGCTAGAACTTAAAGTCTATCAGAATTCTGAATGAGGATATAGCCCTAATGAGAGGGACCATAGACTTCTCTGGTCATTCATGGCCAAGTGAAGTGGTAGAGATAGTAAAGGCTATGGGTTCGGTGAAGGTTGAAACCAATGGAGCCCAGGGGAGCTAGAGAAAGCGTCTGGGCCTTGGGTAAGTAGAAGGGAGAGAGCGGTGAGCTGTTCTAGAGGAGAATGAGGATAGGGTCACTATGAATAAAGATGAAGGGGTCAGAGAAGGTGAGGTGTGCTTTGGAAAAAGTGAGCAGACCAGCGTACCTAGAAGGTTTTCAGGAGCAGGGAGAAAGAAGCCCAGAACAAGCAACTCAACATTTGTTCTAAGAAAGGAAAACAGAGCATAAGGAAAAAAAATAGCAGAGCTTGGGATCCTCTGAAGGAAATTCTACCTAAGAAAAATCTGCTAGACTATCATCCACCTTTGTTTTTAGAATTTCTTGCTGTAGTCTGGAAATAACTCGACTGTAGGCTTTTTATATTATTAAATACATTACATTTTTAGATTGATTCTTCTCTATATTTAGATTAATAACCATATGATGATCACCTTTGGTAATTTAGATTGTGTCATTTTAAGAAATTACAATTTAAATCTATCTTCTCTTTTCCCTTTCCCCCCTCCTTGCCTGAATTATTCCAGAGGAAGAAACCAATTAATAGCAGCTAGACTCCTGTAATGGAGCCTGCTGTACAATGTAGCGATGTCTAATGGAGTTTTAATTTCCCCATGGTGAGTCAATATTTGCTTTAAGAAAGAAAAATGTCACCGTAAACCACTGCCTCCGATGAATTGGGTAGCAGGGAGGCTAAGATTGTCTTCTTTTTTTTAGGTAAACAGAGGTAGAGAATAAATGTGAGGAAAGTTCACTCTTTGTGAATGGTGTTGCTTACAGTTTCTGCAAATGTGGGTGATTATTAAATATTTTGCTTTGCCAACACAGAAAACTGTTACAGAATTATCAATGGTTCATAGAATTCTAAGATTTGGAGCAAGGAGAGACATTAGAACTCATCTGGCCCAACTCCTTCATTTTATAGAGGAAGAAACCAAAGGTCAAGGAAAGGAAATCTTTGCCCAAGGTTATAGAGGTACCAGAAAACCGGGGCTGGGATTCAAATTCAGATCCCTCTGGGCCAGATTTGCATTTGGAGGACCTGGGTTTGTAGCCCAGCTCAGCCACTTAGTACCTATGTGAGCTTGGGCAAATCACTTGACTTCTCTGGGCCCAACTTTTCTCATCTGTGAAATATGGAGATTGGACAAAATGATCTCTCAGGGCCCTTACGGCTCTAAAGCTATTATCTTACGACTCAAAATCCAGTGCTCTTACAGGATTCGAAGCAGTCAGTTTAGTAGAAAGCAAGGACAATCTTTTCTAATTTGAGGGAAAGGCAGGCAGGAACCAGTTTAAACCATTTATTATTTCCCCAACCAAGGGATGAAGAATCAGATCCTACAGGGTTGGGTTTGGTTTTTGTTTTCTAATGTATTAGCCTTTTCAGGTTCCAGCCGGGAAATAAAGTTTTGCAATCCTTTTTCTCATAATAAGTCTGTCCAAAAATGATGTTGCTCATTCTATTGAAAGATAGTTTCATTTCCTACTCAAAATTGGTATGAAAAATTTGCCTTGCCAAATGAACATTGTATACTGAACTTGTCAAATCCTTTCTCCTGACACAAATAAAAGATAACATTGGGTGGCAGCATGTAAAACAGCCCTGACAAGATAGTGGAGAGAGACAAAGAAATATACATATTTTGATTCCTTTTCCTTTAGAAGCTGGGGGGCTAGTAGAGTGACTGGCCAGGGGGCCCTACTTGCAAATACTTCAGGTAACAATTGAACAAGGGACTTTCATGTAGATTTTCAATCGTATAATGACCCCCATTCCAATTAGCCAAAATATGACAAAGTCTCAACTTTTATAGCTGCAAAAGCTGCCAAGGAAAAGATGGTGCTGAATGACAGGACCATTCATTCAAAAGTTTACTGTTGCACACTGTGGGCTGTTAATTACCAGTTACAACACTGGGAAAAAATTATTCCAAGTGTGTTTAAAAATAAATAAGGTAAATGATTGCACTTTCATTAACTCTGCAGTCACATCATGTAAGTGACTTTTTTTTCCTATTAAAATTGTTGATTGAAGGCCGTTAGCTGTTTATCAGCTCAAAATTACATTTCTTCTCTCTTAGGGGTTGCCTCCGTTAAAAATCACACCAGCCGCCTAGTTAGTAACAAGAAAAGACTCCTAAAACTGCAATTTCAGGGGGAAAAAAACACAAGCATGAAACACATATTGCACCTTCAAATCCCCAAAGGCATCACGCTTCTTTGTTCTGCTAAGAAAAATTAACCTCAATCTCAGCTCAAGGTCCCCGGATTGATTATCATAGTCATTTAAATACTGTAATCTCATTTTCAGCATCAGGCAAAGGGAGCGAAAAGAAGGGGGGGGGGGAATACCATGAGAGGGGGAAAGAGAGAGAGAGAAGGAGAGAAGGAGAGAAAGAAAGAGTAGGGGGGAGGAGAAAACTGAATAAATTATCTGACAAAAGGCACAGGGCCTCTCTGCTTACAGAGCCTATTTCAGATCCTTCCACTTGATTGGAAAAGTTGATGAAGTTTAAATGAAGTAGAATTAGAAGCTCAGGCCACTGAGTATTGACCAAGGCCATAGAAGAATGTGCAATTCAATAGCCCCGATTTCTGTGGAAAACAGGGGAAAGGCCTAAATGGTATAATCTTCAATCACTCTTACATCAACACTGACAAGGCAGGGTAATGAGATAGGCCAGATCAGGCATGTTGGTTAAAGAAATTAATCCCTCTTGCCGCACCAAGAGTTCGGCTTTGATGCCTATTGTACAGACCCCTGTCCCATCCTATCTAAATGCTAACTAACCAGGAGTGTGATCTAGGCCTGTGTTTTTCCTTGGTGGCGCTAATCTGACAACAATTTTATCTCTCTGATTATGGAATCCAACATGGGGAGATGCAGGGTGGAAGAAAAGCAAGATACACTTTCCTCTTGGAACAGTAAGGAAAAGTTTCCATTTCTGTTTGCCTCACCAAAGGTTTTTGCCACCAAGCTTTGGTTGGGTTGCTCGTTCATTGCTATCAATTACTATTTGGCATGTTGGCACTTTGCTGGAAACAAGGAACACACTTCAGATAACCTAAAATCTAGACTCCCATTAGAACCAAATATCCAGTCCCATTTTCATATCATTCTGCTTCTCAAAAACCTTCAGTAGCTCCCTATTACGTAAAGGACAGGGCCCAGACACCTCAGTCTCACATTCAAGCTTCTCCACTGACTGGTCCTATTCTACCATTCCAGGCTCCTCATAAACCTTGTCTACTAGCCAAGAGGATCAACTCACTATCCCCTGAACATGCTATGTACTTTTCTATCACCAAGGCCCTTTCCATATTCCTCTTGGCCTATCTAAATACTATCCATCATTCAAAAGTCAACTTAAATTCCTTCTTCTTTGAAGTTTTCCTTGACCCCTCTACCCATAAGGATCTTTTATTCCTCTAAAGCTGAATACTACCTACTGACTGTATGATATAATTGAAACAGCCTGGTATTGTTCATATTATTCAGACATACGTATCAATTCTTTATCTAGAATTGAGATGTTCTTGATTATAGACCTCTCTGTAAAGGAATTTGGACTAGATTATCTCTAAGGTCCACTCCAGCTGTGACATACTATGATCCTTAAAGTTGTTTATATCCCCTCTCTCTCTCTCTCTCCTTCTCTCTTTCTCTCTCTGTCTCTCTCTGTCTCTGTCTCTCGCTGTCTCTCTCTCTCTCTGTCTCTCTCTCTCTTTCTCTCTCTCTTTTAGCATTATCTCCAACGCAGTACCCAGATAGAGGAGGCACTCAGCAAATACTGATTGATTGAATCCCTGCCACTTGAAAGTATGCCTTCTCTACTACAGCTACTAGAAAGAGTTCTTCCTGCTATTCAGGACCACAGGATTTAGAATTGAAAGGGACAACATAAGCATCCCCCTCCTCCCTACTCCTTTGCAGAGGTGTTAAGATTCACAGGGGGTGAATATTATATATGTTGTCAGATTTATTTGATATATTGATTGGTTTTGCTGCCTTTTTTCTTCTTCCTCTTTAAAAAAAATTCATTGTAATAAGGAATGACTTTCTGGGAGAGAAGGAGGGAGGGCGTTATGTAGGGGGAAATTTAGGCAATGTAAAAACATAAGTAATCAATAAAATTTGTTTTTAAATGAGGAGAGGGGGCAGCTACTTTCAAAGATCCTCTAATCATTAGAGTCTAATGCAACCTACTCATTTTAAAGACAAGGATTCTAAGGCCATTGTTTGTTAGCTGAACTACCCAGATACCAAGATCCAAGAAATTTGTAAAACATTTTGTAAATGTGAGTTTTCAAGATCAGTAATAACAATTTAGAATCCCAAATTCAGATGCCTAACAAACTAATTGAAGTGACTCTCCAGAATCCTGTCCTGGAGGAAAAACAGAAAAAAGAGGAGGAGGAGAAAGAAAAGGAGAAGAGGGGTGGGAGGAGAATTTTTAAAAAGGAAAGAAAGAAGACAAAGATGAGGAAGAAGAGATTCTGCTAAGAGGAGGCAGCAAAATATAGATTCTCTCATAATTTCACCAAAATTGTCAAGAAAAACAAAAAGCTATCAGAAAAGTCACCAGGCAAGCACCTTCTTAAAAAAAAAAAAAGAAGAAGTTAAAAATGACTTGCTTAAAAACTGAATTTATGCCCACTGGGTGCCTACAGAGAGAGCAAAATCTTCAGTGACAGTTTCTAAAGGCTTTGGAGCCTGAAGGTAGGCACAACACACAGCCCTGGGGGAAGCACACTGAATAGCATCAACAGATCCCCTCAAACAGATTTGGTGAAAACATATAGTTCAGCAGCTGTTTAAATTGCAAAATGTTAACAAATTGCCATCTCTTACCCTCAAACCAGGGTAGTGGGGGCCTGTTTGACTTCTAATAAAAATATTGAGCATGCAATAAAGGAACTGCAGTTACCAATTAATTTGCCCATTTCCTGGAAAGAAGACGGTTGTGAAAGAAGATGGGAGGTGGGGTTGTTATTGGTTTCTCTTTGCCACTGGTGCTCAGAAGTGGCACAAACCACCTTGCTGACAGCCTTTGGGTCTTCTTTGACTTTTTGCTTTCTTGGGCTTTGCCCTGAACATTCTCCAGTGTCAGTCATCCCCATGTAATGTAATGTGTCAGAGATTCAGCTCTTTCAGATAATTAGAAGTCTATTAGATTTCAGGTTATCTTCAGCAGAATTAAGTGCTGAGGCCACTGAATACTGTTTAAGGTCATAGAAGAGTGTACTGATCTTGATCCACCTCCTCCTTCTCCTTCTTCTCCTCCTTTTCCTTTTTCCCCTCCCCTCCTCCTCATTTTTCTCCTCTTTTTTCTCCCCTTCTCTTTTTCCTCCTGTTCCTCCTCTCCTTCTCCTTATTTTTCTCCTTCTTCTTCTCCTTATTTTTCCTTCCCCTCTTCCACTTGATCTCCTCCTCCTCACCTCTCTCCTTCTGTCTTCCTTGAGGATAGGACCATTGGCAGTCACCTTAACTGGTGTGTTAGGATTTTAAAGTGAGGATGAAAGGGGAGTTAGGATAAGAGTGAGTTTACAGAGGTCTTCTCTCTGTGTCAATGGTGTGTGTGTGTGTGTGTGTGTGTGTGTGTGTGTGCACGTGTGCACACACATGTGCTTTTCACCCTTTCTTTACTCTGGTCTGGACAGTGGATTCAGAAATGAGCTCTGGCTCTTGCCTTCTTTCTCCTCTTTGTGGGATAGCTGGGACGGTCTAATTCTTCTACTTATTTGAGGCTGAGAACTCTGAGAGGAGAATGACTAAGGAGAGAGGAGAGAGCATCATGGAAGACTGGGGACCAGGAGACTTGTGTCCTAACCCCAGTACCATCACTGGTCCATTGACATGAGCAAATCACCTAACCTTTCCACTCTCTAGTTTCATCATCTATAAAATAGGGAAATATCTGACAAGAATGCTGTGAGTGTAACAATGATCAAGAGGTGAAAGCATTTTTGATCTTTTCTGAAGGAAGGTGCCATTCAGTTCAACAGAAATGTATTAGGCACCTAAAATATGCAAGGCCCTGAGTTGAAACAGAAGCTACAAAGATGAACAATAATGCAGTCTCTTGTCCTCAAGAAGCTTACAACTTAATGGGGAGAAGGGGGAGAGGAATGTCATGGAACATACACAGAAAAAAACTTTGGCACAAGGCAGGTAATGAATATATGTGATTCCTTAATGTACAGAACAACCATACCTGGGCATTCCTCAGGGATTGTTACGCAGCCTCTTGGGAAAGGGGCAAAAGAAAGCCCGGCAAAGTGTTTTCAAGAATTTGAAGGAGGAGAGATTAGTAGGGGGAAAGGGAAATGTAGACCATATGAAGTAGAATAATCTGAAATAAGGCTGGGCAGGTAGGTTAGAGCCAAGCTGTGTAGGGCCAAAATCAAGAGTTTATGAATTCAAGGAATTACTATTTTCACAGTTTTGTTATTTTTGGAAATGAAATGGAAAAAAAAAATGCAGCCAGCTTCTGGCACCATGATTCCCACTGGGCTGCAACAGCCAACTAGTCTTTGATTCTGCAACATTTTCCCTTCCCTATATATATAACATGTACTCAAAAAAAATTCAGATTCATCATACTATAAGAATTTCTTCCTATCTCTTGACATTAAAGGGCCTTAGACCTGGAAAGGCTCTTGCAAGATCATCTAGTCTAACCTCTTCATGTTTTAAAAGAAGAAATTGAGGTCCAGATTGAGAAAAAATTATTTTCTCAAGGTCATATGGGTAGTTTGTGGCAGAGTCAGAGCGAAATCCTAGGTGTTTTCCACTAAATTACATTTTCTGTTTAGATAACTGGGGATACCTCAAGATGTTCAAAAGACAGAGATAGGAATGAGTACCTATAGCTTCTACTATACTATTATATTCAGTCAGTTTAGTAGTATAAACAAGCTTAATTACACATTTATTATTCTTCACTTTCTGAGGAATAAATCTTTAGTTTCCCCAAAAAGGCTATATGATAATCTTAGGGGAAAACCCAGATACTTATAGTCTATACGTTAGCAAATCACATCCTTCATTAGGTTGACTTGGAACATTGTAAGAATTTGGTTTTACACTGAGCATGAGGTGATTCTACTCCTAAATTATTAAGGATTTGCAGGGTTTTGTTGACAAGTAGCAGTAGATAGACATCAGAGTTAAGACCTTTAAGAATTCCTAAAATAGTTAGGAGGGGCAGCTGGTTCACACAGTGGATTGAGCACTGAATTTGGAATCAGGAAGACTCATCTTCATGAGTTCAAATCTGGCCTTGGACACTAGCTGTGTGACCCTGAGCAAGTCACTTAACCCCATTTTCTTCAGTTCCTCTTCTGTAAAATGAGCTGAAGAAGGAAATGGCAAACTACTCCAGGATCTTTGCCAAGAAAACCCCAAATAGGATTACAAAGAGACTGAGAACAACCAAACAACAACAAAACAATCATTAAAAACTGATGGTCTGTCTGCTGTTCCCTGGATTTACCCAGCTCATTCCTGAGTTAACAAAAAAACGTATCCCTTCTTGTAATACTTTCTCACCATCCTCTCTGCTTATCTGAATCCTTTCCATTCCTTCAAGGCCCAACTCATGCTCTACCTCTTCCAGGAAGTTTTTCTTGATCACCTCAGTCCATAAGGTTATCTTCCTCCTCCAGAATACTACGGCACTTTTTGCCCATACCCCTTATTTGGCAATTCACATACTGCCTTGCAGTGTCAATTCAATTTTTATGTGTATGTGCACATTTCTTCATTCCTCAATTAGTCCATAATATACTTAAGGACAGGGGACCATGTCTAGAACTTCCGTTTTTCCTCAACGATTATCAGAGACAATTATAAAGGAAGTTCAAACACTTTCCTACCTATGTGTCAATTCAACAATGACAATTCAAGGTAGTGAAGCATTGCTAAATCCATTGGTAGAACTATTCAACTACAAGAAATCTTCCAACAATGCGGAATTTCCTTAATGAGACATTTAGCTAAGAGTGCCGCCATTCCAGCATCCCATTAAAGTGCTGGATCTTTGCGTGAGACCATGATATTTAGATCCTTGCCAACTCCTGCTTTTCCTTTGATGAAACAGCCCTGCCATTGTTGAATACTAATGATTCTGAGTGTCTTTAGTAGTATACCTTGAAATCAAAGAGCCTTTGATTCCTTATTTCCATTGTCCTTAGCAAATAAACATAAATTTTCATACATACAGAGACATTCACCTTGCATGTCTAGGTTCCTCCAGCCTCACAAATATGTATTGTTTGGTTCACATAAAAAGATCAAAAATCCCTCTCTCTTGCTATTTATGTATTTTCTCCAATCCTTTTTGCCAAACAATTCTCTATTCACTGTGCTGCTAATGTTGACCTCTCTGTTCACTGACCCATGTTAGTCAATTTCAAGACTGAACCCTGATGTGCCTTTAAATTATTGGATGGAAAATAAAGAAATACAGCTGTTTCTTTTGTAAAGAGCATTTATTTACTTCTCTGAAATGCTGTATTTATCTCTACAATGTCAGTATAAGATCTAGGCTGGTGATAGAGCCCGCTGGGAGTTTAATTTCTAGTGTACCAAATAATTTATGTTTTAAATCTTAGATTAGTTCATGCTGAGAAAAAACCCTTGGAAGTTGGTGGGCTGGTGAAACAACACTCGCATGCCAGTCTAGTGATTACTCAACAAGCCAGCCCCACATTCATGTATTTATCTAATGAATTATTGAACTGCGCCGTATGGGTTTCTAGAAACACATTTTTAAAACGCTACAGCATGAGTGGATGGAGAGGACAAACCTTATATATATTCTGGCAAACTTGTGTAAGCCATATCATAAACGGGAAATAAATTGATTTTAAAAGCAGTGAGGGGTAACTCAAAACAGCTGTGGATTTAGTCTTTGTCTCTAAGGGAAGGGTGTAGGTCCTAGACTCTAGGAGATGGTTAACAAGCAGAGGATATAGATACTATTAAAATGCACTATACCCTATTTCTCTGTCTTTACCTGAGCCTTTGGGCTACGGGTGAACTACAAGTCTATTTGCCAAATGCTTATTTTCTTAGCTTAGTAATAATATAAGTTGTAAGAGAATGAGATGATGACAGTGACAGCATAATTAATTATGGACAGTGATGCAAAACATCATTAGGAAAATGTCCAGATCCTGTGGGTTTAAACATATGGATTTGATATGTATGTTTATATATACACATATATCTATAGAACTGGTTTTAAAAAATAGGAAAAATTTGTATTCCTGAAGGGAAGGGAAGGAATGGGAAGGGAGGGGAGGGGAAAGGAGGGAAAGGATGGGAAAATTCCCTCTCAGCATAGTGCCTGGCATACAGTAAGGTGCTTAATAAATGCCTTCATTCATTCATTTATCCATTCATTCATGTTCCTTGGGGACTAGGAGTACAATTATTTTAATCACCTCTGTATCTTAGCACAATGATCTTCACCTAATAAACTCTGAATATTAGCTGAATAGGAAAGCACAAATCAATTAACCTAAAGCACCTACTATGTGCCAAAAAAGGAAGAAAGGGGAAAAGAGTGGAAAGAGGAGAGGGAGGAAAGAAATGATTGGAGGTTTCCAATCTACCAAACGGGAACGCCGCCAACTTCCTATTTTTGATACCTGAACCAATGCAACACTGGGGCTGATGAGTCTGACGGTTTTTGTTTTTTTGCCAAGCAGAGCTAATAAGTACGTGTTAGGCAGACTTCGTTGACCACCCCCTCCTGGGCGCGTTCTCTTTCCTCGTTTCCCTTGGCCCTGCTCGCTACCAATTCCGCCTTCTCACTCGCCCTGTTAGGTTTCCTTTTCCCCCTTGGTGAGCAGACATTAGACACTGAAAGTAATAACGTCTGAGGAATCTGGTGACGTTTGCTGGTGACGTTTTTCTTTCCTTTCTTCTACTATTTTCATCAAACTTGATGTTTTATTTTACTCATTTGCCTTTAAGTTTCATTGCTGTCTTTTGTTTCCATATTACGGTCATTTCCCAACATAAAACCCCTCCTTAAACTCTCTTTTGTAACCAGTTAAAACCCTCAAGCAAAAGCAAATCAAACAGTCCCACTAGCAGCTTAAATAACGTTCCCTCCTGGGGTCATCCCCCTTCCCTCTGACCTGAGGAGAGCGAATCTGCAAGCTTTTTCTCAACAACTGAGTTCTCATTTCCGTGAGGGTGATGTCAGATTTCTCTGCAACGCATCACTAGGCAAATAACGGGCACTCAGTTAGAGGCAGAAAGTGTGTGTCATCACAATCACAGGCGCAGAGCTAAACGAGACCTTAGAAGTTGTCTAAACCAACCTCTTCATTTTCAAGATGAGAAACTGAGGGTCACGAAGCTCAAATGACTTGTCCTTGGTCACACAGGTACTAACTAGTCAAACTGGGATAGGAACCCAAGTCCTCACACGCCAAATCCAGCAGGCTTTCCACCGTACCACAAGTCGGGCCGACTTTGTGTTATTTTTTCTTATGTTATTGTAGTCATTGTGTTCTCAGGGTTCTGCTCACTCCAGTCTGCATTAGCTGATACAAGGGTTTCTGTGTTTCCCTGAATTACTTCATAGTCACCATTTCTTAGGGCACAATAGCATTCCATTATATTCAGGTACTATAATTTGTCCAGTCATTCCTCTATCGACTGTCTACCATGTTTCCAATTTTTTTTGTAATTACCCAAATCATACTTCTATGACTATTTTGGCACATATAGGACCTCGCTTTTTTGTCTTTAGCCTCCTTCACTGGATGAAAGAGTACGAAAAGAATTTTCTAGAATGATTCCAAATTGTTTTCCAAAACAGTTGGATCAAATGACAGCTTTACCAACACTGTACTGGTCTCCCTCTCTCTCCATAGCCCTTCCAACATGGCTTCCACTTTTCACTGCCTCGTCATTTTTATGGGTACTAGATGAACCTTCAGAGTAGTTTTAATTTGCATTTCTCCTATTATTAGTGACTTGGAATATTTTTTATAGAATTGTTGATAGTTTGCACTTCTTTTGAAAACCCTTTGTTCATATTCTTTGATAGTGGTGTTTTTGAAGACAGGATGAAAGTAATGTATTTTTCCACTACATTCATACATAATGTAAGTATTTCATTCACTGAGCTTTCATGTTTTTTGGATATTTTTTACTGACTGTCTTTTTATACATTTATATTTTCCTGTTGGCGTTTGTTTTAGATTGGAAACTCCAAGAAAGTAGGCCTATGTTTCCATAGAACACCCATCACTGTGGTATCATCTTGTGGGCCCTAAAATAAATGCTTTCTGTTGACCATAAAGGTGGATAACAGCAAGGCTAATTTTTATCAAGTAGAACTGAAGTTATAATGAAGATTCACTAGTGATTATGTACCTCAGAAGTACTTGCTTCTGTATAACTCTAAGGTTGAATTCATTCTTCTCTGTTGTTCTAAATCTTATCTACCCATCCTTTGAGGACCCTCCATGAAGTCTTCTATGACTATTCCTATCAAAGTGAGATAAAGAATCTACAAAATGTGCTACTCTTTGGCGTTTATCTATGATTTTTCACAGCATTTCATGGATTGTTGGTTAACATTTTATATTTGTATCTGTGCATCTCATTTTGCCAACTAAATTGTAAGCTCCATATTGTCTTCTTATAGTTTAGCACTAAGCACAAAATGGGTATGACCATTGGTTGATTCAACACATGAATCTTAAAGAGTGGGTGGTTCTCGATTTATAATGAATGATAAGTTATACTCTGATGCCTCCTTATGGCATTGAGGTGAGTGACCTGGGTTCTTGAAGGCCATTCAGTAGAGCACACTAGCCACTCCCACCAAACTGGAAAGTTGTCCAATATAGCCATAGCAATAGATTGTACCTGTTGTCCAAAGACCAGTCTAACTAAGTTTGGAGAGATATTCATTCCTAAGTTGGTCATAGGAAAAAAGGGACATGGATATAATATACATATACATATAATATACGTATATATAATATACATATATTATATATGTATATACACATACATGTATTAAATATCTGCACTGTGCTAGTCACTGTGCCAAACAATTTACAAATATTCTCTCATTTCATTCTCACAAAAACCCTGGAAGACAGGTGCAGGGAATTATCTTCTTTTTTCAATTAAGAAAACTGAGGTAGACAGATATTAAGTGACTTGTCTAGAGTAACATAGCTAGTAAGTTTCTGAGGTTAGATTTGAACTCAGATCTTTCTGATTCCAGGACCAATACTCTCTATTCACTGTATTGTCTAGCTGCCTGCCTCAATGGGTACTGAATCTTTTAGCCATGGCAGCTCTGAAACACTACCTACTAAATTGAAGAGGAGTTGTAGTCTGTACTAGTGGAGGGAGTATCTACACTGACAAAAATCACAGTTACCTGAAGCAAAAGTAGAGCAAAATGACATTTGGATAGGATTCATTCAGGAAGTATTCAGTGAATATTAGACTGTAAGTTCCTTGAAGGCAGACACTATCTTTTTACCTCTTTTTACATCACCAGCACTTAGCACAGTGCCTGGTATACAGTAGGTGCTTAACAAATGCTTATTGAATTGAATACCTGTTCTGTGACCAGCACCATATAAATTACTTCAACGATGTGGCCAATCTGACTTATTTAATTGATTTATTAATTTTTATTGCAGCCAAAAGATCACGGGTCTAGGACTGGGGGCCAAGATACCCAGGTCCTAGCCTCAGCTTTGTCACTTACTTGCTTTGAGATATATTGGGAAAATTATATCACCACCATGGGCCTCAGTATTCCCATTTGTAAAATGAGGGGGTTGGACTAGATCATAATCTCTAAGGTCCCTCTCCAGTTTTGACATTCAATGGTTCTATAATAATTACAATCATTAATATCAGCTAACATTCATACAGTGCTCTACGGTTTGCATAGTACTTCATCTACATTTTCTCATTTGTTTCTATGGTTCTATTTCATAAACGCAACACTACATAATTGTGACATAAACTCCATTGAAAAACAGAAGCAGGAATAAATAAATTATGAAAAATCTGGTTCGTGATCATATGCACTTTCTAAAGATGCTGTATTCAATAAATCCCACATCTATACATAGACTGTTACATCTCCAGAATAACTGAAGGTACTATCCTGTCAGAGCTAACCAAGAAGTCTCTCCCCGTAATTGTATTGACAGGATATCATCTGAGTTCTAGTGGCAGGAAAGTTGCATTACTGATGAGTTCTCTGAAGGAGTGTTGAAGGGGATTGTAACCAAGTTCCATGTTGAGTCAGTGAATTCTGGGAAACTGGGAATTGTGCACTTAGCAGCCCAGTTCTTTCTTTATTTACTTCTGTTCTCTCCACAGAGTCACAAATGAAGTGAAACTAGCCTTGTACACCAATTCATAAAATAAAAAGGGAATATTTTCTTACAAGGGAATATTTACATAACTTTATCCCAAGAATTCGGGGTACCATTTAACAGATTTTTGTCTTTTTAAATTTAATTATCTATTTTATATATCTGACTATTTTAAGCTTCCTTAAATCCTTTTTGGAAGTAGGTATTGTATAAAGCCTAAGCAACAAAATAAATAGAAACCACTGCTTAATTAGCACTCTATCTTGGAAAGGGTTCACATCAGGTGCCCCCTCTTATAGGAAGCCTTCCTTGATTTCCACCCCATCTCCTTTTTCCCTCCTCAAATTAATATATACACATACAGACACATATATGTATATGTATATATGAAGATGTATGCATATATATGTATGTATATATGAATACACACATATCTCTATATAAAATCTGTGCTCTCCTACCCCACTGAAATGTAAGCTAATGTCTTGATTTTGTCTTTGCATCTGCAGAGCCAAACACAATGCTTTGCACATAGGATGTGCTTAATAAATATTTGCTGAATAAATTTTACCCATTCCCACTTTTGCAAAACACTCAGTTGATACAGCTAGATGGCCAGTGAGGTTCCTTTGCAACTCTGAAATTCTGTGACTCAGTCATTTCAGCAAAATAAACAAATCATAGTTTGATATCATGTAGACAGTTCATTACTTACTGGTTAGTTGCCCCAACTTTTTTTTTTTACTCTACTTTTAAACCACTCCTGTAGAAACAGCTTTTAATAACTGGCAAGTTATTAATGTGTATCTTGCTAAATTCCCTGGGCATTTACTAGCAATGTCTGATTTATTCTATCAGTGGTCTAACATTCTAAATGAAAAAATGAGCCCTTTTTGATGGAGAAACAAACAATCAAGCCACCAAGTCAACATTTCTCCTAGATAAGTAACAGTATTTGCAGGGCCTCATACTATTCCAACATATACCTGTTTCCAAATCCTGATGTGCATAGACAAACCACATTCAGGCTGTAGTTCCGACACTGTTTGCAAGAGAAAGCCAAGTCAAAAAGCATAGACTATCTGCCTAATCCCGAAGGAAGAAATACAAAGTAGGACTATCTAGTTCTATGCTACCAAATACGCCGAACTAAAGAAAATTCCACTGAATTATGACATTTCAATTCAGAAAAACAAAAATCTCCAAATCCGACTCTTCGATTTTGAAAGAAATGGGAAAACACGTTTGAAGTGACTTTCAGCTTTAATGTGTTGTTGTTTCTGTTGCCATTGTTCAAACCATAAAGCTTTGGTGGCTCTGCCACTAATCAATCAGCTGTGTGGCATTGGGCAAGCTGCTTAAAGTGTGCTGGGCCTCAGCTCCCTCGTGAATGAAACGAAGACCTTGGATTAGTGGTCTCTAGTGTTCTTCCATTTCCCAGGTTCTCTAACTCTATTTTCCTCTTTTGGATCAAAGTACAGAATCTCATAAGAGGAGATAAAGAGAGAAATGTTGACAATCCCTTAATAAGTATCATGTGAAGGCACCATTAGACTATTTGGTCAGGGCAACTCGGGAAGCTTGAAGAATGAAAAGGGAAATGCTGCCCCCATAAGGACAAAAGTGAAAATGTGTTGGTTCAATTACGATGAGCAGTCTGCCTGATCCTATGAAACCCTCAAGCCAGGTCTGACTTTGACCAAGGCAAACAATCTTTCTCTTATCAAATTTCTCCACTTCAGTACTCATATATATATATTTTTAAAAAAAGCTTAGACCAGTAAACTCCTTCTACCATGCAGAACTGCAATTGTGGGTCTTAATGCTGTGATTCCCAGTCTGGTATCTCTGAGACCTTTTCAGAGAGTCCATGAGGTCAAAAGTATTCTCATAATAATACTAGGATGTTTTCATTTCTTTCTTTCTTTTTTTTTTTTTGCTTTTTTTTGGAGGGGGAGGGTAGGGCAATTGGGATTAAGTGACTTGCCCAAGGTCACTCAGCTAAGTGTTAAGTGTCTGAGGTCGGATTTGAACTTAGATTCTCCTGACTCCAGGCTGGTGCTATATTCACTGCACCACCCAGCCACCCCGATTTCATTTCTAATACAGTAAATGTCAATAGCTATAATCTATACATATAAAAGCTCCTTGGGGGATCCTCAATAATTTTTAAGAGTTCTGTTATTCTCTGGGCATCCCTAGGGAACAGCAGTTCTGAGACCAAAAAGTTTGATACTTGATGTCTTTATGCAGGGTGGGGAACCTGCTACCTTGATGCCACATGTGGCTCTCTAGGTCTTCAGGTGTGGAAGGGTGGGACTTAAGGACCTTGTGGCCTCAAGGCAGCAGGTTGCCCCTGTTAGAGAGCTGCAGAGTAAACAATGTTAGGTGAATTGCCCAGGGTCATACAGCCAGCATGTGTCAGAGATTTGAACCCAAATCTTCTTAACATTGAGGCCACCCACATTGCCTCTTTTTAATTCAGTACTTCAAGAAGGTCCACTGCCTTCCCTCCCACCTACTGGATTGAAATTTTTCTGCACCTTCTAGTAGATGATTTTGAAGGTTGAAAAGTTCATCATCCTATAGTGATGAGCCTTTCTGAACCAATAGGAAGCTGATCCTCAAATAACAGCCATATAGTTCTCCCCTGGGTCCCTCCTGGAAGTCTTTCCAGGCCCTCTGAGAGAGCTTGTGCCCCACGGACTTAGCTTTTGAAAATCTATAAAGGCATACTCTAGTGGAAGTATTTATTCTCTAGGGAGTAAAATTCTCTGCCATAGAGTGTAGTAGACAGAAATACCAATGAGTCAGCAATTCTCTTTCCCTTCCCTTTACTTTCCCCACCCCCAACCCTAGTTTGAAAATTGGGAATGAAGCTTTTGGTCTGTGATAGAAGCCATTAAGTTGGTGCCATCCAAAGGGTAAAAATTTTAATTCTATTTTTAGTCTGTTATTATTTTAAATTTAAAACACATGTATGTATGTATACATATACATACATATATAGCTTCTAAGTATCTCTAACTTGTTTAATTATAAGTGGCCTTTGCCTCAGTATTTTAAATAGAGTATGGGTATATCTTTCATGGGTGCAGATCACAACCTCCTCTATACCTTAGCTAGAAGGCTTCATGAATTGCTTTGTTCCAAATAAGTCATCACCTGCTGACCAGCCCTTTGGTGATAAATTTAGCTAGAACAGGGATATAGAATCTGTCATCAGAACTATAATTAATGTTTTTCCAGGTTACTAGGAACTACAAGAGTATGGAATCCACTGGCATAGCTTTCAAGAACCCAGAGTCACCTCCACTCCATGATGAAACATCAGAGAGAAGATCAGAGAATCAGCTCTAAAGCTGGGAAGGCCCTTAAAGGGAAGATTTTCATCCCTTTTTAATTGAGAAAGAGGGAATTGATAATCAATTTACTAGTGGTTTTGTACAACAAAAGCATCTCCTTTTTCCCTCCTCAAATTAATATATACACATACAGACACATATATGTATATGTATATATGAAGATGTATGCATACATATGTATGTATATATGAATACACACATATCTTTATATAAAATCTGTATAAAAACAAAAGCAGTGGTCATCTATTGAAGTAATCTTTTACCAAATAGTAATTTTTAAATTGGTAGGATTCTGCCCCTTGGTCCCTAGAAAAGCTATGTTAGTCATACTGGTCATACTTAAAACCATTCCGTCACAAAACTCATCTGATCTTCTGGCCATTTACACTTCTTCTGATGGTGGTAATTTTATTCACTTTGAGATCAACATAGATACACACCTATCTTCATAATCGGACCTTATTTAAGAATTGCAGCTGATATACATCCAGAGAAAGAACTATAGAGTCTGAATATAGATCAAAGGATACTATTTTCACCTTTTTTTGTTTTGGGGTGGGGTTTTTTTGTGGTTTTTCCCTTTTGTTCTGTTTCTTTTTTAACAACATGACTAATGTCTAAATATGTTCAACATGATTGGACATGTATAACCTCCATCAGATTGCTTGCCATCTTGGAATGGGTGAGGGGAGGGAGACAGGGAGAAAAAATTGGAACTCAAAATCTTATTTAAAAAATCAATGTTGAAAAAACTATCTTTACATGTAACTAGAAAAAAATGAAATACAATTTAAAAATAATTACAGCTGGTGGACCAATGTAGGGGGACCAGAATGAGGGGTCATCTAGTTCTACAGATGAGAAAACTGAGGCCCAGTAAAATGAAGCAAAATCAGACCTAGCAAGATCAAGGTTACATAGATGATTAGTGGAAGAATAACAATTGGAACTCAAGTTCTCTGACTCTCAGTACAATAATCTTTCAAAGTTTACACAAGTCTGTAAGCACAGGTGATTAAAGCTTGGGGCTAATGAAGCCAAGGCTCCTGATACAGAGAAAAAATGGTTTAGGGCCTATTGGTAACATACCTCCTTACCGGCATTTCAAATGTAAGCCAAGTTTGAACATTCTTAAAAGCATGCTGCTCTCTAGTGGTTAAAGCCTAAATTGGTTCTGTGACTTTGTGCCCCAATAATCAACAGAAAGCAAATTCAAAGTCAACTCCATGTTTCCTACTTTGCAGCCTGAAAATGTTTTAGGGTGGCATTTTAGGTTGAGACAGTTTGGCACGATAGATATAGTGCTGGCCTTGGAGTCAGAAGACCGAGTTTCAGATCTCCCTTCTGACACATCCTTAGCTGCCTGTGGCAGGGCAGATTATTTGACTTCTAGTTGTATTAAGTAACTCCTTAGAATTTGCCTACTAAGGAATTCCTATAAAGGGAATTGTGATCTGCTATTAATGAAGGGAGATTCCACATTGGGAGTTTCCTGCCCTGCTGAAATCACAGATCCTTCTTTATTCTGGTACTTCCTTCACAAGATGCACTATGAGAGGAAATAGATCAACAGTATTTGCTAACTTGCCAGGCAAAAAGCCATACTCCAATACACGTTGCTAATAAAAAATCAAACACATATGGCATAGGGCTTAAATATATAGTTGCTGCTCAATAAATGTTTGCTGAATGTAATTGAAGTGCTTAACCATAAGTTAAGTAAGGTACTTTACACTTTCCTCTTCTTCTTTGTTAAATGAATAAAGCAATACTTGTAAGACATACTTAGCACCCGTTCAGTCCTGGGTTCAAATTCAGCGTATAACCCTGGAAAAGTTAGCCTTCGGAGCCTCAGTTTCCTTAACTGTGAAATAGGGTTAATAATGCTTGCACTACCTCCCTCATAGGGTTGTTGCAAGGGAAGGACTTTTGTAAACCTTAAAACCTTACATGTGAAGGACTGGAGAACCAGAAGGGTTCTAGACTAGAAGGGTTCTCTAGAGAGAAGTCCAAGAACCTGGGTTGTCTGGAGCCTGCTCACCTTTAAGATAAGCGGGTTCTGCAGCATGGAGTCCCTTAAGACCCCCAGCCTCTCATTCTCCATGTTTGGGCGCAAGTCGGCTATGGTCAGGGGTCGCCTCGGAGGGGGGCAGATTTGGCTGACCGTGCGGTAGACTGGCTTCTTCTTCTTCCATCGGGAAGTTTCGGTGTGTGGGGCTTTGGAAGCCTCTATCCCGGAGGCCGCCATACCTGGAGAATTTGCTGGGAAATGGGCCTGGGAGATCCGTCTAGTGCCGCTTCCCTAGGGTTTAATGCAGGTCCCGGAGCCCACCCCTTCCCTGGTTCATCCCACTCAGCCCTCGGAAGGATTGTTCCTCAACCATCCTAGTCCGATAATCTATAAACCACTTCTCTGACACTGAATGGAGCTTCAAGTAACGTATTTAAACTTTTTAGTATCTCCAACTTCGTCCCAAACCCAATCCAGAGGAATTCATAGAGGCAAGGTATGAAAGACGACCCCTCTGGAAAGAATGGAATGGCCCGTTTCTATAGGAACAGGACGCCAACAAGACAGAGCTTCCTTTCCACTTATTTTAGAACGTAGAACACTTCACGCCAAAACTCTTTGACCCCTGCCCCCTAACAGAACTTTAAAGAGCCTCTAACACATTTAAATCTCCACTAGTCTTGGGACAGGTTTACAACAGGGTTGTGTGGTGAAAGAAACACTGATCAGGGAAATCAGGAGACATGCCACTTAGCTAATTTGGGCAAGTCACTTTACCCCCCTGTCTGTGCCACATCCGTAAAACGAAGGAATTGGACTAGAATCTCGTCTCCAAGGTCCCTGTGACGTTCTCTGATTCTGTTGTCCTGCCTTTGCTGAGAACTTGCTGTGTGATTCTAGGCAAGCTACTTTTCTTCTCTGGATCTTATTTTCCCCATTTATAAACTGAGAGGGTTTTGCTAAATGATTTTCAAGGTCCTTTCCAGGTCCAACATATTTTTGTAGCTGTGCAGCATGTTGCAGTAGTAGTAGTGGTAGTGGTAGTAGTGGTAGTGGTGGTGGTAGTAGTAGTAGTAGTAGTAGTAGTAGTAGTAGTAGTAGTAGTAGTAGTAGTAGTAGTAGTAGTATAGTACTGGTAATAATAATGATAATAATATTTTAAGGTTTACAGAACTTCATATATGTTATTATCTCATTTATCCTTACAGCAGCCCTATGAGGTAGATGTTATTATTATCACCACCATTTTAGAAGATGAGAAAATTGAGACTAGAGAGTTATTAAGTAACTTTTCCAAGGCTACACAATAAGTATCCAAAGCAAGATTTAAACTGGCCCCAGTCAGGAATATCTGAGATCAGGTTCCACTTCTAACCTATAGAGAATTCACTATGTGGACCTGAGCAAGTCACTTAAACTCTAAGTATTCTAGGCAACATTATAAATTGCAGAGAAGATGCAAATCTACATTGGTACAGCTAGTTCTTGAGATCTCGCTACAACAAATAAATAATATTCCCACTTAAAAACAAATACTCGCTTCTGAGCTCCCCACTTCCAATACACCTTTGTGGTACTGTTTATATTGCCCTCAAGTAAATTTTTCACAAACAATTATAAAAAAAACACCCAGTTAATACCACTGACCTGTGAATATCCCAAGTCACAGCTATTCTTTTCCTCAATGTTGAACAAACCTTGAGTTCATTCATTTATTCATCCATTCCTACCATCTTTATAAACTGTCTACTTACAAGTAGTCCAGTGCAGGGAAATATGCTACTAATTAAATTTCAGACACCCACACCTATGCTGCAAAACCTCAGATGTAAAAATAGAAAACAACAGGAATACTTATGAAGTCAATATACAACAAGCCACTATGCAAAAGGCAAGAAATTCAGGCCACATGTCTATGAAGAAAAGAGCCCACAGGATGAGTAATTGTTTCCTGCCCATGCTTTCTGATAACTAATTAGTTTTTTTTTTCCAATTGAGAAATTTATTTAAAGAGATCAAAAAGAATAGGAGCCTCCTCCTTGTCTCTAAACTTAGAACAAGGTGTTGAGCCTCTTGGTAGTAAAGAGTGGCTTGTGCTGGTGACACAGAAGTCTGTGGGGCAGAGGGAACTTAATTTTGGAGTCCTGAAACTGTTTGACTGACGGCGGGTGGCATTTGCCGGCAGTAATTTCTTCCACTTTCATGATCTGGATGGAGTGGGGCCCGGGCACGGTAACGGGCTTCCAGATACCAAAGTTTTTCACTTTTCAGAGGGGACTTTTCAAAGACCTGTCCGAAGTATACGATTTCTCCAGAAGACTTCTTCATCTTTTTCGGCTGGGACTTTGCTATGACATGATTAGGAGCAAAGATCCACATGAGATAAAGAGGCAGCACCTGGCTCTTGGGAGTGGGCAGGCAGCGACGAACTACCTTACACTCTCTCAGGGTGCCCGAGGCCTTCATGGTGCTGCCGCCTCAATCCCCGCCAACCTGCAAAAGGAAGCAATAACTGATTAATTTCTAATTTCCATATAATCTTAGATTATTTGAGCTAATAGAAACACTACCACAAAGAATGTCAGAATTGGAAAGGCTCTTAGATCACAGAATGCTGGAACTGGAAAACTTTAGAATAACATGCATTGTTAAAGGCAGTGATTGTTCTTTCAGCTAAATTCTAGCACAGAGGCTTTCCACAAAAAGTAGGTTCATAATGATGATGATGATAGCTAAGGGGGTATGCTTTTCCAGCTCTAAAATCCTATAATCGGCTAAATTCACTCTTTGGTATAGGGTTCTTAAGGAAAAAAAGGGGGGTTTTTTTGTTAACTGTTTTTCATTATAATTGGTTTCTTTTGTCATCTTACGTATTTTGTTTTAGGAATTTTAAAACAGAATTCTGAAAAAAAAATCCACAGGCTTCGCCAGATGACCAAAGAGGCTTAAGGCACACACACACAAAAAAAGGCTAAGCACCCCTGGAAAGAGCTTGGTCCATCCCCCAGCGCCTACGAGAAACGCACAGCCCATAGAACGTCACTTTCGTTTCCCCAGGCGAGCCTTCCCGCCCGCGAGTGTGCTTTAAATAGCGTCCTCCGTTGCCACGGCAGCAACACGTGGCCTGCCGGGAGAGATTCCGGAAAGGGGTGTAAGTTTCAAGCGACTTCCGCTTGGGCACTTCCTGGAGAGAGCAAAAACTGGTGGTGGTTTGCGACCTGTTAGTCCATGTGAGTTGGGCGGCGTTTCAGGACCTTCGGCGGGCCCGAGTTCCGAGCACGTTCGAAGTGAGTAAATGCCATCTTTCATGGCTTCGGGAGGCGCGGTTGGGACTGAATCTTTTCAGTTGTTTTCTCCCCTTTTGGGGGTGGAGGGGTGGTCTGGAAGCGTAGCGCAGTGAGAATAGCCAGGCGCTGTTATCCAGGTCACCTGGGGTCCAGTCCCAGCCCTATCACCCACTCTCCGTGTGACGGTGGATAATCACTCTCACTTCTTTGGCCTTAATCTCATTGATCCGTACAATTCCGAGCAGGGAGGCACCTTAAATGTCATGAGGTTTAAAGTGCTAGCCCAATGCTTGTCTTCATTCATGGGGAAGTCAACATTTCTATTACTAGTAATAATTATAATAGCTAACCTTTAAAGAGCATCTGCTATGTGCCCGGTTTAAGGGCTTGGCAATTATTATCTCATTTAGTGGTAGTAGTGGCCAACTCGTTGTATGTATATTTATTTTATGTTTATAGAGTGCCTAAGGTGTACCAGGCACTGTGCTAGTCGCATTTCAGTTATTTTCTCAGTAGTAGCAGCAGCATTTATATAGGGCCTACTGCACACCAGGCACTGTACTCACGACTTTACAACGATCTTATTTGAGCCTCACCACCTGAGAGGTAAGTGCTATTATTATTCCCATTTTACAGATGAGGAAACTCAGGCAAACATAAGCTAAGAGACTTGCCCAGGGTCACATAGTTAGTAAGCATCTAAGGCCTGATTTGAACTCAAGTCTTCCCCACTCTAAGCTCAGTGCTACATAGGTGTCTAAACACCTGTCCTCCCAGTTCAACAGATTCATGAGCTGTCTGCACCTTCACCCCACCTCAGTCCTACACAGGTCTGGTCATTGTTAAAGATATAGAATGGAAAGACAGTAGGGATCATATCTGTCCTCATCTTACAGATGCTGAAGTTGAGGTCCAGAGATGTTAAGTGACTTTTCAGAATGGCAGATGGTGAAGGTGGGATTCCAACCCAGGTCCTCTGACTCAAAATCCAGCATACAGTCATGGCACAATAACTTTTGCTTCCATTATCCAAGACTATGAAATTCCTTTCTCTGACCAAAATCTTTCTTAGGTGGCACAGAGAATAGAGCACCCGTCCTGAAGTCAGGAGGACCTGAGTTCAGTCTGGCCTCAGACACTTTACACACTTACTAGCCTTGTGATTTTGGGCAAGTCACATAACCCCAATTGCCCTCCAAAAAGCAAAAAAAAGAATCTCTCCTTCAGTCTCTTCGCTCACTCCTAAACCTATTGTCCATCTTCACCATGAACTCTGGTGCTAAAACCCTTCAACGTTCATTATCCCACCTCTGACCTCACTTCCTTTCTTTCCTAGTCTAATGTTTGATCAGTTCCATAATAAGCTATCATTTACCCTGGAATTCCTTGTCTCTTCGTCCTTTCCTACTAACAAGCTGACTGAATTTACTACCAATTTGTGATTACTAAAGCCAGTGGGTCCTCACTGACTGCTTGCAGTCTTTTTATTCTTATCTTGTTGACTCAGTTTCACACTCTACACAGCAGTTACTCCAAACTAATTTTCTCAAAAAAGGCCTTTCCTACTTTACTGAAAATGTGGCTCATCTGTGTGAACTCTCACCTTGACACTTCAGGATTCCCAGGAACCCCAAACCTCATCATTTTGCCATTTCCTTCTCCATTGGATTAAAGCAACCAGAGGTTAAGCCCAGTGTCTCAGGTTGGATTTGAATTCAGGTCTTTCTGAGTCCAGGCCCAGCACTCCATGTATTGAGCCACCTAACTGCCTAGCAAGCCTCAAAACACAGCCCAAGTGCCACTTCCTACATATGGTCTTTCCTCTTCTCTCCAGTTGTTAGCAGAAATTACTTTTTATTACTTTGTATTTACTAATACCAAAATTGTATTTTCCTTCACCCCACCCCCAGTCGAGTAAGGTCTTTGAGGACTGCTTTTGTCTTTGTAATTCTAGCATCTTCAACCTCCCCTTGCTCTTTAATAAATGCTAATTGAATTGAATCGCCTTTTGTCTCTTCTAGAAAGCCAAGGTTCTGAGTTTTAACTCTTTGGTGTCCTCTGACTCTAAATCTTTTTACACTTTTTACCCAGGGCTTTTCCAGCTTTGGAAAACCTCAAGTAGTTCTTTCTGAATAAATGTCTAACAAAGGATGATTTAATGAGCAGTTCCAATAAAATAACCAAGCATAAGGAAAAAAAGCCTTTTTAAATGACAGCAGTGGAGATTATCCTCAGTTGGGGGCGGAACTGAGAAAGTTGCTGAAAGTTGTGGTGTGAATTTTTTTAAACTTAACTAAAGCTGCTCTCATTTTCTTTTACTGCCTCCCCTGCCCCCCCCCCCAACTTCAGTCTGTTGTCAGGCCTTTCTGTTTCATCTTAGCACCTCTCAAATATGCCCCCTTCTCTCCTCTGACACTGCCATCACCTCAGTGCTTGGACTGCTGTAATAAACTGGTGGATCTGCCTGCCATAAGTCCCCAACTCCAATCCAACCTCACTTCTACTTCCACTCCCCACCCCCAACCTCTCCTGAATCAAAGGTTTTCAAAGACCTTCATAATTTAGCCCTCCCCTCCCCCACTCCAGGCTTCTTACATCTTATTCCCTGCCACAAACTCTGATCCCCACACTTTGGCTTCCTTATTGTTCCTCAAACAAAACCATCTATCTTGCCTCATTCCCCACCCAGCCCTCTGCTTCCCAGTCCTAGAATGTTCTCCTTCCTCATCTCCACCTCCTGCCTTCCCTGGCTTCCTTCAAGTTACACCAAAAATACCACTTTCTAAAATCCAACACGTATAGGGAAGTTTAGAGACAAAGGGTCTGTAGGTGGGTAATTTGAATTCCATTTTCCTAAGTTGAGCCTTTTCCAACCCTTCTTGATTCAAGTGTTTTCTCTCTGTGACTTATTTTCTAATTATCCTGTATATAAGTCATTTGTACATATTTTGTTTGCTTAGTGTCTTCTCCATTACACATTGAGCTTCTTGAAGGCAGGAACTGTCTTTTGCCTCCTTTTCCATCCCTAGCACTTAGCACAATACCTAGCACAGAATAAACACTTCATAAATGCTTATTGAAACAGGCTGCTTTGAGAGAAAGTTCCCCAGTCATAGGGAAAAATCAAAGTAAAGGTTGGCAACCACTTGTTGAATTTGGGATTCCTTTATCAGATTGGGTTTTGTAGGAGAAGGTCTTTGAGATTCGTTACAACTTTGCATTTCTCTCATTCTATGATTTTAATGGTCTTTCTCCCATTTGCAGATGAGCTAGAGATAGGCAGAGTTAAGTATGATAACCCAGAAGCCACTTGCCCAGAAGCACACTGACATGTGGAAGGAATAGAGACCGAGGTTCTGTTAATCATTCTCATCACTAGATGTGCCCAAGGTCACCAATGTTAGGAAGTTGTAAGTATGAGAAGCCCTTTCTCATAAATAATTGGATATTTTGGGGGTGGCTAGGTGGTACAGTGAATAGAACACCAGCCCTGAGTCAGGAGGACCTGAGTAAATATCCAGCCTCAGACACTTAAAGCTTACTAGCCCTTTGACCTTGGGGAAGTCACTTAACCTCAATTGCCCTGCCTAACCTCTCCAGAAAGCAAGCAACCAATCAATCAATAATTGGATGTTTTCTTTGCTTTTTTAGCATTTAAACACTGAAAACACAATCTGCTGTTGCCATTGTTATTAATTGAAACTCGGAATGACCAAGGCAGTCTGCTATTTGCTAGAGAAAAAAATAAACCTTCAGGAGCAGTTTAGTAGGTAGAGGAATGGACTTTGAGTCAGAAAAATTTGGTTTCAGTCCTCTCTTACATACTAGCTCTGTGACTATAGGCAGGTTCTTTAACCTCTTTAGGCCTACTATTTCTAAAATGAGGCAGTTGGACTCAATAAATTAAGATTCCCTTCCAGCTCTGAATTCATGATCTTATACCTAATTTTTTTTCCACTTGGGTACTCTCTCCCCTCCCCCCTCCTTTTCCCCCCCTCCTTCCCCTCCCCATTCCATGCAGCTTTTAGGCCCTTTGTACTTTAAGCAATGGGTTTTTTTTAGCTGCTGTGGCCAAAAATATTAATCACCCTGCTGCCACCTGATGATCCTTCTTGTACTTATGTACAATGGGTTATGGGGCTATCACTGGCTCTTTACTTAAAGCCTTTTAAGCTTGGATCTACTAGAGATCGACTTTCACTATCAAATCCCAGTGTCCCCTCTGTACTCTCATGAGGTACCACAACAGCTCTTTTGTGGAAGCATTTGCAGTGTCTATGATAAATTAGATCTTTTATAGAATATATGTTATATCTGAAAATGAGTTGCAATAAAACCATTAGAAATTATTTTTCAAAGGAGAATAGGCTAGGATGTAAAAGACCTTTTCTCATTTTATGTGGAGAATATCAATATTTAAACTTCAAAATATTGAAAATAACTCCCAAGTTAAATGCAGTAAACCCTTACTGTAAGGTCCTTTGCTCTGTTATAAAATTGGGTATCACATGGGCCATTGTTGCATATATGAACACAACATAACTCTTCCAACCCTTGACTATAAAGAAGGAGTATAAACTAATGGGATACATGATGGCACTGTGGACTGTCTTATATTGGAATTTCAGTTGCAAGGATGTCTCGTGATGATGGAGAGTAAGGATTATATTGCAGTAAATCTAATAAATGTATTAAATTCTGATTCTGTTATCATGTCACAATGAAGTCATTTTATTGTCTGCATTTCTTCATGTCATGATAAATGAATATACTGTGCAAAAACAAAATCTCTTCATTTATGCTAGCTTAATTCATAAAAATGTTTCATTGCAGGAACAAAATGGATGGAGAATCTGGGAGATTTCAAATTAATACTCCAGATTTTGTAAAGAAAAAACATAGAGAAAACTCTGTAACTGAGGGAAAGGATAAAGAGTTTAACAGGGAAGATCTCAATGACTCTCTCCTCCTCTTTGATGAACATTCTCCAAGGACTACAGATCAAACAGATTCCCAGTCCCCCAGTTCTGCTTGTATCAGATCAGAAATCTGCAATGATAATGAAATCCTAAAGGACGTCACTGTAGCCAAAAAGAGAAAAAAGAAAAATGTAGTCACCTGTGATATACAGGAGGAAATGGGGGTAATATGTGTCCTTGTGAATAAAGAAAACATCGAAAGTATGGAAAGGGAGAACTTTAGAAAAGATGTTGATATTGTTTACATAGATAAGAAAAAAGGGAAAGAGTTTCCAAAATCTAATGAAAAAGATGAGCTGTATTCAATTTCTGGAGCTGATAAAAATGAGTTAGAAGATCCAGATCACAAACTTAAGGACAAACTCCATAAAGTCAGTGGTAGGAAGGGAAATTTCAATGATTCACAGAAAAGCTCTCATGAGAGCTATGCCCAAGAGCAAAAATCCACCTTTTGTTTAGAAAGAGAAGGTGAGATTGGGGAACCACTAGTGTCTACTGATATTATTATGAGATTGCCAAAGTCCAAGAACAAAAGCAAAAGGTCTTTAAATAAAAACCATGTGAAATCTAAGGCTATTTCCATGTCTGATGAAAGCCTTGTCTCCATGTACACCAATGGAACACAAGTGATTGATGAAGTTAGTGCATTAGAGGATGATAGGACCCTTGAAGAAGACAGAGTAAAATCTGTCAGGAAAAAGAAAAAAAAGGAAAAGGCCTCACATGAAAATGATCAAGTGTCTGCTTATGAGTTTTTGGTGCCCAGTGTGAACTCTGTAGGTGACCAAATGAAAACAGGTGATAATGTTAGTAATGTGGAGACTCTCAAGGATGATGGCACCCTTAATGAAAGCAATACAGAATTAGTCAGAAAAAAGAAAAAGAAGCAAAAGACTTCATCTAAAAATGATCGAGCGCTTGCTGACAATTTTTCAGTGCCTGAGATGAACTATGTGGATATGCCTTCTGACCAAGTAGTTGGGGTAGCCAATATCATTGAGCCTTTGGAGGGTGATAGCACCTTCAGTGAAAGTAATATGGAATCAGTCAGGAAAAAGAAAAAAAAGAGAAAGACTTCAGATAAAAATGATATAGTGCTTGTGGATGATTTTTCAGTGCCTGATGTGAACTTTCTGGATGTACCATCCAATAGTGTTAATAACGTGAAGATTATAGAGGGTGATAGCATCCTCAGTGAAAGCAATGTGGAATCCATAAGAAAAAAGAAAAAGAAGCAAAAGACTTCATCTAAAAATGATCAAGCAACTGCTAATGATTTTTCAGTGCTTGAGAGGAGTTCTGTGGATGTTCCTCCCAACCAAATCAAAGTGCTTGATGCAGCTAATTGTAGCATTGAGACTCTGGAGGATGCTAGCACCTTTGTGGGATCTGTCAGGGAAAAGAAGAGAAAGAGAAAGATTTCACATAAAAATGAGCAGGCACCTGCTGATTTTTCAGTGCCTTGTACAGGCTCCACGGATGTGCCATCTGACCAGATGAAAAAAACTGGTGTTCACGCTGGAACTTTGGAGGATGGTAGCACCTTTAATGAAAGCAATGGGGACTCTATCAGAAAAAAGAAAAAGAAGCGAAAAACTTCCACTGATAATTATCAGGCACCTGCTGGTGACTTTTTAGTATCTTTTCCAAGCTCTGTGGATTGGCCTTCTGACCATATGAAAGTGCATAATAACAATGAGACTCTGGAGAGTAATGATGCCCTTATTGAAAGCATTGGGAAATCTATCAGAACAAAGAAAAAAAAGCAAAAAACTTCATCTAAAAATGATCAGGCACTTGCCGGTGACTTTTGCATACCATATACAAATTCTGTGGATGGGTCTTTCAACCAAGATCAAATGAAAACAGGTGATAGTGTTAACAATGATACTGTGGAGGGGGCTATCACCCTTAGTGAAAGCAATATGAAACCTATCAAGAAGAAGAAAAAGAAGCAAAAGACTTCAGCTAAAAATGAGCAGGGACCAGCTGATGACTTTTCAGTACCCAGTCCAAGCTCTATGGATAGGTCTTCTAACTATATGAAAACAAGTAAGATTAATGACACCGAGGTCCTGGAAAGTGATAGAACCCTTGTTGAAAGCAATGGGGAATTTGTCCGGAAAAAGAAAAGGAAGGGAAAGACTTCAACTAAGGGACAGGGAATTGGTGATGACTTTTCAGCTCATGACATGAGCTCTGTGGCTAGTCTTTCTGACCTTAAGAAAGTGGGCAATATGTTTAACAGTGAGACTGTGGAGTCTGAGAGCACCCTTAACAATGGGAAGTCTATCAGGAAAAAGAAAAGAAAGCAAAAGCAATCAGATAAAGATGAGCAGGCCCTTATTGAAGACTTTTCAGTACCCGGTCCAAGCTCTGTGGATGGGCCTTCTGACCATGGTGATGTTAACAACACTGACGCCTTGGAGGGTGAAAGTGCTCTTAATGAAAGCGGTGTGGAGTCTGGAAGGAAAAAGAAAAGAAAGAGAAAAGCTTCAACTAGAAAGGATCAAGAACCTGTGGATGACTTTTCAGTTCCTGGTACGAGCTCTATGGGGGCACCCTCTGGCCAAGAAGAAGCAGTCCACAGAACTAATACCATGAAGAATTCAGAGAGTGGTAACACTCTTAATCAGAGAATGAAAGACACCAGGAGAAAGAAGAAAAAAGAATCTCACTCAGAAAAGCCAAGTATAGAAACTGAGGAAAGGTAATATTGGGGTCTTAAGCTTTGGCATCATCTCACATGTGTTCTGCCTCTTTATCATTACTTCAGACCCTTCCTTTAAGTCAAGGTTGCTTTAAGTGCTAAATGATTCTCTTTGTACACTTGTTTAGTCATTTAAGTTGTTTCTGACTCTTGGTGACCCTATTTTGAGGCTTTCTTGGCCAGAAACCACAGGTATAGTTTGCTATTTCCTTCTCCATATGAGAAGGCAAATCTAAACAATGTTTGGAATGCTGGAGTCAGTAATATTGAATTTTCTTACCAAACAGACAAAATTGTAAGAGAATTTTTATTCGTGATTACATCCAACTTCAAGTAATTTGACTAGTTCATTGGCAGACAATGACACTTTTAAAAATTCATTAATTTTTGACCATTTACCTCTGATTCCTTAGAACTCAAGACAATTTTCTTACAAATTTCACCCAGATACTATTTTTATAAAATTCTGATGGTTTGAAATGATTATATAGAAGAGTTCATTTACAAAAATAACCACTCAGGATTTCTTCCTTCACCATACACTTATTAGTTATAGTCTCACTAGCTATTTATCAAATGTATGGAGGAGCACCTTCAGATTCCAGAATGACCTGGGCAAAAAACTTCTTAGGGACAAGTCCCTACTTACTATAGGTTCTTATGTTTGTACATTCCTGCTACTGTATGTCTTCTTTTAATTAATGTATATATTCCCTCCAAACAAGTAGAGAAGTGAACCTCTTAAAATATACCTTTAATGGCTGCTAGCTACAATAAATACTTGTTAATAAAATGGAAAAGTTCGTTTCATAGCACCCTTGATCTACCTGAAGTGAGGGAACTACATTTTAAGCAAGCGGTTAAAATTTAGTTAAATAGATGGTGTTATCGCAGATTCACACCCTTTCTGTTTCCTAGGTTAGTATCTACAGATGAGGAAAGAAGGAACTTGGAAGAAGCTGACAATTCAGATTTGGAAAATTTGTCTGAGGATTTGATAGATCTAGATGTTGACTTGGAGACTGCCGTAAAGAAACTACAAGAATTTATTCCTAATGTGAAGGAAAGGGCAGCTGCTACAGTAAAGCGAATGTATAGGGATGACTTAAAACGGTTTCAGCAATTTAAGGAACAAGGTAAGTTTATTTTGTAAGAAAGTCAGAACCACTAATGATGGAAAAAATTTATACTAAAGTAATACGATAGGCTATGCACTGAAAATCAGCAAACTCTGTTTTTGCCAGTTTTATGAAAGAAGGAAATTACAGAGATTAAGAACATCTAAACTTTCACTTTGTCTTATCCTTTATTTTCACCTTGCATTCTGCCTTACTTATAGTACAAGTTCTGGTATGGATATGACATATCCAGAGCTTAGTCCATTTTTAGACCAAAGCCTAAATTACATGTCTTAGCATAAATTTTTATTTCCCATTTAGCCACCTTCATAGTGTTCATTTTTGCTTGTTTCATATATTTGGGAATTCGTTAGGGAAGAAGCAGAAGTCATTAGATTGCTCAAAAAAAGTGGTTAGAAGACTGGTTTGAAAAACTATTTTGGTTTTAATAAAAGGTGTTTACATTTTGAAATTCCAGGTATGCCTATTAAATTTGGTAAATTTTCTGCAAAGGAAAATGAGCAACTGAGGAAAAATGTGGAAGATTTTTTGTCATTGACTGGAATTGAGACTGCAGACAAATTGCTGCATACAGACAGATATCCAGAAGAGAAATCTGTTATCACAGACTTAAAAAGAAAGCACCAATTTAGATGCCAAATTGGTAAGTTGAGTATTCTGATTTCTTGATTAAGACTGAGCATTTCTTTAAATTATATTTTTGCCAATATTTACTATAGAGGATTTCTTAGCATATTAGCATCCTGTAGCTCCCATAGCCCCTGCCACCACAAAATTTTATGCATTATTTATATTACATACTTATATGTGCATATCCCTATACATGTATAATTATACGTCTATTGTCATCACTGTGGTTCCAAGGTCTGGTCCCTGGCTTTGCTGGTTCAGAAGCTGGGCTTTTGTCAGTTTGTTTAATGATGGTCCATGCTTTGGTTACTGTTTCACATTGACCAAAGTCACTTGAGACAATTGAATAAACAGTATTTGTAACCTTTCTATTTTCACAACAGGAGGATCGTTAAAGACTTGCTGCTCCCATTGTCAGTAATTTATTAAACTCTGTGCCTTGGCATCCTAGTAGAGCCAGGATTTCTCTAAGTCATTCCCTCTTCTTCAATTTTAAGATTCTACAGTTTTCATTTATTTACCCTGAGAAATAAAGTTGGCAAATGGCCCTGAATATTCAGACCTTCTGGTCAGAATAAAAAATTTTCTCAATAAGAAAACACACTTGAGGAACCAAATTAATATCAGCAGGTTGCTTGGTGAATATAAATAGACTCAAATTAAAGGGAGTCAAGTGGCCTCGTGGGAGAACCTTTTGCACTTACTTCCTTTAAAGATCTTTACCTGCCAGTTTAGCTGAACTGATTATGTGCTGACCGCAGGAAAATATGGAAAATACTAAGAAATTTGTGATTTTGAATTAACCAGGCAAGCTGTACCATGGATTACTTTCTTTTCCCTCTTTAATCTCTTTTCCAACTAAATTATAAGCTGTTGAGTCTTAATCATTTTTCTATATCCTTTTACAGTATTAGGTGCTTAATAAATCAGTTGATGAATAGTTAGCTATTTGACTTTTAAATAGTCATTCTCTTTCATTCACACATGGTAATGCTTATCATTAGTTTCTGTATCTTTTTCTTAACTCTTTTCTCGTTGCAAAGATTAATACTTTTTTCCCATTTCCATTCTTTAATTTCACTTGTAAATTTTTAATATCTGTGGCACCTATACCGAGTTGTAGGACTCCTCTCTGGGGAAATGTTGGAATATATACTATAAAAGAAAATCCGTCTTTAATTCAAGCAGGATAATTTGGGAACTTTTAGAGCAAAAGGAATGAAAAAGAGTGAACTACTACGGAATTGTTCAGGTCACCCAACAATTTAGCAAACATTTATTAGATGCCTACTCTGTGTTGATGCTGCTACTTGTTTGGGCACATAGATGTTTTACCCCTGAAGGAGAAACTCTGGTCAGATTGAGCCATGTAGAGCTTAACTAGCTTTGAAAACGACAGCTTAGGGACAGCGAGGTGGCACAGTGAATAGAGCACCGGCCCTAGAGTCAGGAGCACCTGAGTTCAAATCCAGTCTCAGACACTTAAAACCAAAACTAGCCATGTGACCTTGGGCAAGTCACTTAACTCCAATTGCCCTGCCTTCCCCCCTCCAAAAAAAAGGCAAAAAATTGACAGCTTATAAAACATTCTTTAGGGAAGTAGAATCATTTTCTCAGATTGTGTTCTCATCACCTAGCATTGTGGCTTGGTTTCATTCTTTTCATTTCCTGAAAATACACTTTTATCTTCTCTAGATAACTACCTTTGTTTCTGATTTTAGGTGAAGGTATTCCCCGGCCATGGAAATTAGTATATTATAGAGCAAAAAAAATGTTTGATATCAACAATTATAAAGGCAGGTAAGAAAAATATCTTAGCGATTAGATTCAGCCTCAGTGGTGATACTTTTCTAAAAGCCTGCTTCCAGAAGTAGAAATATATTTCCACAAGTATTTGCATAAAAGTACGAAAATATAATTTTTTTATTTTCACAAGATAGAAAATATTAAGTTTTTTTAAAGTTTTATTAATATGTAGTACTCTTTGAATATGGAGATACAATAATACTGTTTTATTTTCTGAACACTAGGATAGAATATATACACAACATTTTAATATTGTTAGTAGAATTCCTTCTTTGACATTGCCCCTATTAAAATTCTTTCTAATTATGATTAACACAAAGAATGCTTTTCAGTAATACTAACTTTTGAGCAGATTAATTTCTTCAGGTGGTTTATTTATGGCTAAAAAAATTTAAAAATGAATTTTAGAATCAAATAATTTGTCTTATGAAATCATCTAAAAGTTCTAAACGTGAAAAATACACCTTTCATCTCATAATCTTATTAATAACAGTAGAAAGAACACTAGATTTGAAATCAGAAGACTTGAGTTTGCCTCTGTGATCTTGGACAAGTCCATTTCTGGCCCTGAGTGTCTTACTCTGTAAAATGAGGATGTGACTAGGTGATTTCGAAGGTCATTTGGGGCTCTATAGCTTATAAAACTATAAAAGGCTTCCTAGTTTAGGATATTATTTGTATTGCTGGGAAATAATTGTAATTACATTGAAAATATTTTTCTTAGTTAACATAGTAGTATATAATGTAATGTTAATATAGTTATATTTGTTATATGTCTATCATTATAGTTTTTATAATAATTTATAATAATGTAGTTAATATGATAATTAAATTTTTCTTAGCATTGCATAATGTCTGGAATACGGGAAAAACTGGTTCAAGTTTCAACTTTTACAGTTATCAGCTATATGACCATGAGTAAGCAATCCTCTTAACTTTTCTTAGCCTAAATAACTAAGACTGTAAGTTAGAGTTAGTGGAAGTTCCTACAAGAATGAAATCATAAGCTCTTGACTCATAGATATGGAGTATTAATTTTAACTGAGTGAAATTGTAGAATCTTAGTGTTCAAAGGAATTTTAGAGTTTGTCTAGTCCAACCCAATTTCATTTTATATTTCTTGAATAAAATTGAGGCCCAAAAAAATCCTATCTAAGGTTACCCAGAGCTAGTCATTGGTAGAATCGCAGCTAGAACCCAGATCTACTTTACTTTCCATTAAACCATTCTGAAGTGGTAAGAAAATATTTTAAAGTCCATTGATTTAGATTTATAACCTGCTTAGACTGATTATATTTCTTCTTCCTTAGATATAGTAAAAAGGACACTCAGAAGTTAAAGAAGTACCAGTCCATACATGGAAATGATTGGAAAAAGATTGGTGAGATGGTGTCCCGAAGTAGTCTCTCTGTAGCACTGAAATTCTCTCAGATTAGCAATAGTAAGTAACATGTACTTTTCTGCTTTAAAAATAAATAAGATTGATGAAACTGTATTTCAGAAATCTGAACTGAACTCTATAAAATTATTTTATTTGCTCTATTTATTTTTTGTGAGCATTCTTAAACATTGATTTACTTCATTTATTGGTGTAAACTTGATGAGAAATATTGGAAATCTATTAAATTGTGCCCTACAAATCAGTTTGGACTTTTTTTTCTCCCCCTGTTACTGAGAAATAGTGATGTGAATGTTATGTGTAGAGATTTCCTTTTCTTGTTGAAATTTGTTTAATTGAATAGCTAAGTATTTGAAACTTGGCAGTGGGGATTACAAAAATTTGTTAGCAATTCTTTTGTCCTTGAGTGTAGCAGGGGAGGTATTTGGCTGAGGGCTCAGGGTCATTGTTTTGTTTTTGTAACCCAATGTTTGGTCTTTCATGTATGTTAGTAGGGAGCTTATTTAGGTGATGAGTAAGTTCTAGGAAAGTGATTTTTTTTTTAAAAAAATCTTCCTTACATCAAAGGATTCCCTGATTCTTCATAAAGGGGCTATCTCTTAACATTATTGTCTTCAATTAAATAGGTACCTACATTGTATATTTATAATGAAGGTTGAGAAACTATCAGGCAGGATTCTCCACCACCCCCCTCCCATAAAACAATACTGCTGTCATTGTGTACAGCTGTTTTTGTGTTCAGAACTTATTAACCAAAAAAAGAGAGAATGATGCTGATAAACATAGTTTGATTTTCTTATGATATTATGGAAATGAGTGGATATTGCTGTTGCTGATGTAGAGTGAGGAAAAATCATTAACTTTTTTAAAAAATTAAATTTCTGGCTTTAAAATCCTTCAAATTACATACCATAACTGTATTTGCCATGGTTACTTTCAGTTCTTTTTAAGTGACTATACTTTTATCCTATAACTCCTTAGGGATAAGGACTAGACCTATGGTTTTGTTTGTATGGGAAACTCCCTCCACCAGTGCAAGTCATTATCTTCTTCACAACTTAGAAGGTTCCATAGATAGAGCACTGAGAGGAAAAGTGATTTGTGGAGGGTGTTAACTCCTAGACTCTAGGACCTGGGGTTGTGTTTTTGTTTATTTGTGATTTTGAGTCTGTCAGACAAGAATTGGTCCGTGATTCTTGATTCTGCTATCCATGCAGGACCATCTTTGAAGCTTCTGTAGTGTGTTTGTGTATAAGTGCATCAGTATTCTCTTAGAGTTTAAGAGAGCTGCTTGGTACCCTGAAAAATCAGATGACTTCCTCAGGATCACACAGCTAGTGTGTCACTCAGGGAGCCTTTATTATGTAATGCCAAGTGTTATGTAGTACCAAGCACTGTACTAAGCTCTGGGGACAGAAAAAAAGGCATTCTATGCTCTCGAGGAGCTCATGGTCTAATGGGGGTGACAACATGAAAATAACTGTGCACAAACAAAATATATAAAGGATAAACTGGAGATAATGTATAAAGGGAAGGTACTAGCATTAAGGGAGGTCAAGCTTCCTGTTGAAGGTGAGATTTTACCTAGGAAGGAAACCAGAACATAGAGATAAAACAAAAAAGTATTTCAGGCTTGGGGAAAGCCAGTGAAAATGGCTACAGTCTGAAGATGAGCATGTGTCTGAGACAGGACTGATGCTAAGTTCTTATTGACTTACTTGGGTTGATTCTGAATGGAATAAAAGTGAAAACTTCTCAGGTAACATTCCAGAAATCTGAGCAGAATTGTAATAAAGTACCAAAGACTCGGTAACCTGGGCTGGGAGCCTGGGACCCTTGCCTTACTTCCCTGGTCATAAGTTGAAGTTTTTTGCTAAGCTTAGCTAATGCATAGGATGAGGAAAGCACAGACCCTGCAAATTTAACCACAGGCCCGAGTGTCCCAGACTTGTTTCCACTGACCACTATCTGACCTGTACAAATATAAAATTGGAAATCCTGCTGCGGAGCTCTGGGCAGGTCACCATGTCCTAAAATCCCCAGGATTCATAAAATATTGTCTGCTTTCTTATCCATATTGATATTGTTAGAACATTTATCATACCTGACTTGATACTGATGACATATTTTGTCTGTTTTCATGTCCTCTAGACATGTACCTTCTGCTTTTGATATTACTGACATTTCACCTGCAAATGCCAGCAGATTTTTGCAGTTAAGATTGTGCACATCAGTTCCTAATTAACGAGAACAGGACAGAACAAGGAAGGGGGCAAAGAGGTGGTCTTTTGGGTATATAACCAAGCTTTGCATTTTGTATTTTGTCTCTCCTACTAGACTGCCTCTAGTAGCGAGACTGCCCTTCTTACAAGAAGAAATAATTAAATAAATCCTTCCTGTCTCTACTTGGAGATATCTCTGCTTATTTTTATTTGGGCAAGGGTCATCCTGTCCCACACAATTCTGGGGCTAGCTCTCTCTCCACTGAGTTACATTGTCTTTTATCTTTTCATATGTCCATAGAGATAAATCATGGTCCTTGGAGTAAAGCAGAAACTCGCAGACTAATTAAAGCTGTTGAGGAAGTGATTCTAAAGAAGCTGTCACCAAAAGAGGTGGAAGACATAGATTCTCGACTCCAAGAAGACAATTCCCCAGAATCTTTATCAATTTTGCGGAAACAGCTCTACAAGGGCATACCATGGGTAGAAGTAGAAGCCAAAGTAGCGACAAGAAATTGGATGCAGTGTAAAAGTAAGTGGTAAGTTTTAAGATTTTTCTCATATTTCAACACCTTCATTTCCAAATAGAGAACTTGCCCTTCTATCCTTTGTAACAAAGAATAAAAAATGAAAAAGCAGATTGAGGTGGCTAAGTGGTACAGTGAATAGAGCACTGACCCTGGAGTCAGGAGGACTTGAATTCAAATTCAGCCTCAGACATTTAACACTTAGTAGCCATGTGACCTTGGGCAAGTCTGCCCTGCCTTCCCCCCTCCAAAAAGCAAAAAAAAAAAAGGGAAAAGCAGGTTAACAAAACCAACTTAACACATCAGTCAAATCGTGATAGTGTATCTCACCAATTCCAGCGTGACTGTTGAATATAGATGCAAAATATAAAATAAGTCAGAAGTTTGGGATGCTTAAAAAAATTTTTTTAAGGAAATACTAAATATAGGAAATGAAATCCCAAGGACAGATAATAAACCTAAAGAGCATTAAAATGTATAGGGAAAGAAAAATCTTTTTAGAAAAATCTATTGATTACTCTAAGGAGAAATGGGATGGTAAAGTACTAGAAGTATTTCAGGGGAAAATATGATGATGCGTTTGTTAGAGATTGAAAAGAACTTTGTCATCTGAGAATAAGTATTTATGTTATGGCTTCCTGATTGGTAGTTTGTGACTGTGATCACCATTTCATTCTTAAGTTGACATTTTATTTAGGTTTTGGCAAGAGAAGAGGTAAGAGTGTTAGACTGACCTTATTAGAAACTCATGTCACCAATTTAAAGTTTTAACTTTCCCTACTTCCTAACTGTTAACTTTAGGAATGAACAATACACATAACTAGGTCTAGTTAATATGAGGTATAAAAATGCTGAACCGTGCACAGTATGCAGATTTTTCTTATCCCTGATAAAAATGGATGGATTTATGTCTGTGGAATAGAGCCTGGTAAATAGTAGAAATTGGATTAATATACCAGATGAGAGTGATTTAGTGACCTAAAATTACAAAAATGTGTATTTCCTATGGAAGCTTCTCCCTGAAATGAAAAACTTGTATGTTTGTTACTTTTAACATAGGCCTGAAATTCTAACCAAGCGGATGACCAATGGGAAGGTTGTGTACCGTGGGACAAATGCTCTGCGTGCCAAAATCGACCTTATTGAAAGGTACAAAAATTAAAAGGTGTTCAAAGATAATCTCTCTAAGCCTTTGAAACTTTTCATAAGGAAATCAATCAAAAAATATTTACTGAGTATCTACTATATGCCAGACACTTTAAAAAGTTGTAAGAAATGGAGGTGAGGATGGAGTGAAGTCCAGGGGCGGAGGACATCCTGAGCAAAGACCAGAAATGAGAGGTGCGGAGGCACGTATGAGGAACAAGTAAGAAAACCAGTTTGGATAGATCATAGGAAGGCCAGTAATGTTTATTAAGGCCAGTGAGATTTATAAAAGGGTTTATATGATACACAAAGGAATTTCTATTGACTTTATCTAAAGGTAGTAGAGCTGCTATTAAATAAGAAAGTAACATAGCTACACTTGTTCTTTAGGAAAGTAACTTTGGCGATAGTAATGGATTAGAGAAAGGGAATCCGTCAGGCAGGGAGACCAGTCAGGCTATTGCTCTAGTCTAGACCAAATAAGAAATTATCAGAGCTTGAAACTAGGGTGGCATCATGTGGCTGGAGAGAAGTTGAATTTGAGAGATATTGTGAAGGTAGAATTGAAAAGATTTGGCAACTAGCTGGATATGGGAGGTTAAAAAAAAGAGCAGTTAAAGGTGATTCCAAGGTTAAAAATCTGAGTGACTGGAGGACAAAAATGGGGAAGTTTAGAAGAGGAGTGAAGATGAGCTTGTTGAACTTGACATGTCTACAATAGGTTCAGCTCCAGATGGTCAGTAGATAATTGGTGATGTGGGACAGAAACTCAAGGAAGAAACGGGGGCTGGGTAGGTAAACTCTAGGATTCATTTACGTAGAGGTGATAATTAAATCCATGGTAGCTGATAAGGTCACAGGGAGCCTGTACAGGAACAGAAGAGACCAGGTCCCATGAGAGAGTCTTCTAAAACCCCCATATTTAGAGGACAGGCTACGCAGGATGATCCAGCAGAGGGGGCTTGAGTGGAGTCGTTACATAGGCAGGAGAACCAAGAGAGATCAGTGTCTTGAAAACCCAGGGAGGAGAGAGGCTTGCAGAAGGGCAGGACTGTCCAGAGTATCAGATGCAGCTGAAAGGTCCAGAGGGATGAGGACTGAGAGAAGACCATTTGATTTGGTAATCTTGGCGAGAGCAGTTTCAGTTGAGTGGTGGGGGCTGAGAAATGAGAGGGAGGTAGTAGACATCTTTTTCTAAGCCTTTGGCTGTCCAAGGCAGGAAAGACATAGGGTGATTGTGCTGGGGAACGGTACAAGAAGAGGGAAGTGTATTAAGCACTATCAGAGAAGGCTTGCTAGAAGCCGTGGTTGTTGAATAGTACAAAACTGGAGAGAATCCCAGAGCAGAGAAAGCTTTGTGTAAAAACTTCAGTGAGGTGAATAGTTGGGAATGTGGTTTGGAAAGCCAGTTAACAGAAACACTACCCTGCATATGAAGTGGGATAAGTACAGTTAGGCAAAGAGGAGCAAATGGGTAGAGATTATTTATTAAACACAAGATTAAATGCATTGTTTCACTTAAGAGGCAGTTGGGGCCATTTTAGTTCATTGCTTCCCAATAAATCATACAAATACTCACGGAAAGGTGCTCTATTAGAAAGTAGCAGTTAAGGAAAGCCATGAAATACAGCATGAACTTGGGGAAATTCCACACCTGTAGAACAGCACAGATGAAGTGCATTCCAGTGTCCTTGCATTTGATCCGAGCTCTGTGGTGTCTTCATTTACATTATCGGTCATTGTGTCTGTTGGTTAAGTTCTGCTTTCTTCTTCTAGTCATACTAGTCCATGTTTTGCTGATCCCATTATATTCTTCTGCCACCGTTTGTTCAAACATCTAGCCAGTGTGTGCCTAAATTTAGTTTTAAGCTTTTTGCTCCTACCAAAAAAGTGCTGCTATGTATATTTTTATATGCACAAGGGGTTTCTTTTATTTATATCTCTGGGTTAAAAGTCCAGTAGTTGGTTTGCTGGGTCAGAGAGTATGACTGTCCCATTTGCTTTTCACACATAATTACAAATTGTTTTCTGGAATTGTTAGACCGATTCCCAGTTCCTCCCACAGTACTGATCTCCCTGTCTCCTCACACGCTGTGACTCGGCATTGACTATTTCCATCTTTTATCGTCTTTGTCAGCTTGACGGGTGTGAGATGATGCTTCAGAACTGTTGCATTTGCATTTCTCCTATTATTTAGTCACTTGGAACACAGTTTTTGCTCAGATGTTGATAATTTACATATCTTTTTTTAACTGTGTCCTTTGACCACTTATCTATGGGGAAATAGATCTTGGTCTTATGCATTTCTGTCAGTTCCCTAGAGAATCTGAGTGTCAGATATTGGATGTGATGATTTTTTTTTGTCCAATCTATGACTTCTCTTATTCTAGAATCGACTTGGATTTTGTTTATGCAAAAACTGTTAAATTGTAAATAATGGAAATTGACAACTTTATTTTGTCCTTTGTAATTTCCTCATTCTTGTCTGGTTATGAATTTTCTTCCTAACCACAGTTGTGAAAATACCTTTCATTCTTCACTAGTTTTTTTAATAATGTGAATTCTTGGATTTAGTCTCATATCCATTAGGAGTTAATTTTGGTTGTTGTATGCAATGTTGTTCTTAGGTTGTTTTTTTTTATGGATTTTTTGACTCCTGCGGCATTTTGGCCAAGCCTAAAAAGACCTTTTTATATATAAAACAAAATACATAAATGCAAAGAAAATCGATTATTTTGAAATACAGTTATCAAAAAAAATTTTTTTAAACATTTATGGACCCCAATTTAGGAATCCCATGCTCTAAATCAGTAGGCAGACTTATTTCCTAGTTTTCCCATAAATTACTGAATCTTTCCTCCAATAGTTTGTGCTCTTGGATTTCTTAAATGTTAAGCTACTATATTCCTTCACTCTTGTTTACCTAGTCCATTCCATTCATCTCTCTTTTTTTTTTAAACCATTGGTAGTCCTGCTGTATTCTTTTTTCTGCATTTGTTATTTGGTCAATAAGTGACTTGGCATACAACAGTTTTGATTAACATATAATTTTGATTTCCAATCAGGTTGTATCAGACAAATGTACAAGAAGCTAATGAAGTTAATTGGGAACACCTTGCTGGTGCCATTGGGTAAGAATATTTATTTGATGTTAGGCTAATCAGAAGTAATATTGACGTAATATAAATGTTTCAGTCTAAAGAGGTGACCTGTAAATTTTTAGAACAACATGAAACTAACATTTAAGATTTTTAGAGAAGTATTAGTAATTTCACTTCATCTGAAAAGGAAATTTTATATACTATAATACCTAGCCAGTAAGAGATGAGTGAGTTTTCATTTTGCTTGTCTCTATGACAACAAACATTTTTAACTTTTCCTTTGTACTCCTGACCACAATATTGACTAAACCATGCTGTTGTCAGACCTGTAAGGCCTTGCATTTTTCTTTTCAAATGAAGGATCTGCTCTCTCTCCCTATCCCTTTAACCCTTGCTACAAATGTGTACTAAAACAAAACAAATTGGCCATGTTAGGTGGGCTTTCAGAGAGCCAGTTGTTAAACACTTAACTCAAACCTGTCTAAAAAGTTAATTTTCCTCTTTACTCATTTGACACTCAAGCATACACTCCCCCTTCTTGTTAGACTTGTCTCCCCAACCTAATTATAAGATTGTAATTTCTCCATTTTATATTTCTTTTTTTTTTTTTGGAGGGGAGAGGGCAGGACAATTGGGGTTAAGTGACTTGCCCAAGGTCACACAGCTAGTAATGTTAAGTGTCTGAGGCTGGATTTGAACTCAGGTTCTCCTGACTCCAGGGTCAGTGCTCTATTCACTGTGCCACCTAGGTGCCCCTCCATTTGATATTTGTAAAATACTTTTGTGTCCCCTGTAATTCTTAGCAAAGTATGGTCCACATGACAACCAATAAATACTTATTGATTTATATAAAATAACACAAACCAAACTGGACAAGGAAAACCAGGTGCATCGAGGACTGATCTTGTAGGCAGAGAAGGCTTCTAAAGGAAGTCCTTGTTGGATGGGGCTTTAAAAAAAGGAAAACCTCCAGCGCGTCTTCCTAGAACTTGGCAGCTTCCTGGAAGAGTGACAAGCTTTAGCTTGGTCAGCCACTCACCGTTGCCTGGTCTCCCATCTCCCAGCTCTTTTCACTGTTCCTGCAGCAGCCATCCTTAGTGACCATGGCTGAGCCTATCCATACCTTTAGCTTAGGGAAAAGAAGGGAACAAGCCTTTAGTGAGTGCTTGGAGATATATGCCAGGTACTGTGCTAAAGCCCCTTTACAGTTATCTCATTTGATCCTCACAACGACCCTGGGAGGAACATACTGGTATCACCCTCATTTTACAGTTAAGTAATTGAGGCAGACAAAGGTTAAGTGACTTCCCAAGGTCACGAAGCTGGAAAGTATCTGAGGCAGGATTTGAACATAAGTCTTAACTCTAGACCGGCACCCCCTAATTGTCTCTGGCCAGCTTTGGAGCACCACTCACTGCTGCATATACTAGCCTTCTCTGCCATTGCTGCCACTACCTGTAGATGAGACTGCTGTAAGGGTCTGTGGACTGAACAGGCATTTAAATTCTCACCTAGGTTGGAAGTTTAGGGGCTGCTCACAAACCCAGTTCTGCTCTGAACAGCATGGAAACTTTGACCTCCATTTCCTTCCTGAGCTGGTTCTTCCCTCCTTAGGCCATTTGAGGTCTTCCTCCACCACTGAGCTCACTATATGAATACTCAAATTAGTGCAGACCCTCGATCACCTTAGCTTACACCTTAGCTCACATCGGTAGAGCTCCAGAGATCTGCCAGCCTCAGTCTCCCCAGCAGCTGGGATTATAGGTATACACCACCCCATCTGGTCACAGCTGCTTCTTCATGTGGGGTCTCTCTGACCTCTCCAGCTTGTCCACAAGCAAAAGTGTGGCAGACCTTTCTCTCTGTTTTTTTTTTTTAAAGCAGAGATATTTCATTTTTTAGAATACAAATTTGAGTTGAGAGACAACATGATTGCCAGTAGCAGTATATAGGGATAGGAGGGGGAAAACATTATCTATTCCATTATGTATCTGCGTATTTATTATTCACAGTTAAAATATTTACTAAATTCTTGTTTTATTGTTTCGATATGTACATAAACTTAACATTGTTAAATACACACAGGCACTTAAAATATTTGTTTATTTTATGGGAACTGTTTCTCTTTGGAACAGCAACCCTGAGGATCTTCCCCTCACAGCTTGATTTTTTTCTAATTAAAGGGGCTGTCCCTTCACTCCTTTTTTTTTTTTTTAAGCGGAAAGGCAAGGCAATTAGGGGTTGTGACTTGCCCAAGGTCACACAGCTAGTAAGTGTTAAGTGTCTGAGGCTGGATTTGAACTCAAGTCCTCCTGACTCTAGGGCAGTTGCTGTATTCACTGCACTACCTAGCTGCCCCCTCACTCACTTTTTAAAGAGGCCTATTCACTGAATGTGCATTACCTCACTCTTGAGTGAGTACCTGAAAAGGCCTTACCCCAAAAGGGCCAGGGTCTCCCATTGGATCCTGAGTTACGGAGGAGAAAGTGAGGCTGGTGACCTTGCACAGCCCTTCCTCACTCAAAGCAGAGTCAACTACAAGTCATGTCATCATTTCCCTAATGCCATGGTCCTTTTGGAAAACTGAGGACAAAGACAACAATAGCAACAAGCTAGATGGCATAAATATTCACCAAATGCCCATTATTAACCCTTTCAACTACAGATGATTCTCTTCTTAAAGACATCACAATACCTGTTTCATATTTGGCATTAGAATCAAAGTTTTAGAGTTGGAAGAGATGTCAGCAGCCACCCAGTCTGACCCTAAAGGCAGCCACTCACTCTTAAGAGCTGGGAATTTTGTCCTGCCATCAGTTTTAACTTGATCTCTTTGTAACTTCTACTCATTGCTCCTAGTTCTGCTCTTTGGCCAGACAGAATAAGTTTATTCCCTCTTCCACAGGAGAAGCCTTAAATTGCTTGAGGATAGCTATTGCATTCACCCTTAGTCTTTTCTGATCTACAGATCCCTCCCTCATCTAATTCTCAGATGACATGTCTGCATTCCTCTCCTCCAGATTTTTTCTACCTTGCAACCATTAAATACAACCATTCTGCCACCTGGGGCCTAGAACATGTTGCAGGAGAAATCTGAGGGGCAAATATTTTAAGTTTCTAAGCAAATAAATTTATTAGCAAGGCTACCAGTTTCCTCAGTAAGTACAAAGACACCTATGGAGCACTAACAGCATCTTTATAGCCATTAATGTGGAACAAAGCAAGCTTACCTAATCTTAGGCAACGTAGGTATTCCTGTATTCTGATTGGATAGTGGGCTGATACATTCCTACATTTCTGGCCCCCACCCCTAGATTACTTCTGCCATATACCTCCTCCATTCCTATTGTCATGCTTCTGGTAGGAAATCATAGAACTGAGCTACTTGGCTCTCTCTACTGCAGTTTGTTACCTAAACTCAGCTAGGATCTCACTTCAGTAAAACAGTCCTTTTATTCCTCTCTAATTGATTTTCTGTCCCACTCTTCACAGAGACTTTTCACATCTTTTCTTTCCTCAAGCCTTCTACACCATCACCTTCCCCATCCCTGTCACTTGAGAACCTTTCTGCTTCACCAGATTCTCTATTCTGACCCAGTTTATCCCCAGAGCTTCTGTCTTGTATCTGAACATTTCAGCCCTTCCCCCACAACTTCAGCCATCTTCCAAACTTCCTCATTTCTTTTGAAGGCACTACCATTCTTCCATTCTACCAAATTCTTATCTGTGGCCATTATGAGATAGCTAGTGACACAGTAAATGGAATTTGGGCCTGGAGTCACAAAGACCTGACTTCAAATCCAGCCTCAGACAGTTACTAGCTCTGTGAACCTGGGCAAGTTACTTAATCTCTGTTTGCCTCAGTTTTCTCATCTGTAATATGGCCATAATAGCACCTATTCCCAGGGTTATTGTGAGGATCAAATAAGATAATACTTAGCACAATGTACACAATGCACAGGTACTTAGCACAATGCCTGGCACATAATAAGCGATTAATAAATGCATGCCATTCTCTCCCTCCCTCCCATCCATGATTTTTCCTCACCCAATATATCCAGTTAGTTACCAGATCTCACCATTTCTGCTTCAACATGTTCTGTCTGATCCCTTATGTCTGTTCTTAGCCACCACTCTCATTACCTCTCAATTAGATGTTGTGTAATGGCCTCCTAATTTGTGTCCCAGCCTCAAATTTGTCCCCATTCCATTTCATCCTCCACACTGCTACCAGTGGTCTTCCTTAACTGTAGCTCTGATCATATCTCTCTGCTACTCAGTAACTCCAGGGGTACCTTTTTGCCTCTAGGATAAAGACTTTGGCCCCAGGCTTTCTTTCCAACCTCTTTACTCCCCTTCCTATAGCCTACAGTACAAGCCAAAACATCCTTCTCACTAATCCTCACAATACTCCATCTCCCATCTCCATACTTCTGTCCTAGCTGTTCCCCTCATCAGAACTGTGCTTCCTCTTCACATCTGCTTCTTAAAATCTCTGATTTCAAGTTCAAGTAGTGCCTTCTACAGGAAGCCTTTAATAGATGGGTGTCTGGCTTGATAGATTTAAGCTCCTTGTGGGCAAGGACTCTTTCATTTTTCTTTGTATCCCCAGTTCCTAGAACAATTACTGGCACATACTAGGTACTTAATAATGCTTGTATGATTGGTTGGTTACAATTGAGAAAACTGTTAAAGGAACTTAAAATCTTGAAAAGTAGTTGTTTACAAATATGGCAAACTGAACCTTGCTGTATATTGTAAAGATTATTAGATATGTACTACTGTTGTTTTATTCCTGGCTCTGGCAACTTCCTTAGCTGCGTGACCTTTGGCAAGTCATGGCACTCAGCTCTAGAAGAGCAATAAAAGTCATTTAGTTCAATAACCCCATTTTATAGAAAAGGAAATTGAGGTCTAGACAGGGAAGGGATTTCCCCAAGTCTGTAGAAGTGCTTCCCTGAGCCACTTTTCCTTATCTTTAAATTGAGTTAATTGGATTAGATCACCTCCTGGGTCCTATTTCAGCTTTAACCTTTTGGGAAAGAAAAAAAAATGAAATTCTGTCCCCCTGACTAGTCTAGATTACTTTCTTAAAATCAGGTCCATGCTCTATTTAGCGCTTTTATTTATAAGCAAACGAATAATGGATTCTGGTCTATTTTCTTTTTAAAAATTGGTTCCTGGCCAATGTAATTAGATATTAGTAGTAATAATTGTATGGGCAGCTACCTGGCACAGTGGACTGGACTTGGAATCAAGAAGACTGGTCATGAGTTCAAATATGGCCTCAGACACTTACTAGCTGTGAGACCCTGGGCAAGTTTGCCTCGGTTCCTCATGGCCGAGCACTCTGGTATCTTTGCCAAAGAAAACCCCAGATGGAGTCACAAAGAATCAGACTTGATTAAACAACAACAGTAATAATGATACCAATCATATAATTTTCATAATATTGAATTTGTGAGTTGGTGAATGCTGAATGTAGAGATATTCTTTCTTGCTTGCTTATTTTTTTTTTTAGAGATGTTCCTCCATCCTACGTTCAATCTAAGTTTTACAAACTGAAAGCTACCTGTGTCCCTCTTTGGCAGAAGAAGACTTTCCCAGGTCAGTAGTCTTAATTTCGCAATGTTATTTCACTTTGTTGCCAGGGGTGTTTGGGTTAGATCAATGATTCTCAGCTTTTGAAGCTGTAAACCCAGACTACAAATTCACATCAAGCATTACCACTGTGTTCTACATTTGACCCCCAAAAAATGTGCAACATGAATAATGGGTTTTATATGATCAATCATTTGTTTACGCTAATAGGAAAAAACAGAAATTCTTGTTAAAGTATTGCCAAGTTAATAGTTTTTTGTCATGCTTTTTTCTCATCAGATACTAATATAAATATTATCTGTCTTGGGGGGGGAGGGTCTGTGAAGTTTTTGATGGTAAAAAAAGATCCTTTTCATTCAAAAGAGATTGAAGACCACTTGTTTTGATGACATTGTATCATAGAGTATGTAACAAAGCAATTTAAATTATACCTAAACATCTAGTATACTACAATATATCAGTGGATCTGTGAACTAGGTGATTCAGGTCAGGATTAAGGAGTAGTTGGTTCTTTTTTTGAGAGGGAAGGTAGGACAATTGGGATTAAGTGACTTGCCCAAGGTCTCGGGGCGGGGGGGGGGGGGGGGGG
>CM053581.1:223614581-223632128 GCA_028627135.1 Pseudochirops cupreus
ATTATTATTATTATTATTAACTACATCCAACTGGAACTTGAGATACACAGGCACTGTGGTTGGGAGATCCATCCTGCCCTACTGAAAAGTCAGAGGGGTGAGGGGGGAAGACATAGGAGAGAATAGACGGGGGATACACTGGGATGGCTGTTTTGGGGTGGTGGGTAGGGGAAAGATGGGGAGAAAATATGTAACTCAAAATCTTGTGGAAATGAATGATGCAAACTAAAATAAAATTTAAAAAAATAAAAAGGGCCCAAAAGAGGGCTAAAGAGGGAATCCTCACTCTTAAAAGACTAACTAGCAAGGGAGGAGGTTCCCACACAAGAATCTATTACCCTGTCCCATACCCCACAGTAACCACCATTTTCAGTTCAAACTTGGGCATTGAGGACCAGTCAGAAAGGAAGGTTCTTGTCACCAAAGTCTTTGGCACTGTCAAATGGCTCAGCATCAGAATCTGAGATTATTTTATCATTGGAAACAACCTTAAAGAAGAGGCATTACCATCTACTTTGTCACTGTGACTTAAGGAACATGGAACTTTTCCAACTGACTTGTAGCTGAAACCTTTCATATGTATTGTCTTCTGTCTTAGAATGTGAGCTACTTGAGATTAAGAACTAACTTTCCTAGGTGTATCCCTGGCACTGAGCAGAGTACTTTGTACACAGTAAGTGTTTAATAAAGGTTTCATTTATTTAATCAAAAAAAAAAAGAGAAATACATAGCTCCTTTGTTCTAAGTAGCCAGCTGCACCCAAAAACCTTGAACAACATTATCAAAGAGAGAACTCCCTCCCAAGATGGGACCTCCTGAATCCCTAATCAGTCTAGCTTCCAAACTTGGCACCTCCTGAAACAATCAAGCCTATCCTCCCAACAACCATTTTGGACCTATGTCATTCGTCCTTGACCAAAAGTTACCTAGTGATGTGTCAAGGCAAAAACCACACCTCCCCTTGGTCCCCCTAAGAGGGATTTCCCAGTGAATTATGGGCAATACACCTGTGCAGTTGATATAAAAAGTGCATGTTCCTTTAAGCACTGATCACTCCTAAACTCCTCCCTAACTCCACCCTAGCCCACCTAGTTAGCATAATTAACCTATGACTGACAGTTTTACAGCTTTAAAAACTGCATCTCTAGCCCCTGCACTTAGCAGGCTATCCTTAACCTTCTCCTGCCTACTGCAAAGCATAACATAGAACTTTGTAACTCTGCCTTAGATCCCTGTAAGCTTACAGGTCTCCTTACCCCCCCTCTCCTGCTTGCTTCAAAGTCAGTGTAACAATAAACTTTTGTAAGTCTGCCAAAAGACAGCTGAATCCAGTAATTCGTTTCAGACAACGAACCCTCAAAGGATTTCAATAGAAATCCACCCCCCTTTCTATACCTCTTCACTCACAGCCAAGGATGTTCACTGCTTGAGGGTGGTCAGTATTTATACAGATTGAGAGTACACTAAAAATAGAATGAGCCAGTACAATTTCATGACTGGTTAACACAAGAAGTAGGGAAAACTCTTATCACTGGTTTTGGGGCATGCACATTAATTGTAATCACTTTGTCAGTAGGCTTTTAAGTTATTAATTCCAGGTTATTAACTGAAGGTTTTTCTCAGTAAAGGCATTTCACCTGCCACCTCAGCAGAGATTTTCACAGGAAATCAAACATCTGGTGTTTAGGTCAGTAGTATCCTAAGAAATAAGGAAGTGGTAGGCAAAAGGTAATGTCACAAGGAAGCAGTGACAATGATTTGTAGGGATTAGGGGTCTTGATGCTACAATAACAATCTGTAATTAATGTAATTCTCTATAACAGAGTCATAGGATTTTATCTTAGAATCTACAATGATACCACTAATATATAATGATAATATCACTAGCACATAAGAGGGTATTTGGTCCTAACATATGTAACTCTTAATCTAACAATATACCTAGTGAATTGTGGGAATATTTGTAAGAACAGATGCAGAACTGAGAATGTATATGCAATGACCACAATGTAAATGAAAAATCACTAAAAGGAAGTTGAACTTCGAGTAATGGAAAAACTAGTATTGGTTCAGAAGATATTGAAACATCACTCTAGCCCAGAGCTGAAGTCAAGAAGACTGGAGTTTAAATCTGGCCTCAGACACTAGTGCCATGCCACTTACCAGGGCAAATCACTTAACACCTGTGTGCCTTGGTTTCATCTGTAAAACGGGGATAACAGCACCTACTTGGCAATGTTGTTGTGAGAATCAAATAATATTTGTAAAAAGCTTATCCCAGTGCCTAGCACATAGTAGGCACTATATAAATGCTTTTTCCCTCCTTTTCCCCTACCCCCTTCATAATGGAGAGGTACAGAAGTACTAGGATATAATATTATTTGCATTGTCAGATATTATTTTCGTTAGTCAGTGTGTGGGATGAAAAACCCCATTCAAAATTTAATCGAGAATACAGAGATTTCTCAGGATAAAAACAGGAAGTTTTTATTCTCTCGCCCTGGGAAAAGAGGGTGGTCTTCTCCATGATGGATCAGGGAGAGGAGGCGCACAATATGGGGCCAACAGAGTTTTTAAACCCTGATACAGCAGGGTCATATTCCCCCCATTGTCCCTCACACCCATTGGTTGGGGAGGGTGAGCTCGGGCTGTCCCTGACTCCCATTGGCTGGGAGGTGGGGCCCACAGAGGTGGGAAAGTAGACAAAAGAGTGAAGCTAGGTGGAGGTCAAAAGACTCCTAAAAGGGCTTGCTGCTGATTGACAGAAGAAATGAAGGGGGAAGGGAGAAGTTGACAAATTCTAAGGCACATTCTGAGAAGTTTTCAAGTTTTCACTCCCCAGACAGTCAGTAAGCACTTACTAAGCCCCTACTATATGCCAAACACTGGGAGAGGGGAGAAAAACTAAAGACAATCCCTGCCCTCAAGGAGCTCACAATCTAATTGTTTTTCTTTGTGACAAAGATGGGGTTCAATAGGAGTTGAAGAAATGGTTGTGATGTAAAGACAAAAGGCATAAAACCAAAGTTGGCCCTTTGCTTCAGGAAGAAGTTTGTAGAGCAAGCCAGATGAAAACCATAATCACTAACAAGCATTTGGCCTCATTCTCAACATAGAAAAAATAAAGTGGATGAAGACTATCTATTGTCCAGACTATGATGTACAGTTGTATGGACAAGCCCTAGATTTAGTTCAATACGTTTTTCATATTTTAAAAGCTGTACAATGGACAAGGCCTAGAATTAAATGGACAAATTTCATACACCAACACGGCACGCACGCACATACACACACACACACACACACACTCACACACACACACACACACATTTACCCTCATAACAATTAAGTAACCATGGCAAAAAAAGAAAATGAGGCTAGTCTGTCTGACATGACCTCTTTCTAATGAAACCATAGGGACTTTTTATAATTACTGCTTCCTTTTCTAGATGTTCACTAACCATCTTTTAATGATTTATTCTAGAATTCCCCCATAAAGAGGTTAATTTCATTGGTCTATAGTTTGCAGACTTAATTTTCTTTGCTTTTTGGGAAATAAGGACACTTACTGTTCTCCAATCTTATGGTGCCTTTCCCATTTTCCATAATCATTTAAGCTATTCACAATCTGGCTCCAGCCTACCTTTCCAGACTTATTAGACTTATTATTCCAGACACTTGTAACAAACAAGTGTCTTACCAAGAACTCCATGTGGCCATTAATGAATTTAGGAAGAACTTTTATTTAATGTTCTTGCAGCAAGAACGGGTGACTATTAGTGCCTACTTATTAAGTAGGCATGCCCTTGCAGTGTAAAAACACAATCTTTTATTTTCCTATCCAGAACTCAAATCCCTCCCCTGGTTCCCCATTGGTTGTGTAAGAAGGGATATTATGGTATCTTGTTTTGCTCCCACAAAAGTTATTGGGAGATAATCAATTGCTGTGAGGAAGCTTGCTTATCTTATTTTACTAAGATAAGTCCATCCTGGCTCCAGGTGGACTAGAAAGGTTCCTGTGGAAGACACAGGAAGGGACATTCTCTGGGTTTACTCAGAGAACAAAGAAAGGAATGTCTGCTCTATATGCAGAAGCAACATCCTCAACTATATTTTCTATGTCCAATTTATTTCTTGCACTAGCCATAAGTAACCAATAAGTGAGAGACTTTCTGACACGTATGACTCCTTAAGTTTGACAAATCACGTATCACGTGATTTCTGGGGAAACAAAAGTTTAATCAGTCCTTACACTACCACTCCCCTTCATACATCCTGTGTTTCATCCAAACAGGCCTCTTATCTCCGTTCTCTCTGCCTTTGTACTACTATCTTTCATGCCTGGAATATACTCCCTTGGCTCCTCACCTCTTAGAAAAATCACATCAAATTCCAAGAAAAGGGAGGAAGGGAGCTACTGAACTACACATATGAACCTCTGCATATTGACTTAGTTTTAAAAATGTAACACTGCCTATGTTTTATTGCATATTTATTTTATTAAATATTTTTCAGTTACATCGTATTCCAGTTTGGGCAGCAATTGGAAGAAACCCTAGCTTCCTCGAAGTTCACTTCAAGTTCCTTTCCTGATGCCCTAGCTGTTAATGTTTCTCCCACCAAATTTTTTTAAATTCATTTTGTATTTATAAATGTACTTCCTCCCCTCCCCCCATTCTAGAATTCAAGCTGTCTAGAATGTCTAGAGTCTCCATTGAGATAAGGAGCTGTTTCGTTTTCTGCCTTTGTATTGCCAATGCTTCCAAAGTGCCTGGAACACGGTACGAGTTAATAAATGCTTATCAGTTGAACACCTGACACATAGAAGTAATCGAATATATGCTCAAAATAGGAGAAAAGCAGTAAAAGCAAAACAAAAAACAAAACCCAAAAACATAATAACACAAAAAAGTGATGACAAATGATTACACTTGTAACCTTGAGCTTGCTACAGGTTGTTAAAAGAAACAAAAAGCTAGTGTAATGACTTTAAAGCATTGATGCATTTCATTTAGACACAGTAGATACTACCCAACAAATACCCAAATACACCCCACAACAAAAAGGACAATTTGGCAAAAATGTTGATTGAGTGATTATGGCTGACCTATAGGACGAGTCGTATCCCACTTTCAAGGTTTCCTGCTTATTAGAAGAAAGGAAATCTAGGTAAGACTGTCCAACCTCAGAATTTAGTTACTGCCTTGATTCTTTGAAGTCTTCCAAATAAAATTGTTTAGCCCTTTGTTGTTGCTGTTCATCCTTCATTTTTCAAACAGGACCAACGACTTAACAGGGTGATATCTCAACTTGTGGGCTAATTAGACCTAAGTGAGGCAGAGTTGCACAAAGTCTTCAGCCTCACTCTTCCGGAATCATCAAAGCCTAGCGGCAAGACAAAATTCAAGATGATTGGCAATGGCCCAGGACGCAGTCTTACAGTCTTCCATGTCTGGCCAAGATCTAAGCCCTCCACAGCGCCTTCTTCAGCTGTCTTCATTGCACATGTTCTCATCTGGCCATTCCACTAGGGGAAGTCTTCACTTGCTTGGGATATACAACATTCACTGAAGATTTTTAGAGATATGTTTCTGAATTTACTTCAGAAGCTATAGCACGTAAAACTGGCTTGGCAGATGGACTAAACCAGGATGTGGGTGACTGACAGGCCTCAAATCTCTTTAGACCTTACACAACAGAAAAAGGAAGGATGTGTACGTTAACTTTGATAGTCTGGTGCCAAGCATTGTCCGTTGTATCCGACCTGTTTCTTTGTCCCATAATATTGTCTAGGTTGTTGAAGCTAGGTGGCACAGTGGATAGAGTACTAGGCTTAAAATGAGGAACACTCATGAGTTCAAATTTGTCCTCAGGCACTTGACTAGCAGTATGACCCTGGGCAAGTCACTTAACCCTGTTTGCCTCAGTTCTTCATCTGTAATAAGAGCTAGAGAAGGAAATGGCAAACCACTCTAGTATCTCTGCCAAGAAAACCCCAAATGGGATCACAAAGAATCAGGCATGACTGAACAATAACAATATTGTCTTTTTTTCACATTGTTACCCTTGGTTTATATTATTTTAGTTCTGTCTTCACTCTGCAGCACTTCACACAAATCTTTCCATTTTTCCCACAATCCCTCAAATTTATCATTAGCAAAGTAATATTCCATCACATCCACACATTACAGATCATTCAACCATTTCTCAATCCCTGGGACTGTATTTTGCTTCCAGATTTTTGTTTTCACAAATAGTACTGTCATAGATTTTTATATGTGGGTATTTTCTGGTTAATAACCTTCTTGGATAATGTAATATTACTAGCTCATGTTTATAGTGCTTTGAGGTTTGCAAAACATTATACAAATATCTCATTTTATCCTAACAAACTTGAGAGGGAGGTGTTATTATGGTCCCCATTTTACAGATGGAAGAACTAAGGAAGAAATAAATTAAGTGATTTGCCCAGGGTCACATAGCTGCTTAATATTAGAGTCAAGATGTATGAATAATTTATTAATTTCTGTGGTTTAAATTTTTTTCCAGAATAAATATTTCAGTCTTGCCTCCATTCACCCACCCACCTTCCCAACAAAGAGTCCCTCTTCCCCATCCCCCCACCTTTGTTAGAATGGAGCCTGGCTTGAAGAAATACTTTCTCCTTCTTTAGCGTTTTTATCCCTCAATCCCCTAGCTTATCTCTTCTTATTCCTCTAGGTAAACTACTTTCTGGTGAGACTTAGGAGGCCCCAAGAGTTTTCTTTTCCCCTTGTAGCAAAGAAGCATCCTAGAGTTTTCAAAGTTATCTGAATTTATTACAATTCTTAGATTTTTTTTAATGGTATATAAACTATTGTATTAAGTAGTAGTTTCTTAGTTGTTTAATGTCTTTATTTACATCACTGTATTCTGAGTGAACATTGTTCTTTTGGTTTCATGTAGTTATATTCCTTTGAATGTTTTTAAATTTATATTCTTTTGAATTCTCTCTGCTAGTCATTCCTTATAGCATAACAATATTCATTGTTCATTTCTCACTAGACTGAACTAATTGGAGCGTTCTCTAACTGACTACTGACCTCATCATCCTGTTAGATCTCATCAGCCTTGGTATTCTACCCCCATTATTACCCTCTGCCTCTCTGATTGGAGAGGAGTTGGAGGCGGGGAGGCAGAGAAGGAATTCCAAAACTTCATTTAAGTAGAGAGAGGTAGGTTAGCTAAGGCTTCTCTCATTTCTCACTTGTCAAACTACTTTGGGACTTCTCTGATTTATTTTTTATTTTTCCAATACGATCCTGATCCAGGTACCTCTCCATCCTTCTCTGCTTTTCAGCTTCTTCTTGTGTTTTGTCTTCCTCTATTAGACTGTAAGGACATCTTGGTGGCAGAGTGGATTGAGTGCCAGGCCTGGAATCAGAAAGATCTGAGTTCAAATTTGGCTTCAGCCATTAGCTGGGTGATTCTGGGCAAGTCACTTAACCCTCATCTGCAAAATGAGCTGGGGAAGGATCTTTGACAAGAAAGTCCCAAATGGGGTCACAAAGAGTTGGATGTGATTGAATGACAACAGAATTAGGTTGGAAGGTCCTTGAAGGCAGGGACTGTCTCTTTTTATATTTGCCTCCCCTGTGCTCAACACAGTGCCTTGGCATGTTGTGGGCATTGATTGATTAACTTATATACCATGATTTATTCATACATTCAATCACTGAGTATACAGATTTATAATTGTTTCTGTTATTAATATATTATGTTACTGATGTTATTAATATGTTGTTATTATTAATATATTATATAACATATTATTATTAATATATTACTCCCTTCCACCTCTAATACCTAACATTTATTTAGCACTTTAAGGTTTGCAAAGCACTCTACAAGTATTATGTCATTATAGCTTCAGAACAAACCTGTGAAATAGGTGCTATTATTATCCCCATTTTACAGATGAGGAAACTGAGGCATAGCGAGGTTAAGTGACAGCTAGGGTGCTTGACACCTAGGGTGAAGTGACAGCTAGTTAGTATCTTGGGCAGGATTTGAACTCAGGTCTTCCTGACTCCACGTCCAGGGTTCTCCTAACTGCCTACAAATCTATGAAGTGTGATGGATGATTAATTGAACTCCTTATTTTATTCTACTCAGTATTAATCAATTTGATATGATTCCATGGAGGTAGTGATTACAAATTCTGTATATTAGTCCCAGGAGCTGTGAACTGCAGATTGTAAGTTCATTTGCTTAATTATAAGATGTTAACTAGAGGACCTCCATCCTTGTTTTTCCTCATTACAGTGACCAAGCCCAGCATGGCAGAGGTGACTCAATTGCATGGAAAATCCCTCTGTCCTTCATCATCCCTCTATCACCCAACATGAGAAGATGACCATGAGCACTTAGCCGATGAGTGACCCTGGTTGCCGTCCTGTGGCCTGCCTTTCTACTGGCCCATCAGCCCAATTAGATGTTTTGACATCTGTTTATCAGCCCAGCCCATGGGTCTGCTCATCAGCTTCGTAGGACCTCCTGAAAGGTCAAGATGGATCTGTCAACATCTGCTCATTAGCCCATTTGTCAACCAATAGGTTTCTGTATTTTGTATAGAGTCTCCTGGAGGGTCATGGACAAAGTCTATCAACCCAATGAGATTCTGCATTTTTAGTTTGCTTTGTTTGTATTGTCTGGGTATCAAGCACTATAAAACTAAGGCCCTAGAGGACGGAGGTATCTCAGATTGTGAGGAAGATTTGAGGTCCATTTCATTGGGGGAGGCATGGACCCTTTAATAAAGTGACATTGGCTCAGAGTTCTGTCTCAGTTTCTTTATTGTAGGTTGGACAATTCTGAACCCTACAGAAGGGCAAAGAAAGAGGCAGGAAAAGAATAAGCATTTATATAGTTCCTATACCTGCCAGGCACTGTGTTTACAAATACTATTTCATTTGATCCTTATAATAGCCATGGAAGATAGGTGCTATTATTATCCCAATTTTACAGTTGAGGAAACTGAGGCAAACAAAGGTTAAGTGAGTTGCCCAAGGTCACCCAGCTAGTGAGTGTCTGAAGTAGAATTTGAAACTAGACCCAGAGCTCTAACCACTGCCCAACCTAGCTGCCTTTGACTGTATGGTTCTATGACTATATATATATATATAGGTTCTATGACTATATATATAATTTACTTATATTTATTTATATATTAATTTATATATATATATATATATATATTTACAGATAGGATCTCATTGCTTGTCAATAACTTCCTTGGTAAATAAGTCATATACTAGAATTTTTGGCTCAGTTCTATTGCTGCCATTTACTTAAAATGAACAGATCACATAACTAGCTACAGCCTACATAATCAAACTGACAAAAAAATCTTAGCTTGGGGTGTTAATGGTTAGTTTGCAAATTCTAGCTGGTGTTTATTGATTAGTTTCATGGTTTACCTGATACAGATCTTCTCATCTGCCTTGTGTAAATCTGTTCTTCATGTAAATCATTAGCCTTCCCTTCTACCTTATATAAATTCTATTATGCCCATACTGCCCATGTAACTAAAACCCATATAAGGTTGAAACTGAACGTATATAAGACTGAAACTGCCACTCCTGGTTCATTGATTTTTATATACAGTGAGTCTATGCTAATTAGGTTAAATAGTAAATCAGGTTTTTTTTGTTTTTTTTTTACCATATCTCTGCATGTTGATGGTTATTGGCAGTAGTAACTATCAACAAATCCTTGGATAATTTTCTGTCACACAACATTCCTTTAACTTTTGTTGTATTGGTTTCCAACAGTAAAAATTCATAGATACTGCCCTTCCCCCAGCAGTGAATTAGCATGTATTAAATCTGTAGAGTAGTTCTGGTATAACCATGAACATGAATATCTTTCCAATTAGTTCTTGAATTTCTATTAAAAAATTGTAATTGTATTTATATAAATCCTTCATGTGTCATGGCTGGTTAATTTCATCTTAAATGGAATTTCTCTTTCTCCCTCCTGGGTTTTGTTGGTAATTTACAAAAAAGCTAATGATTTTCATGAATTTAATTTGTTTCCTGAAAATTTATTCAAGTTATTTGTATTTTCCATTTTTTCACTGACTCTCTAGGGTTCTTTAAAGTAAAACATTTTTTGCAAAGAGAATTTTTCCTTTTCTTGGTATATACTTATTTCTTCAAGATATTTTTCCTGTATTATTCCTATAACTTATGTTTCTAGCACCATGCCAAGTAATAGTAGAGATAGTTGGTTTGCTTTATGCAAGATCTTTTTCTGCAGAGGTTTCCAGTTTTCTCCATTACAAATCATGCTAGCTCTTGGTTTCAAATAAACAGTTTTACTCATATTATTTTTAATCCTACGGTTTTTCAAATAAATGAGTGTCATACTTTGTTGAAGGTTTTTGTGAATTTTTGTGAATTAATATTATCATGTCAATTTTAGGTGCCTACAATGTGCCAGGCACTGGGAATACAAAGATAAAAATTAAATACCTCGCCCTTAAGAAGCCTGCTTTCTATTCAGGAAGAAAATATGCACATATGTAAGTATTAAAAATAAATAGAGATAATTGTGGGGAGTGGAGGGAGGCAATAGCTGCTGGGGGATGTAGAATTTAGCTGAGTTTTCAAGGAAACTAGGGATACTAAAAGGTGGAATAACTAAAAGCAGTTAGGAAAAAGGTGGGAGCAGAAACGCAGACAAAAATTTTTAAAATGATGTCCTGAGGCAACTAAACTTTTGAAGAGGGAATTTGCATAGTTTTGGTGAGCCTAATACTAGTAAGAGCAAAGAAAAGTGAAAGTCTAACCTACCAGTAGGTTAAAAGTATTACAATATAAAAAGTTCTTCCCTGGCCTGAGCTTCTCCCATGTGATGTATAAAAAGTTTGAGGGACATAGTTTCTGGGTAATTAATAATTTTATTAATTATGCTAGCAGATAATTAATAAAAGGGGTCAGTGCTCTCTGCCACTCAGTGTCACTGACCTCTCATGGAACCCATTTAACAATTATATACCCTTGAAAAGTGTTCCTGAGGGTGGCAATCAACTCTGATTGGTTAACAATTAATGAGAATAAATATTATAATGAGTGATGAATCTGTTCTAATGAGGGACCAGAACGTAACTTTGATTATATCATGTATCCAGACCACCCCCCGCCTTAGGTAATCTATACAAAAGATCTCCCCTCCAATACAGAATGGTTAGGTCAACAACTCCACCTAGAGAAGATTGTCTAGGTGGGGTAAATTTTTGGGCAAGGACAAAGATTTCCCTAAAAGGAAAAAACTCTGACTCTCCCTAATATTTGGTTATTTAAGAATCATTTCTCTCACCCAGCTTCTTCCTTCTCCCGACCCTTATGAAATGTCAACAGCAACTCTCTCTTGCCTGGCCCTCCCTCATTCCTTTCTTCTATTTCTTCCCATGTACTTCTGCTTCTTCCTCCTCTTCTTTAAAGACAAATATTTGATTGTTTTTTTTTCCCTTGGGAGGGGGGAGGCAAGGCAAGGTGGGGGTTAAGTGACTTGCCCAAGGTCACACAGTGTGTCAAGTATCTGAGGCCCTATTTGAACTCAGGTTCTCCTGACCTAGCTGCTCCTAAAGTCAAATATTTGTTGTTCTTTAGTTGTTTCAATCCTGTCTGACTATTCAACCCCATTTAAGGTTTTCTTGGCAAAGACAGTGGACTGGTTGGCCATTTTCTTCTCCAAAAGACAAATATACTAGTAGGAAAAAAAAGGACCCCAAAGAGGTCAATGACAAAATGAAAGAGTCCGTATGTATAAAGATATTCTTAGCAACATTTTTGTTGTAACAAAGAACTGGAAATAAAGTGGGTGCCCATCAATTTGGTAATGACTGAACACATTATGGTATATAAATGGAAATTACACAGAACTCCTGAAACCGGGCAAGACCCATGTGTTCTTAGGCCAAGTGAGGTAAGCAGACAGAACAATGCCCACAATGATGTTCAGAATACTGATGTTTGCAGTGACCAATCATGACTTCAGAAAACTGATCATGAAACTAAGTCTTCCTCCCACCTCTTGGCAGAGGTGATGGATAAGAGACATTGTCAGACAGCCAGTCTTATTCTGCCTGTTTTCAACGTACATAGCTGTTTGCATAGTCTCTTCTATTAGACTGTGAGCTTCTTGAAAACAGGGACTCTTTTGCCTTACTTTGTATCCTTAGCAATGATCAAAGCGCCTGACACATAGTAATAGCCTATAATATATAGGGAATATATAACAAAATATATACGATAAATGCATATTGATTTTTTTTTGCTTTTTGGAGGGCAATTGGGGTTAAGTGACTTGCCCAAAGTCATACAGCTAGTAAGTGTTAAGGGTCTGAGGCCAAATTTGAACTCAGGTCCTCCTGACTTCAGGACAGGTGTTCTATTCACTTAGCTACTTAGTGGCCCCTAAATGCATATTGATTGATAGATTAACTTGATTATACTTATTTTCAGGGGCAAGGTTTCAATGAAGATGAATATCTAACATTTACTGGTCTCAATTTAATCAGTATTTACTTAGTTCTTTGTAACTTAATGACAGTGATAATGTTAATGAGTTAGGTAGAATAGAACTAAGTTTAAATTAGTTATGTTAATAATGTTAGAATGAGTGTTATGATTAATCCACTGTGTATTGATGATCATGTTTGATTTAATAGCTAAATTCATACTTTATTAGTAGGGCATGTTATAAGAATTTATTTGTGCCCCACCCCCACTACTCTTAAGTATCATCCTCGAAATAAGGTTGCTGTCCTCATCACTTTACACCCATATGAAGTACTTCTGTTCTTTCCCCAGCAACCTTTGCCGCAAAACCACATCTTCCCTGGTCCCCTAGGATATCACTAATCAAACTCTGGTGTTTAAAGCCTCTGGAAAGCTTCTGCTGAGATGCTTGTAACTAATGATCTGTGAAAGGCTTACTGACAAAAGTGGTTATGGTTAATGGACATTGCCCTTAACCTTCCCACCACTTCCCAAGACTAGCCAACCATATGAATTCCCGTACTTCTGAAGGAACCTCCCAGGCTCTCCCCAAGGTTTTAAAATCCCTCAGCCCCTGAGCATTGCCATGGGGAAGAAAGGTCTTCGATCCAATTGCTTAGGGACCACTGGCCTTCCTAATAAATTGACGACAGCTCCAAGTTCCCCTTCGGTGGTATTCTACTGAGGATTGGAAATTTGGGGGCCCACAACTTTACAATTGTTTTATTTTATTCTCACAATAACCCTGGAGGTAGATGTTATTATTATCCTCATTTCACAGATGCGCAAACTGTGGCAAAGAGGATTTAAGTGACTTGCCCAGAATCACATAGCTAATAAGTTTCAAAGGTGAAATTCGAACTCAGGACATCCCGATTCCCTGATCAGCATTCTACCCCTGCACAAAAAGTCGGTGGGTAGTGATGCAAAAAAAAAAAAAGTATCTTTGAAACATTTAAAAAGTACACACACCAGAATCGAGTTCATTAAGGCACAGAGACCAGCAGGGCAATTTTCTTAGCAGCGTGTAAAATTTAACAGACCCTTAAAAAAAAAGAAAACTCTAAGTGGTTCACAAGTTCACATACATTCCTCTTTTCTGGGCATTTTTTGCATACTGAAATGTTCATGTTTATTGATGTTTATGTCTATAACAAAAAATAAAATAAAATAAAAAACTAAGGGCAGAGCTTACTCAGGACAGTGTCAACTACGTGAGGTAGGCGGGGAAGGGGCGGGACCGGAGGCGCGCGCGCCCCCGGCAGCCAGACTTCCGGATGAAGCCAGCGTCTCGTCCTTTTTTCTCCCCTCCCCCACCCTTCCGCCGCTTCCTCAGCCAGGCTCGAGCCCCGGCATGGCGACGGGATAGCGGCTGAAAGCTGTGAGGCCGAGTGAGTGAGTGAAGTCTCAGTCAGGTGAGGAGAAAAGCACAATTGGAGGTGGGGGTGGGGATGGGTGGAAGTGGGTGATGTGGCTCTTCGGGCCGCTCGGAGGTGGGCAGTGAAACGAAAGGCCACGCGCCTGTGCGGACGCGTGCTGCGGCCGAGAAAAGGATGGGGAGATGGGGCTCTTTTGGTAACGGGTGTTCCAGAGGCCTAGGTGTTGAGGGGGAAGGAGGGGAGGAGCAATGTCCGCATGCGCAGGCCGCGTGCCCTTTGGACCACGCCCCTTTTTTTCTCAACCTCCAACTTTCTCCCCCCTCCTGTTGGTCGCGGGCGCGCTCTGTCTTCCCTCACCTTCCCTCGACTGAGGAATTTTCTCCTGAGGCTACGTCTGGGGCTCCTTTTCCCCGCCCGGCCTTCCTCCGGGCTGGGAGCCCCGCACTGCGACGGACTTTGTGGCGTTTCCCTCCCTTGAGCTGGCGGGTCTGGTGAGGGCTTCAGGGTTTGGATGTCGGCGCCGGCCTGGGGTGGGGCGGGGTTTTGGTTGCTGACCCTGCGCAGGAGGATGAACTCAGGCGGGGGCGGGGCGGCCGGGGAATGGGGCGGGGGGGGGGGGGGCGCCTGGGCATCAAAACAAACCTAATCGCTTCTATCTTTCTGTCGTTTTAAGGTTTCTCTTGTGCTTTCCTTAATCACTCCGTGAGGTAGAGAGTGAAAGTATTATTCCCATTTCTACCTTTTTTTTTTTTGGTCAGGAACTCGGGATCTCATCGATGTGGGGAGCTCTTCCTGAGGAAACTCCTTTGCCAAAGGCAGATCCGAAACTGTTCTGCAATTTACAGTCTTAGAAGGTTGCTTCCATTTTACAGATGAGGAAACTGAGTCTCATTTAGGTGAAATGACTTACCTAAGGTCACACAGCTAGTATGTATCAGAGCTGATCCTGGAACCCAGGTTTTCTTAATTCAAGCCCCACACCACACTAAGCAGAAGGGATTGGTTATTTCCAAAATGGCCTAGTTGTGCCTGTGTGTGTTCTGTATATGTTTTATGTTATTTTATACAGCAGTGAAACCATGATCTTATTAGTATGGGTATAATTGTAGAATGGCAGTTCCTAGAATAGAGGTTCTTAACCTGGGGCCCGTGTATTTCAGGGGGACTGTGAACTTGGATGGGAAAAAAATGCATCTTTATTTAACTAACCTCTGACTGAAATTTAGCATCTTTGTCAATGATGAAATTAAAAAACAACATTCTGAGAAGCGATCCATATGTGATTTCTCCAAATTGCCAAAGGCATCCAGAATGCAGGGGCTGTTTCATTTTTGTCTTTTCAATCCCTAGCCCCTAGCGTAGTGCCTTGTCCTTGGTAGGTCTTTAATAAATATTTGTTGATCTGAATTCCCCCCATAGCTCTTTTGCCACTCATTCCATAAGTCCTCCATGTAGAGATCTGCAGGATATGCTGAAGGCCTTCTTTAGGTTCATACAAACCAGAGCAGCACTCGGGCAGTGCATTTGTTATCCTTTACTCTGAACATGACATCTCATCTCCTTTTCCACTTATTCGGGGCCTTTACTGAGATATAAGTCATTATGACATATTGTAAATTTAAAAAAAAGTACCATCAGTGTTAACTGTTGTGATTCTATTTATAGCTGTAATGACATATTTATATTAACACTTTCCTGGAAGCAGCCTTGAGGTTGGTATTGTAGAGATTATTATCCTTATTTTATAGATTGAGAAACTGGCTCAAAAAGGTGAAGTGACTTGCCCGTACATAATTGCAATTAGTGAGTGTGTTACAGCCAAGATTTGAATGCTGTTCTCCACATTCTAAGTCAGGTCCAGTGTTCCAGATGATACATTTATCTGCTTTCAGACTCCAAATCCAGTATTCTTTCCACTACAGCAAGATGGCTTTCTACAGCTGATTTTACAGTGGATGGTGTGTGTATGTATGTATGTATATGTGTGTGTGTGTGTGTGTGTGTGTGTGTGTGTGTATATGGATATGTATATGTATGTATGTATGTATGTGTGGTGCAGTAGTAACAATCTCAAATAGAGAAGGATCCCTGTGGGTGGCATATTGACTTAGAAAACACAAAGTAACATCTACACTGTGTTGTATTTTATTTGTTACATTAATTTTTTCTTAATTAAAATGATAAACATTTTAAACTAGTTCAGGTGCAGTTCTAGAATTTTGAGATCCAATGTGTTTGACATCTCTGGTATACTAGATTAGAGTACTCATTATATCAGGAGACCTGGGTTCTTGTCCTGGCTCTGTGACTTTAGGTAATTCCTTTCTTTCTTGGCCCTAGTTTTCTAGTCTATAAAACCAGATGGTTCAGTTCAGTTCAGCATCATGAATTTGTCTCCTCTTTCTGCTGCATCCATCTTTGCATAGGCCTCATTGACCAATCTACCTATTACAGTACCTCTTTATGAGTCTTTCTCCACCTTTTTCTCCCTCCAGTCTATGCTTTATACCATTGCTATACCTTCAGTATAGTCATGTCATGCCTCTATTTATTTTTTTTGCTTTTTTTGGAGGGCAGTTGGGGTTAAGTGACTTGCCCAAAGTCACATGGCTAGTAAGTGTGTCAAGTGTCTGAGGCCAGATTTGAACTCAGGTCCTCTTGACTCCAGGGCCTGTGCTCTAGTCACTGGGCCACCTAGCCGCCCACAGAAGCTCTGGAGTTTTACTGTAATATTCCTTGGAGTTTTTGTTTTGGGGTTCCCTTCAGGAGATAACAAGTGAATTCTTTCTATTTCCACTTTGCCTTTTAGTTCCTGAGATATTGGAGCAGTTTTCTTCTAAGATTTCTTGAAATAAGATGTGTAGGCTCTTGTTTTGACCATGGCATTCAGATAGTCCAGTGATCTTTTCTCCAGATCAGTTGTTTTTGCTATGAAATAACCTCAGATTTTCTTTTTTTTTTTTTCAGTTTTTTGACTTTGTTTTAATATTTCTTGTTGTCTCATGGAGTCATTGGCTTGTGTTTGGTCCGTTCCAATTTTCAAGGAGTTTGTTGGTTGGGTAAAGTTTGTACCTCTTCTGCCAAACTGTTTACCTTTTCAGTTCTTTATTCTTTGATTCTCATTTCTTTTCCCATTTTTTTCCCCTCAAGCTCTCACTTCATTGACAAAAACTTTTTTTTTTCGATTATCTGTCATTTCCAGGAACTCTAGTTGAATTTGTGGCCACGCTGTTTTTCTCTGAGGCTTTGTTTGTATTAGATGTTTTATAGTCGTTCTTGTGCGTTTGTGTTTGGAGCATCTCTGCTACCACAGTTCTTTATGGTAAAATTCTTTTTTAGTTTGCTCCTTCTTCCTTTGTACTTGATATTAGGGCTGGAGTCTACACTTCTGGAAGGAAGGTCTGGACTTATCCTGTTGCTGCTTTCTTGGGGTATTAAGTGTTGTATTATTGCTGAATCTCAGGGAGAGGCTATGACCCTGCAAACTTTGAGTGCTCCCAAGGTGGTGTGATTCAAGGTAAAGTCTGATTGTTGTCCCCCTGGTCTGAGTTCTGCAAGTTTCTGACTCGGGTTTGGGTCTAATCATCAGACTGCTGCTAGATTTGGCCACAGTCAGCCAGTGG
>CM053581.1:223632628-223654534 GCA_028627135.1 Pseudochirops cupreus
AGCTTGTTCCTGATCCCCTGCAGACCTCTCTGTCTCCTTATGCCAACTTGGCTAGAAAAATGGCTCACTGTGATTTTTTTTCTTGGATTTCCCTGTTAGAATTCATTTTCTAGATCTGTTTTGTAGGAGCTTTGGGGAGGAACTTTGTCCTGCTTCCTGCTATATTCCTCCATCTTGGCCTCACCTACAAAAAGCTTTTTAAACACTAACTTCTGTTTTTATTTTATTTTTATTTATTTATTTTTGCATCTTGGAGAAGGGAACGTAGGTCAATTGGAGTTGTGACTTGCCCAAGGTCACATGGCTAGTTTTTGTGTTAAGTGTCTGAGGTCAGATTTGAACTCAGGTCCTCCTGACTCCAGGGCTGGTGCTCTATTCACTGGGCCACGGAGCCGCCCCTAGCTTTTATTTTTATATATTATCACTTTCACTTGTCAGAGTCATCCACGTGACAAAGCAAAACTGACACTTCAAGCAGGTCCGAAACTACATGTAGTGTTTAATTTCCATAATTTCTTCCAAAAAACATAGGGAGGTATATTTTCTCATCCATAGAACAAATATTGGCCATTATGATAACATGATGGGTCAGAGTTTAAAAAAAAATTCTTTCCATTTGTACTTGCAGTCATTGTGCATAAACATAATTTGTTTAACCATTACCCATGTGATAGGCACCTATTTTGTTTCCAGTTCTTTAGTACAACAGAAAGCACAATAATAATAATTGTCAGCATTTATATAGCACTGCCAGGCTTGCAAAGTGCCTTACAAAATACTTCATTTTACCCTCAGAACAATCCTGGGAGGTAGGTACTTTATTTAGTTTATGTGGGACCTTTCATTCTGTTTTTGATCTAACTCAGCTATGGTCCTAGTACTGGAATTCCAAGGGTCATACCTGAACCTCCAGGTATGGACATCTCAGTCATTTTTTTTAAAAAGGATGTTTCAAATTGCTTTCCGGAATGATTGGACCACTTTAGAGTTACATCAACAGTGTAATAGTGTGTGTCTTTCCATAGCCTCCCCAGCACTATTTCCATCTTTTGTCTTTGTAATTTACTGAGTGTGAGATATAAAACAAAAAAGAGGTTGTTTGGATATTATTATTATTATTGATTTGGAAGTCTTTAATATGGTTGTTAATATATTATAGTTCTTCTTTGGAAAACATTTTGTTTATATCCTTTGACTACTTGTCCATTTGGTATGGCTCTTGGTCTTAATGTATTTGCATTACTTTCCTATATATTTTCAATGTCTGACCCCATTCAGAGATATTTGATACAAAGATTTTTATCCATTATTGCTTCTTTTCCCTAGTTGCATTGATTTTGTCACTGCAAAAGCTTTTTAATTTTATATAATTGAAATCGACTTTCTGTCGTTTGTGATTGCTTCTGTCCCTCATTTAGTTAAGAACTTTCCTCATAACTATAGCTTTCTTTAAAAAAATTATTATATTTTGAATTCTTTTTTCGTCTTTCTTCTGTTGCTCCCAACTCTGCATCAAAGAAGGTCAACAAATATATATGTGTGGAACCATATTTCTGTATATGTTATTTCTCTGGAGGTGGGATAACATTTTCCTTCATAAGTCCTTTGTAGTTGCTTTGAATGATCATATTACTCAGAATGGCTTAGTATTTCAGAGTTAGTCTACGCACAATATTGCTGTTAGTGTATATAGCATTCTCTTGGTTCTGCTTGTTTCATTCTGCTTTATTTCATGCACGTCTTTCCATGTTTTTCTAAGACCAGCCTGCTTGCCATTTCTTACAGTGCAGTAGTATTCCACCATAATATTTTAATTTTTTAATTAAAAACTTAATCAACAGACATAAACAATTCAATATACAAAGAAAAAAAGGGGGGGTTATATATGTAACTGAATTGTTACCTAGTCTTCCCTCTACATCTTTTTTTGTATAATTCATTTTAAAAAAATTTTAATATCATTTGTTTTTGCATTGCCTAGAATTTCCCGTTGTATCCTCCCTCCCTTACCCTACAGAATAATCCTTTATAACAAATAATTTTTTTTTTAAAGAGGAAGAAGAGGAAAAAATCCAGCAAAACTGGTCAACACTTGGAAAAAATCTAACATACGCAATGATTCACACCCTTGGACTCCAACCTCTGCAGAGGAGCAGGGGGGCGGGGGAGAGGTATCTATTCATATCTCTTCATTGGAGCCAATCATATTTGTAGTTTCACAAACATTCATTTTTGATTGTTTTGTGGTTACTGGTCCTTCCATTTACATTGCTGTAATCGTTGTGTAAATTGGTTTTTGATTTTGCTTACTTCACATCAGTCATTATTCAGTGCTACCCTATTCTTCTTGTTCATTGTTTCTTATAGTCCAATTATATTCTGTTACATTCATATGCTGTAATTTGTTTGGTCATTATCCAGTTGATGGATATCTACTTTGTTTTCAGTTCTTTGCTTTTCATGAAAATTGCTATTTTAAATAGTTTCATATGTAAGGTGCCTTTCTTTTTGTTAATGACCTCCTTGGGACATATGCTTAACAATGGAATCTCTGGTTCTAAAGGTATGGATGCTTTTTTTTCATCACTTTATTTGCATAATTCTAAATTGCTTTCCAGAACAGTTGTACCAGATAGCTCTACCAGTTATACATAAACATACTTGGTTTTCTACAGCCCCTCCAAAATTAACTGTTTTAGTCTTTTGTTCTCTTTGCCAGTATTTTGGGTGGGAGGTAAAAACTGAAGGTTATTTTGGTTTACATTTTTCTTATTAGTGATTTGGGACGTTCTCTCTTGTTAATAGTTTAGGATTCTTTGGAGAAATATTTGTTTATATCTTTTGACCACTTTTCTACAAGGGTCTTTAAAATTCAGGTTGTTTATCTATTTTGAGCTTATAGTATATGGTGTATGATGTTGATCTAAGGCTAATTTCTGCCAAACTGCTCCCCAGTTTTCCTGTCAACTCAAGGATTATTCCCAGATAATTTATATTCTTAAATTATTAAAAAACTGAATGATTTAGTTCATTTATGCTTTTCTTTATTTAGGTGGGTCTGCTTTTCTTTTTTAACCAGTATCAGATAGTCTAACAAATATTGCTTTATCATATAATTTGAGATCTGGAAGTTTAAAAGTCTTAAAAAGATGAAATTTGCAGTATTGCTTTTAAAAACAACTTTAAAAAAATAAAAATGAAAAACAACTTTTCTGACCCCAAAGTAGGTAGACAACGAAGTAAAATTTCTTTAGAATATGAAATTCCATCTAAATTGTTAATATCAAGTCTTTTTAATCAAATTACAATGTTGCTTGTATAAATTGTTTTTCTCATTCTTCTTATGTTACTCAGTTCATACAACCCAAGGTTCTCTAAATTTGTCTTTTCATCATTTCTATTTGGTCTGTTCTAGTTTTAGGGAGTGCATTTCTTCGGTAAGTTTTAGTGCTTTTTATTCTAATTTATTTATTCTCCTTTTAATTCTTTCCTCTAGAGCTTTTATCTCATTTTTAGAGATTTCTTACTAATTTCTATTTATGTATCTTTGTAGCCTTTGTGGAAAATCCATTTTTACCCCTTTAAGTCTCTATTTGCAGTGTTTTTGATAATAGTTGGTCTTTTCTTTGTTTTACTAATTTCTCTTGCTTTAGTTTCTGAGTTGGTTCAGGCTTCCGCCCCTGCTGCACTTTTGGATGGAGTGTTGATTGATCTTGCTGTGAGTTCTTGAGCCAACTTCCTGGGGTAGAGCCTCCCAGAATTCTTGAGGTTCACAGTGCTAGATCTTCAGGCCCTTTCTAGTGTTTTAAGAGTTTTAGGGACCTTAAAGCCCGTGGATATAGGTGATCTAAGTGTAAGCACTGGGGCGTCATGCTAGTCTGAAAGGTCATACTACCTGCTTCCATTCTACAGAGTTTCCAAGATCCCCTTGGAGTTTTCTCATTACCCAGGCAGGGGCTTTCACAGGGGAGCCTGATGCCTGCTAGGCACAGAACCTTGCAGTTACACATAAACTGTTTCTGATTGTGCTAGAGTGAGCTCCCTTTTTTAATCCTATTCCTGTTCTTTTGGGCTGATTTTTTGGGGGGGGAGGGGGTGTGGTTCTGGGGTAGAAGTCACTTAATGTAGTTTTCTCTTTGGTTTTCCTGATCATTATTCAATTTGGTGTAAACATCTAGGTTTTGTTGGAGTAGGGCCAGCGGAGCAGTTGGGTGGTCTGCCACTTGTTCAGGCATTCATCTTGGCAGGAAGTCTTAAATTTTATTTTAAATAATTTTTAAAATTGTGAATTTGAAGAATAGTAAACTTGAACAATTTAATACACAACGTACAGAAAAAGAGGATTGCATAGGAAACCCTAAATCTACAGCTTGGGTTTCTTTTTTTCATGTATACATTGACTTTAACATTGTACTACTATACTAACCCTTTCTTGGCCGTATCCCTTTTTGAATTTACTTGTGTTCTATTTTATGTGTGTTTTCATGTGTTTCCTTGATGCCTTTTTCTTTATTTTTCTTTCATACCACTATCATTACCTTGCATTACACCCACAACATTCCTCCCTTTCCTAATGAAAGCTCTCCTTTGTAACAGGTTTGTGTGGTTTTGGTCATTTCTGAAAATGTGTGTTTCATCTGTACTTTTGTTCCTTTTCCCCTTCATCAAGAGATAGGATGCATGCTTCATCATCAGTTTTCTGGTGTAGTGATTATTCCTTGCATTAATCAGAATTCTTAAATGTTTCAAAGTTGTCTTTTATAATGTTGTAGACAGTGTATGAATTGTTCTAGTTCTTCTCATTTCACTCTATAGTCATTCATATAACTTCTAATGTTTCTTTCTCAAACTTGTGTTATTTCTTATGGCACAATAATATTCCGTTACATTCATGTATCATAATATATTCAGCAGTTTATGGGTATATACTTTGTTTCCAGTTCTTTACATCCTCATTTGTTATCAAGTGATGATGAGGTACTTATTTTTATCTGTTTATTTATATTTAAAATTGGGGGGGGGTGGAGAGGGGGCAATTGGGGTTAAGTGACTTGCCCAGGTTCACACAGCTAAGTGTCTGGGGTCAAATTTGAACTCAGGTCCTCCTGATTCCAGGTCCACTGATATATCCATTGTGCTACTTAGTTGCCCCAGTCAAGTATTTATTTCAAAGGAATTTTTTTTGGTTTATGCCTCCAACAGGTATAAAATCTGGGTGTGTGTTCATAAATTTATACATATGTATATGTACCTGTGTGTGTGTGTGTGTGTATAAATACATGCAAACATGCAGTCAGTGTCACCAAAGCTTTATGACTTGAACCTAAAAAGCAAAAAACATTAATTCTTTGTAGACTTAAAGGAAAGTATTATTTACAGAATTATGAAATATAACTTAAATAATATCTTTAAAAAATGAGAAGAATTGAGCAGCTCTAACAACAGTAGATAAATGCTTTGAATTACTTTTGTTTATATATTTTCGGCGATTCAGCCATGCTTTCCTGAAATGCCTAGTTTGGGTTAGGGAATGTGGTTTATGTGAATAAACTTACTCAATGGAATTAATGCCTTAAATTTTTCAAAGTACTTTTTTTTGTACCTCCATAGTTCTTTTTTTAAATTATTTTTTTTGTGTCAGCTGTGACATAAAAATTGTTCAAGGATTCATTGATAGGTACTGCTGCCAATAATACCGATTGACACACGGAAACATTTTAATAACCAGTTTATTATATGCTCAGCATAGACTTGTGATATACAAAAAACCAAGCAGCCATTCTCCTCAGGCTCATACTAGGTTTTAATTGCATAGGCAGGAGGGATACAGTTGAATTTTACAGAGGACAGATGGGGCAGGTAAAAATTTACAGATAAAAAAACAAATAGTAGAAAGGGAAGATCATATCAGGTAAAATAATAAATTGGTCAGTAGAAGATCAGGATAAAGCTGGAATTTTCGGACTAACCGTTAACACTTGGGTTACTTGACATATTTCTCATATGTAAATGTAGTAAAATTGAGTCAGATTCTCACTAACTGGTCAATTATTGGAGTTAAAGTTTGGTGTCAAGTAAGTTCTGCAAGCTCTAGGTAGTCGTGAGACTTTCTGTCATAAGGAAATGGCAGTAAGAAAGCAAATACTAAAATTCTATTATGACAACTACATTTCCCAATATGTCCCTTCCCCTCTACCCATATGACCATCCCTTATAATAAAGAAGAAAAAAGACAGTATGACAAAATTAACCAACTAATAAAGGAAAGTCTGATATATACTGTGTTTCACACCCATAGTACTTTTCCTCTTTAAAGGAGAGAGGCTTGATCAATATAATTTCATAGTATTCAGTTTATATTGTTTTGTTGTTCTTTCCACTTAACATTGTTATAGACATAATTTTCCTGTTTTTGCTAACTTCACTTTTCATCAGTTTATGTAATCTAATTTTTCTCTGCATTCATCATTTTCATAATTTCTTTCAATAATGTTGTATTACACTTGTGCCATTATTTGTTTAGCCGTTCCTTAATTAATGGGCATCTACTTGTTTCCAGTTCTTTGCTACTCCAGAAGTGCTTCTATACATATTTTAATGTATGTGGGATCTTTCTTTTTATAATTGACCCCTTTGGCCCATATGCCTTAATCTGTGGTTCAAAGACTATGGACATTTAAACCACTTTTTTAGAATAATTCCAAATTGTTTTTCAGAATGGTTATACCAGATTTTGTTTCCACCAACAGTGTATTAGCGTGTGCTTTTTTTTTCCTGAAGCCCCTCCAACATTGACCATTTCTATTGTTTTTCTTATCTTTGCCAGTTTTCCTGGGTATGAGGTAAAATTTTTTTTAATAATTTTTTTCCATTAACAAGAATTTTATTTTCTTTCCCTTCCATCTCACCTCTTAAGAAAAAAAGAAGAAAAAATAGAACCCTTGTGACATGAATAGTTATGTATAACAAATTCCTATGCTGGCTATGTCCAAAAATGTAATTCTCATTCTTTGTCTTGGATCATCATTGTTTGTGAAATGAAATTTTAAAGAATTCTTTTGACTTGCTTTTCTCTTTTTATTTATTGAGAGCAGTTTTTCAGATGTTTAAGTTTCTTTTGAGAACTGTTTCTTCTTATCCTTTCAAAATATATTTATTCACATCTATTATCTCATTCTTTCATCTTCATTTTCCTCAGTGGTAATATCCAAGTAAATTATCTTTATGGGCCCCTTGAATTCTCTTAAATTTATACTTTATATAGTTCCCAAACTGATATTTCTAAAACACTGAAGTGATCATGTTATTCCTCTGCTCAGAAATATTGAGTGGCTCCCTATTGTCTATAGGATAAAATGTATAATCCTTTACTAGGCATTTAAAAGCCCCCCCATACTCTATCTCCTGCTTACTTTTCTAGTTTTTTATATTACTCATCTTCATATATACTGTTTTCTAGTTAAACTGGCCTGTTAGCTGTTCTCTGTCCAAGATATTCTGTCATTTGACTCTGTGCCTTATGATAATCCCTTTTGTCTGGAATGTGTACTGCTTCCTATCTCCACCTTGTAAAATCACTGGCTTCTTGGGGGATTGGTGCAGTGAATAGAGCACTGGCCCTGAAGTCAGAAGGACCTGAGTTCAAATTTGGCCTCAGACACTTTTAACACTTACTAGCTGTGTGACCTTGGGCAAGTCACTTAACCCCAATTGCCCTGCCTTCCCCCCTCCAAAAAGCCAAAAAAAAAAATCACTGGCTTCTTTCAAAGCACAACTTTGGTGCCCCTTCTTTTCCAGAAGGCTTTTTGCCTCTACCAACCAGTGCTTTTTCTTTCTTGAAATGACTTTTTAAAAATTTATCTATAAATTTTATCTATAAATATAAAAGGTATTCCCTACCTCCATCTATCTCTTAATGGTAGTAAATTCATTGAACTATTGTATCTTGCACTGATGGGGTTCTCAAGAAATGTTTGTTTGAATTTGATTTAGTCCTTATGAGAAAGCCTACTGGATGAGGTGGCATTTGAGGTGTGCTTTAAAAAAATGGATAATAGTTTAGGGGTAGGAAGGATTTTCCAGGCTAAGGATAATAAAATGGCTTGACTAGAAGAGATCATGGGGAAGAGTAATATAATGAGAAGGCTAAGGAAGTGTCAATAGATTGAGTAGAACCTTTGAATGCTAAGCAAATTTGAACTTTAATCTATAGGGAAAAGAGAGCTACTAAAGATTTTTTAAAATATATTGTGTATAAAACTATTAGCCACATCTCCCTAATTTAGATCTAAACCCTTTGAAGGAAAAGACGTATATATTGAACCATGTTGCTTCACCTATTAGTTGCATGTGAATGTAGGTCAAATGCCTGAAATTAAATCTCTTTGAAAGGGGAAAAGAGCCATTTTATATTTATATGTGTATATCTATATTTTAACATTTAAAAAGTTCAAGAGACATAATTTCTGGGTTAGTAATAATTTTATTAATGCTAGCATTTTATTAATAAAATGCTCATGGCCCTGGGCTCACAGTTTTTGAGCCCTTGGAAGACTTGGGTGTTCCTGTAGGTTGCAATCAACTTTGGTTGATTAACAATTAATGAGAGATTAAACTTTATAATGAGAAGTGTGCTCCCTCCAATGAGAAGTTGAGATAGTGACATTTTGTCACTCTTGGAGAAAGAGACTATCTCTACGCTCAGACCATCCCTAACCTTGGGCACTCTAGACCTAGGATCTGCCTCCACCCAAACTTCCTTAAATGGAGCTCAGTGGGCCTAGCAGTTAGATTAGAAGTCTGATCTAGTTGGTGGGAATAGCAATGCCCAGAAATGAGTAGAATGTTAATCCTGTCTTCCATCAACCTTGTCCTTGAGAGATTGGGTTTCAGACTAGGAAATAAGATAGGGAAAAAAGCTTGGGTCTCCCCAATTTTAATAATTGGTTTTTAACTAGAGAGAAATAATCAGTTCTTTCACTATCTATCAGTAGATCTATAGATAGATAATGAGAGAGAAAAAGAGGTATGTAGCGAAAAATACTGTGATAGATTAATGATCTCAGTGCTCTCTCCATTTATGCAGATCACAATTTCTCTGCAACTTTGAAAATGATTTATTGATGCCTTTTGTCTTTACATGATAATGATTCCTTGTCCCTCTTTTCAGACTGAACTTTCTCTTGTGACTAAAAGACATAATTAAGTATAAACATTCACTACCAATACTGTGGCTGACTGACTCCACCCTTGTCCTTTCTTTCTTGTAGAGCTTATTAGGTGCTGCAGGCTCTTTCCTGTTCTTTTCTCTTTCTGTTGTGTAGACTGGTAGGCTTCAGTTTGAGGAATCCAGAACCTCTCTCCCCTTCTGGTTCCATTGGGAGAATATTGGGTGGGAGAAGAAAAATAAGAAGAATAAGTAGAAGGAGGAATTTTGAAGATACAGATTTACTGGAGTTTGGAATTGTGAATAAAACCAAAGATTAAATTTGGGGAGGGGAAATTTGGCACTCTTCAAGGAGAACTGGAGCTGAAAGAAAAGGACTTCTGGAGAGAGTTGGGTGTTATTATACAGGTGTTAATAAGGAGGTAAGAATTCTCCAGTATAATTTGCTATAAGAGTTACTTAGCAAGATCTACTAGAAAAAAAGGAGTAGGAATATTGCTTACAGAAAATATGGAAAACAGTAAGAAATTCTACAGTGATCTCTAAAGACCTTGGAATGTTTGTCTTTCTGCTATATAAATTGTTATCTATTGTCAAAGTACAAATTCATCTCTTTCCTAGAAAAAGGACTTGAAGAAAGTTTCCTTCCTTTTGCTATTATCAGAATCAAGTGACCCATAAAAAACTAGAAGAAAAAGGATGTGAAGAGGTAAAAGAATCCTAAACCATGTCAGAAGTTTGAAAGGTGGAAAAACCTAACACAGAGGACCATTGAACATTTGGAGCTAAGTAAAAAAATCTAAAAGATCTTCTCTAAGAGGAAGGAAACAGGTGCTGTCTATCCTTTAAGGAATGATCTTGTTAATCCACAGGTGCTGTAAAGTGCAACAGTATCCAGGTTCTTGGGCCAGAAAAAGGATAGAGAAGTATTGGTGGTTGGTGACTCCTTATTGAGAGATATTGAAGTATCTGTTTGTTAACTTGATAATAGAAATAAGCCTACTGTCTTCCTGGGTCCTATATCCTGAACTTGATGGGGGAACTTTTAAGGACTTAACAAAGATGATGATTACTACCCATTTCTGATGGTTAACTTGAGCTCAGATAATAAATACTGCTAAAAGCAATCAAGAAAGTATTGCTAAGGATTATGAAATTCTGGGCCAGAAGACCACAGGAGGACAGGGAGACATCATTTCTAACAATAAGAGGACAAGTGATTCAGAAGAAAATGGCAGATTTAGAAATTGAAACGCTGATTAAGAAGATGTTTTTTAGGAATAGAATTAGAATTTACATTTCTTAAAGCATAGTAATAGATTTCTAGTTAGGATGGTGACCTGGAAAGTTGTAGGGAAGCCCAGTTTTCTCACAGAAACCCCCCAAAATATGAAAAGGGCCTCAGAAAAACCAAAGTTTTTGCGCATGACCAGTGTGGGAATTTGTTTTGCTTGACTATATATTTGTTACAATGGTTTTGTTAATTCATTTTTAGTTGGGGAGGAAATTGGGGAAGTAAGAAGTGGGTTTTTGTTAATTGAAACAATAAAAATTAATTTTTAAAAATGCCATTGATAAATCTGAAAAAGAGACAGAAATAAGCTTCACCACCATCCACAACTGTTTAAGAAGTCACCCAGACGATAGTAGAGGCTGATAGAAAAGTCAAAACATAGATTCTGGTCCTTGCTTAGACAAATATAGAAGTAGCAATTGCTTATGAGAGGAATCAAGCCAGGGAAACCAGCTCAAACTTTGGTAACTGGGCCAGAAACTAATGGAAGTGGGGAGATAAAGGAAGTTAGGGTGATCTTCCACAATCCTGAAAGCGAGGCTATTCTTTGGACAAGAGAGTGCAGCCCTAATAATAATAGGGTACCTGGAGACAGTCTTGGCAAGCCACTGCAGAAGTGGGATAAACTTAGTCCCAATAAGTCACTGTGCAGGGAAACAGCCTGGCTATAGTAGGAGACAAGATAGGCCCTGAACATCAACCCCAGGAGGGCTAGGAAAAGAAAATTGAGCCCAGTCTTGATTTTCTGCATTCTGCTGGAGACTTATTAGGGCCACAGTAGGGATGGAACCAATTTGCCATTAAGAAGCATGCCAGGAGGGGAAAAAGACCAGCTGAAATCAACCATCAGTGGTCTACCAGGAGATTGAGACAGAAATCAGAGATTAAGGCAAAGGATGAGGCCTGATCAAGTTGACAAGTATATAATACATACCAGATAATATGCTAATCACTGGGGTTACAAAAATAAAGGGAAAAACAGTCCTTGCCTTCAAGGAACTCACATTTTCATGAAGATATTGGAACTGTTTTGTACATACAAGATACATAAATGTATATGGGAAAGTTGGAGGTAATCTCAGAGGGAAGACTAGCATTGAGGGGAACTGGCAAAAACTTCTTGAACAGTAGGAATTGAGCTGAGACTTGAAGTTGAAGCCAAATGAAAAAGAAGAGCATTCCACGTATGGGGACAGCCAGTGAAAAGGCAGAGTCATGAGATAAGAAGTATCATATCTGAGAAATAAGAGGTGAGTGTCACTGGATCATAGAGTATGTAGAGGGAAGTGTAAAATATAAGAAGACTGAAAAAGGAGGAAGAGGCTAGGTTGTGAAAGACTTTAAAAGCTAAGCTAGGGTTTTTATATTTGATCCTAGATGATAGAGAGCCATTAAAGTTTATTTAATGGGTCGGTTAAATGGTCAGACTTGCACTTTAGGAAGATCACTTTTTCAGCTGAGTGAGCGATTATCTGGAGTGAGTGGGGAGAGACTTGAGGTAGTAGACCATCCAGAAGGCTTTTTGAATAGTCCAGGTGTGATATATCAAGAGCTTGCACCTTAGAGATGTTACAAAGGTAGAAATGGCAGGCGTTGGCAACTGATTGGATATAGGGGGTGAGAGAAAATGAAGAGTTGTGGATGATGCCAACAGGGATTGTGATCCTTGGTGACTGGATGGTGGTAGTGCCCTGTACAGTAAAATGGAAGGTAGGAAAGGGGGAAGACTGGGGTGAGGGAGGAGTTCAGTTTTGGCCATGTTGAGTTTAAGAAGTCTCCAGGATATCCAATTTGAAATGTCTACTAGACAGGTGGTGTGGATGACAGAAGGGAAAAAATTTGCTGAAAAACACAGTGATAGAATAAGATTAAAGGTACATGAACCACTCCTTCCAGGTCAGCAGCAGCAGTATCATATAGACCACAGAGACAGAACTAATAAACAAGACCTATCTAAGAGTGCCAGAGGGGGATGACCTGAAAACAAAATCCCAGTCCAAGATGACACTGAAAATACGGCTAAGCAAGATTCCAAACACAATGAAGAAATACTGTGGGGTTAGAAAAATGGAAGAGAGAACCCAGAAGAAGAGAGTAAAGTAACTGCACAGCACCTATAAGCTAAGCCTCAAAAGAAATTTCTTTGCCACAAAGACTACAAAAGTGGTTGAAAGAATTAAAATGAGATAAAGCATGGCATTGGGAATAAAGTGAGGGCTTTGAATAACTAATAAGAGAAATAAAAATGATAATCCCAGATTTCACCTCCCAGCAGATTTGCAGAGATGATAAAAGACATCATGAGTTAATGTTAGAGGGGCTGTGAAAGGTAGGCTTACTAAATGCATTGTTTATTGGTGGGGCTGTGATTTGGTGCTACTATTGCTGGAAAACAGTTTGGAATTATGCAAATAAGGTAAGTAAATATCCATACTCTTTAACCCTGAGATTCCACTGTTAGGCCTATGTCCCAGTGAAGTCATTGATAAAAAGAAAGACCCCTATTCACCAAAATATAGCAACACTGGAAACAAAGTACAAGCATACGTGGATTGGGAACAGGGGTGGCTAAGTAAATTGTGGTTCATTAATGTAATGGAGTATTACTGTGCTTTAAGAAATGACAAAAATGATGAATTCAGAAATGTATGAAAATGTTTACGTGAACTGAAACAGAATGAAGTAAGCAGACCCACCTTCCATCACCCCATACACCAAGGGTGGGGAACCTGTTGCCTTGAGGCCCCATGTGGCCTGCTAGATCTTCATGTGCAGCCCTTTGAATCCAGTTCTGTGAAGTTTAGATTCAGTCAAAGGGCCGCATGGGGGCCTTGAGGCCACAGGTTCCCCACCCCTACGATACACCATGACTATAACAGTTGGAAAGAACAATCATAAGTAATTGAAAATGAATGTTGCAAAATTACCAAAAACAAGCATGGCCCCAAAGAAGTGACTTGAAGATATTTCCCCTCATTCTTTTTCAGGGGTGGAGGGGAAATGGTGGAATATGTGAATGTGGAACATCGCATTGTCAGATTTTTTTCCAACGTTTTTGGTTTTATTTGTTAAAAAATCTGTTGGGGGGGCAGCTAGGTGGCACAGTGAATAGAGTACGGGCCCTGGAGTCAAAAGGACCTGAATTCAAATGTGACCTCAGACACTTAACAGCCTTGTAACCTTGGGCAAGTCGCTTAACCCCAATTGCCCAGCCATCCCTCCTCCAAAAAGAAAAAAAAAAATGGCTCAGTGGGAGTGGGAAAGAGGAGGGACTTGGGAAAATTTAGACAAGGTAAAAACAAGTTAACAAATTTTTCTCAATGAGTTCAAGAAGAAAAATCAAAAGGAGAATTAAGAGTTCAAAAAAGAAGGTGGTAAACACTCAAGTAGTGATGTTTCTGAAAAATAGAATGGAACAAAGAGAACTTTGAGACAAGAAATATTTGAGCAAAGGATTAGAAAAAAATAGAAGAAAATGGTCAGGCATCTACTGATATCTGACAGACACAAGTGACCTGGAAAATAGATAATTTTTAAATCAGTTGACACCCAGAAAATCATAACCAAACAAAAAACCTGAATATTTTAGCTAATCATAAAACTGCCCCATGTATTAGAATTTGAGGGCAAAGTGAAAATAGAACTTACTTGTCACCTGAAAGAAACCCCAAACTGAAAATACTCAGAAATCTACAGCTTCCAGCTTTAAAAAAAAAAAACAAAACAAAAAACAAAAAAACTTAAGGCAATTAGAAAGAAATAGCCCAAGTATCATACCAGTCTTGATCATACAAGCTTTTGTAGCAACTACAATAAAGAAAAAAAATTGCAGTATGATATTTCAAAAGGCAATGAAGACAAGAATAATCTACCCCTTTAGATTTGAGTATAATCCTATGAGGAAAATAAACTTTGAATAATACCAGAGCTGAGCAGGAACTATGAAATGCAAGGCATTTGAAGGAAAAAAACTAAAAAGATAATTATATTTTAGGAAGGGGCCCAGGGGTGGGGAACCTGCAACGTCTGGGACACATGTGGCCCTCTAGATCCTCAAGTGTGGCCTTTTGACAGAATCCAAGCTTCACAAAACCCTCTTAATAAAAACATTTGTTCTTTGAAATTTGGACTCCATTAAAAGGCCACAGGTTCCCCACCCTGACACTAAACAATGTTGAAGTGCTTAAATTCTGGTGAGGGAGAAGGGACAGTTGTTCTGTCAGAGTGATGATGTTTTCACCGGTCAGAAACAGGGCCTGTGTTTGGGTTTGTTTTGTTGATTTAAAGTAAGGAAAGAAAAGGAAGGGATATACTATGGAAGAAATGAGCAAAGAAATGGCATTTATTTCTCATAAAAAGTATATACAAACATGGAGAAGAGGAAATGAGGGGAATGGGAATCTCAAGTCTTAACAGCCAAACTGGATAAAGAACTGAATGAACGTACACATAGAAAACTAATCTTTTCAGCGCTATCCTCTTTATTTGATAGAGACAAAGCTGGATCCTTTCCATGCTTTTCCTGTCTCCTCACTAGAGGGTTGTTTAGGCTGTGGTCATTTCTTTGGGGAAATCTTTCCTATGGGGTTCTTGGAGATGTAGTCAACCACACCCTTTTATTCCCATTAGCTAATTTGGGTTTGTTAAGTTTAGGGTCAGTATAATAGCATAAAAGACATAAACGTCCTTATTCTCTTTCTCTTTGCATTTTACATCTAATGAAAAAATATTAATACCGGCACAATAACTCAGAGCCCTCAAGAAAATTCTTAACATTTAAGACAGCAGGTTGTCTCTGTCCTAAAATATGTGTTTATCTCTAGTCCAGCTATTGACTTCTTTATGTTTGGAGCAAAATTGATGATACAGGAAATGTTTAGCTAAAACAAGCATGCAAAGCATGTTTCAGTGTCTGTTATTGGACAGGTACAGGGTTTGGGAAGTTGGGGAAAGAATAGGCCTTTGGGGGAACTTAGTTCAGATCCTAAAGAGATTGTGTACAAGTACCTCTGTTTCAAGATGCATACAGATGGCCCAACTTGTTCTCTTTCCTTAATTCTTTTCCTTCCCTTCAGTTTCTCTTTTCACTTATTGCCCTGAAGCCTCTGGTTATTTTTGTCTCAGCTTATTAAGTCTAGAGAGTGTGTTTTAGGAGTCCTTCCACAGCTGCTGCCGCTGCTCATCTGTTTTCTCTGTAGCTTTCTTTCCATTCTCCTAGTAAAAGCTGCAACTGGAAATGTTGTTTAACCTGATAAGTTCTTTGCAAGCTTACTCCCAATTAGGTTTAGTTTTGTTTCTATCTATTAATATTGGTTCTAACTTGAACACATAATGCTTCATAGGAAAATTATACAACCACTTAAAATGTAAAAAATAGTTTAAAAATAAATTCTTTGATTATGTGTTTTAAGTCCTGTAGTACAGATATGAAGGGGAGGACCTTGTTCTGTATTTCAGAGTAGTAGTAATACAAAATTCTGAAGGTCGTCCAGAGGCGACATTCTGTACAGTCAGAGCCTTTTTGACTTTGTAAAGAGTAGCTCGGAGAGAAGGAGGGAAAAGCATAAAAGTACATGATAGAGGGAAATACACAATGAACTTAACTCACATTATACTTAAAGGCAGCATAAGTAATGAAGTAATGTCAGAAGTAAACATGATAGCTCTCTGATTTTTGTTATGTTTGTCTAGATCTGAAAGGGGAATATTGAGACAGCCAAGTATTAGTTTTGTGATTTCTCCCTGTAATTTGGTAACCCTTTCCTTCTAGTATTTAGATGCCATGCAGTTCAGTGCATATATATGTACATATATGTAAAGTTTTAATGTTACGTCATTATTTATGTTATCTTTAAGCATAATGTAGTTTTCTTGTCTTCTTAATCATGTTTATTTTATTATTGCCTTGTCTGAAATCATGATTGCTACTACTTAAAAAAATTTTTCGTGAAGTATAATAAATTCTACCCATCTTCTCACTTGAACTGTGTGAGCATCTTTATGCTGCTAATGTATTTCTAATAAGCATCATATTATTGGGTAGTGCATTCTAATTCATTCTGTGACTCTCCTTCATTTTTTAGGTGAGTTCATTCCAGTCATAATTGACTGATAGGATCTTTAATTGTGTATTTCCATCCATCATGTCTTTTTATATTTCTAGATATTTTAACCACTGTTTCTGCACAGAGTTCAATATTTTTACCACAGAATATATAAAATATGAGGGAATCTACTTACCAAGACACACATAGGAATTATATAACTAAAACTTCAAAATAGTCTTTATAGAAATAGAGGAAGACTTACATGATTGGAGAGGAAAGAATTGCTCATCATTTGGCCATGATTATGTAATAAAAGTAACACCTAAATTAATTACTGATTCAGTACCATGCCAATCATACTACCAAAGGATTATATCATAGGACTAGATAGAATAATTCTTCTGAACAAACAAAACATCAAGAATTTTAAGGGATATAATGAAAAAGGTGAGAAGAAAGGAAGTCTAGTAGTACCTTATTTCTAACTGTATTGCAAAGCAATAATCATTGAAATAGTTTGCAACTGTTATAAAATAGTGGTACTGGTTAAAAAATAAGAAAGTTGATCAGCAAGACTGATTTGGAACATAAGATCCAGAAGCAAGCAAACAGCAGTGTAGTATTTTCTATAAATTCAAGGACATAACACTCTTAAAAAAAAACTGCTGAGAAAGCAATCTGGAAAAAATTAGGGGTAGATCATCTCACCATATACTGCAGTAAGCTTCAAATAGGTTAGTGACTTAGATATAAAATGTCATATAAAAATTAGAAAAGTGTGGAAGAAGGTGTCTTTTACCTTGGTTTTATGGTTAGGTTAAATGTTTAGGGTCAGTATAATAGCATAAAAGACATAAAGGTCCTTATTCTCTTTCTCTTTGCATTTTACATCTAATGAAAAAATATGAATACTGGCACAATAACTCATGTTTTTGTGGTTAGGTTAGGTTAAATGTGCTTGGCCAAATAGAGATGATCATAAGAAAAGAATGGTTAGTTTTGATTACTTAAAATTAAAAAGGTTGTGCATAAGTAAAAACTGCAGTTAGAATTGGAAGTGAAATAGCTAACTGGGGGGAAAATCTGCAGCAAATTTCTCTGATAAAGGTCTGATTTCTGAGATAGATATGGAATTGATAAAGATATGTGTGAACGAGCCATTCTTAATGGATAAACGGTCACTGAATATAAATAGGAAGTTTTCAAGGGAAGAATTTTAAGTTTTCAACCATATGGGGAAAAAATACTCCAAATCATCTAAGAGAAATTGAAATTAAAACAATTTCATTTCATACCTATCAAATTGACAAAATCATACAAAAGGGAAAATAATTATCGGAGGTGCTGTGGGAAGACTGCACACTAGTAAGAAATACATTATTGGAGCTGTGAGCTGATTCAGGTACTTTGAATTTATCCAAGAAGTCACTAACTTAGCATACTCTTTGACCCAGTGGTACCGCTACTAGACATATTCCTAAAAGAGGCCAAAGAAAGGAAGATGATCTATATTATTTAAAAATATGTGTAACAGTGTTTTTTGTTGTAGCAAAAAATTGGAAACAAAGTGAGTGTGCATCAACTGGAGCATGGCTGAAGAAATTATAGTAGCTGGATGTAACGAAATTGCTCCATGAGATGTGACAGAAGGCATGGATTCAGAGAATCCTGGGAAGACCTTTATGAACTTAGCAGAACTTGGAGAATTATTGATATATTAGCCACAACATTGTAAAGGACAAGAACTTTGAAAAATTTAAGAACTCTGATCAATCCAGTGTCCAATCACAGCTCCAGAAGACTGATGATAAAACATTACTCTTGCTAATGAAGTGATGAACTATAGGTGAACAACAAGATATATTTTCCAGACGTGATCAATATAACACAAATTGCTTGATTATACTTAATAAAAAAAAAAGGGCTTTTATTGGGGTGAATGGAGGGCAGAGTGGGAAATATACTGATAGTGATACAAAAAAGCAAAGATCATCAGATGTTTTTAAAATACTCAAAAGATCAGAAGGAAGTTTAGAAGGGGACCCAGACATAAAGGACAGTTTTGGTATTACCACATTAAAGTACATATTAAAAGCTATGTTAATAGATTCACAATTTCATATGTAGTCATTTTCTGGAGTATCTGTATGGAAATGTTTATGTTTATTGATTTTCTAGTTCATCTTTAAAAATTAGAATATGGGAATAACAGGCTTTTGGCTAGGACTGGAGTACTACCAAATAGGCTAGGTAAGAATGCTAGAAATTCTGCAGATGTAATAAGAATGTAATAAGAACTTTAAGCTAAAAATGGGAGAAGAAGAAAGCTGCAAACTGTCCACCAGTCTAGGTAACATGAGCAAATACATTGTAGGAAGAATAGAAGTAGAGATGTCCAGAAACTCATGGACAAAATTTAAGAAACAAACATATAGGCTCAGATGGACAGGGGCAGAGTTACAGAATGGAAGGAACACTAGATTTCATGTCATAGCATCTGGATTTGAACCTCTGGCTCTTAGTTAACTGATCTGTAAAGGGGTCAGATTAGATCTCTTTTTTAAAGAGATAAAAATGATAAAAATTATCCCTAAATCTATGCTCCTCTATCTATATACAGTTGCACAGAATATGGGTAACAAGCAGAGTGAAGTAGAAAACTGACCATAAGAGAAACAGATTTGACATATCAGTGGAGGTTGTTTTTCACCAACCATGAGTAGAATATGACTATGGAAAGGTATAATTTATTACATGGGGTGGATTAAAGCTAAAAAAGGTGGGAAAGATAGAGGTATAGTGACACAGGTGTATATTCCTTGCTAGTGGGAGAGACAGTTTCAGTAAGGCTAAAAAGCTGATTGGGTATCCATGTTAAGCCTGGTGAAGCCTGGCACCAATGTGATGAGCCTGAGGAAGGCAGGGAGGGTAACAGTCTACATAAAGATAGGTAAACCATTCCAGGTTGTAGCCAGCCAAAGCTTCTATGCTGATTAGCTGTGAGATTAGGCCCAGAGTGACCCCTGAATATCCAACTTGGGTGAAATAGGGAGATTTAGCCGTAAATAGGTCCAGATAGCATTGCGTGAGGAAGTATGATGAGCTTTTGAGTAACCATCAGTGGAAGCAGAAGCAGTGTTGGATGTGTACTACCTGAACAGGAGAATGAAAAGTGGGGGGCTGAAGGAACTAGGTCACAAGCCTCATACAAATGTATTATATAGTGTTCATTAGGGGCTTCATTTTTCTAGACATTTGCAGGAGTTCCCTGCCAAGAGAACAATAATTTCTTTGTCTACAGGTAGAAGAACCAATGAGAGAAATTTCTGTTGTGAAATTCTAATCAAGAGAGAGGACCTATACATAAGTGAACTTTATGGGAAAGTTAACTCTTAGTCATATTAGGTAAAAGAAGGAAAGGAAAACTAGTTTGACATTTCCAGTTGATAGTGCCCTCCCTAGTATCTAGCACAGTGCCTAGCAAATAGGAACTTAACATTTATTGAGTGACTAAATTAATACATCCTAGATTTTGTGAAAGCATATTTTAAAGCATTGAGGAAAAAGGAGTAGCAAGAACTAAAGGAAGTTCAGGAGGAATGAGAAGCTCTAAAGAATGAAATTCTGAAGACGTTCCAATGAGGAGGAAAAAGAAGAGTCATTTAAATGAAAGAAATAGGCACATCAACTTATATTTTTTTGTTGTAGGAAAGATAAAAAGCAAGGACAAGTAGAAGATAAATATGAAAGTGTGGCATAGTCATCTTAATATCAGCAGTGCTAATGCTCAGAATACTGAGGCTAATGAGGAAGAAAAAGAACACTAAAAAGCTGTTTTATGTTTGTAGGAAAAAATAATTTTTAGTTTCTAAAAGATAATAGCTAACAGCACCTACTACATAGCACTGTTAGCCACTGTGCTAAATGCTTTATAATTATTTGATTCTCATAACCACTCTAGGAGATAGGTCCTTTAATCCCCATTTTACAATTGAGGAAACTGAGACAAGTGACTTACCGAGGGTCACATAGCTAGTAAGTAAGTGTCTGAAGCTGAAAGTGTTCTTCCCGAATTGGCTCTCTTCACTAGGCCAACTAGAGACTTTTTCTGAGAAAACTGTATTAGAATGTCTAGTCTTTTGCTTTGATCATAATGTTCATGTAGCCCAGTGTTTGTTTTTTTTTTGGAGGGCAGTTGGGGTTAAGTGACTTGCCCAAAGTCACACGGCTAGTAAGTGTGTCAGGTGTCTGAGGTCGGATTTGAACTCTGGTCCTCCTGACACCAGGGCCCATGCTTTATTCACTGCGCCACCTAGCTGCCCCTAACCCAGTGCTTCTTAAATTTTTTTACTCTTGTAAGGTCAGTTGTTTTTGTTATAATACCTTAATGTCAGTTAACGAGCCAATAAACATTACTTACTGTGCTAAGTGATACAGATAAAAGTCCCTGTCCTCAAGGAGTTTATAATCTAATGGGGAAAGACCACACACGAAAGGAAGCAGTAAAGGGGAGGAGAGGAAAGCAAAGAGAAAATACCTAGCGTGGAGAAGGTCAGAGAAGTGCAGTAGGGTGGGAAATGAAGAGATGGTTGGTCTGGGTTACTTTTCATACATAGAGGTTCTGAGAAATGCTCTCTACTCAGAGGAATAGAGTATTGAAAAGGTATGAGTAGAAGGGTTGCTGTGATCTTGCAGGATGAAGTTCTTGGGTGGATATGATGGAAAAGTCCAGTGGAGTACAGTTGGGTGGGAAATTTATTTTAGTTTTTTTTTTTACTTTGCTTTCATATTTCCTATATAATGAAGTCATTGGCTTGTGTTTGGTTGATCCCTATCTTCAGGGAATTTGTTGTTTGGGCTAGGTTTTATACCTAGAACCAAGCTATTCCCAGTTCTTTCGTAGCTTTCATTTCTTTTCCCAATTTTTCCTCAAGCTCTCCTTTCACTGACAAAAAATTTTTTTTTCAATTATCCATCTTTTTTAGGAATTCTAGTTGAATTTGTGGCCATACTGTTTTTCTCTGAGGTTTTGCTTTTAGAGTCATTCTTTTCTACATTTGTGTCCCAAGCATCTCTGCAACCATAATTAGTTCTTTATGGTAAAATTCTTTTTTGGTTTGCTCCTTCTTCCTTTGTACTTGATTTGGGGCTGTAGTCTATGCTTCTGGAAGGAAGGTCTAGACTGATCCTGTTACTGCTTTCTTAATGTATTAAATGTTGTATTATTGCTGAATCTCAGGGAGAGGCTATGACCCTGCCAACTTTGAGTGCTCCCAAGGTGGTGTGATTCAAGGTAAAGTCTGATTGTTGTCCCCCTGGTCTGAGTTCTGCAAGTTTCTGACTCGGGTTTGGGTCTAATCATCAGACTGCTGCTAGATTTGGCCACAGTCAGCCAGTGG
>CM053581.1:223655034-223746434 GCA_028627135.1 Pseudochirops cupreus
TCCACTTCTCTCATTTGGTTTTCAAAATCCTTCTTAAGCTGATCTCTAGCTTTTAGGCAATCTTCGTGTTTCTTGGAAGCTTTTGGTGTGGGAGTTCTGACTGTGTTGTCTTCCTCCTGTTCCTTGCTTTGATCCTTCTTTTCCGCAAAGAAGGAATCTAGAGTTTGGTTGCTGTTCTTACTTTGCTTTCTATGCTTGCTCATGGTTGGCCAGTCACTGATTTTTTAGCTCTGTGGAACTCTGCTTCCAGGGGGAAAGCTCTGTCCCAAATCGCTGGGGTTTTCCCAGCTGCTGGCACTTTTAGGAGGCTGCTACAGCCCCCACCAGCTCTGGCTCACTGAAAACACACCCCAGGACCACCACCAAAGACCAAGATCCAGATCCAGGCCGCTCAACGCAAGAGCTCTTGGCCTCTCAACGATCGCTTGGCCCCCCTGCAGTCTGCAGGCCGGGAGCTCTGAAGCAGCCATGTGGAGGCGGCTGTAGGGCCTCCGCTTCTTCCTCTTCCTTGCCCTGGAGGCAGTTTGGCCAGACCAGCTTTTCTCCCCCAATTTTAGCCAAGTTCCACTGACCTTTCACGTAGTCCTTTTTCTCTTAGGGCTTGATAATTCTGGATACTTCCACAGCTGCCACAGATCTGCTTTCCTGAAGCTTCAGCTGCAGCTCGGCTGGTCAGGCTGCCCCCAGGGCCAAGCAGCTGTTTGAGGCTGGGCTGGTTTCAGCTCCCAGCACTGAGATAGTCCCTCTTAGCTGAGCTGCCTTCAGCGGAAAGTATATTTGTGTGCGTTTTAGAGCTCTAATATTTCTTTAGAGTCATATTTTATGGGTATTTTGAGGTGGCTGTGTGGGAGCTGCGGTACCTTGCTGCTCCTATGCCGCCATCTTGGCTTCGCCCTTTATGTACATTTTTGTCCACATAAGAAAATGTGTCCTGAATTTTCCTTAGCATTATTTTTTCTTCAGTATTTATAATTTTGGGGGTAGCTAGGTGGTGCAGTGAACAGAACACCAGCCCTGGAGTCAGGATGACCCAAGTTCAAATCTGGCCTCAGACACTTGACACATTTACTAGCCGTGTGACTTTGGGCAAGTCACTTAACCCCAATTGCCCTCCAAAAAAAAAAGAAAAAGTATTTATAATTTTTATTTTTTCCTGAGTTTAGGTACAGAATGAGCACATGTCGCTGGTGTACACCAGGTGGTGAGTCCACTGTTGACTTCCTAAAGAGCTATGCTTTTGGGACACTTTCCTGTGACATTCTCACAGCCAATGAGGACCTCTGTTACTGCTTGGAGTGTGTGGCTGAATACCACAAAGCAAGAGATAAACTGCCTTCTTTGCATGAGGTAATTAGAATGAGCCTAGAATGTTAAGAAAAATATAGATTATCTAGAGTTTGAGCATAGGGAAAAGAATGGGTTTGAACTTTATTCACATTATCCAAAGAATTACTGATGCATAGTAATTTAGAATTTGGGGATTGGAAAGTCCTAATTTGGGGATTTCTCTATAGCCTACAGTAGGAAAATAAAACATGGGAGAGTTTCCTTATGCCTCATTCATTCAGTATGTTGGAATAAAATCAGTTTATTGAACAAGAGCATTTTCTTTTTTTCCTATATTAAATGGATATGAGTCCTGACTTGTAGTTAGATGACGGGTAATTTTTTCTCTGTAAACAATTCATTTTGAAATATTTTGGAAAATCAAGTAAGCTTCCAGGGGCAGCAAGATTTTCTCATCAAGGAAGCTTAGTGTGTAACATGTAATTTTTAATCCGTAAACATAAAGTTTTAGATTTGCAACCAAATGTGCTTACAAGTAATGGGAAACTGGCCTATAAAACATTTAGGGGAGGACAGCAGTGGAAAAACTGTCCTTAGAATATTTCATTCTTTATTTATAATTGTTTCCAATTTTGGAGCTAACCAGCATTTTCAGTTTTAAGAATAATAGTTGACCCTTCTCCAGTCTCTTTTCCTGACAGCCTGATGAGTTAGTTAACAAGAATTATTTCCCCCAGTTTACAAATAAAGTGAATTCAGAGAACTGAAGTGCTTTTGCAGTAGTGTCACTGAGTCAGAGTAAGGATTGACTAGATTCAAGCCAAGGATGCTGAATGATTTCTATCAAACTCTGAGAAAAGAAAAAAAGTATTAATTTTAATCTCTTTTAGTCTCTTCCCAAGCTCACCCTTCTCTACATAATTCATATTTTTTAACAAAATAGCATTGTTAGTATCTGACCTGGAGATTTCTTTTTAAAAGTTTTGGCAGTAGTTTATAACATAGTCTTTTTTAAACTTCTCGGTATTGAAAAGTTCTCTGTAGATCACCATATACAGGGTTTTTCATTAATAGCTCTTATCTTTTTTCTTCTGATAGATCTTATGGGAATTTGAAACCACCCGTCTCATAAATCATTTTGAAAAATCTATGAAAAGTGAAATTGAAGAAGATGACGAACTATTTATAGTTGATGACAATGGTGAAGCACAGCTGTTTGGTTTCACTGGCCAAGACTTTGAAAACAAGCTTCGAGTTCCACTTCTTGAAATACTGAAATACCCTTATCTGCTCTTACATGAGCATGTCAGTGAGTATCCTAGAATCATAGAACCATAAGCAGTGAGGGCCCAGAAACCTGTTTTCAGCCCAGGACCAGAACCTTACATTCTTCTTTCCTCTCCCCTCTCATCCTTCAGTATTGAAAATGAAACTAGCATCCTAGCTAAGAGTTTGGTATGAGCTACCATGGAAGGGTTCCTTATTGTGAAGCTTATAGCATTGCATTATCAAATGCCTTGCAAACCATTTTCCTCTCTGAATTCCAGTAATTCAGAGCTGAAGGCTGCCTAAGTGAAAATTTTCTTCCTTTGTTTCTACTCCTTCATCCCTTATTCTCATCCATTTCAACCCTACCCCTCTTGAGCTCTATTCCATTCTGCCCTTCCCTTCCACCATGCCTCTGGAACCTCAATTCTGTTATCAAAAACTGCCCCTCAAATTAAACTTCTACTTCTCATGTTCTTTCCATGTCTGAAACAATTCATATTTTCTTTAAATCAATTTTCCTTTCTTCCCTGTTTCTGCTAACAGTACCACCGTCTTTCTAGTCACCCAAGTTTACAGTCTCACTCATCCTTGACTTTGCTTTTTCCCTCACCTTCCCCATGTGCACCCCCCCATATCTTATTAGTCTTATTAGTTACTAATGTCTGTTCTACCTTTACAACGTTTCTCAATAACTATCCACTTGCTCCATTCACAGAGCTTCCACTCTAGTTCAAGCCCTTATTAGCTCTTGCCTGGATGTTGAAGCAGTCTCTTAATTTTGTTCAAATCCTACCTCTGACATTCCTTGTGTGACCTTGGGCAAGCCACTTAACTTCCTTGGGCCTCATTTTTAAAATGAGAGCATTGGATTGGATGACCTAAAACTTTCCTTTCCCTTTCATTTATATTCTACGTCCCTCCAGGCTTTCTGCTCCAATCCATTCTCCACTGCCAAAATGATAGTACTAATGCATAGGTCTCACTTTCTTCCCCAAGAAGCTGCAGTGGTTCCCTGTCTCCTCTTTGGTCAAATACAAGTTCCTCTCTTTGGCATTTAACACCTTGTACAAGCCCCAAAATAGCCAATTTTTCTAGACTTCTTACTTACTATTTCCCTTCATACACTCTGTATGCCAGCTAAAATGGCTTATTTCTTCTCCCTCATAAATAGTATTGCATCTTTCATTTTCAGGCTTTTTCATAGGCTGTCACCCATGCTTGGAATGTACTTTCTCTTCATGTCTGAGTCTTAGAACCCCTGACTCAGCTCAAGTTCCTCCTCCTACAGAAGGCCTTTCCTGATCACCCTAGCTGTTATTGCCTTTGCTGTCCCCCCAGGTTGCCTTTTATTTACTTTATATATATTTACATACATAAGACAGTGTAGCAAAATAATTAGAGAGCTAGTCTTGAAGTCAAGAAGACCTGGACTTAGGTCCTGCCTTTGACATACTCGCTTATTACTCTGGGCAAGTTACTTAATCTCTTGGTCCTCTGGGCCACTGGGGTCAAACCACTAAACTATACGTGAAGATCACATATTAACTTGGAAAACCACACATGTTTATGTATTTGTTGTTTTAGTAATTTATTTTATTAAACATTTCCTAATTACATTTTAGTGTGGTTTGGGCCGTATTTGGGAGTGTTATGGGTTGTTCGTTTGACACCTCTGCTCTAGGCAATTTTCTCAGTCTATAAGTAAAAGAAAGTGTCAACCTGCATTGGTAGAAAGGATTTTCCTTCCTCCTTCCCTCTCTTCCTTCTTTCCTTCCTTCCTCTCTCTTTCTTTCTTTCTTTCTCCTTTTTAAAATTTTATTTTCAATTCTAGATTCTTTCCTTCCATCTCTCTTTTCTCTCTCCCATTGAGAAGGCAAGAAATAAAATGCCCATTATATATATATATATATATATATATATATATATATATATATATATATGGAGTCATGCTAAACATATTTCCACATTAGCCATGTTCCTAAGCAGACCAACAAATAAATAAATAGAGAAATGCTTCCATCTTCACTCAGTTTAAAGGGAGTTTTCTTACCTTGGAGTTATTAATACCAGTGAAGTCACAAATATAATCCCTATCCTTTATTCCTATGTTTTTATCTACTTAGATGTATACCTATTATTTCCCTTGACAGAATGTAAACTTCTTAAATAGTTAGGGACTTTCATTTTTGTCTCTGTATCCTCAGCATCTCTTACAGTATCTGACAAGTAGTAGGCATTTGCCTGTTGAATTGTTGTTCTTTATATTCATGGAAACCTGCCTTCTCCTAGAACATACTTGACAACTTCAGTTGTCAGTACTACAACACTAGTAGGTGTATCTCCTCTCTTGCCCATCTTCTCACTGAGCCAGAGTAAGGAATAGGCATGCCTTTTGCTATTTATTTCCACTGTCACCATCTGCCACCGTTACTCAGAAATATCTCCTCAGAACCCATCCTTGCATTGTGAACCACTTTATTTCACTGCTGTACCTCAGAGCTCTTTAAATGTCACCACTTAGCCTCTCTTCCTTTGTTTTAGGCTCTGAAGAGGTACCTTTTGTCTTAACTAAAGACAGTTCTTCGTCTTACACTTGCTCTCATCTCTTCTTGTTTCTTCTGAGAGCTTACCACTTTGATCATCCCCTTCTCTTTAATTTTCATTCTCTTATTGTCCACTGTCTACTTGTGTGACATCATCCTGTCTCTCATTCTTAAAAACCTTTACTTTACCTGCTATCCCCTCAAGCAGTCATCCTTTAACTTGCCTTCTTCTCACAGCCAAACTCCTGGAAAAAAGCAGTCTGTACTTATTGTCTCTACTTCCTTATTTCCTACTCCTCAGCCTTTTATAATCTACCTTTCAAACCTATCACTCAACTGTTCTTTCCAAGGTTACTAATAGTCTATTGCTAAAGTCAGTGACTTTCAGTTTTCATCTTTTATCCCTCTTTACAGTATTTGGTCTATCATTTCATCCTTCTCCCTGGATTTTCATGACATTACTCTTTCTTAGTTCATCTGCTACCTGATTGAGTATTCCTTTTCAGTCGTCTTTGTTGGATTATCATATGTGTCTTAGCTCCTATGTACGGTTTTACCATAAAGTTTTATTCTTAGCTTTCTTCTGTTTTCTGTCTTGAATTCTTTACTCTTAGTGATGTCATCAACGTCTGTGGGTTCGATTATCTTTATTATAGATGATTCCCAAGTTTGTATTTCTAGTCCTCTTTCTCTTGAAATCTCTTAACTTCAGGGATAAAGTAGCACCTCCTACATAAAGTCTTTCCAGAGTCACTCCATTTTTTTGTATTCTATATTGGCCCCCCCCCCAAAAAAAGCACTTTGTGTTTGCTTTGTATATACATATATTTTTATTTATTTGGGTACATGATGATTGTTTCCAATAAAATATAGGTTCCTTGAGGGTAGAGACTATCACTTTTGTTGTTGCAACCTCTGAAACTGGAACATGGTAGGTGTTTAATAAGTGAATAGAAATTACAATGCTAGGATTGGAAGGGATCTTTGGCGTCAGGTAGTTCAGCCTGATTTTTCAGATGAAGAAAGTGAGACACAGAATAGATAATTGATTTGTCTAAGGTCATACGGTAGAGCTTAGGTCATCTTAACCCAAATTCTTTCCATTACATCATAATGCTTTGAGTTGGATTTTTCTATTAAAGTAAAAATGATTTATTAGAAAACTTCTTCCCTGAAATTTTCATGGTAATCTAATGATTCCTTTAAGTGACTTTTAATTTATTCTTAAAACGATTGAAGAAAACAGAATAGGCTACTTTAATTTTAGCTGCTGTATATTTTCATCTTGCATTTACTATGTTTTTCTTTCTATTTAGATGAATTATGTGTTGAAGCACTTTGTAGGATGGAGCAAGCTAACTGCTCCTTCCAGGTATTTGACAAACATCCAGGGATCTATTTGTTCTTGGTACATCCCAATGAAATGGTGAGTTGTGAATGTGCTATGGTTGTAAAGTCACATTTATTGCATATTTAGGCTCTTATACTACAGTGCTTTTGTTGTTGCTAACACCTTCCACTAATAATATTACATATAATGTTTAGTTAAATCAAATTGATATTTTTGTGATGTAACATATTGTTATATAAAGAAATTTTGAGTCATAGTTTGTATCTTGTTCTGTGAGGACTGTTTGCTTTTAGTTTTGAAAATATATTTTACAGGGGCGGCTAGGTGGCGCAGTGGATAGAGCACCGGCCCTAGAGTCAGGAGGACCTGAGTTCAAATGCGGCCTCAGACACTTGACACACTTACTAGCCATGTGACTTTGGGCGAGTCACTTAACCCCAATTGCCCTCGGAAAAAAAAGCAAAAAAAGGAAAATATATTTTACAATTCAAAACATTTTTAAAAAATTCTTAAATTTTAGACTAAAAGTTTACAGGTTTTTATACAGAGGTATAAAAATAGAAACATAGAACCATAGAAAGTATTCATTCTTATTACATTTTCATTTTAAAATGAAATTCATAATAAGCTTCTTTATGATCTTATTATTTTAGCCAACGGCTTTGATTTAGAGTTAAACTTTGATTTAATTAAAAATAGAGTCTCATCATAGTTCTCGGTCTTTTTAATATGTGCTTTTTTTCTTTCTTTCATATAGGTTCGACGTTGGGCTATTCTGACAGCCAGAAATTTGGGAAAGGTAGACAGAGATGATTACTATGATTTACAGGAAGTATTGACTTGCTTGTTTAGAGTTATTGAGTTGGGGCTTTTAGAAAGTCCAGATATTTACACTTCTTCAGATTTTGAGAAGGGTAAACTTGTCCTTCTGCCTTCTCACATGTATGACACAAGCAACTACAAAAACTACTGGTTAGGTAAGTTTTATTCTTACTGTGTTGGATTTTCTCAGTTGATTTTTAGGTGTCTTGCATGGGAATTCTTCTCCATTTGTGATGTGATTACAAGATTATTACCTAGTATTTCCCAGGTGCTAACTAGTTCTTATTCTGTCATTGAAATAGCTTTAGAAAGTCCCAAATTTTCAAGAGTTTTGTGAACTCTTAAAGTTATTTCTAAAACTCAATCCTCTTTATAAATACAATTACAAAAAAGTTTAAATCTTTGTAACTAAAATATTGTAAACACTAACCAACGAACCTCTTTATTTAAAGCAATATTTGATGTAGCAAAATTCTATTACCATAGAAGAATTTTAATAACATTTGGTCTTTAATACCTTTTTTCATCTGTGAGTTTTCGTGGTGGGAAAACAAAGGAAAAATATTTTTAAAAGCTCTACATCTGAAAAATTCATTCTGTATATGACAGTTATCACATCTGAGATGATTGTCTACTCAACAATAATTTCTCTCTTTTGTCATCGAATTGATTGCCCTAAATTTTCAAGTGCTTTTAGAATATTGGGTGGAAATGCCTTTGTTTTAGACGGCCAAAAATAGTTTCTTGATTGAGCTTTGTCTAAAGAATCAAGACTGCCATGCGTTACTTGTTTAGTCCAGTGGTTCTCAACCTTCCTAATGCTGGGACGCTTTAGTTCTTGTGTGTGGGTGTATCTGGGTGTATCTCCATGTGGGCGGACCCGCCTGGAGACAGATAGAGGAGTGGTGTCTTGGTTCCAAAGACCATCGGAAATACGTGTTTTCCAATGGTCTTAGGCAATCCCTGTGAAAGAGTCGTTTGACCCCCAAAGGGGTCGCAACCCACAGGTTGAAAGCTGCTGGTTTAGTTCCTGCTGAATAGTTCCTTTGGCCAGTTATATCTCAGAATGCTTTTTAATATGTTGTTATTTTTAATATTTCAGAGGAACTGTAAATCATATTTCATGAATCTGTATGTTGCTGTTCATTTTTAAGATGCTAATGATTTCAGGGAAATATGAAATTGTCTTTCAGGAATCTGTATGTTGCTAACTATTCTTGAGGAGCAAGCCATGGATTCTTTGTTGCTGGGCTCAGACAAGCAAAATGATTTTATGCAGTCAATACTTCACACCATGGAAAAGCAATCAGATGGTAACAAACTACTTGGGCAGAATACTTTGACACATTGTGATGTAGATACTCTTAAATTGTTAATGTCACTGCTAGAATTTGTTTTACTGTGAACAAAGCCCAATTTTATTTTCTCCCTTTGCTGCTCAATGTCAAGCCAAGATTTGGTGATGGACAAATGGTAAAACAATGCCTGACTAGTGTGGGAAGGGTATGTGGAAGGGGAAAAAGAAACATTTTCATCTTAATTTTTTGTAATTCTGTACTTGACAAACATCATTATACACAAGTAATTCTCTATACAAATCAAAACAAAATAAATTGCTCATGAAAGCATGAATCTGTAAATGATACAGCTGTCCTACTAGTCTGTGTCTTTTTCTGAGCCTCCTTCTGTTTTTTTCTGTGCACTTATAATGCTAAAATAACCCTCTTCTTTTTTGGCATCTGTATTACTAGTATTAAAGCAAAACAAAACAAAAAGACTAAATCAAGTCTACTTTGTAACAATTAAACATAACGTAGTCCAGTAAGCATATCTATACTTAATCCATGTCCAAAAACATACATATCTTTTCCTTACACGTCTCCCAAAAGAGAGACATGCTTTTACAAAAACCATAATTGTATACCATTCATAGGGGCTTTGATAAATCTTCCTTGAATATAAAAAAACATGGCATCTGTTTCTTTAAAGGTACCTAGTAAGTTTCATTTTAAGTTTCTTGTTACTGAGCTTTTAATTTTTTATGTATTTAACAGTGACACTTGGGGTAGAAAATGTACAATTATCAGTAGCAATTTTTCTCAAATCTTCCTCTCATTGAACTATTGTTCATTTATATTTCAGAGGATAGTGTAGATCCTTTCTGGCCAGCATTGCACTGCTTCATGGTGATTCTGGATCGCCTTGGCTCAAAAGTCTGGGGTCAGCTTATTGATCCCATTGAAGCATTCCAGACCATTATTAACAATGTGAGCTACAACAGAGAAATTCAAAATATCCGCAATAGTTCCACCAGGTTAGTTCCTCTAACTTCTGTTCAATGTGTGGCACATATGAGGTGCTTAATAAATACTTACTGATTGATTTAAAAGTCTCTTTATGTTTTGTTTTGTGCTAGTACCTAATCCCTTTACTGTTTGAATACGTTTCTCTATTCAAAGTACTTTTATTTATTTCTTAATGTTTTAAGGATGAAGTTAGAACCTGAGTCAGATTTGGAGGAAATGGTGACTTGCAGCCAGATTGTGTACAGTTATAATCCCGAAAAGACCAAAAAGGTATTAAAAAACTTAATATTTGCTTTGAAAAAATAAATGAAATTGTATTGCCTTTTTATTCTAAGGAATTTAGGATGATAGTTGAATAATGTTTTGCATAATAATTTGGTTTACTGCTTTTCTGATTTTACTAACAGACATGTTGACTTTTTAAAAACATTTTTTTTCAATGAACAAAATCTATTTTCTCTCCCATCTCCCTCCCTTCCCATTGAAAAAAAAGAAAAACAAAACACTCATAACAAATATGCATAGTCAAGGAAAACAAATCCCACACTGGCCATGTCCAAAAAAACCTATGTCTTATTCTGTACTCTGAGTCCATCATCTCCATCAGAAGGTGGGTAGCATGCTTCATCTGGAATTTTAGTTGGTTGTGTTGATCAGACTCCTTAAGTCTTTCAGAATTGTTTGTTTTTATAATGTTGTTACAAATGTATAAATTGTTCTCCCAGTTCTGCTTACTTTATTTTCTGTCAGTTCATACAAGTCTTCCCAGTTTTCTTTGAAAGCATCCATTTCACCATTTCTTACTGCACAATAGCATTCCATTATGCTCCCCTTAATTTCCAATTTTTTGCCACTACAAAAAGCTGTTATAAATATTTTTATTCACACATGGGTCTTTTCTGTTTTTAATTTCTTTGGAATACTTGCCCTAGTAGTGGTATCACTGGGTCAAAGAGTGTACACAGTTTTATTGACTTTTTGGACATATTTCCAAATTGCTTCCAAAAATGGCTGAACCAATCACAGCTCTACTGACAGTGCATTGATTTGCCTATTTTATCTCAACCCCTCAATTTGTCATTAATCCTCTTCCTTTTTTGCCAGCTTTGCCCATCTGATGCATATGAGATTGAACCTTTGAACTGCTTTAATACTGCATTTCTCTAGTTATTAGTGATTTGAAGCATTTTTTAACATGTTATTAATAGCTTGGATTTCTGCTTTTTTGAAACTGCCTACTCATATCATTTGACCATTTATCACTGGGGAATGGCTCTTATTCTTATAAATTTAAATCAGTTTCAGATAAACTTGCTACAGAGATTTTCCCACACCCCCAGGCATCTGCTTCCCTTTTAATTTATCCATTTGGGGGATTTTTTCGTATGTGTGTGCAAACATTTTAAATTTTATATAATAAAAAATATATATTTTGTATTTTATGATCTTCTCTTTCCTTGTGTGGTAATGAATTATTACCTTGTCCATAGATCTGAAAGCTGATTTCTTCCCTTGCTTCCTTGTTTGTGATTTAACATATGTTTAAATCATGTATCCATTTAGATCTTATCTTGATACATAGTGTGAAATATTGCTCTAACTCTAGTTTCTAACAAACTGCTTTCCTGTTTTCCTAGCAGTTTTTGTCATACAGTGAATTTTTGCCCCAGATGTCTTTGTGTTGTATTAATTTGTTTCTGAATGTTGTGAACCTGATCTGTTCCATTGATTGACCCCTCTTTTTTAACTGGTACCAGATGATTTTGATGATTACTGCTTTGTTACATAATTTGAGAAATGGTGTTTTTAGGCCCCCCACTTTACCGATTTTTAAATTATTTCATTATTATTATTATTTTTCTTTTTGGAGGGGGGAGGGCAGGGCATTTAGGGTTAAGTGACTTGCCCAAGGTCAGATGGCTAGTAAGTGTTAAGTGTCTAAGGCCGAATTTGAACTCAGGTCCTCCTGACTCCAGAGCTGGTGCTCTACACTGTACCACCTAGCCACCCCTTTCATTATTATTTTGAGATTCTTGACCTTTCGTTCCTCAGGTGAATTTAATAACTTTTTCTAGCTTTACAAAATAATCCTTTAGTCATTTGCTATGACACAGAATGAGCTCTAATTTAGGTAGTACTGCTGTTTTTATTATATTAGCTCATCTTGCTCATGAACAATTAATATTTCTCCAATTATATAGATCTGTCTTGATTTCTGTAAAAAAAAATGTTCTATGTTTGTATTTATATAGTTCCTATATATGTCTTGGCAGGTAGAGTCCCAAGTGACTTATATTGTCTGGAGTTATTTCAAGTGGAATTTGTTATTCTATATCTTCCTAGTGGATTTTTTTTTTTGGTTTTACAGAGAAATATTGATTTATTTGGGGTTTTTTTTAATATCCTACAAGTATGATAAAGAATGTTGCTGTACTTTGGGAGTTCTTAATCTTTTTTTTATGTCTTAAACTCCTTTGGCAATCTGGTGAAGCTAATGGGCTCTCTTCAGAATGATGTTTTAAAATGCACAAAATAAGATACATAATGTTACAAAGGAAAAATACATTGAAATTTTATTCATAGATCCCAGGTTAAAGATGCCATAGCTTCTTTGCTAATATTGTATTTAAAATTTTTGTTTTAATATTCACTGGGGTTATTGGTATATCTTTTTCTTTCTCTGTTTTGATTTTCCCTGGTTTAGCTATCAAGACAATATTTGTATCATAGAAGGAATTTGGTAGGACCCATTCTCCTTCTTTCAAATAGTTTATGTAATATTGAAATTAATTGTTCTTGGAATGTCTGATGGCATTTGCTTGTAAATCTTTCAGTTTCTGAAGTTTCCTCCTTTGGGAGCCTATTTATGACTAGCTTAGTCGTTTTCCCCCCTAAGATTGCTATTTAGATTCTCTGTTTCATAGTCTGTTCATCTGGGTACTTTGTGTTTTTTTTTCCTGATTTGTTTTTCAGAGCAGGGAAGGCAGTTGGGGTTAAGTGACTTGCCCAAGGTCACACAGCTAGTTAAGTATCAAGTGGCTGATGCCAGGTTTGAAGTCAGGTCCTTCTGACTTCAGAGCTGCTGCTCTATTCACTGCACCACCTAGCTGCCCTCCTCATGTTTTTGCATATATTCATCTGCTTCATTTAAGTTGTTGATTTTATTGACATGGAAATGGCCCAAATTGTTTCTAATAATTTTCTTTTTCATTTCCTTTTTAATTTTAGATGCTAGTAATTTGGTTTTCCATTTTTTAAAAAGTCAAATTAGTTAATGATGTATTTTCTTTATTTTTTTCTTTAAAAAGTCAACTTATAGGGGCGGCTAGGTGGCGCAGAAAATAGAGCACCAGCCCTGGAGTCAGAAGGACCTGAGTTCAAATGTGGCCTCAGACACTTAACACATTAACTAGCCGTGTGACTTTGGGCAAATCACTTAACCCCAATTGCCCTCCAAAAAGCAAAAAGAAAAAAGAAAAAGTCAGCTTATAGTTTTGTTAATTCAGTGGGGCTTTTTGTTTTTGCTTTGAATTTTGTTCTCTTTTTTTCTATTCAGAATTTGTCTTTCAGTTTTTAATTGAGGTTTTATAATTTTAGTTTTCTATTTTTTTTTTTGCATGCCCAGTTCGTTGATTTGATTGTTCTCTTTTTGTAGATTAAAGTATTTAGAGATACAGACTTTCCCTTAAGGGACTGCTTATGCCGTATCTCCCAAATTTTATGTTGTCTCATTATTGTCATGATCTTTAAAGAGATTATCTATTGTCTCTGTGGTTTGTTCTTTGACTCACTAATTCTTTATGATTATGTTATTTAGTCTCCAGTTAATTTTTAATCCTTTCTTCAATCTTTTATTAACTATAAATGAATACATATATATATACACGTGTGTGTATGTAATTAAAATGTGTTTAGTATTTCTACTTTTATGTATTTATTTATGAGATCTTTATGTCCTTGTATATAGTTGGATCTTTGTAAAGGTGCTGTGTATAACTGAGAAACATATATACTGCTTCCTGTTTCCATTCAGGAATCATCAGAGGCTTATCAAATCTAACTTTTCTAAATTTCTCTTCAGGTCCTTAACTTTGTTCTTTTTTATTTTTTGCTTTGATTTTTTTCCTTGGGTCTGAAGTGAATAAATTTAGGTTTCCAATTATTATAATTCTACTGATTCTCCCTGTAACTTGTTTAGCGTTTGCTTTAGTGTTTAGATGCTATGCCATTTGCTACATGTATAATGAAATATTGGTATTAATTCATTTTTTGATACTTCATGTCTATCAACCAGACCGGAATCGGCCTCTAACCTGTGGGTGACTGGAACTGAACAGAGCAGGTTAGAGACAGGAGAGTTTGGACACAAACAGAAGTTTAATTTCAAAGTGAAGAAACACTTGCAAATGGAAATCCTCCTGAGGAGCAGGGCTTAACATGCTGGAGCAAAATCATTGCTTCATATACATAATTGGACTGGACCATAACATAATCGTTCTTAGCTGTTCCTATGGCAGGCTCATTTGTAGACAATGCAGACATTCCTCTGTCCTATGCGAATAGTATCCAAGTTGTCTCACAAACACAAACGGAACCAGAGTAAGCATGTTGGGAACATGAGTGCAATACCTGGTTCAGTTCAACTAATTTTTAGCTATTGCAAGAAACAGGTATTGTGAGCCTTTCAAAAGGTATGATGGATGGCTCTAAGGTCTCTGGGAAATAGGGGGCAACAAACACCTAGTGCTGGTCAAAACAATACCCTTTACCAGAGGGTAAGATTATCCACAAAGGATTGTTATGCCAAGCTCAGGGCACAGCCTGCTTGCTAGGCCTTACATCTGGGAAATAGTGTATCTCCAGATATCTTGACACAACTTAATATAGTTTCCCTGTTCTTCTGTTTAAATCAAGCTATTTTTGCTGTTACCTTGACTGAGATTTTGATTGCTATCCCTTCTTTTTGAGTTCAACTAAAGAATGATAGATTTTGCTTCAGCCTTTTATTTTTAACTCTGAATTTTTGTTTCAAATAACTGGAACACTCTCCCTCTTCATCTCCATCTCCTGGCTTCCCTGGCTTCCTTCAGTCCCAGCTAAAATCCTATCTTTTATGGGTTTCCTTTAATGCTAATGCCTCTCCAGTATATCCTGTATATATCTTATGTATATACCACTGTTTACATGTTGTCTCCTCTGTTAGACAGTAAGCTCCTGAAGAGAAGGAACTTTTTTTTTTTGTATCCCTACTACCTGTCATAGTGCCTGGCACATAATAAATGCTTATTGACTTGACTGATTGAAGTAAGCATCTGAAAAAGAAGAGAGAATGTACAGAAAAATCCTTGTCGTAAGGAAGGTTAAACAATTGCCTTGAGTCATTGCAGGCACACTTGAAATTAAACAATATAAATTTGTCACAACCCAATTAGCAGCTTTTTGTAATATTAGCTCCATACTTTTTATAGTCTTTTACGATTTACAACTATTTTCCCTTTATCTTATTTGATTCACTACACCCCAGTGGAGTATAATTATTATCCTTATTTTACAGATGAGGCTGCTGCAGCATAGTGGAAGTTAAGTGAGTTGCTTAAGATTAAGCAACTAGTAAGCAGCAAATCCAGGATTAAACCCAGGTTTTACAGTCTAATACAGTTTTTTATACCATGCGGCATCTCAAACTGAAATTGTTGGCAATACCTTGGCCATCTTTCAGCATACTAACTACACAGATATAGTTGCACATGGGAACTTCCAGAAGACAAAGTATAGAGTTGTGGAGGGTAGGTAGAATAAGAGGACAAGTCTAGAAGGAGATGAAAACTGACTGAAGGGGGAGGGGAATGGACTGAAAAAACTCAGTATTTAGTGTAGCTAAATTGAGAGAGGTACAGAAATATATCTTTTCAGGTTACCATCATACTAAATGCCAACTTGTTTCTGCCTACCTCCCTTTGTATTTTAAAATAATTTAATAACATAGATGTTACAAAAGTTTAGCAATGTATCTTGTTTAATACTTTCAGATTTAATCTGTATGTACAAATACTTAATCATAAACTAGAAAGTTTATATATTAAGTAGTTCATTTTTAACTAAATGTCATTGTATTTTTTTCACCTTAGGATTCAGGATGGAGATCAGCTATTTGTCCCGATTACTGCCCTAACATGTATGAAGAAATGGAAACATTAGCCAGTGTACTTCAGTCTGATATTGGACAAGACATGCGTGTTCATAACAGCACATTTCTTTGGTTTATCCCTTTTGTTCAGTCCCTCATGGATCTCAAGGATTTGGGTGTAGCATACATAGTGGAGGTTATTCATCATCTATATTCAGAAGTCAAAGATGTCCTCAACCAAAAAGTAGCAGTGTGTGACACAGTCACCGAGTTTTTCCTTCTGATATTGGTGTCAGTAATTGAACTGCATAGAAATAAGAACTGTTTGCATTTGCTATGGGTTAGTTCTCAGCAGTGGGTAGAAGCAGTAGTGAAATGTGCTAAACTTCCTACCACAGCATTTGCACGGAGTGCTGAAAAGACATCTGGAAGCTACTCCAAAGGGGCAAATGTAATATCTTCTTTGCCTTTACACTCAATTCCATCTAATTCTGTACAGCTTGCTTGTGTGCAGTTAATCCGAAGTCTTCTTAGGGAAGGTTGCCAGCTTGGACAGCAAACTCTTTGTAAACAATTCTTAGACAAACTCAACTTGCGTCTAAGGGGAAATTTGTCCCTTGGTTGGCATTTAAATAGTCAGGAGACCCTAGAATTACAAACATGTTTGAAACAAATCATTAAAAATAAAAAAGTCAAAGGCGTACCATGTAGCACTTTTGTGGATAGGACCATAGCATGTAAAACCCCTCCTGCAATTTATATTAAAGAAGAAAGTGATGAAACTGTGGAGAGATCAAAAAAAGATACATGTTCCCAGGACAATTCTAGTTCATCATTTTCTAAAGAACCACCAAGGGCTGATGTCTATCGAGGACAAGAAAGCCCATCTCTAAGAAGACATAACAGTTGGGAGGAAGAAAATAGGCAAACATACTTAAAGGAGTCAAAACTAGATGACCATTTTTCAAATAGATCATGCTTAAAGCAGGAAAAAAGCCCTGATGCTAATGGATCTCATAATCATGACATTTTAGATAATGTGGAAAAACAGAAGTGTACTGAAGAGAACTCCACAAATACACAACAGAATTTGGCCTCAAAAAGTAATTCAGTGGAAGGGGGATATGACAGAACAGCAAATATTCAGACATCTTTGATGACTACTGACTCTAGATCTGATTCTCCCCAAAATGTATCAAGCTCAAGTGATGATTCCCATTCAAAGAATGATTCTGCCTTTAGGAACTCAAAGTTTAGGACTAAAGCACAGAAAGATGAATTATGTGCAAAATTATTGCAGGTAATGAAAGAACACAAAAAACCCACCATGGTCACCAGTGTTAACAATTTAGAATCAAAGCAGAGTTCATCCAGTTTGGGGAATCATAATCCATGCAAAGATCTGGATGTTCAGAAAGAGTTTGCTTTAATACAGAAAGCACAGTCAGAGCCTTGTATTACTCCAGAGGATAAAACAAATGAAGAGCAAGAATCAAGAAATGATAATTCATTGGTTAAAAAGAAAAAATCAGATGATAGACAGTTAGATCCCCTAACATTTCATAAAAAAGATGACATATCAGAGGAAAGTGATAGTGATGGTGATGATACGGTCTCACTTAAAACAATTAGAAATACCTTATTGAAAAAGAAATGTCAGCTTATACATCACACAGACAGGAATAAATCAGAGGACAGTAATTGTGAGGAAATTAATAATGATAGTGATCATATTCCACATAATTTGGCAAGAGAAGAAGTGGCTCCTCAGAATTTGAAATTTAGCACCTTAACAGATTGTCAAGTAGACAAAGACCTTGATCGACTCTCTTTCATAGCCCATACTGGTGTTCTTAATTTCCCTTCAGATTCAACTCAAGAAAGTTCTTACCAGCTACACAGAAAAGTGAAAAATGTTTTGAGATATTCTACAGTTAACCAAATTGATGAATTAACTTCTGTTGTGGAGACCACGAGAAATCAAGTTATAATCATTTCAGATGATGATGATGATGATGGTGATGATGAAAGATCACCAAATCTTCAGAAACAAATTAAAACAGATAAAATAGCCATTAAGAAAGAATTTCCAGAAGAGAATCCTTCAACTTCTAATACCATTTTGGAAAAGAAACTAGAAAAAGAAGAGAAAACAAAATCCCCTTTGCTAGATGAGGAATCAGATTCACAGTTTTTTGAGTTTGAAACTCCACATGAAGTATTTTCTGTTTGGCAAGATTCTGAACCAGAGAGCAAAAATTCTGTTCAGGAAAGTGAACCAGAGCAAGACTCTTTTTTGACTTCAACAGGTGGGAGTGCTGTAGATGATCAAACAAATGACTGGGGTTATGATACAGATTATATATCTGATGAAGTTATTCAGAAGGTAGCAAAAACTCTTGAAGAACATTTAGACGCACAGGGCAGAGTTTTTTCTAATGAGAAATTTCAGATTGAACCAAAGAATGAAAAACAGCCATCTAAAGAACCTATTGCTGAAGATCTATCATTATGTTTAAGAAATGTAGACAAACCTCATATTTTTATTTCTGGGGATCTTACTGAAGAACACACTAAAAATGTAGATGATAAGGAAGAGAAAGAATCTACATCCACTCTTTCAGCATCACCTAATTTAAATTTTGAAATTTCCTCTGAAGAGTCAGGTAAACAATATTCTCCTCATTCTCTTTCCAGTACAAAACTCGGCAGAAGAACATCACTTCCCAAAAATTCAAAGAAAACCAATATTAATCCTCCAAGAAGGCAAAATAAAAAAATGAACCAAGCTAGTCCCAAAAAGATACTTTGTAGAACAATGCCTGCTGTGATTCCTCCAAAGAAATTTCGCCAGTGTCCTGAACCAACTTCGACTGCTGAAAAACTTGGTTTGAAAAAGGGGCCTCGAAAAGCATTTGACTTGTCCCAACGATCTTTAGATTTTGTGGTAAAGTTACGTGACCATGGAAAAACTGCAGGTGAAGTTGATACTCAGCAAAAGAAGAAGACAAAGTTAATTACTCCTCAGGCTCTGGTTGTCAAAAATAACAAGAAAATGTTGGCATGTCAAGATCTTCAGTTTTTAAGACAGATAAGACCCAAGTCCCACAAAAATCAACAAGGACTTTCTGCCACTCATAGTAAAGACTCTTCTCCAAAGGCAATTACAAAACCAGTCCAGAATTCTGAAGCTATTATTCAAGCATCTACTGGACCCAGTGACAATTTTAAAGAAAAAAACAAGTTGGCTTCAGGCAGTGATAAAAAGCATCAAAGAAAAAGCTCATTTTCTGAGACAGAAATAACAGTTAAAGCTAAAAGTCTGTCACCGGCTAATGATAGTCTTCTTTCTACCAAACACAGTTGTATGGAATTAAATGTTAGAGCAGAAACAAATGAAACCATTGTCTCCACTTCAAAGAAACATTTGTCTGACTCATCTTCTGTTGGAAATGACTTGACAAGGGTTGTCCAGCCCTCACCTTGTTTTCATTCTGAGGGAACAATTTTTAGAGAGGCAAACTCTGATGTCAGCAGTGATACAGAGGAAAATAATTTGTTTTTAACACAATGTGATCCAGTAGATATGGAATTAAGTTCACAGGTAGAGAGTTTTCATGACTTTGAAGTTTCTATTAGAAAAGATACAGTAGAAATGAAGGTAGATTCTAAAAACCTCACTGGGGACAGAGCTTTGAGTAGTATAAAATGTAAGCACAAAGATTGTACTGACACTGTGGAAAATCTGAATGAATATTGCTCTGCACATTCTGAAACTAAAGTATCTGATGACCATGTTTTTGTTAAACCAAGCTTGCCACTTTCACTGTCTAACAAAACTGTAAAATCTACTACTAAGATTTTTAGTTCAAGTAATAATTCACGAAATGCTCATCTGTCTAGAACTATAGAAAATAGTTTAAAACTCCCACCAGCATCAAAATGTCAAACAAATTTGTTAACCACAAGAACGGCAAAACTAATAAAACCAGTTTCTCCGTTAGTTCGAAAGCCAATATTGAATGATGAAGGGAAAAATTTATCCAACATTCTTCAACCACAGAATATGCAGACTTCTCCAAATTACTTCAATAGACCTGCTTCACTAAGTCTAGTTGAGAAGAAAAGAAATTTTCAAGCTTCCTCTGTTGCAAATTTTCCTGTGCGGCAATCTGTATTTGACAGTTTTGTTAAAGAGATCTTAAAATGGAAGTATGAAATGTTCGTAAATTTTGATCAGTTTGGGCCTCCAGCAGATCTTTTCCAGTCCATCTTAAGACCTGTTCCTGTCACATTTCAGGACTCTGAAGACTATCTAAATGTTTTTTTCCCTTTGCTGATATTGAATACTTTTGAAACAGTAAGTATGTATCTTTGCATTTATGAAATTTTCCATTCTCCTGTCTTTGCTGATTGACAAAGCATATTTTTTAAAATTAATTTTTAATGAAAAGAAGTTTTTTTCTCTTCTCCATCCCACTTTACACGTTGGGAAATAATAATAAAAGAAAAAACCCCTTGTAACAAATATGCATTGTCAAGCATAATGAATTTCTGCAGTATCTTTAAAAATGTCTGGTTCTGTAATCAGGGTACATTGTTAAAATATTTAGCTTCAATTGTCCTCTAGATTCAGATTTTAGATGTACTTAAGGTTTCCACAATTCTTATTTCCAAAAGGATTTGAAGTACTTTGCAGATTAAAACACGGGACAAAATACAGCTATTTAAAGATAGAACCGAGACTTTCTGAAGGACAAGATAGCTCACCTGGAATATATAGAACTTTTAACTCTAAAGCTTCATATAAATGTGAGCTGTCTGTATGTTTCAGACACTTGAAGTGAATAGATTATAGGATTCAGGCAACAAATTTTTCTTCCAATTTAAGTTCATTGATAAATTTTATTTTGACAACATACTGAAAAACTGCCCAGTTAACTCCTCTACAAAGTACTGTTTGTTATTAATGAAAAGGGAAGGGTGTGTCCCTTAACATGAATAATACAGTACTAACTACAAATTTTGCTCTAATCCACTTATTTCCAGATCTGGATATTCTAATTATGTATTATTGCTGAGATATAATGTGATTTTTAAAATTATATTTTAAAGAATGGCGTCTTAAAATGTTTTAGCTTCCTTAACTCACACTTTGTGTGTTTAGGTGGCCCAAGAATGGATTGACAACCCAAAGAAAGAGAACACCTATGAACTCCATTTACGAAGCTTTTCTCCTGGTGACATAAATTGTGGGCAGTTTGTGGGTAATTTTTTTTCATTTTTAAAGAGTTTTGAGAAATAGGTTCAGGTACTCTGGTTTTTCAATAATAAAATAGGAATATTTGTCAATTGGATGTTTCTCATTTAAAAGAAAACCTGTCAGGCTGAATTTGTATCTACTTATAAAAATGTTTTTAATGTTAAATACTTAGGGCCATTCCACTCTTAACAGCAAACGTACTCAGGGGTCTGATATTTCCTTCTGAATAACTATGGAAATACTCATAACATTAAGATGTGAGAAATGGGAAAGGGGACCAGAGAAAGAATTTCACTGGGTCAGAGCAGCATTCATAAGGATGTGAGATGATAACCATAGGGAAGCCGCCTGTGTCATTTTTCTTCAGTACTAGCCTGAAAGGAGCCCAGTTGACTTTTTATAGATGTATAACATTAAGAATTCAGTGGAATGTCCATCTCTTAAATAAGAAAGAATAAGAGTCACTTGATTTTTTAAGAATATATTGATCTCCCCAAGTTAACACATTTTAGCTAATTTGCTTAATACCTAGCTAATAACAAATTAGAATTAAATTGATAATTATCACCCCATTTTGTGGTATTGATATTCAGTAAAAAAAATTTAATGACGCTTTTGAGATTGCATATTACTTCTCTTGGTAATTAATACATTTTTATAATATGAGTGTTTAAATATATACTCAGTTTGTCATAGTAACAAGATTTGAATTTTGCTACCTTACAACCAATTAAAATAATTCTCTTACTAGCCATAGCTATAGTAAACATGTTTTTATAATAAACATGTAATTTTTTTCTGATTTAATTTTTCTATAGTTTGTCTTCAGGAGTGTGATATAGCTAAACAACTACATCCAAAGGAGAATGATTTGGTATTTTTGGTTCCTAAAAAATTAAATGGAAAAAAAAAAGCTACAGAAGAAAGTGAGATAAAAGATCAGCAAGTGTATCATTGTGGTTATGTGTCTCAATTTCGACGCTCTTCAGTCAGTAAGTGAACCAAACACTCCAGCCAAAGATAGAATAAAACCATAGCTTTTTATTGCCCATTTAAAGAACTTATTTCTCAAAATATATTGCTTTATATTGCTTTCTGTTGCTTTATCACTCTTGTTTTACTTGTCATTTCTAATTTTCATAACTTTATAAATTTAGGCCTAGCTTTAATTTTTCTAATTTTAAAAATTGAGTTTCCTCTCTTTTGTAATTCTCTCATGCTAATTAATGCGGTCATCTCTGGAGTTCTTTGTTTTTAAAATAATATACTTAGTTGTTTATAAGTTGATTTCCAGTCTTTCATTAAGTCATATGACTTATAACTAAGATTTCTAAATGCATAATTGAAAATCTATAAAGTAGTTGAAAATATTTCTGCATTTTAAAGTAGCTATGGTGACCCTAACTCCTAGTATTATATATATTGCTTCCTTAACCTCTTCTATTTAAAGATAAGAATTGAGTTTATATCTTCCATATGCCTTTTCATAGACATATGGGGCTTTATTTTCCTTGAAATGATTACAGGGCTCCATGGTGTAATGGAAAGAGCACTGGATTTGGAGTCAGAAGACCTAGGTTCGTATCCTGGCTCTGCTGCTTACTACCTGTGTAACTGTAGGCAAACCACTTGAATTTTCTGGGCCTCAGTTTCCCTATAAAACAAGGGATTTGGACTGGATGATTATTAAGGATCCTCTCCAATGCTATAATCTGATCCAATATTTTGTCATTTTAATAGGTAGTGTGCTTTATTAAAATGTAGAGAACGTAGGTCCTTAATTCCTTTGTATAGAATGCATTTGGAAGAGTTCCAAGAGGAAATACCAGATTTAATTAAAACTCCAAGACTTTCAGACTGGTTTTTTTTGCTTTCTTTTTAAAAAATTATTGATATCTTGTGTTTTTAGAAACATCGCCATCATTTCCAAATGTATCTTTACCTGCTCTCCTACCTAGAGAACCATCCCTTGTTGCAAAGAATACAGAAACTGGGGTAAAGCAGCAAAATTAACCAACACATTATTTGAATCTGACAGCACATGCAGTTTCCCACATCCATTGTCTTCCACGTCAGCAAAGAAGGGAAGGGAGGTTAATTTTCTCATCTCCTCTTTGGGACCAGTCTTGGTCATCATAATTACACAGCATTCATTTTCTTTTTGTTTATTATTTCTGTTTACATTGGTATACTTAAGTGTATATTTCTTTACTGGTTTTGCTTACTTCACTTTGTATCTGTTCATATAAATCTTGTGTTTCTCTGTATTCTTAATATTCTTTGTTTTGCATTTGCTCTTAGACGCCAAATTAAGTTTACTAACAGATGTAGCTTTAAGGAATCAAGTCACTATTTTTACTTTGTATAGAAAATAAGCTACTAGAAATTAAGACAGCATACAGAAAATCAGTTTTGTTAAGTTTAATTCTGAAAGCTCTATTTAGTTAGATTGTATCCTTTGGTAATACTATATACATTTTCTTTTTCCCAATAATAGGACATAATTCACAATTTGAGGGTTGCCTTTCCATCCAGACTCAAAGCAATTTGTCATTCCACATAAATGAATCAGTAGACTGTATTGTGATCAGTTCTTTGGTGACTACACAACGGAAGTTGAAAGCCTTGTCCCTTTTGGGGCGGAATTCACTGATTCCACTGGCCAGGGCAATTCTGAACCCAAGTACTTCAGACTTTTGTCCTCGAGATTCATTGAACATGGCTCCTGAGAGGATTGTGAGTAATATTTATGTGTATGTGCCAGGAGGGGTCAGCACATTACATTTAAATACTCTAAAACCAGTATAAACTATTAAATTATTATTTTAATTTACTACATGTTCCTGCTTCTCTGAACATAAGATCAGGTTAATATTGTAAGCACAGGAGTCTTGTTCCAGGAAGAAAATGTTTCAGTAGAGTAAGGAAATAAAAGTATCTTTATAGAACAGTGAAGTGTAGCATAGTAGATAGAGTACCAGACCTGAAGTTAAGATTGAGGGTTCAAATTCTGCTTCTGACAGTTGCTAGTTGCATGACTATTGTCAAGTAATTTAACTTCTCTGATCCTCACTTTCCTCATCTGTAAAATGAGGGGGTTAGGTTAGATGACATCTGAGGTTCTTTTCAGCCCTAAATCTATAATCCTGTGATCATTCCATTTGAATTCTGGAAAAGGATTAAATTCATCATAGTTTGATATAAAGTGTAAACTACAGATAGAGAAGGGGACATGTGCAAATGCCTGGGTTAGTACTTTTCTAAGCTATTTTATGTTGGAATTTATTATGCATCATCCATTTTGCATAGTTGCATGAATGCTCTGGAGAATTAGAAGGAAGTAGTAAAAATATAGGCTATTTTTCAATTGCTTATGTGCTACTGAGAAAGTCCAAGAATGTAGAAAAGAAAAACATAAAGATAATTGAGGTTTACTAAAAGTTTTAGGGGTTGGTAAAGTCAATGAAAAATATTAAGCCCATGGTAAGCTTTTTGCTTGCTGTCTGATAATAATTTAATAATACAGAGGTGAGTTGGAATATGAAGCTGATTCCTTGATTGAAGGAAATCTTGAAGCCATATCTTGTTATTATGTTCAGATTTGGTACTTATAGAGTGAATAAGCAAACATCTCTATCTTTGCTTTACCTTAACCATCCAAAGGAATGGATCCTTAGATCTTACCACCTCCTCAAATTGCCACTTTCATGATGTTGTACTTAGTAATAACCTTCTGATCATAATTTCAAGAAATTTTTTTTTCTCTTTCAGCCTTGGTTCTTTCAAACATACTCTTCATTCTTCTTACAACTTATTACATTACATCCTTATCACAATTGCTGTTTCTCTTTATCCAGTACATAACTTATACTTCAGTCTCATTTCATTCCTTTCCTAGTTTGGGGTCCATGTTTAACCAGTTAAGTTATGTTCTTTCCTCCATGCTTAGCACTTTGTCCTCTGTTCTTCTCTTCACTGCCCTGCAAATTCCCAATTCTTGATCATCCTGCTAGCTGCCTTCCCTGTTCTTATTCATGAGTTGAAGAAGGAAATATAGCTTTTTGAGGGCAGGGATTCTTTCATCTTTTTATTTTCAGTGCCTAGTATAGTGCCTTGTACACAATTGAGACCTAATCAACTGAAGGCATGATGACTGAATTCACCACAAATATCTGTTGTTTATTCTTAATAAACTCTCAATGCTCTTTGTCTTCCTTGATTTACTTTTCTCTCACATTCCCCCAAGTGGCTATTCCAAACCTTTCCTTCAGGCTCCAATTTCACTACCAGCAGCAGACAGTCATTACTTCTTTTACTGAAAAAATTGTAGTCATCTGTCATTAGTTTCCTCTTCTTTCCTACTTTATACTTCATAGCTCCTCGAAATTAATACCAGTCTTTGTTGTTCTGGTCGCTGAAGAAGAGATGGCTCTTCTTAACAAGGCTAACTCTTCTACTTGTGCCTTTGGTCTATAATCTCTTCTAATGGCTTGCCTCATGAGCCATTCCATCTTTTTTAGTGTTTCCTGTACTTATGAATCCTTTTCTGCAGCTTGGTTATCCTTTTAAAAACAACTTTTACTTAACTCTGCTATCATCTTTAGCTGTATCATCCTACATCTCTCTTTACTTTCACTGTCCTAGAAAAGTGAATGAATAAATGAAAAAGCAAGCATTTATTTAGGATTTACTCTGTGCCAGGCATTGTGCTGAATGCTTGGAACACATTTACAGATAAACAAGACTAATTCCTACCTGCAAGAAACTTAGATTTTACTAGAGGAACACAGCACATAAAGGGAAGGTTGAGTTGGGAAGTAGGAGGTAGGGGAATTGGAGTGGGATAAGGGAACCCTTAAAAGATCTGCTTATACTTGTTGGCTCCACTTCCTTAGTATTCACTCCTTTCTCAGTTTCTTGAAGTCTACTAATCACATCTTTCTGCTGAAACTGATCTGTGCCAGGGTAACCAGTAATCTTTTAACTACTAAATTTAATGTTTTAAAACTCAGTTCTATTTTCCTTGAGCATTCTGTACTTCTTGGCAGCTTCCTCTTTTCTAGACACTCTTTTTTCTCGTCTTCTGAGACATTGCTGTCTCTTCTGCTTCTATTTAGACCTGCCTTTGCTGAATCATGATCCAAATATTCCTTTCCTTCAGTGTGAGTGTTGTCCATGGACCTCATTCCTAGGACTTCTCTCTATATATACTCTCAACCATGATGAGTTCCATATATTTCAGTGGGCTTATTTATCATGATTATGCAGATGACTTTCAAATCTATACATCTAGTCCAGTTGCCTCTTCATGAATTCTAAACCTGCATTGTCAGCTGCCTGCTTGACATCTCTCCCTGGATGTCCCAAAGAAATCTCAAATTCAACATGTCCAAAGTAGAATTAATTATCATCTTTCCTATATTTGACTCTCTTCCAAATTTCTTTTTTCCTGTTGAGAGTACCTTTATTCTTTAGTCAACCAGATTCAGTTTGCTGTCATCCTTGATTTTTCCTTCTTTCTCATCCCCTACATCCAGTCAATTGCCAACTAGATTGATTGGATTTTAATACTCTGTAATCACTATACATTATTAAATTGCAATTTTAGTTACTATATTTTCTTGGTTGTCTACCACTTGACCCGGAAGAAACATAATAGCTCTCTTCAAGTATTTGAAGGACTTCAAGGTAGAGGAGGGACTAAATTTGTTCTATTTTACTTCAGAGGGGTGGAAACAAAAGTGGTGGACTGTTCTGCAGACTTCTTCCTCCCTCTGTGACTACCTTTCAGCCAGAGCACCTTCAGTGCCTGGAGAGGAGTACTCCGGGCCTGCCATAGAGTCAGATTTGCAGAATGCTTATGTATAGCAAGAACTGTCTGCATTTAGAGATATCCGAAGGTGAAATGGTCCGCATTGAGAATTAAAGCCACTGCAGTTTCTTTTGTCACTTTTCAAACTTCAGAGTTTCACAGTGTCACTTTTGCAACTGTATGAAGGATAGATTAGAGAGCAGAGAGGTCAAATACAGGAAGACCAGTTATGAAACTATTATTATAGTCCAGATGAGAGTTGATGAGGGCCTGAATCAGGATGATGGTTGAGTGAATTGGAGAGAAGAAAATGGTTGTGAAACATGTTGAGGAATTAACAAAACTTGGCAACTGATTTGTTAGGGAGTGAAAAATCAAAGATGATTTCTGGATTTCAAACCTGGGTAATTGAAAGAATTGTGTATGGTGCCATGACAGAGAGAGAAGGTAAAAGGCAAGATGGTTTAGGTAGAAGATAATGAATATTGAATTTGAGGTGCCAGTGTAACATTTAGATGGAAATGTCCAACAGGCAGCTGGAGATGCAGGAATACAGTTCAGAGACATAATAACTGGATGTGTAGATTTGGGAGTTATTTGTATAAGCTATAGTTTAACCTATGTCTGTTGATGAGGTCATGAAGAAAATGAGTGGAAGAAAAAGAAGAGAGGAGGGGAGTACATCATAGATAATGATTCTTAAAAGAAGATTAAGAAGGATCAAGCAGACAGGAGGTGAACCATGACAGAAATAGTGTCACAGAAACCCAGAGAGAGGAGTAGTATACTTTTAAAAGGAGGGGAGGTGGTCTGGTCAGCTGGATGAGATGCTGCAAAGAGATGAAGAAAGAATAGAGAATGAAAAAGGACTATTTAATTTAGCAATTAAAAAATCATTGCTGGCCTTGATATAGCAGTTTCAGACAAGTTTAAGGATGGAAGTCATAAGGAGTGGAGTAGCAAATAGGAGATCAGAAAGAGAATTAATAGATCACTTTTTTCCTGGAGTATACTCCTCATTTCTGTCTTTTAGAATCTTTATCTTCCTTTAAGGTGTAGCTCAGATGTTACCTGGTCCACAAAGCCTTCCTTCTATTTTCCCTGGAAATATCCCTTATCCTTCCCAGTTAACATTTTTCTCCATCCTCAATTTAGACTGTATTTATTTATCTGTGTACATATAATGTACTGTTAAGAGAATACAAGCTCCTTTAGGGTAGGTACTTTTTCATTTTTGTCTTCGTATCTTCCATGACTTACAGATACTGGGCTTAGTAAATATGTTGAATTGAGCCGAGGAAAGCAAAATCTAAACTTTCATTACATTTCCTTCAGTGTGCTATAAAAGAAAAAGCAAATAATTTAATTTTCATTTTTACATAGCTTGCCTACCTGAAAGACTATAATGAAGATCAAAAAAAAGCAATCGAAGTTGCATATGCCATGGTAAAGCAACCGCCATTAATTGCCAAAATCTGTCTGATCCATGGACCTCCTGGAACTGGCAAATCAAAAACTATTGTTGGCTTGTTGTATCGTATTCTGACAGAGGTAGGTTGTGTGTGTGTGTGTGTGTGTGTGTATAGTTACATTTTATCGTATGTACCAGATTTCTTCTGTTAACTATTCAGATTATCATGAGTAACTATGTATTGACATAGTTTCTGCACTTTTACTATATGTCTGTGATATAAAACTGTTATTGCACAATGCCTATTGGAAGAATGGCCATGGAGGAAAGAAACTGTGGAGTTGACAGGGAACAGGTTTTAATCTATGACAACCCCAAATTTTAGGAACAAGACTAATTTTTTCAGGCATTAAGACAACAAAAGACATTGAGAACTAAGGAGAACTAAGAGATCGCATGTTTCCTATATGTAAGATATATACAGCTTTATGCAGGATAAGTAGAAGTAATCAACAGAGGGAAGGCACTAGAATTAAGAGGGATAGGGGAAGGCTTCCTGTAGAAGATGGGATTTTAGCTGGGACTTAAAAGAAGCCAGCAAACGCAGGAGGCAGAGAAGAGGTTGAGCATTCCAGGCATGGGGGACAGCCAGTGAAAATGTCTGTAGTCAAGAGATGGAAAGTCTCGTTCAAGGAAAGTAAAGAGGGCCAGTGTCACTGGAATAAAAAGTATATGGGGATGGGGAAGGAGTGAGAAGACTAGAAAAGGTAATACAGGGGGAGCACAAGGAGAAGACTGATGAAATGGTGCTGTGGATAGAGTGCCAGACCTGAAGTCCAGAAGATCTGGCTTCGAGTTTTGCCTCAGTTTCTTTATCTGTCAAATGGAGGTAATAATAGCACTTGCCTTGTAGGATTGTTGTAAGAATAAAATGAGATTATATTTATGGAGCACTTTGTACATGTCAGAGCATTATATAAATGCCAGCTGGTGATGGCGATGTTGATGATAATAATGTAGATGATGTACTTTGCAGCATTAAATTAACAAGCCAGGAAACTTTACTCCTTCCATCCACTTTAAAAGACCCATTAAAATGAACTTCAAGAGATTTTTGTAATTTTTTTGCACTGGAATAGTATTGAAATAAATAGGCACATTCATTATTCAGAGATTTTTCTTATCATGATTCTGTGATGGAATTTACCTTACAGCAACCGTAATGACATTGTCTTACCTTTCAAACCCTCTCCTCTGCTAACTTTCCTTAACATATTGAGGTCACTACCATTCTTCTAGCTGCTCAGGTTCATGACCTCATTGTAAAACTGAAACTACTCTCTTCAAAATTACCAATTTAATTGGTAACTCTTAATTTCAAAGTCTAATGGGTCTTTTTCAGTCTTCGTTCTTTTCTCACCTATGCATTTGATGCTGTTGACTATCCTTTCCAGTTTACTCTTTTTCTGGGTTTTAATGACACTATTCTCTCCTAGTTCTCCTCCTACCTGCCTAACTACTCTATTTCAGTCTCTTTTGCTGACCCATCTGCCTTATCATGCTCTCTAACTGTGGATATATCCCAAGACTCTTTTCCCTCCATACTCCCCCAGGGATCTCATCAGCTTCCATGGCTTTAATTATAACCTTTATACAGGTGATCCAGCCTGAGTCTATTTCCTGAGCTTCAGTCTTGAATCACCAACTCTTTTTTGGATGTTTCAAAATGGATTTCCCATAGACAGTTTAAACCAACATGATCAAAAAAAACCCCATTATCTTTCTTTCTAAATCCTCTTTTCTACCAACCTCCCTTATTTCTGTCAAAGGTACTACTATTTGGCTTTTAATGTCCTTCACAACTAGGCCTTACTCTTTCCAGCTTCATTAAGTATTCCTCCCTTTCCTGCATTCTCTGGTCTAGCCAAACTGACTGCTTTTCTGTTTTTCACACATGACATATTAGCTCCTATCTCTGGCCATTTCCCATGTTTGAATATACTTTCTTCTCAGATTTGATTCATAAAATTCCTCACTTCCTTCAAGATGCAGTTCAAAGACATCTTCCATAACCTTTCCTGATCCCCCCAATAAGTAATGCCCTTCCTTCCTAACTATGTTGTATTAACTACCTTGTATTTATATGCTTAGGTATTTACATATTTTGACCCTTGAGAGTATATTGTTTCATTCTTTTGTAAGCTCAGCACCTAGCACAATACTTAGCACGTATAGTAGTCATTTAATAAATACTTATTGGTTGATCAGTTAAAACTTCTAACAATAAAAAGAAAATTTTTCTGCATTATTATCAAGTCCGTACTCCTCCTCCCCCTTTTAAAAGATACTGTATAATAATGCCATAATTTGTTTGTTGGTGAATGAGTAAACAAATGAATTATCTAGGAGTTTCTGTTTCAATTTATTAAAAATGAAGTCATTATAGAGTTGAGACTGTCCAATATCAGACTAGAAAATTTTGTTGTTTGTGGCCTTTAAGTATGATAATGGCAAATATAGTTTGGACTCAAGACATAGCTTAAGCTTTACATTGCAAAGTAGAACTCATTGTATCTTTTCTTTGGGAAATCTAAAGAAACCAAAGAAGGGAGATTCAGATGAAAACTTGAATGCCAAAATCAAACGAAATCGTGTTCTTGTATGTGCACCCTCTAATGCAGCTGTTGATGAACTTATGAAAAAAATCATCCTTGAATTTAAAGAAAAATGCCAAGACAAGAAGAATCCTTTGGGTATGGTCATTTTATTATTTTAGTTGTCTAATGTGGGCACTTTTGAAGGAGAAATGTGGGACTATTCATCAAGTCAGAATCTCTGTTGGGGACCTAGTCCTTCAGTAATTTTAAGTTAGCCATCTAATGGAAGAAAACAGTACCGAATAATTCCTAAATAATTTATATTTTGTGATCTCCTGTCACATTTATAAGTGATTTTCTCCAAATTTTCAACTGATAGCCAAGGAAGGTAACATAAGAAGCTTTTTAGGGGAAACCTAGGAGCAAAACTTGTTGCATATAATATTTATCCACATTCTGATAGTTGAAATTTGGTGATGTTGGGTTGCAAGATAACAATCAGAAAGTATAATTCTCAGTTAGATAGTCAACTCTGAATATTTGAGATTGGGAATTCAGTTAAGTTGGCAGATAGAATGGGTTATCTGATGTGAATAAAAATACTTTTATAAATCAAACTCCCTGTAGGTTAAATATTAATCATTTTCTAATGTGTTCAGTCTGTGAATCTAGAAAATCATACTTTTAAAAAATTCTTATTAAAGAAATTAAAGAAAGGTACATATTTTGCTGTCAAGGATAGAGGGAAGGGTGGGGGAATGGAGGGATTAGTCAACAATTTTCCTCATTGATCATCCTGTGCAATTTTTATATACAGGAAATTGTGGAGATATAAATTTAGTGCGACTGGGCCCAGAAAAATCTATTAATAATGAAGTCCTAAAATTTAGCCTGGATAGCCAAGTTAACCACAGAATGAGTAAGTATGAGCCTAGGCTCATATGACTTTCTATACTCATTTTATCATACTCTGCATGACTTGAACATGAAATATAATTGGCACTCACTTGGAACTTTGAAGTTACCAGTTAGAATTTTTTGATTATGTTGTTAAACCATAGTAGTAGTATTAAGTCCATTTTTTTCCTTTACCATTTTAGAAAAAGACTTACCTAGTCACGTTCAAGAGATGCATGAGAGAAAGGAATATCTGGATGTTAAATTAGACAAGCTTTCTCGCCAGCGTGCTTTGGATAGATGTGAAAAGGGGCAAAAGGTAAACACCTTAACTGTACATCAGATAAGCAGAAGCTGATTAAGTGATTGGCGTTTCAGATCAGCAAAAAATAAAGTGTTGAGATTCCAGTGTAGTAAATGGAGAGTACTGGCTCAATTCAGTTCATAATGAATTGAATTAAATTTGTTGAATGAATAGAATTGTATTGCTAAAGATAGGATAGATTAATAGTGATCCAATGTGTCTCCCACAAGATAAACTGTATTTTACTACATTAAAGAAAGTTTAAAATCTGTAGGAAAAAAATTATAAATCCTTATCTCTGGTAATCTTTAACTAATGGGGTGGTTGTTATTTCTGTTTTTCAGAGATCAGATTTAGATGAGGAAATTGCCCGAATTTCCAAAGAAAGGCAGCAGCTTGCTTCTAAAATTAAAGAGGTAAAGGATACCCCCATGTCAATTTTTTAATGTCACCATAATTATAACCAGTTTTTATCTTCTTTGTAAACAGTGAATGATTTTATCACTCCCAGATTAACAACTCTAAGAAAGGTTAATGAATGTTATCTTTCTTCTTTGCTTTAGGTCCCTAAACTCCTTTGTTAAGTGAATTTGGGGATCTTTTTAGTTCTATAAGAAACAATATTGGTCAGAATACTTACCAGTGAAAGGAGTGTTAGTGAAAATAAATAAAATTAATATGTATACTTTTTATACATTGTAAATAATTTGAAATTTATGATGTATAGTCTTTTAAAAGTTTTCTTTTTATTTGAATGCTTTTGTTGATGGTTATAATTTAGAATTTTTTAAAAATAGAACAATGGCTTCTTTTAGCAGTTCATATATTTTGAGACACATGTAAACAGAAATAAACAAAAAAAACCAAAAAAAGGAGCTATTTCTAGCTTTAGTCTTACTGTGTTGACATGTACTATTATCTAATTATATGAATGCTTCTGTGATTTTATGGAATTTTTTTATTTTTCTTTGGAAATAAGACTATTAGGTAGGCTTAAAAGTTTGACAGAAATTACATAGCAAAAATTTTCTGTATAAATCTGTTGAGAGATAGGTTCATGTCATAAGATAGTTCTAATCAAACTCAAAAGAGGATTATCATAATAATACTGGGAATTTAAGACTGAAATTTTCCTTTAGTATACTCACATTTTTGGATTTATTCCTGGCATTCTCCATGTGGGCAAGATAAACAATATTTTAATTTAACTTAGATTTTCAGTTCTTGTCTATATTTTAATGTAACTGAGAAAGATGTTGGATTATTTAGGCTAATTCTATTAACATTCAGTATGCCAAGTGCAATGCACCAGGGCCATAAAGATGGAAATAAAAGTTTTCTTTCAAGGAGCTTACATTCTCTTAAGAGTAAACAGCTTAGTTTTGGGGTGGTAGGGGAAAGATGGGGAGAAAATTTGTAACTCAAAATCTTGTGGAAATGAATGATGTAAACTAAAAATAAAAGTTAATTTAAAAAAAAGAAAAAGACAACACAATCACATCCTATAGGTTTTGTAGCAGATCAGTTTGGAACTGAGATTTCGGTGTCAGGCAGCAGGTCCCTAAGAGGAAGTCATTTGGGGACCAAGGAGGTCATGGGGCAGAGAGAAGAGAGAGCTTTTGTCTCCTTCCCTTCACACTCTTGACCAGAGGAGAACCCTGTAAACTTTGGAGGACTGAAGGATTTGGGATGCTCATCAGCTTCCTAGAAGCAATAGCAGTGTCTGCATCAGGAGGGAAGCCAAGTACAAACTGGTCACACTGAGGAAAGGAGGCCATCTTGGAATGCCAACAAAAGGATTTCCAGGAGCTATGAGTTTCCACAAGCTTGAGGCCACCTTCCCCCCACCTTGGACTATGTGTATACCAGTGGGAGAGTGTCACAGACTTCGGGGTATGGAGAGAGGGATGTTTTATTCCAATTGCTCCTACTATATTACTACCTTAATAAAAGATCCTTCTCTTAAAAAAAAAGTAAATAGTACATACATAGATAAATAGCAAAAGTAAACACACACACCCACACACATGCAACAGAGGAAATACAAATCAATGTAAAGATCAGTTAGTTCAGCCTCTTCACTTTAAATTTTTTTATCCTGAATTTGACAGACTTCAACATTTAAAAAAAACAGAAAATGAAGACTGTTTATGATATTGAGAATCTCTGTTATTAACAACTTATTTTTTAAAAAATATATAATAAATTTAACAGGATAGTTCCAATACTGCCTTGCTTGTCTGTATCTCCTTCTGAATTTCTTTCTGTTCTTTTCTGTATATTTTAAAAATTCAACCCTCATTTTATAGAGGAAGAAACTGAAGCCCCAAGGGTTGAGTTGACTGAGGCACAGAGCTAGTGAAGAGAGCTTGAACTAGAACACACATCTCACTCCAAACCCAGTGTTTTTTCCACTTTACCATAAGACTTTTTTTTTTTTTGGCTTTTTGGAGGGGGGAAGGCAAGGCAATTGGAGTTAAGTGACTTGCCCAAGGTCACATGGCTAGTAAGTGTTAACTATCTGAGGCCGGATTTGAACTCAGGTCCTCCTGACTCCAGGGCTGGTGCTCTATTCACTGCACCACCTAGCGGCCCCTACCAAAAGACCGTTTTTGTTCATAGATCTGAGCTTTATTTTCTCATCTGTAAGATGAAAATAATAAAATGTTTCTATTTACTTCACAGAGTTATCATAAAGAACATTGCTATATGTGTGTAAGCTATTATTATAAATTAAGGGATTGAGAATAACAAAAATTATCTAACTCTAACCCCTCAAATACAGTTATTTGTATGTGAAACATTTAAAATGTAGAAGAGCAAGAAATTAAGGAGAGGCTAGGAGAGATGACTGAATGTAAGGGAACTACAAAAGCAATTGTATACTAAATTTAAGAAAGTTTACATAGATATAATCAATGGACTGCTAATTGTTACTTGTGCTTTCAAATTCCTGAAAAATTATATGTAATATTTTAACATATATCACTTGTTTTAGTTGAATGTTATTAACTATTTAACTGAATGGATTGCAGTGGAATCTGTGTTGTAATAGATTGAGTAATGGATATACCTTGTATTACCTTGCATATTTGCTTATGAAGATCATTTTAATTTAGTGAAAGTGCTCCTTTGGAATATGCATACCATGGTATAATTTTTGGATTGATATGACCTATATGGATTGTTGTTTCATTTAATTTTAATTTTTCAATGGCAGGTTAATCCAACAAGCCTTTATTAAATGCTATAATTTGTAAGGCATTGTGTTTAGCTTTGGGAATACAGAGATAGCAAAACAGTGCCTACCTTCAAGAAATGTACATCCTGCTCAGGCAATATAGCATATTCACAGATAAATATAAGATAATTTTAGGAGGAACAGAGTACAAATATCAGAGGAAGTAGGAAGGACTTTATGGGTTTTAAGGGTGGAAGGAAGGAACGAATTTATTCCACATGAGAGGACAATTCATTTGAAGAACCTTTGATGTGTTTAGGCTGAATCTCTGATAAGAAAAAAGTTTTTGAGAGGCAATACATGGCCTTGTGGTCAGATAGTTGGCATTAGAAAGAGGAAGATCTGTGTTCAAGTCTACTTCTGGCATTCACTATCTATATGAACTTGGTGAAACCTGTTAATCTCTCAGTGACCCAGGCAACTCTTTATTTTTTTTTTTGAGGGGGAAAGCAGGGCAATTGGGGTTAAGTGATTTGCCCAAAGTTACACAGCTAGTAAGTGTCAAGTGTCTGAAGCTGGATTTGATTTTGCTGACTCCAGGGCTGGTGCTCTATTCACTGTGCCACCTAGCTGCCCCATTCATGCAATTCTTTAAGACTATAAATTACGCTAAAGTTGCTAATGTATTTTGCTCAAGGGAGTTCCAAAACCAAGATGATGCTTACACTGATGAAATCCCAGGTCCAGACTATAAAAAAAGAAAAAGGACTTTTCAATTTGAACACTACAAATTGAATCCTTTGTGAAACTTCAACCTTGTTCTCTGGCTCTATTTTTATCTACTGACTTTACTGAATTACATAGATCAAAGTTATATACCATTTTTTTATAGGCAGAATGTTTACAGAACTTTGTAATGTACTTGATCTCTAAATAAAATATTTTTAATCAAAACATTTTACAAATAAAAATGAGTTAAGATATGATACAAAAATATACAAATTAAAACTTAGTCCTAAATTAATATTACTCAGGCTCTTTTCATCATGAATAGACAGAATAATTTTTAATCTCTAGTTATTTTGACAGAACTTACTCTGAATAAAGCCATAAACAAGGATCCCTTAGTCCAGTGGTTCTCAACCTTCCTAATGCCGCGACCCTTTAATTCTCGTAAGTGAATGTATCTGCATGCAGGCAGACCTGCCTGGAAGACGGATAGAGGAGCAGTGTCTTGGTTCCTAAGACCATTGGAAATATGTGTTTTCTGATGGTCTTAGGCGACCCCTGGGTCGTTTGACCCACAAAGGGGTCATGACCCACAGGTTGAGAACCACTGCCTTAGTCTGTGTTGATCATATTTGTACTGTGTTCTTTCTGGTGATTTATGGTATCTGATTGTTTCTGCTGTCGAGATTTGGGGTTAGGGTTGAACTAATTATCGTCAACTTTGCTGTTTTATTATTAAGAACGAATATATCTGAATAAAGGAATTAATTGTGACTTTATATTAAGTCATCTCTCATTGTGCTTCTAGGTTCGTGGAAGGCCACAGGAAGCTCAGAGTAGCATTATCTTAGAGTCACATATCATCTGCTGTACATTGAGCACAAGTGGTGGTTTGCTGCTGGAATCTGCTTTTCGTAGGCAAGGATGTGTTCCCTTCAGTTGTGTCATTGTTGATGAGGTTAGTGAAGCCAGTCAAGGTTATGCAACTATAACTGCCTTATTGTTATGATTAATAAAAACAAAGATGAAAGAGATTTGCTGAAATGTGGCTAAAATATATTTTTTATCAGTAGTACTTTCCTACTTTTATATGCATGCTATTTTTTTCAGGAAGATGAAAACAGTGACTGTCAGGTCCTGTCCTTTGAATCACTTTCCCAGTAGTTGAGATGAATTTGTGCAGACTTACCCTCAGTTTTTTGTCTTTCCCCTGTTGCGATCAGCAACATGTATTTGTATGCTGGTTGGCTAGTATTGGTGTAGTCTAGAGTCTTGGAGCAAATCAAAGCTGCCTGCTTCACGAGGGGCATCATTGTGTTAGTGTCCTGAGCTAACCAGACAAAAAGATTTCTTTCTCCTCTGCTCCATGCTTGTTTTATATTTTCCTACACTCTGTGCTTAGTTCCCAGGGTAAGGATGGATGTGAAAGCTTTTAAATTCTATCCAAATAAGCTCCTGGTCTCTAACCTGTAGGTGAGCTGTCTAGCTTATTTGTTGAATATAGTAGCTCTTAAAGGTCTGTGGTATCTTTTTGGTATATTTGTTGATTTGAATTGAAAATCGTCGTACTGCTTAGACTAGAGAATCATTTCAACCCAGAAAATACTTGTTTTGCTTTGGGGCAAAACTGTGAAACTTTTTTTTTTAGTTAGAATGCTTAGAAATTTTAAAGCTAATTGTAAATAAACTTACAGAAATGCAGATTAAAAACATTCTTCCCTCTTGGTTGTTACCAAGGCTGGGCAGTCTTGTGAGATTGAGACACTTACTCCATTTATCCATCGCTGCAACAAACTTATTCTGGTTGGAGATCCTAAACAGCTCCCTCCCACAGTCATTTCTGTGGTAAGTATTTCTAGCCATTTATTTGTTAACTTAAAACAGAAGGTTTTAAAAATGGCTTTGTTTTCATTAAATCTTGTAGTTATAACTGAACTGATAATGTTTCAAAACACTAATTTTGAGGGGCCAGGAGAGGTATGGAAGTGATTGAATTCTCAAAAAGAAAAATAGTGTTAGAAAAGATTGGTTTGATCAATGCATCTTAATTAGCTTTAAAAGTTGATCTTAATGTGTCGTTTTTCTAACATTTTAAAATATAAGTTTTAATAACACCCAGCTTTATATTGAATTGTTTTGAGGCTATTTGTCTAATTTACACTTCTGTGTTCTTCACTATACCAAGATGGCAGTTTACCAGCCTTGTAAGAAATTTGCCTCTCCTCCCTTCCACTTCCTGAAAGTAAAGGTGGTAGATTTAAAAAGAAAAAAAACAAGCAAAGATTGGCAGTATTCACTTTGATTGTGCACAATTAGAGTTTAATCTGCTCTACCTGCCTCTCCCTCTAGAGCAGAATGAAGTTCAGCTACTGATTTCACATTATGAATTAAGAAGTTCATTTCTCTAAGGTTGATTGTAACTACAAGCAATGGGGATTATAAGATCAGTTATTTGTATAGAGAATATTTAGTCAGTAGTATAAACTTGTACTTCCAAATTGGAGTTTCAGTTCACATAATCCCAATGGCAGAAAGTAGTCATTTGTGTTTTTATCTATAGATATCATTATGCCTTTATGGTTTTGGTTGTAGATTTTTCTCATATTCATGTGTTTCTCAGATTGAGAATAAAATATATTGGCATTTCAGCAGTACAAACCAGTTTTATAGAGAAGCAGCCCAGAAATTTGCTCATTGACTAGGAAGTGCTTGTTTTGTATTTTAAAGTTTACTCCAGGTATTCTTTTGGTCAATAATTGAAAGTTTACAGTATTACACTTTTTGAGATTAAAAAGGATTATATTTTCTGCCTGGTTTTGGGTCACCACAGATTTGGGAGAGTTTGTGATCATTTAGTGCCTAGAATCATGCTATTAATTCCATGTTCCATAGGTATCTAAAACTTAACATGTCCAAAACTCATTTTAGATTCCCAATAAATATTTTTTATGCTAGTGAAGAAATATAAACTAATTCTAATGAATTACTTCTTTTCTCCCTGGCAGAAAGCACAGGAGTTTGGCTATGACCAATCAATGATGGCTCGATTATACAAACACCTGGAAGAACAGGTGAAACAGAATGTGATCAGTAGATCACCTGTTTTGCAGCTGACAGTTCAATACAGGATGCATCCTGATATATGTCTCTTTCCATCTAGTTATATTTATAACAGAACTTTGAAAACAAACAGGTTGGTTCAGTTTATTAGTGGTTAATGTGTTTTACTTGTGAGTTTAGATGCTTTGAAAGGTTAGTACATTTCAAGCATTTTACTCATACTTCTTTACTATTTCAGGCCATTATGAAATTCATAAATTATAATAATTATCTAGATTGCTATTCTGAATTCTGTGGTGGAAGAATATAGGGAGGGTGGTTTTTGACCTCTGCGTATCCCACATTTGTAGAAGAAGATCAGTTCCCTAAAATGTGTTTTTATAAATACTGATAGAATGATATTTTGATAATCGTTGATAATGCTCATAGATTGACTGAAGAGAGCCGATGTACATCAGACTGGCCGTTCCAGCCTTACCTTGTGTTTGATGTAGGAGATGGTTTTGAGAGACGTGAAAATGAGTAAGTCCTTTTCTTAATCCTCTGGTTCAGGATACGGCTTTGAATATTTTTTTTACCTCAAATTTTATCTTAGTAAAAATGCCTCCCACAAATGTCATGCAGCATGCTGGATCACATTGGGCTTTCAACTATATATCCCAGCTGATAGCTTCTCCATTTTAACTAACTATTGTCTCATAATGTAGCTTCCCCCTCAACTGTTCCCCTTAACTTTAACTATCCTTTTAATTAGAATTATTTGCTTAGTTCATATTTAGAGCCTGTAAATAGAAGATTTTCCTGAGACCCAGTAACAGCAGGAGTGTTGCAACCACTAAAGTACAAAAATAAGAGGTAGAAAATTCTTTTGCTCTGCCAGAATTTACTTAGGAATTCCTTCCTCAGGTGTTTCTTCACCTTTCAGAGGACATTATATCTGTGATGCTTTGTAGAGAAACCTATGTGCGTAACTTTAGACAGATCCATTTTTGCTAATGAAACTAGAGGACTTTATACCTGCTCCCTACAAAATGTTTCCAAACTTTTCAAATAGCCTACCAAGGCTGCTGTGTGTCTATCTAGGCTCAATTTTCTTCTTTTCCTTCTGGACCTCTCTGCAGCATTTAACACTGTCAAGTACCCTTTACTTTTGAATACTCCTTTCTGGTTTTTTGTGTTGTTGTTCTGTTGTGATTTTCTTCTACCTCTCTGATGAACTGTTCTCAGTTTCCTTTGCAGGCACAACTAAAAGTACTACTATAAAAGTTCCAAGATCAAACCAACCCTTTTATAAGTCTTAACTTCAGTGCTAACATATTACACTTATTCCTTTGTAAAAAGCTAATCTTACGGTTAAGTGACTGAAATGTAACTGGGGTGTGGTGCCTCCTGAAATTGAGAGAACATAGTCAGTGGTGAATAGAGTCGATAACAGTGACTAGACACTATCAGACCTTAAGGGTTTTGGAGAATTCTAGGGAGGAATTTAAATGTAATATATCTGTCCTTCAGGCAGTGGGGGGCCAAAGATATCACTCTTAAAAACTTATGAGTTGATGAAATTTTACCCAATGGGAGAGTATACAGAGAACAGGGAGCCCAGGACAGAGCCTAATGCTTGATCCACAGTTATATGTATAATGAACCAAGAAAAGGAGTAGTCAAAAAGGTAAAAGGAGAACCAAGAGAGCATTGTCATGATAACCCAGAGAGGAAAGTATTCAGGAATAGTGGGGAGGTCAGTGGTGTCAGATACTACAGAGAAGACCAGAAGATTGAGAAAAGACCATCAGATTTGATTATTAAGAGATTATCGTTAACTGAAGAGAGTCCTTAGGGATCAAGAATGAGATTAAACTAAGAGATTAGAAAGGGAGTGATACCCTTTGGGAAAATAGGGAAATTCAGAAGAGGTATAAGCTTTTGGTGTAATATAATGTAATCCCAAGCCACCTCTGCTTGAATTCTTCCTGTGTTACTAATACTTTCTCAGTGAATAGTGTAGAAGGGGAAAGGGAATGGGCCTACTCACGTGCCTTCACCCCAGAGCATGAAGACTACAATAGTAGACCAACTATTTAATCTTCCTTCTTCAGACTTCACCCCCTTGCCTCTGCAAGGAGTCTATTTTGTCACTGGTTTGCAACTTCATCTTGACCTCAGCTTTACAGCTGAGTGAGGACAAAACAGAAATTTGCCAGTTTCTTGATAGACAAACAACTATAATAGAAATATATAACAATATCTATATCTATATCTATATATATATACACACATGCATTTCAATTTTCTCACAATATTGTTTAATTATTTCTTCTTTTCATTTTCTTCTTTATACCATTACATTCATCACTATGTCTACTGTGTTTCCAGTTCCAAAGCTATATTCCCATTTTTTTTTAATGTTCTTAAGGAAAACAAGTGAAGAGTTTTTAAATGTTTCTTTCCTAGATCCATAAACAATCTCAAGTCAGACAGGTCACAATTGATTTAACTGATTATTAAGAAGGCATTATTAAAAGAGCATTTGTGACTCAAGTTCAGTTCAGCAAACATTTTTTAAAGTACCTACTATACTCTTTGCAATGCACTGCGTTAAGTAATGGGGATGGAAATTCAAAAACAAAATAGTCTCTGCCTTCACTAAATTACCTTGTCCTCTTCTGGCCTTCCTTTTAACTCCTACCATTCTAGAATACTGGTAGATCTTGTGTTATAGAGCCAAAGTCTTAAATATAGGCAGAACCTCTCTTCATTTTACCTATAACCTTTCCTGAGTAAACAATTTTATTTAGGCTAGGACATGTTCTTTATTTTTTTGAGTCGTATTGTCTCACTTGTACCAAAATAGTTAAATGACTTCTATTCGGTAGACCTTTTTTGAGGACCCCAATTTTCATTAGAACAAAGTTTCTTTTTCTTTTTTCTTTTTTTTTGAGGGGGAAGGGCAGGGTAATTGGGTTTAAGCGATTTGCCCAAGGTCACATGGCTAGTAGTGTCTGAAGCTACATTTGAACTCAGGTCCTCCTGACGCCAGACCCGGTTCTCTATTTACTGTGCCACTTAGCCGCCCCCAAAGTTTCTTTTTCTAGAACCATGTGAAAGGCATCAGGCTCTAAATAACTGGTGAGGTGCATAAAAAATGAAAAATTTTTAAATGGTATTATTTTACTTTTAAAGACAAATGTTGAAAATTGTTTTTACATGCAACTGGGATGTAAGATATACAGGCAATGGGGTATAGAAATCCATCTTGCTCTACAAGAAAGTAAAGGGGGACAGATGGGGAGAATATAAGAGAGAGTAGATTGGGGGAAGGGGTATTCAGTATGCTTGCCATGTTGGGGTTGGGGTAGGGGAGAGATGGGGAGAAAATTTGTATCTCAAAATCTTGTGAAAGTGAATGTTGAAAACTAACAAATAAATTAAAATGGTATTACTTTTCATTATTTTTTGAAGACTAAAATGACCAAATGAAATTTTGCCCATCTTTTTTTCTGTATTATAGATTTTGTCACTCAAAGGAGTTGCTATAACTATTCTTTAACTGGCTAGTAACTATTATGTTGCTAGATAATTCTGATTCTAGTTATTGAATTTCTGTGTAATATTTAATTTCTCCAGTACAGATTGATTTTCATTGTCTTTCATTACATTATATTCTATGATGGTATTGTCTTACTCATTTAGAAATTGTTGAGACTTCAATGTCTGCATTCAAAAGCTTTCAGTATAATTATATGACCCACCAATTAACTTGTTTAGCATTTATGGATATTGCATCATACTTGAATCAAGTAACATGTCCTACCCTGGACAGGTGTTAGTAGCAGGAAACCTTCAAAGGGGAAGGACCTTGGCTTTTTTTTTGCATAATGTTAGCTAACTCATAGTAAATCAGACTACTGATATTAATACTCAGCAATTGTAACTTTTATCAAGTAATCTTTTTAAACTTACTGAGATTTTGGACACCAGAATATGAAACTGTATTATATAAACTATACTTAATTGGCAGCTATTGAATATCAGTGATTTTTCTGTTATTTTTTTCCTCATATAGCTCATATGTTAATATCCAAGAAATAAAACTAGTGATGGAATTAATTAAGCTGATCAAAGACAGAAGAAAGGATATTACTATACGTAACATCGGTATAATCACACATTACAAAGCACAAAAGATGATGATTCAACAGGAATTGGACAAAGAATTTGAAAGAAACAGGTAAAGGGGACTTAAGGAGGCAGTAAATAGACAATTTTTTTTTTTTTGAGGAAAATGGCAAAAGGGGCAGCTAGGTGATACAGTGAATAGAGTACCGGCCCTGGAGTCAGGAGGACCTGAGTTCAAATGTGGCCTCAGACACTTGAGACACTTATAGCTGTGTGACCCTGGGCAAATCACTTAACCCCAATTGCCCTGTCTTCCCCCATCAAGAAAAAAAGAAAGAGAAAATGGCAAAAGAGAAGATTAAAGGGGAGGCAAGGCAGAAAAAGTATGGCATCTCAAGAAGGGTAGGGTAACAGAGGAGTTAAGCAGAGGGCTGGGTTGGTTGTCTTTTTTTTTTTTTTAAAGGATTTTAGAGAGCTGTGTGTAGGCACAAGGGAAATATAGAGGATCATTTTTTTTCTTTTTGGAGGGGGGAAAGTAGGGCAATTGGGGTTAAGTGACTTGCCCAGCATCACATGGCTAGTTTTTGTGCTCTATTCACTGCACCACCTAGCCACCCCAATATAGAGGATAATTGATAGAATGGAGTCCCATATATAGTAAAAAGTGATAGAGTCAGGGCTATAGGCAGTAGGATTAACTTTGGTCAGGGAGACAAGGAACACTTTAGAGGCAAGAATGGAGGAAGAGAGTTGGTAAAGTTCAGAGAAAATTTTAGGTAAAGAGGAGAGAGCTTGAAGGGAGATTCATGTTACATTTTTAAAATAATTCATAGGTGAAGTCAGTCATCTGCTAAAACTCAGGGGGGCTGGATTGGGTTTATGGTCTTGAGTATAGTGTAAAAAGTTTTGGAATAGTAGTTGTGGAGAATGCAATAGTAATCTAGGAAAAAAATGAGGAATTCTGCCCCATTCTCCCCACCCCTGAAGCCCTGACTTATCTCTTTACACATAGCAAAATTGAGTAAAAGCTTACATCTGAATTGAATTTTAGGGCTAATTCAACATTAGTCTTTGCTAGCAAATTTATATAATGCTCAAAGTGTCCTTAATTCTGTTTATAGAGGTGAGACTCTTCTCCAGCTGTGTCCTTTTTGACTTCTATATTTAGTGCTTTGAGCTTCAGCTTCTTTGTGAATAAAAACGATTCTGTTTTACTACCACTTTCTATCTTGACAGGGATGTTGAGGATTAAATATTAAGATTGTGTAGCTCACTTTCAGCAACTCAAAGACACTGACTATTTATATAAACAATGTATATTTAATTATAAAATACTTCAATTTACAAGGCATTTTTAATATTTTACAATTTATAAAATGTGTTCACATGTGTTGAAAGGCAGTTAGACAATAGTGGTTAGAAGACTGGCTTTAGAATCAGAAAAGTCTAAATTCATAGCTTAACCTTTTCCATATATTAACTGTGTGACTGTGGGCAAGTTACTTCTCAGTGCCCCTAGACTTGTTGTTCTAAGACTGTATGCTAAAGAAGAGTTTCCCCATTTCTTGTCTGTAGAGAGAATTTCCATACTGGGAATTCTTTATACCAGGGATCAGTTTTTTCTGGAGATTTTTAGGTTTTGTAGTCCAGGAGGAAAAACTGAAGATATTATGTAGATACTATACTCATAATAAGATAGAGAACAAATTTCCACCGATTTTTATTGAAAAAATTAAAAATAAAATAATGATATATTATATATGTATTTTGGAATACAGGGCTACTAAAAAGAAGAATGGAATTATTGGGGGGAGGGAAGGATAACATTTTATCTGTTTGAGGTTCAAAGTTAATGTTCCCTATCAATAAAATTTTTGCAAAATGTTCTAATGCTGATCTGTAATGAGATTTTGTATATTTAATCTTTGAAAATACCTTTTCACTCAGATAGGTACTGCCAAATACTGATATTAGTCCATGAGCACATGATTTTAATTTTAACTGAAAGGCCAAGAGTCTTAAACAGATTATTTTCTCTGGACACATTTTTTTGGCTACTGCAATCAAATTCAGTTTTATTAACTCACCATTGGTGAATGGCTTTCCTTACTTCCTTAATAAGTAATCAACTTGTAGCATACTTTGGTTGCAATTTCATTTTCCTTTTCAGATTTTGTCAAGAAATTTTGCTGATGAGATATTCTGTTTGAAATTTTCTAATCTTTCTGATCATTGCTTTCCTCTTGAGTTGGGAATTTTGTGATGAGTACTTAATCTGGTAATGTTGACTTATCTTTAGCAAAGCTGTGGTGTTATTGTGTAATAAACAAAATGCTTTGTTTTTTTATTCTGTAACAAAATAATTTATACCCCGCTGTACCTTAAAAGTATTGACATTCCAAGTCTACTTTTCTCTTCTTGTTTTGATATGATGGGCATACACTGGAAATAAAAAAAAAATGTCACAGCAATATGTGGGGCACTCTGCTCTAGAGTTGTAACTGCATCACTATGATATATAGTGCATTGAGCATCAGTTTGAAATGCTGAGAGCTCCATTTATATGTTCTATTCAGCTCTGCCATTGTAGTGCAAAACCAACCATTATGTAAATCAGTGAGCAGGCAGCAATTTGCCATTCCCTACTGAAGAAAGTCAGAGGTCAAGACAAAAATACAAAATGTATGTATTATTTCATTGCAGCTTCACAGCAGGCCTCAAGGTAGGTAGAGCAGGTCCTATTGTTCCTATCTTACAGATAAGGGAAATGAGTCAGAGAAGTTAAGTGATTCATGCAGACTTAACAGGGGTAGGACTAGAACTCCAGATTCCTAACTTATTTGTTGAATGCCTTTCTCTTGCGTACACACTTCTCCATAGTATGATTTTTTTTTTCTTCTTAAATAGACCAGGGGAAGTTGACACTGTGGATGCATTCCAGGGTCGTCAGAAGGATTGTGTTATTGTTACGTGTGTCAGAGCAAATGCTTCTTCACAAGGCTCAATTGGGTATGTCTTCCTTTTCTCTTTTTACATGTTTTGAAGGTCAGTCTTATTTCTGAGCATTAGGCTATCTTATAAAAACTACCTGTCATTATATTTTTTTAAAAAAACCTTTTCAGTACTAAAAGTATTATTGTTTGCTTTTACTACTCTGAAGCTTGTTATGAAAAATAAAATGAAAGCTTCTTATATAGTGTCTATATTTTGTTTCTCTTAAGAATTGGAATAGATCCACTGATACTTTCAACACCTTTCATATTGACTTCATTTTGCAATATGAAACTATTCTTTGTTTCGTTAAGTAAATTTAAGATAAACCAAAGTATATGAAGTATATTTGCAACAGGAATTGCTATTTTTGAGGTATATGGTGGTTTCTTAGCAGGTATGTTTTTTTCACATCCTTTCTAGTTGCCACATCTAGTCAAGTGTGATGTCTATTTACTGTTAGTCCAAGCTGTTACTAAGGACATGGCAATGCTTACCGACATGATGAGGTGGTATTTACTCAGTCATCATGAAAGTACTTTCATCTGGGTTGGTGATGGGAAATATGGATTTCCACTGTCCCCTGTTTTACTTTTTTTAGGATTAATAAAAGATGGTAGGATACTGCTTTCCAGAACACTTGTGTGCTATCTCAGCAGCTCTCAATTATCATTAAAGGGAGAAAAGATGTTTAAATATACTGAATTTAAAAGGCATGCATATGAATTATGTCTCATATATGTAGTATGTCTTAAGACTCAGAATCTTCACTGGTGAAATGTATAGTCTCTGGTCTCCTGATTGACTGAGATTTAAGGTTGAAAAGGTAATAGGTGAGTCACATGCAGAGTTGGCTGAGTTGGAAAGCAGTAGTAAAAAACAGGAAGTCACTTTTCTGTAGATATCCCTGATGTGACAGAGCAAGTATAAAAGCAGTGTGATCTTTATAGCAAAAGAGCATCAAAAAATGCTAACATGCAGTCTTGTGTTTTCGTTTAAACTAATAAGTTTGCTTCTTTAGAAAGAACATCTAACTTTGTGTCATTTATTAGGTTTCTGGCAAGTTTGCAACGACTAAATGTAACCATTACTCGAGCCAAGTATAGTCTGTTTATCCTTGGACATTTGAGGACATTAATGGTAGGTGTACATTCCTTATCTTTTTTTTTTCCTTCACATCTCTTCGACAATTCTTCTGTATCTTACCTTGGAGTTCGCTCAGTAATAGGGCTGTTGCAGGTTTTTTTGCCTGTTAATTTTAATAAGCTGTCATTTCATTTCTTCCTGAAGCAAGATGTGGAATCCCATATTTTGGGTGTATAAGCAAAGGGTGCTTCTCTTTGGAATTCCTTCCAGCTTCCCACAAAACTGCCCATTTTTTTCTCTCCTACCTGTCCCAACCTGAATGTTGTTTTCATTATTGATATATTTCCAGCTCAATCCAAGATATTGCAAAAGTTTGGGTTGGGGGAGGAAGGGAGGAGGTTAAGTGTATCTTTGTTTTCCTCTTCCTACTTCATTATTTTATTACTTTATTTGTTTATTTATTACTTTATTAATTTGGAAATCAGCCCTACTGGCTGTCCATTGGTGATATTTTTTCTTAGTATGAGGTGGCAGTGAACAAATGATGAACCTTCTTTTGACATTTTTCTCTTTTCTAAATAATATGATGGCAGGGAGTTGCCTTCTGATAACCACATCCTCTCATTTATTTAAATAAGTATTGTAATTGAATTTGCAAGAAAAATCGTAAAATCTTGGACTGTAGGATTTTTTTTTATTTCCACTAGAGGGCATCCAAATACTGTATTCATTCTTTAGCTTAAAAGATTGTAGAGGGACAGGCTTTATAACTGAGAGAGACTTTAGAGATCAGCTAGTTCAGCACCCTCTTCTTACAGAGGAGGAAACTGAGGCCTAGAGAGGGGAAGGGACTTGCCTCTGGTCACAGAGAGTATTAGTAAAGAAGATTTGAATCAGGTCCTTTCATTACAAATGCTCTTGCCATTATGCTGCTTAACTGGATTACAACTTAAAAATTATCTTAAATTTTGGAAGTTAGTGCTGAGAATAGTGGGGAACAAAGCATGAAGCATACTTCCTAAATTGTAATCTGTCTTTTCAGTCTTTCTTACATTCAGATATTTCATTTCCCCATCAAGAAAATGATAGGAGCAGAAACTACATGGGGAAACCACGGTCAATAGTTTATTCACAGAACTGTTCTTGAGATTGTAGGATTTCTTAACAAAACTTAGGTAAAAAGCAAAAAGGTTAGAGCTACATTTCTAACTGTGGATCATATACAGTTTACGACCTTCCTACAGGATAAATATTTGTGGGAACCTTTTCGCATGCTCCATAACAGGTCATACAGAAAAACTCACTCTATAAGCAAAGATTAATAAACCCCATATAGTATATGCATATTCTAGTCCATTGCTATATATGACATTCAGACAGTATTGCTTCTTTCTCTCTTCTTTTAAGAATTCTTTTTTCTCTACCTCCTTTTCCCTTTCCTCTTGTCTCCCTAACATTTCTTAATGACCTAACTTTTTAGACTTTGTAGCCATGCCAAGAAGTGAGATGACTTGGAAAAATAAACCCACTTATTTTATATTTGCAAATGTAAGTCACATTCTACTTCTAGATCTAACCCATCACTTCTATACCAAGAGGTGGGAGGCATAATTTATCATTGATCTTTTGAAGCCACTTCATTAATCAAAGTTCTTAAACTTTCACAGTTTTTTATTTATATTATTGTAGTCATTACATGATACTACATTCTAATACAATTAATTATAGTTTAATACATAGCATTCATATTCTAAAATTTATTCAGTCATTCCTTAATTGATGGAAATCACTGTTACTTTCTTTTTTCAGTTAGCATTTGTTTTTTCTTTCTCTTATCTCTTCCCTTCATTTGAAAAAAAAAAGAATCCTGTAACAGATAATATTAATAGCTAACATTTATATAGTACCTTACTAATGTGCCAGTCACTGTGCTACATACTTTACAATTATCTCATTAGATTCTTACAACAACTTTGGGAAGTAGGTGCTTTTATTATCCCCATTTAACAAATGATGAAGCTGAGGCAAATGGGGTTTAAGTGACTTGGCTCAAGCCAGATTTAAACTCAGCTCTTTAGACCTAGCACTTTATCCTCAGGCAAAACAAATTCTCACATTAGTCATATCTAAAAATGTTATCTCATTTTTCATCTTGAATCCATCACCTCTTAGGAGGCGGGCAGTATAACTTATCTTCTGCATTTGTGATTGGTCATTACATTGATTATAGTTCTTAAGTCTTTCAGAGTTGCTTTTCTTTTTAATGTTATTATCGTTTGAATTGTTTTCTGGGTTCTGCTGCTCACTCCACTGTGCATCAGTTCATACATATTTCCCCAGGTTTCTCTGAAAACATTCCTTTCATTATTTCTTACTGTACAGTGGTATTCTTTTATATTGGCATATTATAATTTGTTCAAACATTCCTCAGTTGTTGGGTATACTCTTAGTTTCTTGTTCTTTGCCACTACAAAAATAACTATCATAAATACTTTTGTACTATAGATCCTTTTCCTTTTTCTTTGATCTCTTTGGAGTTTGGATAGAGTAGTAGTATCACTGGGTTATAGGGTATACCCAGTTTGATGACTATTTGGCAGTTCCAGATTGCTTTCTAGAGTGACTGTGAACCAATTTACAGCTTAACCAACAATTCATCAGATGTGTCTGTTTTCCCTTCAGCTCTTCCAACCTTTATTGTTTTCCTTTTTCATCAACTTTGCCAGTCTGAGGGGTGTAAAGTGGAACCTCAACTACTTAATTCATGTTTCTTAAATTATTAGTTACTGAAATTATTAATGAATTAGTGATTTGGAGCATTTTTTCATGGGATTATTAATTGCTTGGATTTCTTACTTTTAATACTACTACTTCATATTCTTTGGTCATTTTTTTATCAATTGGAGAATGGCTCTTAGAAACTTGAATCAGTTCTTATATATTTTGGAAATGAGACCTTTATGAGAAAAACTTGTTGCAAAGATGTTTTCACAGTTAAATTACCTTCTAATTTTAGCTGAATCAGGTTTTTTGTGAAAACACAAATATGTCTTCTCTCTTTGTATACGTCAGTTGGCCATGAGCTATTTCTCTATCAGTAGATCTGAAAGGTAATTTTTCGCTCCTTCTCTATTTTGTTTATGAATGTGATCCTTTATGTCTTGTCGCATAGCCATTTGGAGCTTATGTTGGTATATGTAATGTGACATATTGATCTAAAACTAATTTCTACCAGACTGCTTTCCAGTTATCCCAGTTTTTGTCCAGTAAGGCCTTACCTTAGTACGTGGAATCTTTGGGTTTCTCAAACTCTTGGCTACTATGTTCCTTTGCTTCTTTATGTTCTGTACCTAATCTGTTCCACCGATTGATCTCTCAGTTTTTTTAACTGGTGCCAAATTATTTTGACTATACTGACTTTTCCCCTTCAGATGAATTTTGTTATTATTTTTCCCATATCTATAAAGTAATCCTTTGGTGGTTTGGTATGGAATTGAATGAATAAATTAATTTAGATGGCACTGTCATTATTTATTATATTAGCTTGGCTTCTACTTTATTCCTAGTTCTTTGCTAAAGCAAAAAAGTGCTACTGTAAATATATTTGTACATATGATCTCTGTCTTTGGTTTCTTTGGGATATGAATCTAATTGTGGTAATGAAGGGTCAAAAAATATGCAGTTTACTGACTTTTGGGGCAGAGTTCCAAATTAACTTTCCAGAATGGTTCACCCCAATTCACAGCACTACTGTCAGTGCATTAGTGTGCCTGTATTCCCACAGCCCATCCAACCATTGTCATTTTCCTCTTTTGTTATTTTTACCAATATGATTGTCATGAAGCAGAAACCTCAGAGCTGTTTTAATTTACATTTCTCTTACTACCAGTGATTTGAAGCATTTTATATGGTTATTAGTAGCTTGTCTTTTCTCTTTTGAAAATTGCTTATTCATATCTTGACCATTTGTTTACTAGAGAATGATTCTTTTCTATTATGTATTTGTTATATATAACATACATATGTTATAATTTATTCTAATATATTATATATATTAACATGTGCTATATAATATAGTATACATACCAATTTCCTATGTTGTGGAGTCCTTTATCAGAAAATTTTGCTGTAAGGATTTTTTTCCCAGTTAACTGCTTATCTCTTAATTCTACCTGTATTGGTTTTTCTTATGCATGTTTCAGTTTTATGTTGGTCAGTAAATATTTATTGAGTGCCCACTGTATGCCAGGCCCTGTGCTAAGCACTGAGGTTACAAAAGTCAAAGACAATTCCTGCTCTCAAGGATCTTATAACTATGTACAAACAAGCTATATAAAGGATAAATTTGAAGTAATGAACAGAGGGAAGGCACTAGAATGAAGAGCTATCAAGAGAGACTTCCTGTAGAAGGTGGGGTTCTAGCTAGCACTTGAAGAAAGCCCGGGAAGCCAGGAGGGAGCACATTCCAGGCCTGGGAGACAGCCATTGAAAATGCCCTAAGTCAAGAGGTGTAGTTTCTTGTCCAAAGAGACCAATATAGCTGGATCAGAGTGTGTGTGGTGGGAGGAGGGGTGGATGGAGAAGGGAAGAGGTGGTAAAGTACAAGACTAAAAGGGTGAAGGGGACCAGGTTATAGAGTTGTTTTTTTTTTTTCCATTTCATTATTTATTTATTTATTTTTGAGAGTTTTGAATGCAAAACAGAATTTTATTATTTGATCCTGAATGTGATAAGGAACCACTAGAGTTTGTTGAGTAGGGGAATGATATGTCAGACCTACACTTTAGGAAGATCACATTGATTAAGTTGCCCATTTTATCTTTTATCCTTTGTTTAAGGACTCTTCTCCTAGCCATAATTATGAAAGGTATCTCCTTCCCATCTCCTTGAATTTGTTTATAAGACATTTCATATTTAGGCCTTGTATTTATTTAGAGGTTACTGTGGTATATGGCATGAGAAGTTGGTCTAAATTTAATTTCTGCCAAATAGTTTTCCAGTTTTTCCAGTAGATTCTGTCGATAGGTAGTCCTTACCCCTGCCAGTATTTGGTGTTCTTGGGTCTATTAAAGACTATTCTACTGTGTTTGATTGCTTCTGGGTCTTGTTACCTAATCTGTTCTATTGATCAGCATTTCAGTTTTTTAACGAGTACTAAATAATTTTGATGTTTGCTGCTTTGTAAATAGTTTGAGATTAGATACTAAGCTGGCCCATGATGATTTCTAGATTCCTTGCTATCCTGTGACTTTACAGCATGCATCTAAGAATCAACTGAGACATAGCCTTATTTCTAGGTGGTAATGCAAGGGTTACTTTATGGTATTTACTCTTTCATCCTTGACTCTATAACTCTCATAGAAATATATTTAGATGAATTAAGAATTGAAAACCGTTATCATATACATAGACCATGTTTGGGAGTTTTTATGTTATAATCATTTTTCTTCTTTTGTTTTGAGGAAAACCAACATTGGAATCACCTGATTCAAGATGCTCAGAAGCGAGGTGCCATTATTAGGACCTGTGACAAGAATTATAAGCATGATGCAGTGAAAATTTTGAAACTCAAATCTGTGCCACAACGAAACCTATCATACCCTCCCACTGTAGTAACAGAAATCATTAGATCTCAGAATAGCTTACCCAGCAATATGCCAAAAGAAGTGATGAACAAACCTGACAGTGGTATTTCTAAGACCACTTCTGTTGCTTCTCCACAGCGCAGTAGCACTTCCTTATTACCTGCTGACATTCAGCCGTTTGACTGCAAGGAAGCAACAGTTGTTACAAAAGCTACTGAGGTACCTGCTTTCCGGGACCCAAGACTAGCCAAGAGAAATGAGCGTGATGCCACAGAGAAGTTCCCAGGTGATACACAACCATCCAGTATACAGCATCCAAGAGTGACCCCACCCCCAAATGAACCTGGCCTTCCTTTAACTCACCAGGAGCCCACTAATGTTATACAGCACCTTTTTTCAAAAGTAACAGCCTCCAATGATCGCAACCTGACCACACAATTTGAAGCTCCCTCTGCGAGTACCTCCATGCACACAAACAAAAGAAAAGCCAATGAAGAAGAAGGATCTGGCTACAGAAGAGAAATAACATCTTCTAGAGAAGGACAAGAAAAGCATGGGTATGGGAAAGACTATCATTTAGACAGGGACTATTGCTTGGACCGGAGGAGAAAAGAAAACCAGGACAGTCATTCAAAAAAAAGAAAACTTTCATAGCTAAGGTTTTAAGTGTCAGTGACAGGCAACATTTACCAAAAAGAATATTTGTTATAAGAAATGCAGCTTTGAGTGCTCAGTTAATAAGAATAGAGATGTTAAATTTATTTTTAAATTTGGGGCCATTCATTTCCCCTAGAACATGAAGATTGTATACTCTCATTTAAACTTATTTTTTATTGGTAATCTTTACAAATGAGTATGTTTTTCTGTCTTGGATTTGAGAGGACCTTTGTGCTTCAGTGATAGTGTCCTTAGAGCCAGATAAATTAAATGTTGTTCTGTTCTTCCTTTTTAGAAAAGGAAATCACACTTGGACAAATACTGTAAATGTAGAGATGTACATTTGTATAGCAAACAACAAAACCTTTTTACGATTTAATCTAGTTGATTTTTTGCCTTTTCTTTCTCCCTAGCCCAAAATATTTGATCACTTTTCAGCAGAGCAAACTCATCTATATTAGTGGGGGTCAAAGGGAGGGGCACCACTAGTGCTATTGTAAGCCTGATTTCTTTCACAACATAAGTTGTTTGGAAAAAGCTGAGTTGGTGATAGTGGGTCAGATGTCTCTAGTTCTATTTTAAAAGCTGACTGGCCTCATGGGGAAGCTTTGGGGAAAGCATTTGGTTTAGATGGAATTCTGCTTATCTTGTACATTTTTAAACAAGGCTCTTTTGCGCAAGATGTTTGGTTTCTACAAGGGCTCATCCACCTGTTTTTACTAACCCCATGACCACCCCAAATTCTCCCTCTTTCTTGGCAGTATTATACAATTATCCTAGAAGCAGTGAGTTAGTGTAGATTGAAGGTTATGCTTTAAACAGGGAATAAATGGTGGAAGTAGGTGATCTCAAAACATCCTTAAAAACCACAAAGGAAATAAAAAGAAACGGAATACTTCCTTCCTTCTAACTGGAATATTTTATAAGGTGATTGGAGTTTGAGAGACCTGGCAAATTTCCCACATTTTTTAGAAACTGTATAACTTTGGTGAAAGTATACTGCTATTTTGGTACATATGGTGGTATGGAAAGTAATAGCAAAGGTTTAAAATGGATTCCTTTTATTTAAGTAGGTTTTTAACTTTGTGCTCCCCCTAGTTTCATTTTCCTTCCTTTCTGCTATGGAAATTTGTTCTATACAAAGGCCTACTTAGCATGAGTTATCAAAGTTGTGTGAGGAAAAAAAAACACATTATTTTTATCAAAATTATAAAGAGGCAGCTTTGTGGGGGAAAGCCTTGGTGCTAGGAATGATTCTTTTAATAAAGTTAAGAAAGAGCTATCTAATTTAGGCAAAAATTTATGTATATATACATACATACATACATATGTATATACATATACACATATATACACATACATGCTTTAAGGTACAATAATAAGTAAATTATATCAGTAACCAAAAAAATGGAAAAATTGTTTGAAGTGTTTCTTCACAAAAGTATTTCTAAAACTAGAGGGGGTGTAGAGGGGTATCAAAAGAGTGTAGAAAAGAGCAGTTTTTCATGTTACATTTGAAATTTTGCATTGCCTCCTGCACTTCAAGCAAAAAGGACGAGTTCTATATTTGTGCTTCTTGAAAAGATGTTCCTGTGTAGAATGTTTGCAGTCATCTCATGGGCCATGTTTAATTCTTAAGCCACTCTGTTGCATTTTTCCAAATTGACAGTGCAATTCCTCTTGCATGCATCTTTCATATTGGTTTCCAAACATCTGAGTAAGTCGTGGAATGAAAGTACCTCTAAATGGTAGCAGCTTCTTTGATCTTATGGTGCCTAGACATTCAGAATGTGTCTCCTTTGCCTATGGACCAAAGGAAGAATGGCAGTAAGAGTTGGGGAGGAGGGAATTTCATTAAGTATACCCACTGTGTGGGTTCCACAAGATCAGATAGCAGCTTTTGTCAGGGGATCATCCTTTTATAAATTCGCAAGTCCCACCATACCTTTTTTTTTTTTTTGGAAAATGTGAGTTAGTGCTTTCACTTTGGGCTTTTTGCTGCCAGTGAACTTGACTAAGAAAGAATGGAGAGAGGAAAGATGAATGATTTCTAAGACTTCGAATAAAATAGTGCATCATCTTTGTTTTGATCTTGGTTAGTCCTCCTCAGCTCTTGTTATGTTTCCATGTGGATTATGAAAGAACTTTTCTCCCAAATTTAGGATGTATTGCCATACGTTAAATTACTCTACAGATAGGTATTTTCTGTTAAGTCCATGCACTCATACTGAAATCATGTTCCTTTGTTTTCTGGTTAATAAACAGCAATGCCTCCTTCCTGGATACTAAGGATATAAATACTACAGAAATAATAAAGATATAAGGGAGGATTCTGTGGGATTAAAGGGAGTGTATCAGGAAAAGACTATGGTGTTAAACAAAAGGTGTCCAAAAAAAGAACAGTAAATAAGAAAATAACCAGGACATTTTGCCTAGAGGATAAATGGCCTCTGTCCTTTGGGCCAATTTACTTATTCAAGTGGACTTCAGGCGAAGCTTAGATCTGTTCTAAGGGTTCCCTCCTTATGTCACTACCAGTAGGAGAACTGAAGATAATGAGCAGCTTGTGCGTAATCCTTCTAATGAATGGAATTGTATACTAAAGCAGATTCTTTTAGCAGAATGGCAGTGTGTCAGATAAGTGAATTAGAATTTTCATTTGACTTTCTGTTGAGCAAAATGATTTTAAGCTACTTTGGTTTTGGGATTAATTTAGCCATTCTGGACCTGGCAAGCAGTGAATTTTGTTGAAAAGTAATTGGTGAGTTTATGTTAAGGTGGAGAAGTAAAACTTTTCTTTCTCTTTGCCTTGACATTTAAGCAAAATGTCCACCCTCTTGTAAATATGATTTTTGTATTTTTGACATGCTTTGCATTTTTTTTTTACTTTTGACTTATTAAGAACAAACACATAGTATGTCAGAGCTGGAAGGGAGTTTAGGGATTATATGGTTCAACCCTCTCATTTTACAGAGGATAAAATTTAAGCTGAGAAAGGTTAAACTGCCCAAGGTCACGAAACAGAACCCAGCATTTGAATCCAGGTCTCTTGGCTCCAAATCTGTTGCTTCTTCTATTCTACCTCATTACCATCGTTTTTATAGATAAGAACAGAGAAGCTCAGAGATAGTCTGGGGATGTTAATTTCTTTTCACATGCTATTAGAAATTAACTCCCTCAACTCTTTTTTTTTTCCTTTGGCTGGGGCAGGTGGAGGAGAGGGTAGAGATGGCACTATAAGAACCTATAAGCAGTCCTTCCAGTTACCTGCATCTTCAACATGTTTTTTGGTTTCATTTATAAGGAGAATATCAATATTGTTGTAGTTCAATTCCTTCAGTAGTTTTACTGCTTATTGGTTGGACAGGAATCACATTTAGGGTACAAAAACTTAAATTGCTGTTAATATAGTCCAAAATTATTGGATAATTGAGACCTTTTAGCCACTTTCCACCACTTTACAACAGGTGGTTCCCAGGGCTAGAGACCATTTTGTATTTTTCTTTGTTTCCTGGGTTGCCATAGTCAATTAAACCAACTAGTAATCAGTCTGCTTGTGATAAGGTTATATTTACTTAGCTAGACTGGACAACATATATTATGTTGGTAGCACCGTACTCAAAGCTTCTTTACCTCGATAGGACCTCCTAATGTTACAGTCTTTGAGAACTCGGGCTACCCTCACCTCCACCCTACTGTGAGGCTTTGGAGTTGGACTTTTGAGGATTTAGCTTGATTGGGTGCTCAAAGGCAATGAGAAACATCATTTCATGGGATACATGATTATCTTACCTTGTAGTCCTCATAATAAATATACAAAAAAGACAGCCATAAAGACCGTTGTAGCTTATGTATTGTTTTCTGTACTCGATGATGTAGAGAAAAATCTATAAAGAATTCAACAATATTCTCCAAATTAAGTCAACACTTTTAGTACTTTGACAATTTCAGTGCAAAGGTAAGCATAGAGTATTGGTCAAAGAAAAAAATACATTAGAAATAATGGTTCCACATTAGGAAATGTGAGTCCAAAGGCTATTCAGAAACCTCAAGCCTATCTATCACAAATGGCTTAAGAAGAAAATCTGGAGATACTAGGCATGGTGAACACACTTGACATTACAAAAAGGTAATTGATAGATTTAGTAGGTGAGAGTCAACGGAGCATAGCAAAGAGAGCTGGCCTCAAAGTCAGGAAGACATGGTTTTAAGTACTGTCTCTGACAATACTGACTGTGTGACTGGGCAAATCATTTAACCACCTGGTACTCTAGGAAGATAGGAGACTAATTTGCAAAGAAGATGCTAATTTTTATTTGTGGAGGAAATAATGCAATAAAATTACAAGTCCAGTCCCTAGATCTTATCCTTTATAGACAGGAAATGATTGGTTACTAATATAGCAATCAGTTCCCAATCAGCTTTTTCTGTGCAGTCAGACCATTGACTTGTTATCCAGTAAAGGTCAAAATGGACCAAATGAGAAGAAAGGATAAAGATGAGAATATGTGCTATTACAACGTTTTCAACTTGGCTTATTCAAAAAAGCTATTGACTGGTAAAAATGGAAACTGGATAAAGGAAAAGACATTAACATGGCCTGTGACCATTATTTGAATTTAACCAATACAAATGAACTGCCACAACTATGAAGCTAGAAGAGCACAGAAAACGCCATGGCCAGCAAACACTCTCCTTGCTGAGCAGAGACACATGGCAACTGAGAGCAGCATCAACACAGAACATAAATTTATTTTGCATAATCTTGAGGAGGAGAAGGGTGGGAGATTATGAATGGTATGAACTCAGCAATAGAGGGGGAAAAAACCCATTTGAGGAAAACTTGATGTGAGACCAAATTAAGCTAACATAGCTATATGTGTGCTAATCTCCTGATAGAATGTAAGCTCCTTCTGGGCAGGGAGAGTTTAACCTCTGTTGGATCCCCTACACCTACTCAGCACATAATAGTAGGTGCTTAATACTTGCTGATTGATTTGATTGATGATGCTGAGATTATCAGTAGCAATTACATGTACAGTATAGATGTGCTCATCAAAAGTGTTTGCCCTTGGATTTCCAGGGCAGAGTTCAAACATGAAAGGATTCCTTATAAATAATGGAGTCCTCCAGATGTTCTTGTAAATGCCATTGTGCTGATTATATTAAATCGTGGAACAGTTCAGAGCTTCATGAGGAGATCCACCACTACCTAAAAGTATTCAGCCTAACAAAACATTCAGGAAAAACCAAGAATGAAACCACCTAGCTAATTCCATACTATGTTGCTTATACTCTATCCTCTTTATCCGCTTTCCACTGGAACCTTGCTTGGGTTCTCCTTGGATGATAGCTTTTCTGATAGGGGAGCTTTTGACTGATCTTGCCATTAGATGCTGTACTAGGTGTACCCACCATGAGGCCACATGACAGGGGTCTCCAGCACTCCTGCTGACCTCCCAGGCTGCTGTCTGATTGATAGATGAGGGTCCCAGGGGGTGCTTACTGCCTGCCTTTTGCACCATTGGGGCCTTGCCCCCTAGGACCAACTCCCATGCCAGACAACTCTCAGAGGCCAAGATTTCTTCCATCTCCTGCCCCCTAGGGTCTTCTCTGGAACAACCAACTGTACCTTGTTTGGGAGGTGCACCTTCCTTGAGTCTCAGGACAGGAAGACTTAACTATCAAGCTGAATCTCCAGGGAGGGCCTCAAATAATGTATCTTTGTACCTCCCTCGGCAAACTTTTCTCCACCAATGCTAATCTACCTGGATTCTGCTCAATAGTAATCATATTCCTCTTATACTCATCTTATCCCAGTGATTCTAAATCCTCATCTGCCCCATTCTCCATCCTTGATTCATTACTCCTTCAGTCTTACTCTTGTAGTGTCCTACTTTAGAGCTGCTCACCCTTCCACTCTGCCCTCTGGAATGCCTGCTCCATAATAAATTTTCTTTCAGTTTAAACTTTTTTTTTTTAAGTCTGTTTTAATCTGATGACTCTCACTGAGATACTACTTCCCTTGCCACCCCAGAAATATTAGTGGCTACATTTTCTTTCATACAGTTTCTTACCTACTGGGTACTTCTCTTCTGCCTATAAACATGCCCATATCTCTCCCATCCTAAAAACAAACAAAAAACACTTCTGACTTGATCCTACCAACCCCAATAGCTGTAATCTTCTATCTGTCCTATCCTACTCAGCTAAACCTGAGAAAGTAATTTACATGTAATGCCCCAACTTCCTTATCGCTAAAACCTGAAATATGAATTCTGACTTCACTATTCAACTGAAACTGTCACTTCCAAATTTACCAATTATCTCTTACAGACTTCTCTCCATTCTCATCCTTGACTTTCTCTAAATCATTTCACATTGTGGGCCACCTCTTCCTGCTGCTCTCAAAGCTTTCTGGACACTGCTGTCTTCTACCTAGTTTTATCTCTCTCTTTTCATGATTCTCCATGTCATGCCCACTAACTGTGAGTGCCCCAACCCAGGCTCTTTCCAGGGCCTTTTCTCTCTACTCTCTCATTTTGTGATGTAAGCAGCTCCCATAGGCTTAATGTGGATACAAAGTTGCCCTAAGGGTTGAGTTGCTCTTTCCCTGGTTTATTTTCTGATCTAAAGGCACCTTAAAGTCTTTTCCCCTTATCTTGAAATACCATAAAACTACCCCCTTATCTTGGTCCGTAAAGTTCCTTTTCTTTCCCCCCAACTCCCATCCTGGATCATAAAATTTCCCATCTCCCTTACCTTGTGTCATCCAACTTCCTCATCCTGTCCCTAAATCGCTGCATTAGAAACCCTAAAAATTACATCATCATCCTGCAGGCTGTATAGCTTTCTGTCTGTGTAAGTCTGGTTCTTTTCCTATATCAGGGCCTTTGTTTAGCTCCTTACTAAATCTCAGACCCACTGCTTTTGCATTAATAAAGCTCCCCTTGGTTAGGAGAAAATTGTCTAAGTGAATTCTTTCCTATCTGAACCTGCTTTCCCAACTCTGACCTCAGAAGGCTTCAAGTTATCTCAATGTACGTGATTCCTAGATTTATATATGTCGGCCTAGTCTTTGTTCTGAGCTATGTAATTATATATCAACAAATGCCTCTTAAACTTCTGGCCCTGGGTATTCTGTTGGCATCTCTGTCCCTAACAGAACTAATCTTTTCCTCAAAGCCCTCTTTTCTTTTGAACTTTCCTTTTTACTTTTGAACTCACTTCCCTCCTTCCAGTCACCCTGCCCTGCAACCTTGGTGTTATCCTTGGCTTCTCCACATATCTAATGCATTGGGAAATCTTGTAATTTCTACCTTCACAACATCTCTATTCATTTCTCCAGTCACAGCTACAACCCTCGTTCAAGCCATCATCACCTTTCAAATGGCCTTCTCATAGCCTTCTAACTGGTCTCCTTCCCTCAAATCTCTTCCCACTCCAGTCTGTCTTCTGCTTAGCTGCCAAGGTGGTCTTTCTGAAAGGTAGGTTTAACCATGTTATTTCCCTGCTCACTGAGTTCCAGTGGTTCCCCATGAAGTCCAAGATTGAATATATAGTCCTTTTTGGTTTTTAAAGTTTCACAACCTGGCCCCTTCTTATTTTTCCAGACTTCATAATAGTTTACCCCAATTCATACACACTGACCTAGCTACACCTGCCTAATTGGGGTTCCTTCCACATTACTTTCCATCTCCTGTCACCATGCCTTTGCAATGACTGTCCCTCATGCCTAGAATGTTCTGCCACTAAAACTCCTCTTAGCTTCCTTCAAAAACTTCCTTCGAAACTCATCTCAAAGCCCATTAAGTCTGGACAATCAGTAAGAGTGGTAATTCAATACTAACTGACTATCAGTGAAGCATTGGAAATGTATAATATGGAGCTACTAGATGGTTTTATGTCTAAAGCTTTTTCCATCTAGCTAATTTTTGCTGAGCACATAGTTGAATTCATGTAAATTAAATGTGTATATGATTGTGTGTGTGTGTATATATATATATATATGTATTTGTGTGTATACACATATATTGTATATCTTGAATAGTCAATGCAAATTGACAATGAACTAGGCCCAGAATTAAAGGGAAAGAAAGTAGACTGGAATGCATTTTAGAAATTGTGCAGTGTTTTCAATGCTTCTGAGCTGCTCTCTAAACAGAAACCTACATATTTTACATCAGTATTCTTGTAGTGATCCTACGTAACTGCAATTCTTGGAACATCATGACCTCCAAGGAATCAAAATGTTAAGTTACCCAACAGGCAATGAGAACGTGTACGATCGTTATAGAGATGACAATAAATGGTCAGAAAATGTCCTGTTTCCATAGTAAGATCAAAGAATAATCAACTATCTTTGGGTTACACTGGTTCTGGCTTATGAATTTAATGTTGAAAGACCTAGAGAAAGTAATCTTTTATTCTGGGTGGATTCCCTGTGGCATATTTATGAGAGACTATCAATAAGTTTTAGACAAGATGAGAAGACGTGGAAGGGTCATGATCTTTATCGTTGGCAGAAGTACTCACAATGTTGAGATTATGGTTCCATTTAAATGATGACGTTATTTAGAAGTAATTTTTAAAAGTGAGCTAGGAGGACAAAAACTGTTAAGTGACTTGTATAGGGCCATGCATGTAACAAATGGCAAAGAGAAGGAATGCAAGCCTAGGCCATTTGACCTTTTTATGACATAATGCAGTTTTAAAACTGAACCCATCCATTAAAATCATCTCTCAAATTTAGGTTCACTGACAGGAATACTACATATATGTTGTGGTTTTAAACAATGTTCTTCCCACTGCAGGGATAATAGAGTTTGACCATGCACAATCCACAATCTGATTTATGCAGTCAATTCCTATATAGGAAACAGACCGTAATTCTTTTCTCCCCCTGGATCAGTGGTTCTCGAAGTGTGGGTTGCGACCCCTTTGGGGTCGAACGAACCTTTCACAGGGGTCACAGGGGTTGCCTAAGACCATAGGAAAACACATATTTCTGATGGTCTTAGGAACCTCCTCTATCCGTCTCCATGCAGGTTCGCCCACATGCAGACACGCCCACATACAAGCATTAAAGGGTGGCGGCTTTAGGAAGGTTGAAAACTACTGATCTAGATGGTACTTAAGGGAATTCCAGGGCATTCATGAAGTTCCTGGAAATACAAAAACAAAAAGGAAATAGCTCCCGTCCTCCAGGAACTTTTATTCTATTGGTGTGAAAACAAGTGAAACACAAAAAAGCAAACAGGAAATAGAGTGAATAAAAAGTAGTTTGAGGAAAGGGCCCTAGCAACTTGGCAGAATGGGGCAGGCTTGCCTGGGTTAGAGATTCTGTCAGTCAGAGGGGAGGCGGACACAAGTTCCTGGTGTGAGGGGCGGCTTACGTAAAAGGCAAGGAGAAGGGAGCCGAGGAGTAGCAGGGAAGTCCATTGACTGGAATTTTGAGTGCTCGAAAGATGGGAGTCAGATTTTAAAGGGCTTTAAAAGCCAAAAAGTGTAGTTTGTGTTTTATTCTTTAGGTAATAGGGGGCCGGTGGGGGTTCTCGGGCCGAGGAGTGACTTGGTCAGACATGCACAGTGGTCAGAAGCAGAGCTGTTAGAAAGAGACTTGGAGTTAGATATTATTGAAGTAAGTCATAAGGCGCCTGACCTGCCTTTGTTTTGTGTTTCATGTCCAGATTTATTTCGAAGGAATATTTGTTTTCATATCTAATAAGGAAAATTTCTTATCCAACTGGTTCTGGTTATTGTCCTCCCTCTCCCCCTTTCACATTCTTTACTAGTGGTTATACACACACATCAGCTGAATAGCCTTTTGGAATTCCCTCTAGATAAGATAATGAGACTTCATTTCGGCCAACCGATTATCCTGTTTAAGAAGGAAATGAATCCTTTCCATTAAGGCCAGGTTGGGGTGGGATAGGAGTGAGAATGAATGGCATCTCCTGAAAGAAGCTGCTAGAGGAAGTGATGGGGGTGCTGGGTTTGAATGTCCAAGTCAGAGCTAAATTGCTGGTGGTTACAGAAGTGGAACGCACTTTATAAAAGCAATAACTTCAGGAAATGTAGTCAGACTTTGATGTCTGCACTTCTGCCTGTTAAAAGGCACTTGACCTCAGTCTTGGTGTCTCATAATGTACCCAGAGCATGTGCCTAAAGTACATAACTTGGCGGGTCTTGCTCATTTGGTATGCACACGCAAATTGCTATGGAAGGGAGAGATGATGTATTTATTTGAGAGTCGGAGAGAATAATATATTTAGCAAGTGACCTGACAAGAGTTGATTGCTCTGTTAGGGCCAATTTATTTGCAGGTTTCATTTACAGTAGTATTACACCACCAACCAGAGCCATGATTTTTAAAGTAACTAGACATCATTCCTTCTATCTCTACCACCTCCCACCATTCATTGTTTGGAAAATAAATAATTTAGAGAGGAAACTAAAATTTGGCTTTGGCCTAAATGGAATTTATTAGTGGAGTGCAATGCTACAAAGGAGACTTCTGTACACAAGGTATTCTGTCCTACCAAGGCCTCAGCTGTGGTCATCTTTTTTTGATTGCACAAAAAAACCCATTTACTTCAGAATTAAGTTTCCAAGTAGAACATGGCCCATGTATATGTTAGGTTCCCCAAACTCAGTCCCTGTACATGTACAGAATCTCGGAATAGAAGAAGACTTCAGAAACCATGTTGCCTAATCTGGACCTGAACAAGAGCTCCCCACTTTCTGTAGGTATTGTCACCTACCAGAAATGGATATCCAGTGTGTGTGTGTGTGTGTGTGTGTGTGTGTGTGTGTGTGAATCTAATGCCTCCTGCCTCCTGAAGTATCCCATTCCATGTTAGGATAAGACAAATTCATGGAAAAAATTATTTTCATCTAAATTTCCCTGGGCAAATTCTACTCATTGCTCCTACTTTTCTGGTCTCTGGTACCAAGCAGAACAGGCTATTCCCCTATTCCACAGGACAGCTTCTTAAAGACTGCTATTAAGCACCTCCTGAATCTCCTCTCCAGGATCAACATTCCCAGTCCTTTAACCTTTAAACCCTGCAACCCACATAGGGCATTTGATGTCAGACATTCTTTTCACTTTATAATCTTTAGAATGACTTAGACAGAAGTCAAATCAACCATTCCCATGCACCGTGCTAAGTGGGGAGATACAAGGAAAGATGAAAAACCGAACCAGTCCCTGCTCCCAAAGAGTTCACAGTCTAATGAGAGAGACACATGCAAACAACCATGTTCAGACAAGACGTAGATGGGATAAACTGGAGGCAATCTCAGATGGAAGGCTCTAAGATTAAGGGGAACCTAGAAAGGCTTTTTACAGAAGATGGGACTTTACTTGAAGGAAGCCAGGGAGTTCTTGAGTCAGAGTTCCAGCCCAGTGAAAATGCCTGGAGGTGGGAGATGAAGGGTCTTATATAAGGAGTAGCAAAAGAGGCTGCTTAAGTATGTTTAGGGGAGTTAAGGTATAAGAAGGTTGTGAGGGGCTTTAAAAGATAGAGGAGTTTTTATTTGATCCTGGCAGTAAAAGGATCCAGGTGGTGACTTTAGGGAGTCACCTTTCTACTTTACCCTTAGTGGATTGAGAGCCAGCCTTGAAACTAGAAAGAACTGGATTCAAATTCTGCCTCCAGCTGCGTGATTCTGGACAATTCACTTAACCTTTCAGTGCTCTAGGCAAATCTCTCACATTACCACAAGTCCCCATCTCTTGACAGTACTAATGATAGGAATGGAATCTTAACCCCCAAAAAGGAAAAGACTATGTCTTTGGGATCTGGACCCCAAAAAGGGAAAGCCCTAAACTTTGGTGGCTCAGGTCCCAGGCCTTCACCTGGGGCAATTGGCCCTTCCCAGTTAATTAACTGCCCTTTCTTTGTCAACCTCAGGCCCCATCCTAGACCATCACTCCCTCAATTCCATCTAGACCCCTTCTCGGTTCACGGTTTTCTGTATGAAGTTTCGTCTTGCCTCTGTGAAAGTGCTCAGATTCAATCTGGCTCAAATTCCTTAAGAGTCTGGCCAATATAGTGGATTTTATTTTATTTTATTTTAATTTGCTTTTTGGAGAGGAGAGGGCAGGGCAACTGGGGTTAAGTGACTTGCCCAAGGTCATATGGCTAGTAAGTGTTAAGTATCTGAGATTGGATTTGAACTCAGGTCCTCCTGACTTCAGGGCCAGTGCTCTATGCACTGCACCACCTAGCTGCCCCAATATGGTGGATTTTTAATAAACCTTGTTTTTCTTTGGCTAAAAGATGGCTTGGGTCAAATTCTTTCAGGCCGGACCTTCGTGTTGCTGTTTTAGGGTCCCTGCGCCCTTAAACCTCAATACTACCAACACAAATTCAGTCTATTGTATCTCACTAAGTTGCATCTAATCAGAATAGCAGCCTTTAGCACAGAAATGAGCTGATGATCTCAGGTCCCCACCCCTATCACCCTATTGAGGTATAGGATTAGTGGTGCGCAAGACCCCAAAATACCAACTCACCGGGTCCTGCCGAATGAATTTGACTTAAGTCCTCTCTCAGCCAAAGAAAAGTGAAGTTTATTAGAGGTTTGCCATAATGGGTAGACTCTTAAGGAGCCAAGGTATCTGTGACACTTGTACTAGACAAGTGGGCCAGAATAATCTGACATAGAGTTAAGTGTGAGCTAGATCATTCTCCAGCCTTTCTTCTGGTGGAGGTAAGATGGGGTCTATAAGGTTGTAGGAGGAATCTAGGAGTGGTCTAGAGGAGGAGTTTGGGGAAAGTCTTCAGGAGGAGTCAAATGAAGTCAGATTCCAGAGATGAGAGATTAAGGGTGGCAAATAGCTGGAGGCTACCAGGAGATGAGACAATGAAGGGCTAGGCTAGTTTAAGGGTATATAGATATTTTGGGAGATCAAGGGTGGACAATGGAGGGCTTGGCTAGTGTATGGGGTGAGTGAAAATTTCTCAGGCAGTTTGGGATTGTTAACCTCCCTTCTCCATTGCTGCTGTCAATCAGCAGCAAGCCTCTTCAGGAATCTTTCGACCCCTCCCCCCCTTTCATTTCTTTGTTTTCCTGATTTTGTGAGCCCCTCCTCCTGGCCAGCAGGAGTCAGGGACAGCCCAGGCTCACTCCTCCTCCCTTGCTTTGGGACCCTTCCCCCTCTTTTCTTGCTGTCCCATTTGAGGAAGAATTTGGTGAAGTCTGGTTCTCAACCAATAAGAGAGGAAACAGTCGGGAACGGAGCTTGACTGCATTAGGGTAGAAATTTTTGCGCTGTCTTTTGTAACACGCTTCTTCTCCATGATGAGTCATGGGGAAGACCGCCCTCTTCTCCTGGGGAAGAGAATAAACTCCTGTTCTTATCCTAAGAGATCTGTGTTTATTTTTTTTATTAAATTAAGGGTGAGGGTTATTTTTATTTTTCATCCCAAACACTAGTAACAAAGATTTGGGCGTACCTATAATGAGAGGCTTATGGCCTCAGGCAAATGCCTCATCAAATGGGGAAGATTCAAGGAGAATTCAAGGGGGTTCCCAGAATCTGTACCTCATCAACCCCAGGTGGCATTGCCCCTGAGGTACCACCCATGTGTTGCCTCTCAGTGGCTGTGTTTGGCACCTATGATGAAAAGATCTGCCCAAAGCTACAGTAAAAGATTGTGAACTAAATTAGGATTGCATAGGCTGGGAAGGTGAGACTGGGCCTGAATCTAACCTTAGGGCCCACAGAGTGTCTGGCACAACTTGGGGGAGCCTTGGCCAGGCTGGCAGAGTGTGTTGTCAGCTTTAGCATAGTGTAGAGAAAGGGCCTGCTGAGTTTAGATGTAGGGGATATGGGTTCTATTCCGCAACTCTACCATTTATTCACCTTGAGCAACACTTTTTAGAGCCTCAAAATCCTAGTCTGCAAAATGGGATTGATCACATTTGCTCTGCCCACATATTTGCATAGGGTTGTTGGCTTAAGACAATGTGTATGTTGTCAATTTCTTCAGTGTTAATCTATGACAACCCTCCCCCCATCTGAAGTAGGAAGGCAACCCTGTATTTTCACATATTTCCAGCCACATGTTTTCCCCCTCCCTCATGTCTCTCTGAGGTGACTCAACAGATAGAGCACTGGACTTGGAGTCAGGAAGACCTGAGTTCAAATTTGACCTCAGACACTTACTAGCTGTGTGACCCTGGGCAAGTCACTCAACCTCTGTTTGCCTTAATCCACTGGAAAAGGAAATGGCAAACCACTCCAGTATCTTTGCCAAGAAAACCTCATGGACAATATGGTACACAGGGTGGGTTGGACATGACTGAATTGAATGACTGACATACACTAGGTGCTTAATAAAAATGAGTTGACTGCTCGACTACTAATTTGGTGCTGAGAGCTCCAGATGCCCAAGGAGGCCAGAAATGAGAGTGCAAGGGATCAGGTCCGAGTCTGTAGGAAGGTTGAGGGAGAGAGAGCAACTTGCTCTCCATCTGAAGTGTGTGAGCCAGGATGCCGAGCTTGCAGGGCTGAGGAGTCGCCACACTTCGGTCTAGATTCCCCACCTGCAGCTGAGGATTTGGGTTCTGGGATTCCTACACAACCAGAAGTGGAGGGGGGATGGGGCACACAGCTGGAACCTGAGAGAGAAGGGCTGCCAACAGAACCCAAGTCCACCTGACTCCAGGGCTGGTGCCCTAAACACTGCACCACTTAGCTTCCCCCACCCCAACTCAAAGTCCTCTACACAGTCGGGACTTTTCTGGGCAGCAGTTCAACCACTGGTCTACCAGGGTCTCTCCTTCCATACAGTGTAAAGGAAAAGACCTGCTTCCACTTCCTGCTCCTATAAAAAGAGGGAGTAGCAGGCTCTCTCAGTCTCACACCCCTTATTCATTGGCTGTGACAATTCTGGATGTCATTTAAGCTCTGCTTTGGGGAGCCACTTGGGGCAAGGTCTATTAGCATCTACGTAGAGCTCTACCAGTCTGATGTTTAGTAGAGAAGTGTTTTGCCCAGGATCATACAGCTACTAAGTATCGGTGTCGGGATTTGAACTGTGAGTTTTCCTGACTCCTGCACTATGCCCTGTTGTGGATGTCTCCCTGTACTGGGAAAAATAAAGCTTAAAAAAGACTCTATCCTTTAAAGGTGGGGGATGTGGACATAATTTGAACCCATAAAAGGACATAGGACCCACAGGGAGGTATCACCGTACATTAAAAACAAGCGTCGTCTCTAGAGATGGGGGTGGGGTGGGAGTTAAATCCTGCCCTGTGCTGTATAATAGGCAGTGCGACTTTGACTAAGTCACACAATCTCCCCCTGTCTCAATGTGTAAAAGGAAGGGGTTGAATTAGAAGTTTGTTCCAAATCTATGGTTTCTATCCTCTGCTTACCACCTTCTGAGAGAAATCCTGCCACCTGCCCACTGCCATCCTCCATTCAGGTGTGCCCATCTTCCTCTTGTTGCCCAAGCTGTTGTTGTATCAACTTGGAGTTCTTGGCAGCCCTCTTGTACACAAAGATCTCAGCAACCTGCATTCCTACTTCCACATCCCCAAACGGGAGGCTGAGTAAGAGCTCGGGAAGGAAGGAAGGTCAGCCAACTTCATCTCCCCTCCTTTTTGCTAAAGGGCTCTGTTATCCTGTTCTCCCTGTAGGTACCCTAGTTCAGAACAGCCATCTAATCCTAGCTGCAGGGAGCTAGGTCTGGATCTCACATCAGCTCACAGGGAAAGCATTTCTCGTATTTTTAAGGCCTTTGAAGGGGACTCCCCAGCTCTCACTGTCAGAAAATTATTACTTTCATTCAACCAAAATCCCCTGTGCTAAATATAGTTTATGCCCATTTTTTTCTTTTCCCCTTGTCTTCAGGACCACTTTTCTCCCAATTCCCTTTTTCCCTCACACATATAACACTCTCTTCCCTGAGCTCCTGGCCTCTTTACTCTCCCTTTCTTAGGGCCAGAGCCCTGTGCTGTCATTCTCATGGCAGGAGATGCCATGCCTGACTCCTTCCCCAGCTTTTCTTTGTTTGTCTCTGCTCTCATGCCCATCCCCATCTCAATTCTCCTACCTTTCCTCATTTCTATCCCTATCCCTCCTCTGCCAAGTTTCTGTGACTTGCAGGAAAGGCTGAAATCTGTGGGGAAGAGTTGTGAGGAATGGGAGATTGGAGCATCATCGCCCACAGGAACACCAGCTCTGCCCCTTCAATGTGCCCAGTCCCGTGTTCGGTGCTCTGGGGGATTCAGAGACGGAAAGGACCCCGGCCTGGCCTAGTCTCCTGGGAGCTCAGGGTCCAACCAGGGGGAAACAACAGAGATAAAAAGATGAGCCACCGGTCAGACAATGCTCAGAGACAAGTTTTTTTGTTACCCTGGGATGTGGTTTGTCAGTGGTAGGGCAGCTATGGGTAGAGTAGGCCCAATGGATAGAGTGCTAGGCCTGAAGTCAGGAAGACTCACCTTCCTGAGTTCAAATCCAGCCTCAGACACTTGCTAGTTGTGTGATGACCCCGGGCAAGTCATTTAACTCTATTTGCCTCAGTTTCCTCATCTGTAAAAAAAAAATGAGCTGAAGAAGAAAATGCCAAATCACCCCAGTATTTTTGCCTCCCCCCCAAAAAACAACCCAAACCCAAATGAGGTCACAAAGAGTTGAACACACCTGAAATGACCAAACAACACCAGGGACTGACTGGGATGTGAAGGACCTGTTAGGAGGGGAGAGGAGCAAGGGCAGTGGGATGATCAGATCCCACCAAGGGAATAGTCCTGCCTCTGGAGTTCAGTGGCTAAGTATAAGTCTGTCCTCTCTCCCCTTCAGATGGATCAGAGACTCCCATTCCCAGCATGTCATTGCCACTACTCAGGCTTCCCCTTCTTCCCATGACCACCTTGCTGTGTTCCAAGGGGCTGACAGTTGGCCAGACCCTCAAGTTCCAAGCCTTAAAGCTGGAAGAGATCTCAGAGGGCATGCTAATCCAGCCCCCTCATCTTACTGATGAGGAAATGGAGGCCCAAGGAGAAGACGGGACTTGCCCACAGTCACACAGGTAGTAAGCATCAGAGGCATGATTTGAACCCAAGTACTCTGACTCCAGAGCCCGAATTCTTCCCACTGTCCTATGGTCTTTCTCAACACTCTCTAGAGACAAACCTGCAGCAACCTTTTTGCATAGAGCCCAAACCTTCCCTGGAAAAGAATGTCTCTACCACAAGCCCCTTTGAACGATTTCCCTGTGGACTTCCCCCAGCCACAACTGGACATGGCCAGCCTGCTTGTCACTCCTCTGAATCTCTCTTTCCTACTGCCAGTTGCCACAGTGGATAGAGTGCTGGGCTTGGAGCCTGTGTGCTCCTGTCCAAGTGACAATTCTCCTCTCAGGCTCGCTCTGTGAAATGGGGATGCTCATAGTCCCTACCTCACATGGCTGTTGCAAGAACCAAACCATAAGCAAAGTACTTTGCAAACCTTAAAGTGTTACATAAATATTAGGTATTGCCGTGACTATTGTTATTTTCAGTACTTTTACTATTATTATAACTTCTATTGTGGGGGCAGGGCCAAAGGGAAGAAGCTATTCTCTGGATCAGACAAACAGAGTAGCCACTAGACCTTGAATGGAAAGACTAGATGTACTCCCTGAGTGATGTATTCATTTACATAGCCCTTATACAAACTTTCGTAGACTCGTAACAGCAGAAGTGCCCATCCTCCAATTTGGACATTCTACTCTCATCTCTAACTGGACTTACTCTTTTCTCCTCCCCACTCACCCTTTTCAAGCCGACTCCTTCTTCTGCCTTCCTCAGCTCCACCCTCCATGTCACCCAGGCTGCAACTGCCGGATTAATCTCTGGAAGCCTGTAACGTTACTGGAATTTAAGATCTTCTCCATCCATTAATAGGCCTTACATGGAGCCCATTAAAGAAAGCTTGCTTAGGGGAGGCTTGCTCATTGGAAGGCTTTCACACCTTTCGTTAATTTCTCATTAGACACTGAGTCAGGAGGGTTGTAATGCCTTCTGGCTCTGAGAAGTGTATATATATATACTCTGAGTTGGTATTTTGCTTTGGGGGCTCACTTATGAGAAGGATCTTGTGATTCCCTGGTTGAGATTCTGAGTGTCTGTATGTTCAGAGCTCCTTAACTGCTCAGATGTAAAGGCTCTCTCCATCTAAGGATGTATATAAAGCATATAGTTGATTCAGACAGTCAGAGCCCTGTCTGTTGGTCTTTATTTCTCTGCTTGTATTTCCTCTGTTTGTATTTTCTCTGAAGTTCAGGGTGCTGACTTTTCTCCTGAACTAGTGAATGTAATTAAAAAATATTGTTGACCCCTTAAACAGCTATCTTTCCCAGTACAGCAGATATAAGAACCTATGCTAGCAGCCATCCTGGGCATGCCAGTGTAGTTGCTGCTACAAGGCCTCCCTCTGTCTTATTTCCCAGGACCAGGGAGTCAACAATCACTACTCTATCAATAAGCGTTTATTAAATGCCTAATATGTACCTAGCACCATTCTTCCTTCACAATATTTATCCATCCCATTATTATCACTTTTGCTCAGGAATTTTACTACTTCATCCCAAAACTATTGTTGTAGCCCAGATCCCCTGCCTTCCAACAATCTTTTCTGCACACCAGGGCCCTCTTTTCCTTTGAGGACCAGTTTCAGCACATCCCTCTCCTGTCCAGAAGATTCCTATAACTTTCAACTGCCTGGAGGTTAAAGGAATGGAATAATACATAGGTTTAGATTAGGAAAGGGCCTGAGGGAAAATCTGGTCCAACTCCCACATTTCACAGGTGAGGGAACTGAGGACCAGAGAGGCCAAATATTTTGATCAAGGTTGCACAGACAGAAAGTAGAGGAACCAGGATTCAAGTTTTCAGTCCAATTTCCTCTTCATCTGACTATTTCCCACTACTTAGCTTGACGCTCAAGGCCCCATGCAATCTAGATTCAACCTATCCTTCTTACCTCCTATCACTCTTCCAACAAAAACTTGTGCTCAAGCTGGATGTGCCTCCTTGCTTTCTGGTCAAAGCTGTGCTTATTCTGGCTTTAGCCCTGAGATTCTTCTCACCTGTAAGACCCTCCCCCTCTTTTCTGCCTCCAAATCCTTCAGGGTCAATCTTAAGTGCCAACTCTTTCATGAAGCCTTCCCAAACCATTCCATCCCATGGCAACCTCAATCTTCTGGACTCTGGACTCCATCCTCCTCAAACTTCTGGAACATTTCTTTAATATAACTTAGTCTAAATGTGAGCACAAAGCAACTCCCCCTGCCCCCTCCATCTGAATGCTGAGAGGACACTGGGCCATCTGGTGTCGCTGTTTGCTACCATAAACCCCTAAGAACCTTACTCCCTGTGGTCACCTCTTCTAGAAGGCAGACTTTTCTGGGGGACAGTGACAAGAAGGAATTGGATGGCAAGGAGTATTTGAGAAGGGGACAGGTGAAAGACAATGTTGGAGAGTTTGGCAAGGGCCAAAATGGAGAGAGCTTTGAATGCCAAGCTAAGGATTTTGAATTTTATCTTAAAATCTGTGGAGAAGTCATGGAAAGGTTTTGAGTGAGGAAGCTGCATACTAGAAATGATGTTTTAGGAAGATTAGTCTAACAATGGTGCATAGGCTGGATTGGAAAGTGAAGAATGGCAGCCTAGAGGGAGGAGGTTCACCTATGTTAAGATGATGGTCAGACCTGGGTTAGCATAGAGGAAGTAAGAGTAGAGGAAAAGATATGGGAGACCTTTGGGAGGGAGAACCTAAAAACCTTGAGGACTAATTGGGTATGAAATATGAAACACTACTAAGATTTCTTGCCTGGGTAGCTGGGAGGAGGTTGGTGCCATCAGCCATTGAGCTAATGAGAAGACAAAGAGTTTCCTTTTGGGCATGCTGAGTTCTCAAGGTATTAGAGAGACACCCAGGTAGGGAGGGGATGTCCAGACAGCAGTTGGAATAAAGTACTAAAGTTCATAGAATGATAGGATTATAGATTTAGAGCTAGAAAGGACCTTCCTTACTAGATTTATTCAAAGCCTCTCATTTTACAGATGAAGAAACTGGAGCTCAGAAAGTTTAAGTGACTTGTCTAAGGTCACATCATGAGTCAATGACAAAGGGAAGATTTGAACCCATGTCCTCTGACTTCAAATCCAGCTCAAAGAGCTCAGGGCTGAAGAAGTTGATTTTGTAGTCATCAACTTCGAGACCATAGTTGAAAGAGTGGGACAAGAGTATGGAGAAAGAAGATTCTCTTTTTAGGGGGCAGGAGAAAGAAACACCAGAACAGGAATTCCTGAGGTAGGAGAGAATCAGGAAAATGCAGTGGTCAAGAAGCCAAAGGAGGAGAGTATACCAGGACAAAGGTAGGTCAATTGGCCATTCCATATGAGCACAGTAGAACCACAGTCATGGCTAGGGCAGGGAACTGGGGCTTTGTTCCAGGCTGCTAAAATTTAAAGCAGTGAAGTCAAACCCAAATAGGAATGGGGGTAGGATGCTAACCCCCATACATAAGGATCCTTGTGGGCCTCATTTTGACTCCATTTTAAAATGTGATGTTATCTATGTATAACTGTATTCTTATTTATTTTGTTAAATATTTCCCAATCACATTTTAATCTGGCTCAGGGCTGCATGTTGGATACTTCCAATGTAAAGAGTACTTGCTGCAATTGGGATCCTTCAGCATGTAGAAACAACTGAACTTGGTACCCAGTTAGCAAGAAAAATTAATTGAAACAAGAAATTTCCAGATGGGGTGCTTGCTCTCCCTCCCTTAGGCAGCACCTTAGATGAACTTGTCCCTTCTTGTTTCTTCTCCTTGTGGCAGCCTCTCTACTGGCAGCCTCACAGTAATCTGGGGGTCTTGGTGTCTCCCAATGGGGCAGTGCCTTGAACAATTTCCCCCATGGGACCTTGTGTCCCAAAGTCTAAAGTCTTTCTCCCCAAACCTGATTTATATTAAGGAGTTGATTGGAAGTTATCTCCTGTGATGTATGACCATGGCTCCAGATTGGCAAGGTAAAACTTGAATGGAAAGTAAGCCGCATGAGGGCAGAGACTCCATTTTTTCTTTGTTTCCCCATAAGCTAGTGCAGTACCTGGCATATAGCAGGTGTCTTAATAAATGTTTTTTTGTTGAATTGAATGGCCAGTGCTGATTGTGGAGAAAGCAGTGTCACCAGAATGGTGAGGATGGAGCAAGATCGAAAGGGATGTGAAATGCATGGGTGCAGAGGAGCTAGCATCATGAATGTAGATGTCATTTTTGTCATGTATGATCCTATGCCGATATGCTTAACAGTGGTGGGGAGGAGGGAGATGGGTCAACCACTATGGCATTCTCAGGGAAAAGGGAAGGATTTTTTAGAATTGGAGAGACCTGAGCATATTCCTAGGCCTAGGGGATTATAAAAAGGAAGGGGATGATGTGATCAGTGGAGCAGATGCCCTCACAAATAAGGTAGTGCATGTGAAAAGTACAAAGTACTCTTACAAATTCAAAAAACCATTCATTCTCATCATCATTTGCATTTCATAATAGTTCTCCTCCTCAGGGAGCTGTGCTCCACTCACCGCTGATGCATAGCCAGAGAAGCTACCCACCTGAGCAATGTCAAGTACGATGCCACAAGGACACATTACGAGCCCCCAGACTGATTTCTTATGTACTGTCGGACAAGATGCTGAACTGCCTTGGCTGTAACTTGAGAAAGCTGGACTAGACAATTTCCAAGGTCCCTTCCAGCTTTGACATTCTGGGATTCTTGGCCTCCTGCCAGCCTCTGTGACCATCACTGAAGTCCGTGTCCTTCATTAAAGGGATTTGGGGTTTCTAATGTTGAGAAGGGAGAAGGTTCAAGTTCCATCCCCCTTGGAGAGAGCTGGGTGAGCCACTGATTCTGTCCCCAGCACCAGCCTTCCCAGTGATTTTACCCTGGGTCAGAAACACTTTTAACTTCACTTAGAAGGAATATTAATAAAATGAATAATGATAAAAGAATGAATATTAATAAAAATAATATCCAGAGTTCCCAAAGCATTTTAAGGTTTGCAAAATACTTTATATGTTGTATCATTTGATTATCACAAAAAACCTGTGAAGTAGACATTATTATTATTATTATTTCCATTTTATAAATGAAGCTACCTAGGCTAAGAGAGATAATTTGAATTATCCAGGGTCACACAACTACTAAGTGTTTGAGGCAGGATTCAAATTCAGGTTTTCCAGATTCCAATACTCTATCCATTATACCATCTATCTAGAATTTATTTCAAACCCTATAACCTACATTCATAATAGGAATATCCTCAATGTAATTGCACAAAGCCAAACATAAGATCACAGACCTAAAGTTAGAGGGGGCTTCCAACTCCACCCTTCACTTTACAGGTAAGGAAACTGAGGCCCAGGGAGTTCAAGTGATTTTTGAGTTCTGTAATAAATGTCAGAGAATAGATTTGAACCTAGATCCTTTGGACCTCGGAAGCAGCTAATTGGGCAAAGTGGATAGAGAAAAGAGCCTGGAGTCAGGAAGACTCAAATTCAAATATGGCCTCAGATCAGCTAGGTGACCCTGGACAAGTCACTTAACCTCTACCTCAGTTTCTCCATCTGTAAAATGGAGATAATAACACTACTTACCTTCCAGAGTTATATTGTGAGGATCAAATGAGCCAGTATTTGTAAAAATCCTTAGCATAGTGCCTGGCACAACATAGAAGCTATATAAATGCTCATTCCTGCCCTCCCCCCGCCCCGTCCTAGACTCCAGAGCCAGTATTCTTTCTACTGTGCTGCAGTACCTACCTCCCATGTGTTTTATGGTGTCTTCCAGAGTTTCTAGTCCCATGTCTTCATCTCAAAGTCTGCTCCTCAATGTTTCAGACTCTGATATTTGCTCTTATTATTTTTCCCCTGGAGATGAGCAAGCTCAGGACTGCCTGGCCACTGACTGTCTGCCTACACAGGGATTTATACCAGAATATCCATTTATCCACTTATTATGATCATTTGTCAGTGGGATCTGGTCATGGGATCTGGAAGCACTCTTTCCAGATTGGCTCACCTAAGTGCAGAGAGCACATCCGGGAGTCGCTTGAAAGGTACTCCTGCCCTGCTCTAGTTAGGACCATTTCTGTCCCAAGAACTAGAGAGGGCCAAACAGACAGTGACAAAATCTGACTCTGCAGGCTCCCACTTCTCTAAACTCTCAGGGCAGACATCCCTTTTGATTCCTCTCACTCCTTCCCCAGCACAGCCAGGCACCCTCATCCTAGCCTGATGTATCATGTGGTCAGGGGTATGCTGGAGCCAGCTTGAGCTAGCTCAAAAGAGTTCATTGTTAAATTTTCATCATGAACATTGACACCTTGGAAACTGGCCGAAGCTACAAAGCGGGGCTTGACATTGTTTTGTTACTGCCTAGATTTAAGGAAGTGATGGAGAAATGCTATTAATGCAAAGTAAATGTAAAAGTATATTGAGTATACTTTCTCCACCCCTCCCCGTGCCCCAGAGCTGGTTGTTAAACATTTACTAGCCCACCCCTGAAGGTGGTTAATTTTAACCCAAAGATGTATCTAAGGAGCTGACTCTAACCCAGGTGAAAACGAGGCTTCTTGCCCACTTTCTTGAGGTCTTTCTTTCCATCATCAATTAATGACAACTTCCCCTGAATTCAAAATTCAATTCTTGAACTCAGCTTTGAACAACTTAGGAAAAGGCAAGGCATGATAGTGAAGTTATAGGACTCATCAGCCAGTGGGGGTGGGGGGAGGAGGAGGGAGAAGGGAGTTGTGGTGGGCAGAGGAAGACTATAACCTGCCTCTCTAGGCTATCATCAAAGAGGAGTTACAGCAATGGCGTGAACAATGGCAGCCTCATTGGGTTAAGCATGTGCCCTCTCAGTGGAAGGACTGGAAAATGTGCCACCCATTTGTACATGTAAGTTTTGGCCTCTTTTAATCCAGTCTCAGGTAGAAAGGCAGTGCAGTGGATAGAGCTCTGGGCCTGGAATCAGGAAGATTCATCTTCATGAGTTCAAATCCAGCCTCAGACACTTACTAGCTGTGTGACTCTGGGCAAGTCATTAACCCCAGTTTCCTCACCTGTTAAATCAGCTGTAGGAGGAAATGACAAACTACTCCAGTATCTTTGCCAAGAAAACCTCAAATGGGGTCCCAAAGGGTCAGACACAACTGAAAAACAACAATAATCCAGTCTCCTCTATTTATAATCTTCCTTTGCCCGTCATCACTTCTTTAACTTTTGTCTACTTTCAGTAGGGCTCAAAAGAAAACGTTTAGGCAACACTTTTCCTCCTTCCCCCAAGCTCATTCCCAGCTTCGAGCTGGAAGATGACTCAGGCAGCAGCTCCTGCAGGGAGCGTCTCCTGATCTCCAACACCCCCAAACCACTGTCTGGCTCCCTCTTGCCTCAGACTGACCTGCTGTTTTCCTTCTTTGTGTCCATGTCGTAGCAACCCTGCAGAATGTAACCTCCACAAGGGCAGGGACTGTTTTGGTTTTTGTCTTTGCATCCCTAACACCCAGCACAGGGAACCTTGCACATTTTTGGTTTTGTTTTTCTGTGAGGCTGAATTCATTGTGGTGGGGAAATCTCTCTCCAGACTGGAAACTTTCCAGGTTCAGCAACTTGTTCGTGGTGTATAGTCCAAAGAGAGCCTGAAGAGTGGACCGTTAAGTGACTTGTGAATGGTCAGACAGTGTCCGAGGTAGGGCTTGTACCCGACCTCCCCACTCCCACACAGTAGTCCAACCACCACTAGCTGCTTCTCGCCTCCCACTTTCCTCTTTATTAGTGAGCTGTGATTTCATTGGTTCAAGGAGATCCGTTCTAACCAGTGCAGCTACAGTATAATCCAGGCGTAGACATCTTGCATCCTCGGGGCTATATGTGGCTGCATTTGAGGACCTAAAGGGCCACTTGTGGCCTCAAGACCAAAAGTTCCCCCCCCTCCATCTAATCTTTGAGAGTTGACCTGGGGCCACTGAGAAATCAAGTGCCTCATCCAGGGTCACTCAATCATTATATTTGAGAGGCAGAACTCGAACCCAGCATTTCCTGCTGCAGAGGCTGAGGCTAGCTCTTTCTTAGTTATGCCAAGTTGCTTCTTGTACATAGGGCGGCTGTTTAATAAATGCTTCTTGAGTTGAATGGCACCTCCCCCATCCCCAACAGGAATGTGCTGGAGCTCATTTGAATTAGCTCTCTATTCCTACTATTAAATTTTCAGTGTGACCATTTTTACCTCAGGAAACCAGAAGATGCTACAAATCTGGGCTTGATTTATTGTTTTGTTGATTGTCTAGACTTAAGAAAGTGTTAACAATAAGCATTAAACTTAAAAGTGTCTTTTGTACATCCCCCAATTTTACCAGCAGATCATTGTCCCCAACCAAATTCTACCTGGCTACCATTGGGACCAGTGGGACCATTTGAGTGGTCAGCACAGGGAATTACTTCCCCGGACCCAGTGGGGCCTTAGGGTCCCTGCTGGCCACTGCAGAGCCTCCTTTGCCTTCAACCTGCCCCTTTACCCAGGCCTTCTCTTGCATGCATAGATGATGCTCTCTTTACTTCCAGAAATGTTTCATCTGTAAGCCAGGCCAGCTGAAATCCACAGAGCCCAGAACATTAAAGGGATTAGTGTATTGAACCACTGGCAATTAATTTTAGAAGGCTGGAGTCAAGCGTACAGCAGACCACAAGCTCTGGGCCGGTGGTGGTCAGGAGGGGAAAGTGAGGAAGGGAGGATATTAAGGAAAGAAAATGTGGCTTCATTAGTTTATTTCAAAGAACAATTCCCCTCTGGGCCTTTTCCCTCCACTCTCTCATACTGGCCTAAGGCTTCCAGGAACACAGAGGCACTTTGTTTTGTGGATGTCAGAATGATGGCCAAGGAGGGGCCAGGGAATGGAGGAGGAGAGGGAGACAAGTGCCCAGTATCATGGGGCTAAAGTGCCATTAGTTCCTGGTCCCTGCTTGAGGAGAGCGGGGAGTAACTGATGGCCATTCCCTGTACCCCTATAAATGTCTCATAAGAATAATCCATGGCCCCAGAGACCATAAATGCCAATGCAGCAGGCTTGGTTATTTAGAGGGGTTGCAGGGTGACGGAGGGTGGGGGAGCAGGCGGAACGTGGAGGAAACAAGCAGGGGCCTATTAGGCTGAACATCGAGGAAACATTTTCCCCTGGCAGTGGGAGCCATTTGGATGAGGAATAAGCTTTCAGGGCCAGAGGGCAGCTTCACTCGAAATCTGAAAGTGAGCTGGGCTCCCCAGGGGGACATCCTGGGTGTAGGCTGACCTCCTAAGCCCTGTTCTCAAGGGCTGCCCCAGTGATCTCCAATGATTTTACCAGGATCAAGGTAGGGACTCCAAGTCCTAAAGAACCATATTCTAGGCCTTGTTCTAAGGAGGTAACTGTGGCTCCACCCATTACCAGGTATCACCTAAGGCCTCACTTACCCCATCCCTAAAATAGGCATATTTCTCCCCTTTTACCTTGCAAATCGGAGCGGTCAATATTCAAAGATGTGAGAGGTCTATGAGCTTTGTAGGAACAAAAAAGCCAGATTTTAAACAAACCACCCACCTACCCAACCATCCAAGATCAGAGTTGTTTCCTATAAGCCACTGCTTTTAGGTTTAAGGACTATTATTGTAGGATTTAGATTTAGCACTAAAAGGTACCTTAGAAGCCACTGAGTCCACCCCCTTCACTTTGTAGATGAGGACACTAATGCACAGAGAGGTTAAGAGGTTTGTCCAGGGTACCACAGCTAATAGGATTTGAACTCAGATCCTTTCTCCTCTTCACTTGCTTATAGAATAGTCATCAAATGCCAGAGTTAGAAGAAACTTCAGAAACTATCTCATCCAACCTTTGATTTTCCAGAGAAGGAAACTGAGGTTTCTCTTTCCTCACTTTGCTCATGGAAGATGGCTGAGTCCCCTGGAGGATTATCAATTCCAGTCCACTCATTTTATAGATGAAGATTATAGAGTCATAGATTTAGAGCTGGATGCGATCATCCTAGCACAACTTCCTTAGTTTATAGATTAGGAAATGAAAGGCTTTTGTTGTTTAGTTGTTTTCAGTCAAATCTCTGTGATCCCTTTTGGGGTTTTCTTGACAAAGATACCAAGATACTGGTTTGCTATTTCCTTCTTCAGCTCATTTTACAGATGAGAAAACTGAGGCGAAAACCTAGTAAATATCTTAAGCTGGATTTGAACTCAGGTCTTCTTGGCTCTAGACCCTTCACTCTATCCATTGAGCCACCCCTAGAGAGGTTAAGTAAGTTACCCTAGGCCCACAGATAATAAGTAGTAGCGCCATGCCTTAAGCCCAGGCTCTTTAAGTCCAAATCCAGAATGCTTCCCACAAGGTTATGCGGCCTCAGAAGCAAAGCAAGACAGTTCCAGTAATGTGGCCAGTAGAATAGCTTCAGCCTCCTACATTGAACTTTCCTTTGTCCTCTGCCCCAGTTTGGGGCCAATTCTGCATGTGAAACAAGTCCTTGGGGGTTCTGATTTAACAACCTGGTTCACCCTCACAGGGGCCGTGGTTGGCACTGAGCTTGTTCTTAATGACGCTGAGACATCACTGCCTGTTCAGAGGTCAGTCAGATGGCGCAGACGAGGATGTGCTGAGATGACCCAGTCTCCACCCAGCCCGTCTGTGCCTCACCTTTCCTGAGCTATAAGGGCCTGCTCCAGTGTAGATTGGCTTTGCCAGGCAAGACCTACAATACCCCCTCCCATTCAATAAACTTCAGTGACTCTCTATTACCTCCAGGATCAAACAGAAAGTCCTGTTTGGCATGTAAAGCTCTTCACAACCTGGCCCCTTCTTCCTTTTCCAATCTCTTTAGATTTCATTCCCTTTCAAGTACTCTATGAATAAGCTACACTGACCTCTCATCTCCATGCCTTAGTACGGGCTGTTCCTCTCTCCTCACCCCCACTTCCTCACTTTCCTGTCTTCTTTTGAGACTCAGTGCCGATCTCACCTTCTGCAGGAGGCCTTCCTTCTGTGATTATCTCCAAATTATTATGTACATATTTTTTTGTATATAGTTACTTTTAGAGCTACCTGTAGAACTCTTGTGAATTCTTCTGGAGCAGGGACTGTCTTTGATGTTCTTTGTATGGCCAGGGCTTAGCACAATGTCTGGCACACTGTAAACACCCAATTAATGCTGGCTGACTGGCTGACTGTGCACAGGAAACCTCCCTGGCCAGGAGTGAGGGAACACACATTCCTCTATTTCTTTATGATTCAAAATACAAAAGACATTTTAAAAATGAAAGAGAACAGAACACCTGCACAGAAATGAAAACAGGGTGGAGAAACAGCAGTTAACAGGTCTTTTACTCTGTAGGATTATATGTCATCATCCAAACACCCATGGTGAATGGCTCTTCCCTTCCTGCCCCCTTGATATGTGGGACACAATACAAAGCAAAATAATTCTCTACAAAACAAAGTACCCATCCCTACACTCTTCAGAGCCTCCCCACACCTCAACCCCAGGGCTGACCTTAGGGGCCTGGTGGTTTGCAAAAGGAAACCAAAAGAGAATACAAAACATCATAAATTTAGCATCGAGATTTGTAGGCAACTGTAACTCCAGGTTGGCTGCCCAGCTGTGCGGTGAGATTGGATAGATGCTTGCTGCCGGTCCTCAGTCAACCAGAAAGATTTGGGAGAGATGCTGCTGTTGCCTTGTCAGAACTTGGGGTGTGAAAGGGGACAGCAGTCACTGTCCCTCCCTCCCACACAAAACCCCTTGGGGAAATGAGAAAACAAGAGGTAAAATCAAAACTTTACTTTGGCAGGGGGAGCTGGGTCCCAGGCCCTGAACAATGGCCTACTTTGGGGAGAGAGGACAGGTTAAAGAGGACAGGGTCCATGGAAGGAGGGAGAGCAGAGACTTTGCTGAGGAAGCCCCAGGAAGGGCTTGACCCGCACCCTTCTGGCAGGAAGGATTAGTGTTCCCTGGCCAGGTCTCCATGACTGTTCCTGGTTTTCAGAAGGATGTGAGTGAGGATGGAATGGAGGTAAACAGTCCTGGTAGTGAGGCAGTCCCTGGGGGTGAAGATGGGGAGAGGGGACCTCTGCCCCCTCATCCCCTCCTTGCCCCCAGCTTTGGGGATGAGGCGGTGTCAGTAACCGAGGCAGCCTGCCAGCCACAGAAGCAACCCAGAGCCAAGGAGCACAGCGAGGTGGGGGCCAGCATGGGGAGCAGGGTCGCAGGCTTGGCCTTCCTCCCCCTGGCAGAGAGGCTGGTCACACAGCACGCCCTGGTAGCCACTGGGACAGAGGCACCGCTGGTTCTGGTAGCACGTCCCCCCATTTTGGCAGAGTAAGTATTCATCATCACAGACATTGGCTGGGGAAGAGGAAAGAGAAGGAGGTACAGAATTAATGAGGCAGAGAAGAAACCTTAAGCAGGGCAGAGGGTTTTCCCAGCTTAATGAAGCCAACCCAGAGGTGGAAAAAAGTCTTCCCTCAGAATTCTTTTTCTTCTTTTCTTCCATCCTATTGCTAACTTTTGTGTTTATATAACAGTAATTTCTGAGAATTTCCTGCTTCTCCACACTTCTCTCCATTTCTCCCAGCCCTACTCCCAATCTCAACAGGTTTGGGCTTTCCCACTTGTAACAAAGAAAAATGATGAAGTAAAAACTCGCTACAGTGTTCAGATCTGACAGTGTGTATGGGGTAGGCACTCCCCGCAGTCCCTCCCCTCTCTGCTGCCAGGAGACAAGTAGGTTCTATTATCTGGCCTCTGAGACCCTTATTCCTTTATTGCTATTTCCCCCCAACTCTAGTAAAGGAATTCTCTTGCCCATTTGCTCTCATAGGCTTAAACTGTAAGGAATTTTTTCTCTAGTCAACCAGAATCCCTTTAGCTATATTCTCAACCTATTTCTTCTGATTCTGTCCTCTGGAGGCTTGTGCTCTCCTTCCTGTAGCATTCTCCTTCTGTTTGCCAGATTTGGTGTTCAGTCACCCCATAGCCTTCTCTTCTCTAGGCTAAATAACCCCTATTCCTTTCATGTTCCCTCAGGAGACCAGCTTCTAGGGAGCCTACAGATTGCTCTGGGGTCAGTTGGTGCCAGATGAAGTCGGGTCATTGGGAAAAGATTTCAAAGGCAAGAACCCACCCACCTGAGAAATAATTAAAAGCTGGACTCCAAAGGAGCCAAACCTGGTCCTTGTTAGCATTCTCTATGCTCCCAGAAGTAAGAGCACTGAATGTGAAAACACTACAGAAAACCCAAAACCTCCACTCTTTCCAGAGGACCAGAGTAGCTGGTGGTTGACTGGCTTGATAATTATAGCACTCACACCCCACCACCAGGCTCCCTGGCAGCCTGGTGCATGGATGCCCCTCTTGCCCACATGCAAGGAAGGAGGCAGCAGTGGGTAGGTGGTTACAGGGGGAGACCTTGGGAGAAATAGAGTGCAGGCGCCCTTCCCCATTGGACTGGCCCTAGAGCAGAGATTCTTAAATCTTTTTTTTTTTTTTATGCCACAGACCCCTTTGGCCGGGTGAAGCTGATGGACCTCTTCTCAGGATGTGTTTAAATGCATAAGATAAAATACATAGGATTACAAAGGAAGCCAAAGGTTAGTGAAAATAAAGATGTAATTTCTTTTCCTATTCAGATTCAGGGACTCTGAAATCCATTCATGCAAGGACCATAGGTAAAGAACCTTTTCACCAGAAAGACCCTCCATATATTCAATCAGAAAAACACATACAGAGATACATACACTTTTCTGTTTTTCCCATCTCCATCTTTCCCTGCTCCCATACCTCCATTCTGTCTCTGTCCACCTCTTTTCTCTCTGGCCCATCTTCATTCCCCAACAGGATCCAGCTGGGAGGTTAGCTAGACAAATGCTCTGCTCATTGCTCAGAGTCTTTCCTGAGGGGGCACCTTCCCGTCCACTCGGCCTCTTGGTATCCCTGTTTTCTATTCTCCCTGTACTTGTTATGTGTCCTTCTATGTTCTCCCGTTCTGAAAATATCATCTAGATTGGACCATAGATTTATTGGGCATCTAGGTGGCTCAGTGGATAGAGTGCCAGGTCTGGAGTCAGGAAGAGGTGAATTCAAATTTGGCTGCTGACACTTACTAGATGTGTGACCCTGGGCAAGTCACTTAACCCTGTTTGTCTCAGTTTCCTCATCTGTAAAATGAGCTGGAGAAGGAAATGGCAAACAACTCCTGGATCTTTGCCAAGAAAACCCCAAATGGGGTCATGAAGAGTCGGACATGACTGAAATGACTGAACAACCCAACAATAAAAATAGATTTAGAAGTAGACAGGATCTTAGGAATAACTGAGTCCAACCCCCTCATTTTACAGATGAGGAAAATGATGCAAAGAGGGAGAGGTCCAAGGTACCAAAGCTAGGGATTTGAACTACATGTTCCTGACTGCCAGTCTCGGGTTCTGACTACTAGACCACACTTTTCCCATGATGCTAAACACCCTCCCAACTCCATTCTTCAAGGCCTAATCCAAGTCCTAACCTCTTCTATGACCTTCTTTGAGCCCACACTGACCTCTCTCCTCCTCTGCATTCCCATGTCCTTCACAGTTTCTATTGTGCAATCTGGCATTGGCTTCTATACTGTCTAATATTGTTCTCCAATTGTTTTGTGAATTTGGGTATGCTTTGCACCCTCACTCAGGCTGTGATACTGGGATGGGGGGCCTCTTGCTATAAACTGTGCTCATTTTAGTGCCTTCCAGCCCAGAGCTATACATACGGAAGGAATGCTTTATTACCTACTAGGTACAATTCAGCTCCTTCAGCCTGACATTCAAGGTTTTCTAAAATCTAGTGCAAACCTACCTCTTCAGCCTTATCTCATATTACTGTCCTTTGAACATGTCTCCGTGCTCCAGGCAAAATGAACAAACTCTGTCTTCCAATTCTACCCCCTGCCCTCCAACCTCCATGCCTTTACTTGGGTTGTTCCCTATGCCTGAAATGTCTCTTCTTCCCTCCTTTTCTGTTGAGTTCTGACCCAGGCTATAAAGCCCAAATCAATGTCCTTTCCTCCTATCCCCAATCTGACCCTTCCTTATATTTCCTCCCTTGACCTTACATAGTACTTTGTTTATTTTGTTGTTCAGTTGTGTCCAACTTTTTTTTCTTGTAAGGCAATTGGGGTTAAGTGACTTACCCAGGGTCACACAGCTAGTGAGAGTTGTGTCTGAGGTCACATTTGAACTCAGGTCCTCCTGACTCCAGGGTTGGTGTTGTGACACTTAGCTGCCCCATATCTGACTCTTTGGTGACTGATTTGGGGTCTTCTTGGCAAAGATACTGGAGTGGTTTGCCATTTTCCTTTTCTAACTAATTTTACAGATGAGGGAACTGAGGCAAGCAAAATTAAGTGACTTGCCAAGGGTCATACAGCTAGTAACCAACTGGATTTGAACTCAGGAAGATGAATGAGTCTTCTTGACTTCTGGACTCAGCACTCTCTCTACTGCACCACCTAGAGCTTCCCCCACTTTGTTTATACTTTTCTAATGTGCTTTCCATGTTTTATGTTATATTGTAGTCATTTGTGTCTGTGTCATTTCCCCTACCAGGTCATGGCAAGGAGGGAAGCAGGGGGGTTAGAAATGGCATCTCATCTAATCTTTGTAAACCTCTGCACACAGTAGACATGACTGATGAATATGCTGTGCTCCAATCTGAAATAAAAACTTTTCCAAGTGAATCCCAGAGAAGCAACACCCTCTCAGGCTCCCATTTTCATCTCATTTCCCAGCTTTTCCTCGGCATCATCTGAGGTACAAATTAGGAAAAAGGGAGCCAAGGCTTCCTGTGTAAACCCTGTCCCCACCAACTTACGGAAGCAGCCCTGGCGCCAGTAGTGACTGGGGAGGCAGTCATCACACTTGGGCCCCGCAGCCCCTTCTCGGCACTCACAGTGACCGGTCTCATTGCACCGGTCATTAATGGATCCTATCTGGTTGCAGTTACATTCTGTGCAAATACAGAAAGAAAATACAAAATAAAAATAAAACGATGGTCAGTTTTACTGTTAAAACTCTCCCAACACACATAACCTCTCTCCTTAATACCCCTGCTCCCAACTCCCTGCCCACCATCTCCATTCACTGGTACAGGACCCCTCGCCCCCAGAAATGATGGAACCTTACCCACCATCTCTCCTTCCCTCCCCTTGTTGTTGTTCAGTTGTGTGACCCCATTTGGGATTTTCTTGGCAAAGATCCAGGAGTAGTTTGCCAGTTCCTTCTCTAGCTCATTTTATAGATGAGGAAACCGAGGCAAACAGGGATAAGTGACATGGCCAGGGCCACACAGCTAGGAAGTCTCTTGAGTTGTGTTCTATCTACTACACCACCTGGCTGCTCACCCACCTCCCATTTTAGAAGGCAGGAACAAGAAGGAAGGCAGGGGAATACACATTTATTGTACACCTCCTATGTGCCTGGCACTGTGCTAAGTGCTTTGCAATCTCATTTGATCCTCTCAACAATTCTGTGAGGTAGGTGCTAGTATGATCCCTGTTTTACAGCTGAAGAATAGAGGCTTTCCCCAGAGGACCCTTGGAGGTGTGCCTGGGTCTGTGGTCTTTCTAGGGAGGAGGAAGAGCATGAAGGTACAGTTGTGCCCTTAGCCTCAGGGTGTGCCACATTATGGCTGCACCTCTACAGCCTGAGACCAGCCTGTCTTCACAGGGCAACCCTCCTCATGCAAAGGGCATTCAGTAGAGTGTATGGGGAGGTAGACCAAGAGCCAGAGAACCTGGGTTCAAATCCTGGCTCTCTTACCCTGGGTGAGTCACTGCCCTCTCTCTGAGCCTCCGTTTCTTCATCTGCAAAATGAGGGATTGCACTCAATAATTTTTGAGTCCCTTCGGACTCTAAATTCTATAATCACTAAGCTCCTTTGGAGCACTAACATTCTCTGGGTCATTGTGGATTCACACCAAATTACTATCTAGTTCCTGGCCACAGATGCTGAATTGGTCATTTTGATTCTAAGACATTCATTCATTCAGCTATAATCATTTTCTGCCTATAACTTTCTGCTCATCCCTACCCCACCTTCCCACCCCAACCCATGTAATTCCCATCCCACCTTCTCCTTCCTATGTATCTTGCACCTAATTTTTCTCCTAGGACTGGTTGAAAGAAGTCCCACAATGTCAGTCTGGTTCCTATGAGCTCCATATTCACTCATTTACACACACACACACACACACACACACACACACACACACACACACACACACACACACACACACACTGCTCTGTGTTCCATAGGGAAAAGGAAAGGAATGAGCCCACCGTAATCCAACTAGAAGGTTCTGACCGTCCTGCTGTAACCTAACCCTGGCCCCAGGGTGGCCGCCAAAGCACAATTTAGTTTTGATCATCTGAAAGCTAATGGAATTATCCCTGTACCCTGGGATGCCCAGAGCCTTAATATAGACTGACAGCTCGAGGCCTTGGGCCTGGGACAGGATGGCAAGAGGATTCCGAGTCTTCTTGCAAACAGGCTGCAGGCACTAGAAGTGATGCCCCCAGAGGACAGGGTTGCCAGCCAAACAGGGCCCAAAGAGCCTAATTGAGAAAAGGTGTGTACATGCAGATCTCTCTGGGTTTAGGGGGAGGGAGAGCTGCACCAGCAGTGCAGAGATCAGTCTTCTCCTTGGGTAGAGGTTAAAAACAAAACAAAGGAAGAAAAGGTTAAAAACAAAACAAAACAAAAAGCAGAAACTCGGCTCTACCTCTGGCCAAGCTGTCCAGACATATTTCCACGATCACGGGCTCTTAGGATCTGGAGTTGGCAGGGACCTCCCAAAGTATCTTATCCAGACCCTTCTTTTAACAGCTCAAGAAACTGAGGTTCACAAAGGGGAAGTAACTTCCCCATGTCTCTTAGGTAGCAGAAACAGGATTTGAACCCAGGTCCTCTGCCAGCTGGCAGAGTTTCCTGGGACTCAGACTCCCTAAAAAAAGTCAGCCATTAACTGGAATGATCCCTCCTATCCAGGAGGCCGCCAACCTTTACTTCCAACTAAGGAATATCATATTTTCCTTTCTGGGCTGCCAGGCATAGAATCATTCATTGGTACCGAAGGTCAGAGCTTGAAGGAGATATAGAGATTATTCTATAAGGAAGAGAAAGCCAATGAAGGTGTCTGAGAGGGGTGCTTTGGACATTACTGCATACAGCTTCCTCATTTTAGAGATGAAGAAACTGAGGCAAAAAAAAAACCCAAATGGAAAGGACTGGCTCAAGGTCATATAGATGTTTAGGGGTATGGGCAGAATTAAAACCCAGGCCTCCTGGCTCAAAGGCTGGGGCTTGTTCTGCCCTGCCCTTCCACCAGCTCACCATGCTCCCTCCAAAGGGAAGCCCTTCTTGATCAATCAATCAACCCACAAGTATTTATTATGTATCATTCAGTGCCAGACACTGTGCCAGTGTAGTTGGTAGTGCTTGCTCTCTCCTCCTCAACTGATCATGTTTCTACTTGCGTACCTCCCATGTGCCCTCTCTGCATCTCCAGCAGAATGTAAAATCCTTGAAGGCATTGTTGTTGCTGGTTTGTTTACACTGGCTATGTAGCCCCAATTTCTGGCCAGTGTTTAGCACGCTGTAGGCACTTAAATGCTTGTTGGATTGGTTTGGCATTCTGTGTTACCATATAATTGGCGTATCACTTCCTTGTTACTGACTGATCCCTTCTCCCCTTTTCCCCTCTGGAGTTCTCATATCTTCAAGGCCCTCTTGGCTTGCCTATGGCCCTGGTCGGGAGCCTTCCCCATCTGGCCTTCAGCACCAGGTGGGTCCACTCACCAATGCAGACGTTTTCATCATCGAGCTCGGCGGAGCCATTTCGGTAGTAGCCCAGGCGGCAGTGCTGGCAGTGTTGGCCGCGGGTGTTGTGTTTACAGCTCACACAGGTCACCACATTCAAGAAGTCAATGTAGCTACAGCGGTTGGAATGACCGTAACACTCGCAGTCTGCCAAGGAGCAAGAAGATGAATCAGACGTGGGCAAGGTAGACAGGTATGTCACAGCTGGGAGGGACTTCAGATGTCACTTCCCCCATCCCCTTTATTCTGCAGAGGTTAAAAAAAAAGGGGGGTCTGGACCAAGAGAATTGAAGTAACTTGCCCAAGGTCATGTAGCAAGTTAGAGGCTCTCCAATGGAGCAAGCATCTAAGTCACTAGGTAAGAATTCTGGGTAGCTAGGTGGCTCAGTGAACAGAGCACCGGCCCTGGAGTCAGGAGAACCTGAGTTCAAATTTGACCTCAGACACTTGACACATTTACAAGCTGTGTGACCTTGAGCAAGTCACTTAACCCCAATTGCCTTGCCATGCTCCCCTCAAAAACAAATTCTCTTGCCCCATAGTTTTCTACATCTCTTGTCATATATCTCTGGTAGTCAAGGGGCAAAGGGCTCCAGGATAAGGAATAATCATTCTCACTTGCTTCCAAAAATCATGGGCAGCCACTGGGGCCAATGGACAAATCCTCTTTGGGATTGACCAGTTTTGAGGTCATTTAACTCTCCTTTGAGAAAGAATGTCTTCCAGAAAGCTTTCAGGTACAGTGAAGAGCAGTCTTTTGACAGCATCAAACACTGCATTCACTCTTTGGGAGAGACTTCAGGGCCTGTGGATTTGGGGGACTTATTCACAGTTCCCTAGGCTTCTTGGGAAACAACTAGGAAATAGCACTTAGAAAATATGGCCTAAAGCACAGGGTTCAAAGAAGCATCACTCCAGGACTTCTGGCACGGAGCTGGGCCCCTGATATGCAGTTCCCATGATCGGGATGGGGGGCAGCAGAATCCAATGAAGGTGAGGAACTAGGCTTTGATCAGGTGGGACTGGCAGACCCTAGCAAGGAGTAAGCATGCAAGGAATAGATGGGATGGGCAGATATGTGCAGAGGCTGAGGAGGTGAACTGAAACCACATCAAACACGACAGAATGGATGAGCAGCTTTCTCCCCCCGCCCACCATGCTGCACTGGAAACAGGAACCTGGAAGCATGCACTCTCCCCAGAAAGGTGAGAGCAGAAGGATGGGGGCATCAGCCACGTCAGCTAGGATAGCCTTTCCCATTAGACTCAAATCCCTTCCAGACTGGAGACAACTTAATAAACCTTCAGCTCACCTGTCCCTGGAGTAGTCTTTGTTCCAGCCTGAGGACAACTGTCTTTGTTTCATCTTCTTTGTACATTCAGTGCTTAGCACAGTGTCTGGCACTTAATACATTATTCCTGTTGGCTGCCTACTGCTTGAGGTGAAGTGGCCCATTCCCTCCCCTTCTCCACCCCCTAGATCCTTTCCCTTGAAGTCCTGGGGGGTTAAGAGAGTCAAAGATTAGACTAGATCTGCTAAAAGAGGGAGGCAAATTCCATGATGTCCTAACCAGAGTGTCTAGGGACTGGAAGATTTTGGTCATGTTTCTCCAGTGATGACATCGTTAGGGGCAGAGATTTGGGGTGCAGAGGGCAGGGAGGTGAGTGGGAAGAGGCTGGAGCTCAGCCTCCCCTTCCTCTATCTCAGGAAAGCAGGGTCTGCCTTTGGAAGCACTGGGCAAAATGCCCAAATGTCCTCTGGGATTGACCCATCCCAAGGGAGTCTTAGTCTCCACTGAACACGGATTACACTGTTTATATCACATAATTACAATGAAAAAGGTTTACAAGGTACTCTCCCCCAAACAGTTATATGAGGTACTTAGTATTAAGTATTATTGTCCCCTTCACACATATAATTGATATATTTTTTGTCTTCTCAATGATTGAGGAGGGGCTCAAAGGAGGGAGAAAATTTGGAACTCAAAATTTTAAAAAGAATATTCAAATAAAGTATAATTATATTAAAAACCCTATATAAGCACATATATGT